>OY744526.1:152598738-152678738 GCA_963556195.1 Sepiola atlantica
AAAACAACATTAAAATTGAAATCTAATGCTATATTTATTGATTGTACTATATATATATATATATATATATATATATATATATATATATATATATATATATATATATTGACAAATCTACCTGGCATTGCCCGGGGCTATGAAAACAAAATAAACTAGATAAAAAGTGGGTGTAACATCTTTATATTAAATTTTTATCTCTCTACCTCAATCCGTCTTTCTATCTTTGTCTCTTTGTTCCTACCCCGTTTATCCGTATTCCTCTCTACCGGCCAACCCATACTTTTCTCTGGTTCTAATTTACTGTAAAAAAAAAAGATGATGATGATGATGATGACGACGACGACGACGACGACGACGACGACGACGACGACGACGACGACGACGACGACGACGACGACGACGACGACAATAATAACAATAATAATAATAATGATGATGATGTAAGGCATTCACCTTAGCTTTTAGTTTTAAAGTTATTGCTCCCGGACAACACCGAGTTTCTTCCCCACACACATCCTCAAAAATCTAAAGAAATCTATATTTATTTTAATTAATTCCTGAGCAACGTCGAGTTTCTTTTCTTATTTTCCCCTCCACGGCGTATTCCCGGGCAACACTGAGTGTCTTGTCTTCCCATTCTCCATTAAGCATATACCACATGTAACAGGTACTACTCTATTATTGTACACGCCTGCTCTATCTAGGATATTGAACACTGACTCCGGAACAACTCCTTTTTCTGGTATACAATAGTAGAACAAAATATAGTGAAACTCTTTCTTCCGGTCAATGTGGCGTTAAAAAAAACCTGTTCTATGTAAAATTGATATATCTAGGATATTGATGAATCTTGGGCAACGCCGAGTGAACACATTTGCTCTATCTATGATATTGAGTACTTTCGATTACCACTTACCAAATATAATACCGTATTATTACTATTATGGCTTCCCAGCAACACCGAGTTAACAAAAGACAGAGAAGTTATTTCTCCCAGTCATCGCTCTGTGTAAACATACCTACTCTATCTATGATATTGAGCACTTTTGGCTAACTATATACCACTTACGAAATGTAAAACTGTACTCATACATTTGTTGCCCCCCTTTAAAGCGTTACTGAAACCACCCAAATAAAATTAAGTATGCCTCCAGAGCACTACTAAAATCACGCTTTCCGTGTTTCTTACCTCCTACTTAGTCCGAAGAGAAACTGAAGAAACGTTAATCTATTTTTGAAAGAAAATGCCGAAATCTGCTCCATAACCCCTTTAGATATGCACTTAGAGAGGCAAGTATTCTTCCATTATCTTACCCGGTTAATTTTGCATGATAATACACTTTGAGATTTAATGTAGATAATCTAACCTTTTTCTATAGCGTACACACAAACACACATACATGTCACACTACGTTATATAATTGTATTCAAATTAAGAACTGTTATGTACTTTTCTGACGAGCTTGAGGTGAACAAATTAAAAATTGGCATAATAATGTTGTTTAGTTTACTTTAATCGAAACTATTCGTAAAATAATTTGCACTGAAATGTATCTGTTTTGAAAATGTTTTGTAAGAAAAATAAAAAAAAGTCTTAGCTTTAATCATCTTTAAATCAACTTTGCTTGCTTATATATATATATATATATATATATATATATATATGGGCGGTGTCGGTGCATGAATCTAATATATTCCACTCTTGCTTTGTATGTTATCCTGGGACTTCGGAGATGAGATGATAATGACAGGTTTTAGAATGGAGGAAACCTACCTTGGCTCAGTGATATATCTCATAACTCCCTCTTTTATTCATTTTCCTTTTTTATGAAAGCTTATCCTAAATATTAACCCTAACCCGATGCTTACCCTACCTATGGAAAGTAGCAATACGTTTTTAATAAACTCTTTTTTTATTATTCTAAACTAAATATGACAGTATTAGTACTCCATGATGAAAGAACAGAAGATAAATGTTTTTATCTAAATCATTATTATATTTACGAGCACAAACATGACAAGCTAAGATATACTACACTACTTCCTAAATGTCTAGGATGATGTTATCGTGACACTAGAATAGATACTACACTAACCCTTCTCCACCCCAGAAATGAAGGTAATCCTTGGGATGATGGTATCATGAGCACAAACCAGATACTATACTACCCTCCCCCAAAAGTAGAAGAGGTAATGCTTGGGTTAACTGTATTATGACAGCGAAACGGATACTATACTACCCTCTCCCTAAAGTTGAAGAGGTAATGGTTGGGTGAATGGTATTATGACACAGAACATATACTATACTACCCCCTTCAAAATAGAAAGAAGTGCTTGCTGGTCAAATGGTATTAGAACAACACAACAGATACTACACTACACTCATGAATTGAGCATTAAAAGATGGTACTAGTATTGTTTAGATTTCAGACAGACAGATACCAAATCTCTATTAGTAAACGATGCGTGTCCGCAATTAAATCATTGGATTTTCACCTGGGTGAAAACAGATATATGCTACTGGTGATAGTGTTACATAAACATGTGATACTGAGAGATACCAGTGGCTCTGATTGGTTGGGCTGGCTGGTTGAGTAGAGGGCATGTTTAGAATCGTTCAAGGTAAGTACAACCGTACATGTATGTTAGCGTAAGGTAGTTTTCTCTGCTTCTTTATGAACGATCTAGAATGGAAATGCAATGGAAAGTTTCTAACTGTATATTATACGACAAATAAACCGGCCGGGAATAGTGGTTGATTGGTTGGTTGGTTGGTTGGTTGGTTGGTGCGTTTTACGCCATGTTATGCCGAAACCGAACGTCTGAATTGTATACGTACGTTTTGTAGATTATTTATTTTGTTAACATCTATTCAAATGAACTAGTTTCTTCTGTTTTTATATACATACATAAAAACATACATACATACATAAGGACGTTTTCCTTTTATATAATAGGTTATACAAACATTGACATTATACGATTAATCTATTATTATACTAAAGCTGAGTTAATGGACGTTTGTTTCCATAAAGCGGTTTTCATTTAATTACACAAAATACATGTTGAAATATTTTTCGGTTTGGGGATTGAGTTATCTTTGAAATAAATTAATTCTAATTGTTCTAATAGGCTGTTATTCGCAAATAACTCACCAAATCACTCATCTCGTACTAGGTTTCTGTCTATCACTCTCGCCCTCTCTCACTCTATATTGTTTGACCCCCTCCCCCACTCCCGCTCTTCTTTTATACAATCTCAATCACTCTTGCTTCTCTAACTCTATCTATCTTTCTCTTTTTCGATTTATTAACAATCCAAGATTATAAAACTAACGATCAAAACAAAAGATTACAATATCCCATCATAAACAAAAAGGAATATCACCACAGCAGTAATACTATTTAACCCATATCTGGAGAGAGAGGTAAGATAAAGCAAGAAAAGGAGAGATATAGTTAACAGAATTACTAATTTTGGAATATTATTTTGGAAATTTAACTTGCTTTGCAAACTCACTAATTTTATATCAGGTGTGAAAATTGTTGAATCATACTGGCAACCTATGTCTTGAATCTTGCTATTGCACGATAGGACCAACCGTTACTGTCTGCTTGTGCAATTTGAACAAGCCAATGTACGAGAATTTACACAATTTATTTTCTCGGTTCTCGTTAGAGCAAAATTGCTCGCGCTTGATATAACAGGAGGAAATAAGCAAGACAGATTTTTTGTTTGGTTATAACAGGTATATTTTTATTTCACAGTTAAATGCATTCACAAATAGACAAACAAATCTCGGACCCGAGTGCTAGTCATATCGACCCTTTCCTCTTCTATCAAAAGTGCACATGTTAAATAACCTTTGATTACGTCATCAAATCTCCTCTAGTAGGTCAATAGCTGACCCGATTCCCTGCTCACCGCTATTTCAAACGCTATCATTCTTTTCTGGTCGTGTTTTTATCTACTGATGTCATGGGCCACAAATGTTTTCTCTTTGTTTATTCTTTTGTTCTTTTACTTTGGCCTCAAACCTGTCTGCCGGCGTTCCGGGTTCAAACCCCGCGTCTGGCCTCATAATGTTAGATTGGCAGATATTTCTTTCTCTGAATGAGGTATGTTTCGATTTGGTCTTATGAGACCACTCTTCAATGTATTACTTCCTCGTTCAAGAGAGCGGTTGGTTTATTGCATGTCACCTGAGACGTCCTAACGTCCGGACAATACCGACAGTTCTATCCCGGGCTATGTTTTACTCTTGGAGACACTAGTTTTCCTTATATAACACTGATTTTGTCTAACATCTTGTTTCCGTTGGAGGTACGGAAATAAAAGGGCCTTTTATGGCTCTTCTTTTCATAACAGGAAGCTTTGTCAAATTCTGTTTTTATGGTCAGGTACGCAAGGTGTCCGAACCTTTTGTATGAATTATTATGTGTGTGTCAGTTAGGACTAAGGTCATCTTCCCAGGCATAATAAATACAACTATGTGTGTAAGGATATTAGTTCGAGCTCTCTCATAATTTCTCACACCTACTCGTAAATCACCCTCAAATTTAATCTAAAGACATTCGGGTGGAGTGGAAGGATGTAAAGGAATAGATTGTAAGAGAAGAGAGGGAATAAATACCTGACCTTATAAAAACCGGAATTGAAAAAAACTTCCATAACATAGTGATTAAAGTTTTCAAAGTTAAAAATGGTTTACATATGTATTTTAGAATAATAGAATTAAAGTTGTTGTTCGTAAAAGGCCATATATATAAGTAAAACTGAAAAAAACAAAGACCTAAAACTCAACGTTTCGCCCAAATGTTTCGTGGGCTTTTCTCTCTTTAAAAAGACCCCGTAAAAGTTGAGTTTAAGGTCTTCCGCTTGTCCATTTTACTCACACAGTCAGATTTATCTTATCCTTTAATTGTCATGCTAACCTCCACCTGGTTGATGTGGTTCGTCTATTGCCGATCGCCTTTTTGATCATTTAAACAATTTAATGTGAGCTCAATGGATGATCCAACGGCCATATGTTTCTCGTAATTTTATAAATATCTGCTAAATATTTCATAACACTCTGATAATTCCTCGACTTTTTGGTATTTTTTAAAAAGATGGTCTATTGAGAAAGATGGTAACCCCCTCTATATTAACGTGTTATATTGGCGTAATATTATAAATCTCAGGCATGCAATCTAGAGATCGGGTTTCAATTCGCAGCTGGTTCGTTAATGTATTTTTGCTTTTTCAGTTATTATTTAACGTAGTGTTGTATATCTAAAATACAACACGTGTAAGTCTTAAATGGAACCGACCGACGTACGAATCCGGTTACATCTCGAAATCCACAAATCCTTTATTTATGAGATTCAAAATAGAGTAATTATTCTGAGCAATATTAGTGAAAAAAGAAACGGAAATTCAGATAAAATTTCCATTTTCTCTCTATTTATGGTATTCAAAATACGGTTACAACAAATATTTTTTCTTATTTCAGCATATATCTACTATTATTTTCTTATGTGTGTAATAATCTTGATTATTACTCGCTGCCTGCTTCCTGTTATTATTTGAATTTATTGCGAATTAAAGGAATCTAGTGAGCCGGATGTTACCTGTAGACGCTGCTGTAACCTTTTTACCAACGATACGAAGATCATTACTTTATGATTCAAGTTCATATGACTAATAGACTACGATTCAAGAGAGTAATTACTATTAATGTGTATACACAACACGTCAGTTTCAAGATGGGTTTATTTCGTCAAATTATTCTAAGTGTATGTCTAAAGTAAATGCAAAACATTTTAAATGGTGTGCAGCACAACATTACATGGGGAAGTGTTACACACAAACAAATTTGCCAGAAGCAATAATTACACTTCCTATTTAAAACGAAACGTGTCAAAAATATGTTTCACGCGTTGGTGTGAAACATATTTAGAACAGTACAACGTGACATATATTTGCCTCCTGACTTAGACACAACCATATACGTTTTCGTTCGTAGGGACATGATATAAAAAAAAAACTTTACATCCATGCTACGTCGGTCTTTACGAGGAAAAGAAAATATTTCATTATAAAAAATTGAAAAGACAGATTTAGTTGCACTCGACAGACTATAACTCGCTTACATCAAAATAGATACGCAACAGTAAGCAATAAGAAGATTACAGAAACTACGAAAACAGACGAGTTAAGATTGGCACAAACAACATCTGGTAGAAAAGGACAGTGGCCCCCAAAATATAAAAATTGAACACAAATATAACATTAAAAAACAAACAAACAACAGCGATAAAAAAAAATCCAAAGAAATGAGATATTCATATAATGTTTGTATATTCTATTTTAATATTTCCAGCATTTCCATTTTCAATAGTGTATTTAGATTTTGTTCTCGCGTCACTATAAGCTGCTCTGTCAGTTGGTTCGTCGGTCTGTCACACGACCGGTATAATCACGTTGGCACACCAGTCCTCGTTAGATCACCGAAGTTAATGAGCGACCATTTGGGAATAACATGCGCTTCATGTAGGGAGACGGCTGCACCTCCCTGCAAAAAACAACCAAAACTAACCTCGTCAAAATCACCTTAACCGTGATATACATGTGATTGTGCACCGTTTCATATTCCCTAGAAACTTTCTCCTTCGGATAAAACCGGCTTAACATGCTTAAAGTAAATGCGACGAAAGACAGGCCAGGTAGACTGTCACGCTTACATTTCAAATAGAACTTTCAGCGATAAAAGCGCAGATTAAATTCACGTATCTTAAGAAAACACGTTTTTATAAATTAGTTATCTTCTCAATAGCGGAGCTTTTGTTGATGTTGTCTAGGAAAGACGTAATAGCCGTCCCTTTGTTTCTAATGTGAGAATATGTAGAAACAATAAAAGAAAGAGCCGTAATAAAAGTGGGTCTTCATGGAAAAATGATTCGTTCTGACAATTCAGGTCGTAATTAATTAGAATGTAGGGTAAACAAGGAAACCATTCCATTGGATTGTTATTTAAGCGTGACAGACGGACATGCAAAGCCTTTTTGAAGGCAGCTAATAATGATATTTCAAACTTAAGATTAAGACTTCATAGATTCCGTCACTAATATGTTGTTGCGTTAAAATCCTATTGGATTTCTTGTGTCCACTTCCCCCTTAATGGCGTTGGAAAGTTACGTACACAAAATGAGTGAATCAGCAACTTGTCTTTAATGTCGCATTGATATCGTTGGAAAACTTATGGAATTACAATATTTTTCTAGCAACAAGCAAAAGGGAACGCGTGTTCAATTACACACTACATCGTTGAAAAAATTACGGACACACAATGTTCTTCCAACTATAAGTAAAATATCAACGTGTGTTTAATAACGCGCCGATTACGTTAAAAAAGCTACGAACACACAATTCCGTTCCGGCTTCAGCAAATCTAGAAAATTTCGTTAAATTACGTACTGATATTGTTTAAAAAAAAAACACAACATTTTACCAGTTATTAGTAAAATTAGGTGCTAATAGTGAATCGTGTTCAAATGTTACAGACACAAAGCTATGAGTAAAACTATAACAGACGTTCAATTGTATTTCGAAAAGTTACGTATCCACCATGTCCTTCCAAGTATGAGTAAAATATTAACTATGATTTAATAAAGCACTAATATTGTTGAAAAACTTAACTAAACGCAATGTGCTTCGAGATATAAGTAAAACTGCAACCTGTGTTCAATTACGCACTAATATATTTAGAAAAGTTACGGACACATATGGTTCTTCCAGATGAGTGAAACAGTAATTTGTGTTCTAATTACGCACTAATACATTTTAAAAAGTTACGGACAGATATGGTTCTTACAACTATGAGTAAAACAGTAATTTGTGTTCTAATTACGCCCTAATGTAGTTTTAAAAAGTTATGGACAGAATGTCATTATTTACTATGAGTAAAATAGAAAGTGATGTTCAATTACACACTAATACCTTTGAGAAATTACTAACACACACAGTCGTCTCAACGGAGTAAAACGGCAACTTGTGTTTAATTACGGACTAATACCGATCGACTGGGAGATCCTCATATAGAGATGGTAGAATACATTTTGAATGATTTTTACTGAGTAGAAAGTGTATTGAGGTAAACAATAAAACGTCTTCAAAGGGTTGAGATTTCAAAATCTGACTAGTTTGTGCTTTTATGTCATTTTGACCATTTTCACTGTGCGCGATATGAAAAAATTAAAAATTACGGATATAAAGATAAAGTAACCATTTTTTTTTCAAACGATTCGCCTCAAAGCGATCAGATTGCAAAGAATAAAATTGATCAAAGGACGGATCAATCTGACCTGAGTTGGATATGAATCAATCTTGAGAAGGACATCACTCTTAAGGGTAAATACAGGATACCGGTTGGTATCATATCCATACTGGCATCGCTAGTCTTTTAAACAAGAATGGTAAACAAACCGTTTGAAACGATGAAAGGCAAATAAAATACGCAGGATTTTTTTAGGTTAGATCACAAAGATGGGGGTGCTTTATTAGCATAATGGATACAGTCTCTGATTATATGATCTGCTATGTTGCGTTAAAATCCTCTTGGATTTATTGAGTTCAACTACGCACTTATACTGTTGCACAAATAACGAACTCAAAATTTATTCATAACAATGAATAAACAGCAACTTGTGTTTAATTAAGCACTGATACCCTAGAACAACTTAAGGCGACACCATGTCATTCAAGCTTTGGGTAAAACAGCAACTTATTTTCTTTAGTTACAGACTAATAGCGTTGAAGGTTTTACAAACACACAATGTCCTTCCTGCTATGACTAATACAGCAACGTTCGTTTCAATTACATAATAATACCGTTGAAAAACTTACAAACACACAATATGTTTAGAGCTCTGAGTAAAACGTAACTTCTGTTCAATTATGCACTAACACCGTTTAAAAACTAATCACCACATAATGCCGTTCCAGCTAAGAGTGAAACAGCAAACTGTGTTCAATAATGCGTTTATATCGTTAAAAAAATTACGGACACGCATTATGCTTCCAGCTGTGAGTAAAACAAAACTTTGTATTCAATTACACATTTATATCGTCAAAAAATACTTACCATTACTAAATGTTCTTGCGGAATAAAACACCAACGTGTATTCAACTAACCCACTCACACTGTTGAAAACACATAATGTCTTTCGAGTAAATAGTGAAATTATGTTAAATTGCGCACTTATAAAGCTAGAAAAGTGATGGGCACGCAATTTCCTTCCAGTTTACAAAAACAGAAAAATCATATTCTCACATCTAATAACAAAGCATTTATTTGCCGTTAGTTGTGCATGAATAAGATTTGTTTATTACGATCACACAATGACTTCAACCAATAAGTGAAATAGCAACTTATTTTTATTTTTCACCTACTAATGAGTCATCGCTTATCGAGGCGCAAAGTTATTCGAGGATAAGGGTTAATGGGTTCGTCAGATGGACAGTGAGACAACACTTTATGGATTACAGACGATAGCTGAAACTAGGAAAAATTTGATTATTTAAAAGGACTGCTCGACAAGAATGTGTTCACATTAGACTTGAAAACGATCATGTTGTAGTTAGCTGGGAATCAGCCTCGTCGTATTATGTTCCAAAGAGGGTAGTTCCTGGAAAGAAAATTGCGTCATAGAAGTTTTAGGTTCACAGAGAGAGAAAGTAAAATTATTTACAGTGGCTGTAGCTAGACGAGTTTTTGCTTGTATCCAATTACACACAAAACCTGTTGATAAATTTACGCAAACAGAATTCCCTTCTAGTGAGATAGGTCCTCGCGTGAAGTACTGCTGCCTCAAATGGGGAGGCGCCGCTCACAGCACTCTTCGCTGCCCAGACAGACTTACAAAATCGACTTTGAAATCTAGTTGGGGTGCTCTCCAGTGTTCATTACAGCTTCTTTTTTCAGCGAAAAGACCTGGCTAATCCTTCTCTATTCTTATTTTCATGAAAAGTATTCGACTGATATCAATTTTTTTTCGTCCTTGTAAGACATTCACAGCAAGAACTCGTTTTTTTTCTACCACAATAGAAAAGCTTTTCTTTTCTTCCATCATGTGGTTCGCGTCAGGCATAATTTCCATGAACATCGCTTGTTGGCAGGGTTTTCTCGTATGTTGAAAACATTATCACGGGGCTACTTTCCTGTATATTACAACATGTTCACCTTCAAATCCAATGTCAACAGATTCTTGTCATAAACCATCTTCATAAATAATACAACTTCATCCTTTTATGGGGTTTTTCATCTGTTCAACTGATAATCATTGCATCTCATTAACTCTTATCCTCCAGTAGCTTTTGGCCTTGATAAATGATGACTCATTAGTAAAACAGCGCTAATGTCGTGGAAAACTTACGGACACGCAATGTCCTTCTAGCTAGTAGTTAAACAGCAACTTGTGTTCAATTGCCGACTAATACTTTCGAGTAAAATACAAAAGAAAATTTCCCCATAACAATTATTTGTGTTCAACTAACCCTATTATACAACTAGCCGTTAATTGTAGAAATGACCAAATACGGTGCATATGAGTTCTATGTAAAAGGTTGACACCCTAATTCTTATGAGAAATTCTATGTGAGCTATATAAACTAATGAACCGATCATTATGAATTTTCTAACACAGCTTCTGAACGGAACGATGTTTAAGATGGGGTGTGCTTAGTTTGATTCAGTTTTATGCAAACAGGGGATGATACTTCCGATATGTGTGAAATTTTAACAATTGGTATTAAACAGCAATTAATAAATGTTCCCCAAATTCAAATTTCTTTGTGGCATTTTCAATGCTTTTAATGGCATGATATAGGTACTATCTCCCATTTTAAAAATTTAATATTTCAGATTTGCATTAAATTTGATCTATAGTCATTAGATATCAATCGATCAAAATTTCCTGAATTTTAATTTCTTGTTAAGACCCATTAAGCTTAAGCCTTAAATGATAGACGTTATTCTAGAATCAAAATGTATGGATTTTGATCAAAATTGGAATAAGAATTAAGACATAAGGTTTACTAGCATTATGTGCTGATTTTAATCTTCGTAAACGGATATAAAATGGTTCAAAACAGTTCTGTTCTGGGAATTCATTTTACCCGCCTTCAGACGGATGTTCTTTTAAGTGTGTGTGGGGGCGTGTGTTTGTGTGTGTGTGTGTGTTACAGTGAAATAAATTCCAGAAGAAAATCCGAGTATGAGGGGTGAATGTAATAAACAGAGCAAGAAAATAATGAAGTAAAATAACACGGAATCACCGGTGCAATAATTTATTTCGACCCTCCAGCCTTATTCAAGCATCCAAGCGAGGCGATTACATTTTTTCAAAAATGTAATCGAAATAAATTATTGCACCGGTAATTATGTGATACCGTATTACTTTACTGTATTATATATATGTATATATATATATATATATATGTGTGTGTGTGTATGTGCGTGTGTGTGTGATAAATAAAAATAGAACATTATTTATATCAGTTCGAAGAATTCAAACACAAATATTTGGCGTACGATTGTTTCTAAAATAATTCGGAAAATTTTATTTTGTATGATATTTCCACAAAGTATTTTAATCAGCACCCACATATAATCTAATCACATACATAAGTAACGAGAGAACAACATAATCTTTTAGCTTTACCTTAAAAACACATATCACGTTAATTTGGGAAAACCAGAACTTCTTATCATAAAATTTCACAGTACTCAAAATTTAAATCGACAATAATACCAGTAATAGTATTTAAAAATATGTAGGATACAGCAAATGTAAAATATTTAAATCTAGAAAGAACAAAATACGGATAAAAATGAAAATTGTAAAATTATAAATTAAAAATTAAAACGAGTAATTTGAAGAATAGTAATATTAGAAAAAAGAAGGTGAAAGATAATAAAAGATAATAATAAAAAACTAGATATAATAAATAATAAAAACAATAAAGTAGAGGTTAGAAATAGGAAAAAATTAAAGTATATATATATATATATATATATATATATATATATATATGTGAGAAATTTGAAATCCTAAACTTTAAAGACCCTCAAAACCTATTAAACTGTAGAGGTGAAATAGCAAACACCGAATAAAATTTACATTAGGTTAACAATACATAATAAATGAATAAATAAACAAATAAATAAATAAAAAACTAAACTAAACTAAAAACTAAAAAGCTAAAATCTAAAATAGAAATACAAGCACGCACATGTTATATTAAGGTCACTCATTATTTCGACACAACACAGAAACAGGGATAGCCCCCCTATAGAAAACAGAACAATAGAATAGGAAATAGGAAGTCAAATCAACCGAACCTTTGTTTATGAGAAGCCCAACGATTGGCTAGGAGAACAATAAAGAAACAGGGATGAACCACCCTGTAGAAAACAGAACAATAGAATAGGAAATAGGAAGTAAAACCAACCGAACCTTTGTTTGTGATAAGCCTAACAACAAAGAATATGATTTGTAAACTAGCTAGACGGGTATATAAAATCACTCGGCAAAACTAACTCCATGCCTGACGAATCACTCCGGGGATGAATCGCGGAAACCTCTGTATAGCTTAATTGCCATAAATATATTTTCATAACTTACTATATATATATATATATACAGGGTGTTTCAAAAGTCTTGGGAACATAACGATTTTTAATAACTCAAAAACTATTAGGAGTTGAAAAATGAAATTGGTACCGTTGGAAAGGTTAAAGTTTCAAGTTTTGTGGGGAATCTTCAAAGTTGCTCAATATGAGCACCATTCGTCACACGGCAGACATCTAGTCGATAGTCCATTTCCTGCCAAACGCGTTCCAACATCTTGACGTCAATGGTTCCCACAACTGCCGTTACTCGAGCCTTTAGTTCGTCAATATCTCTTGGAAGGGGCGGCACATAGACTTGTTGCTTGACAAAGCCCCAAAGGAAAAAGTCACACGGGGTAAGATCTGGAGACCTAGGAGGCCAGGGCATGAGAACGTCATCACCTCGCCCAGATCTCCCAATCCATCTACCAGGCAGCCTTGTGTTAAGAAACTGCCTTACTCTAAGACTCCAGTGTGGTGGTGCACCATCTTGTTGAAAAATGAAGTCATCAGATTCTGCTTGTTCCAACTGAGCCATTAACCAGTCTTCCAGCATGTTGAGATAGGATTCACCAGTGATAGTTGCCTCTTCAAAGAAGAACGGTCCATAGACACCTTTCTTGGAAATTGCACAAAACACGTTCACTTTTGGTGAATCTCGCTCGTGCTCAAGAAGTTCATGAGGATTCTCAGTACCCCATATGCGAGTGTTATGCTTGTTAACTTTGCCATTCAGATGGAAGGTCGCCTCATCGCTAAAAACAAGCCGGTCATCAAAGCCGGTATCTTCCAACTTCTCTTGCATTGCAATGCAAAAGTCACGGCGAAGTGGCTTATCAGTGTCCTTCAACTTTTGGACCAACTTGAGCTTGTAAGGTACCATTTGCAGTCGTTTCCTTAAGACACGCCAGACAGTTGCTGGAGCAAGCTGAAGTTCCCTGCTGGCTCTTCTCACTGATTTACGGGGGCTCCGCTGAAAGGCTGTCCGAACTTGCTCAACTGCATCTTCTGAAGTTGAAGGGCGACCTGTTCGCTTAATTGGGCACAAACACCCATCTTTCACAAATTTAGCATGCCATCTGACAATGGATTTCCTTTCAGGGGCTTCTTTTTTAAATTTCCTGCGAAATGCACGCTGAACACATGTCCACGATTCAGTCTTTGCAAATTGGAGGACGCAAAATGCCTTGTCTTGTTTAGAGAACGCCATTACTGCACCTGGAAAGATAACACGAAAATCATTAGTATGACCAAAAACTTGATTAAGCAAGCTTTAAAATGGCACCAGTTTCATTTTTCTACCTGGAATAGTTCATGAGATATACGCATTTGTAATGTTCCCAAGACTTTTGAAACACCCTGTATATATATATATATATAGAGAGAGACAGACAGACAGACAGACAGACATACAGACAGACAGAGAAACAGAGAAACAGAGACAGAGAGAGAAACAGAGAGAGGGATATATAAACAGGCAGACAGAGACACGGAGAGAGAGGGGGGATAAGGGGTTAGAGAGAGGTCGGAGACAGAAGGGACAAAAAGAGAGATCATAAAATAGCCATACAGACCATAGTGTATTCAAAACGTTAGGTAGATAGACAACCATAGCTAGTAATAGGTAAAAATAAACCATGCATATAGATATAGATATGATGCATCAGAATCATATATGCGTGTATACATGCAGATCAAAGACGTTGCACGCTTTCTTTTTGTGTCACTCCCTCGTGTTTATAAACTCTAATTGTTTTTACTGCTTGTCTTACGCTCTATTCTTACACCTAAAACATTGTTTCTATCCTTGCAAATCCTTTCTGACACCTCAACTAAACGTGAACCGACAGGACTTCATTGTAGCCGTTGCAGAGCGCGCGTGTGTGTGGCGTATTTTCAGCGACCTCGACTTCCGTTGAGATGAATAAACGGAAATGTCGACGCATTGAAACATCATTCAAATCCGTGTGCACCATTGTTGGAACATCCTGCGATGGTCGGAGCTGGCGTTTGGGCACCGAGAGAGAGAGACAGACAGAGAGAGAGAGAGGGGGGGAAGGAGAGTCTTATTTCGATGAGAACTTGGCTATTTAGACAGAGAGAAATGTGTGTACAGAATTTGAAATTCTAATGAATGAATGAGAAAGATAGGAAAGAAAGAAAAAAATGTTCAAGCCATAAAGTTGGAAAACTTAAATATACATTTAGCGAGAGTTATGTATATATATATATATATATATATATATATATATATTTGAAATGAAAAAAGAAAAACCAAAAAGATATTTTTTTTATGTATTCATCAACGTTTCGTCTTTATTTGTAAGACTTCCTCAGGATGATAATTTTAAGAAAAATGTCATACAAGTACATGAAAATATTGGGTTGCCATGATGGGTTAATGAGAAGAAGTAGTAGCCACTGCTGGGAGCACAGGAACGAGGTCCGGGTTGAAGGAAGTCGATGGCATAGAATGAAAATAATGTGGATGGCTGTGAGTGAAAAATTGGAGGGGTGAAGGAAATTAATGTGGATGGCTGTGCGTGAAAAAGTGGAGGGATGGGGAGAAGAGAAGTGGTGTGTAGGTTTTTAGAAAAGATTTGAAAAAATGAAGGTGATTGGAAGTGGGAAGGTGGATGGGTAAGAGTGTGAAAGAAGTAGTCGAAAGGGTGAAATGGGTGACGTGGAAGAGAGGAGATTTTGTTGTGGTTAGGTGTGAAATCTTTGGAGGGTACGAGTGTTTGACCAGCTGGCTATGTCAGGAATGTGTGGATATAAGTAAGTTAGAAGGAAAATGTTGAAATGTGCTGAGAATGTGACAGTGAGAGGAAGAAAGAAAAAATGAAAAGAAACAGAAAGAGAGAAATGATATTAGTTTAGGTGATTTTGGTAATTTTGTGCATGGAGTGATGATGGATTGAGATTAAATTGAGGGCAAAAAAGGGTTTTAAATATCTAAATATCTGTGAGGGTATCTGGATTGTGTTGACATGCGGGGACTTGTGTGTAAGTACAACTGAGAGCGAAGAGAAAAAGAGGTTAGCCATGATCTAGGTTCAGTTTTTTTTTCGGTTAGGATAATTTTGCTTATTACGGGGGAGAGATTATAGAAGCCATTTCGTTGTCTGATGGTGTTGGAGGCTGTGATTAGTGCGGTTTCCAGTAGTCTTCGCCGAGCTTTGTTGTGGATGTATTTGGTGATCTTGGCCTGTTCAAATTTGAAAGCATGATCGTGCTCTAAAGCATGCGAGAAAAGTGCACTGAGAGAGTTATTGTTTTTTTATGTCCCTTTTGTGTTCGCTCAATCTTTTCTTCAATTCACGTTGTGTTTCTCCCACATAAATGTGATGGCAGTTGTTGCATGGAACAGTATATAAGCCGGCATGGGATGTGGGTTTTTTTAAATGTTTTGATGTGTTTAAAGTTTGTTTTATGGATTGTGATGTGGTTTGTACTGTTGGAATGCCTAGTTTGTTAAGTGTGTTGCATATGGATGTGTTATTGGAATGTGTGGGTAAGAGAATGGGTCTATCTATAAAAGAGGTGTTTGATTTTTTTGTGTGTTGTTTTTGGAGAATATTTGAAAGGCTTTCTTCTTGGCATTTAATATAAAATGTGTGGGGTATTGCAGTGTTTTAACGAATTAATGATGTATTTTATTTCTTCATCTATGTATTGGGGACTGCAGAGTCTAAGAGCGCGTAGGAAGACGCCTATAATCATACCTGTTTTTATCTTGCTATTGTGGTGAGAGTAGAAGTGTATGTAGTCATTTTTGTGAGTTTTTTTGCGGTGTACCTTGAATGCTAGTTTGTTGTTGGACTTTATTATAAGAGTGTCTAGGAATGGTATCGAGCTATCTATTTCAGTCTCATGTGTGGATTTTATGGATTGTTCTATTGTGTTGAGTTTGTCTTTGAGGTTATTGATTTGTATATCTACGGGGAGGAAAACAAGAATATCGTCAATGAATCTAAAGTATTCGATGTTAGGGGTTAGTCTAAATTTGAAAGGGGCGGATTCTAAGAATTCTAAGAAGAGGTAGGCTAATACACCACTTAGGGGGTTGCCCATGGGAAGTCCAAATTTTTGTTTGTAGAATTCGTCGTTGAATTGGAAATATGTTACGTCAGTGATGAGTCTAATTATTTCTATTAAAATATTTGGGGAGAATGGTAAGCATGTGTGTAGTTGTGGTCCTGTATGTTTGTTTGTCGACATAACTGAACGCGCACCCCCCCCCTTCCCGAACACGCGGCTGCATGTGACTTGTCATTCTTCGTTCTCGCTATATTTGTACTAGTGATGGGACGATTCATATTTTTTTTTTCGATTTCGATACAATTACCGATTTTGTTTTAAATTCCTTGTCCCGATACAATTACAGATTCCGATTCCAATAACAAACGCGCACGAAAGAAATTTGGCGTCGCATGATTTAAATCGTCAACGTCTTTCCTGGAACAATGCGAAAAAATGTTCTCTGCTCGTTTTTCCGCCGTCTTTTTAAAAAATGTCTTCTTTCTCAAACTTCTTTGTTCATTTGCTTTTGACACCAAAGGATGCTTAGACGAAGAATCGAAAACGTTCTTGAAACCTATGGGACATTTTTTTATACAAAAAAGATCATCATGAATATATATTTTTTATTATTAATTTTCTACGTACATAAAAGTAATCCATGGACACGTGTTTCTGGCTCACAGCCGTCATCAGCATGGCTTACGTAGACAAGATTCGAACCTTCGATATTGATGTCTATAGTCCAGCGCCTTGCCAATGGACTACAACATACGCCTAGAAATATGTACGATTTTTATAACCTAAATATTTAATGTATTTTATGTAATTTTTATATATATATATAACATTTTCAATTAATTGGCGATATTTTAAATAGGATTACCTTATATTAAATGTGGGACTGTGGTGACTAAGAAAAGTGTAAGATAGATTATGTAAGCTGAATTTTGGTAAAATGGCACCGGTAATAATGGTAAAAGTGAATAAATAGGACAAATGGCGAGAGGCAAAGATATAGATGAAAATCTTAAGATTTTATGAAAACTTTGCATACAATATGTTGTGAAGTTGTTCCACAGTAAATAATAAATAAAGGAAGTCAAGTCGAGGGTTGGTTTAACAAGTGTATTAACAAAGTAAGAAAGTGACTAGCTCTTGGCTAGACAGTTACAAGACTGTGCTTTGTCTTCAGTGTCTCTGGTGACTCGGACTATTTATAGTGACAACCGGTGTAGTTTCTCCTGTGTAAGAGCGGCCGGTGTAACACCCCCCCCCTTGAAAATATCCCCTCTGGGGATTAATAACGTTTTTGTTTGGGAATCACCATCATCAACTCAGTCGATTTCCGTTTTCTATTTGATCTCCTAATCTCAGGAGCAGTCTCTGGTATGGGCACCTGAAAAGTATCAAACACTGCATCCATGATCTCATCCTCGTCGCCAATCTGTTATGAAGTTGTTCCACAGTAAATAATAAATAAAGGAAGTCAAGTCGAGGGTTGGTTTAACAAGTGTATTAACAAAGTAAGAAAGTGACTAGCTCTTGGCTAGACAGTTACAAGACTGTGCTTTGTCTTCAGTGTCTCTGGTGACTCGGACTATTTATAGTGACAACCGGTGTAGTTTCTCCTGTGTAAGAGCGGCCGGTGTAACACCCCCCCCTTGAAAATATCCCCTCTGGGGATTAATAACGTTTTTGTTTGGGAATCACCATCATCAACTCAGTCGATTTCCGTTTTCTATTTGATCTCCTAATCTCAGGAGCAGTCTCTGGTATGGGCACCTGAAAAGTATCAAACACTGCATCCATGATCTCATCCTCGTCGCCAATCTGTTATGAAGTTGTTCCACAGTAAATAATAAATAAAGGAAGTCAAGTCGAGGGTTGGTTTAACAAGTGTATTAACAAAGTAAGAAAGTGACTAGCTCTTGGCTAGACAGTTACAAGACTGTGCTTTGTCTTCTATGTCTCTGGTGACTCGCACTATTTATAGTGACAACCGGTGTAGTTTCTCCTGTGTAAGAACGGCCGGTGTAACACAATACATCAAAGAGAAACGAAACTAAAAAGAAATTATATCTATATTTAAAATTAGCTGAATACTCTTACCCACAATATATTTGAAAATTAAAAGCTGGTGATTAGATTCGCATATAAATTGAACTTAAAATGATCTCTTATTTCCATGCCATTCTTACTTTTTAACGCAGTTAACTAATTTTTTTATCTCTAACCCAATGTCCAACTAGCAAAATCGTAAAACCACACGAAATCGCCGTAAAAAGTAAATCACAGAATGTATCTCCTATAGCAAAAAAAACATGGTTAACAGTTCTAAAACATTGTAACAATGGCAAGGAAATTGGTAATTTAACGTTAAATTGGGCCGCAACTTTTATGATTGTCTGCCCCCAACTATAATCAAGTATATTTTGTTTTGTCCGTCTACTCCGAATATTTTAAAAATGAACAAACGTTTTTATAATTAAAATGTTCGCTGATTTTACAATTTTTTTATCTTTTCAGTTCTTTTTTATTATTATTATTATTATTATTATTATTATTATTATTATTATTATTATTATTATTATTATTATTATTATTATTATTATTATTATTATTTTTACTTTTCAAAATAGAGTAAACGTTAAAGTGGGTAATCGCGTCGATGACACATTCTTAGAAAATACGATTAAAAATTATGTATAGACGATAATGATTTTTTAAAGATTTATGAACGTTTTGGAGTTAAAAATCAATTTAGTATTACGTAGTAATAGGAAGAAAAAAAAGCTTAACACATTCGAACTCTTTTTGCGTCATGAGCTATACAAAAATCGTACATGGCGTCATCAGCAATACAAAAAAACTTGAACGGAAACTATGTTTAATTACACGAATGGAAAGTCTTTCTATGAATTATAAAAATAATTTATTTAAAAAACTAAAACTTTTAAAATATTAAATTTTTACAGAACTTGTGTTTAGATAACATACATTTTTATAAATATTTTAATTTAAATTATTTTTTAAAAGGCCGTAAAAGTATTTACTTCGTTTCAGCTAACGTACACATCATCCGCTTATAAGCTAATAACCTACATCCGTTCAACGTTCATTTTAGAATTCCGTCGATTTTACTTGAATATTTACTCATTCTAAATACGTTTTTTTTTTGGATCTCATGCGTAATACTAAATAGATTTTAGTTCCAGAAGGTGCATCACGCCATAATATAAAAACAAACAAACATTTTTATCACAATATGTCCCGGACACGAATCTCAGCGTATACCTTAAAGTGTAGTATCTTTTCTGACAATATCGTTTACTTCCAAACACTGAATCCTTTAGATGCCTTAATGACATTCTAATTTTTATCCCCGAAGACGCGCAAATTGAAAATCTCCAAAACAAATTAAACACAGTCGAAACCTAACTGGAACAGAAAAATAACTCGATAGCATTTCTAGACACACTTATAATAAAATCCAACAATAATCAATCCTGTAAAGTGCATTGCAAAATCACACACAAAAATAACTATATATATATATATATATATATATATATATATATATATATATATATATATATATATATATAGGTAGAAGGATGAAAAGAAATTAGAAAAGCAAAAGGCAGATCATTTTTTCAATTCAGTTGCTCAAAGCAAGGTATATTCCGCAAAAAGGCAATTTATTCAATTAATTGAATAAATTGCGGAATATACCTTGCTTTGAGCAACTGCATTGAAAAAAGATCGTCTTTTTGCTTTTCTAATTCCTTTTCATCCTTCTACCTATCTATCTGCTCTATCCTGTATATTGAGCTGCAAACTTTTCACAATAGGTTTACCTTTTCTAAAAGTTCGCTTTTAGTTCTCCACTTCATATATATATATATATATATATATATATATATATATATATATATATATATATATATATATATATATGTTAACTTAACACCAAACATGGCAATTTTGGGGCTACTGAGAATTAGGATGAAAGTTTAGGGGTTATTACGAAATTCGGAGCTGTGCAGCCAGATGCTTGTTCACATTAGTTGTAAATGTCTGCATGTCGGCACAGTCAGGAAACAGGGAGCAGAGAAGGGGTTCCATGGGGCAGCAGCTAGAGAAAGATGCTATTGGAGTAGAAGGCTCTCCGGCATCGGGGGACCTCCACAGTGAATGAATGGGAGTTAGCTGATTGTCGGGTTGGTCGAGTGTACTTACGTTGAGGTGGCACAAGAATAGCAAGTTCATCGTAGCACATTCGATTGAAGTACTTCTAAAAAAAGCACAAAGATGGACATTGCGGCGATGGGACAGGGGTTGGAGCTTGGTAGATTGGGACTGACATATTAGATTATAAGCTCTTTTTTTACCTTGTCTAAGAGGGAGAGACTAGTGGATGGTGCACCAGCCGATATGTGATAACAATACTCCATTCATGGGCAGATTGTGACTTTGTAGAGATATAGGATACTGTCAGGTGTGAAAAGTTTTCTAGAACGGTAGAGGGAGCCCACTTTCTTTGCAGCAGCATTAGAAATGTTTTCAATGTATTTGTTCCAATTCATGTTGCCTGTGGATGTTAGACCGAGGAGTTTGAAAGTTGGACGTTCAGGTAGGATGTTATTTGCCATGGCAATCGGTGGTTGAAGAGGTTTCTTGTAGTTGTTAAAGAAAATGAGTTTTGTCTTAGCAGCATTGGATAGAAAGGATTTAATTATATTTAATATATGTCCAGTAATATTATATGAATTAATTTTTATGAGAAGACTTTCAGACAGACTTTGTCGAAGGTTTTAGATATATCAAGCGCTACCGATCTTGCTTCACCTGCCTTGTTTAGTGTATGGTATATGCGTTCAGAGATGACCATTAGAATATCCGCAGTAGACCGTGCTTGCCTAAATCCATACTGATGGTCAGAAAGAAGTTCAGCATTAACGAGGTAACAGACTATCGCTAGATTAAGGATTTAAAGATTTTAGCGAAGAGAGGGAGTACACTGATGGGGCGGTAATTCCTAGGGGCAGTTCTATCTCCAGAATTCTTGACGTCTGGTACCATAGAGGCAATTTATCATCTATTAGAGAAGCAAGATTCGGCAAGGCATTTGTTGTAGAGTTTGGAGAGTACAGGGTATATTAATGGTACTGGTATAAGATCAGGTGCACGTACTTTGGAGGGGTCAAGGTTTTATATGATGTCCCGAACATTTGATAGGGTGATGATCAAGTCATTAAGTGTGGCTTTAGTCCGCAAGGGGAAATAATTTGTCAGAGTGGTTTGCGGGGTCCAAAGATGAATTGAAGGTGAAGCGCTGGGCAAGTAGTTCAGCCTTATCAGTTGTCGTGCAAACGCCATAATTGTTTGTTGGATAGCGGGGAATTGTTGATTTCCCATTATTCATCACACTATTGAAGATTTTCTAGAAATCGCGAGTACCTAGTTTCTGTGACTCAATGCGTTTTTTTTTTTTGCTTAATTTACAGTTCATGTCTATTTTTAGTTGATGTGTAGCGGTTGAATTGTCAGTATGCTTGTTTCCTCTGAGCAATAGCAGCTGCACAGTTCGAGGTGAACCATTGCGGAGAGTCGGCCTTACTGTAGAATTTTCGCATGGGGGCATGTGCTTCAATGCTGTCTTTGACCCATTCGATTACCTCATTTTCACACTGATCAGCAGGGAAAGAAAAAGTTTCATTCCATCGGGCGTCTCTAATGTGATCTCTGATGGATTTCCAATCATCCCGCTTGTAGTATCTTGTCGTTTTAAACAACGACTCATCAGCTTTAGGATAAGATATAATCTATGAATTCTTGGCCAGAACTGACTGTATCATTTTTTGTAAGAAGAGTTAATGATATTTTGATAGATAGATAGATAGATAGATAGATAGATAGATAGATAGATAGATAGATAGATAGATAGATAGATAGATAGATAGATAGATATAATACACACTATCGATATATGCATGCATAGATGTAAACAGATCAAATAAATCTTACAAAATGTATAGCTAATAAATATATAAAATCATAGAAAAGAAAGATAAGCAAAATGAAGACAACGGCAATGAATATCCTCCCATGAAAATTAATATTTTCTTTCAAATCTCTAAGAAACGCAAAAAAGGTTTGAAAAAAATAATAATTATGGAGAACGTGATTCCTCTTTGAATGGCAAAATATTGTCAATAAAAAAAATCGATAAAATTCAATGAAATATGAAATGGATAAAAAAAAAACGGGCGTTAATGTTTCCAGCGTGTAAAAAGTGTGGAGATTTTTCTTTTAATTTAAAATTTATATATGAAAGCAAATAAATAAAATATAAATAATGAAGAAAGATAAAAGAGAAAAGGAAAAAGGAGAAGAAGAAGGAATAAAGAAATAAAATTAAAAGTTAAACATGACAGACCAACGAAAATGCTATTTAAAACTTAAGCTTCACACACCAAAGAAACTGGTATAGCAGAGATATACTTGAAGAACAAACAGAAATAATATTCAAACTTACGTTTGACAGACCAAAAGAAATGCTATATTAAAGTGTCAGAGATCAAATGAAATGCTATTACAAACTTTAGATTGACAGACCAAACGAACTGCTATATCAAACTTAAGTTTGATGGATCAAGGGAAATGTTGTTTTAAACTTACGCTTAACAGCTCAAAGGAAATGCAATATCACAATTAATTATTACATATCAAAGAAATGCTATGTTAGCGTTAAGCTTCATTGAAAAAAAGAAATATTATTCAAACTTACGATTGATGGACCAAAGGAAATACTTTTTTAAACTTCGGCTTGACAGAGCAAGGCAAAACTATTGAATCTTAAGATTGACGGACCAAATGAAATGTAATTTCAAACTTAAACTTGGCAGACTAAAGGAAATAATATATCAAACTTTAGATTGAGAGACCAAAAGAAACGCAATATCACAATTAATTTTGGCAGACCAAAGGAATGAATATTTGAAACTGAAATTTGACAGACCAAAGAATACGCTATTTCAGATTTAAGCTTGACAGACCATACAAAATGCTATTCAAACTCACGGTTTCACAAATCAAAAAAATACTATTTCAAACTTAAGCTAGAGTGACAAAAAATGTTATATTAAACAAACATAACAGACAAACTGAAGCTTGACAGACCAAAGACAATTCTATTTCAAACATATACCTGACAACCCAAAGGAAATGCTATTTTAATTTTGAACTTGAAAAAGAAATAATCTATTTTAAACGTAAACCTGCCATTCAAAAGAAAATACTATTTTAATGTTAAAGGAGATAGCATTTAGCATATAGTATCTGTTTGATATTAAGATTTAACAAAAATCACATATACTATTTGTTTGATATTAAGATTCAACAAAAATCAAATATAGTATTTGTTTGATATAAAGATTCAACAAAAATCAAATATAGTATTTGTTAGTGTTACACCGGCCGTTCTTACACAGGAGAAACTGCACCGGTTGTCACTATAAATAGTGCGAGTCACCAGAGACACGGGGAAGACAAAGCACAGTCTTGTAACTGTCTAGCCAAGTGCTAGTCACTTTCTTACTTTGTTAATACACTTGTTAAACCAACCCTCGACTTGACTTCCTTTATTTATAATTTACTGTTGGACAACTTCACAACAGTTAGATATTAAGATTTAACGAAAACAAAAAGTGTCCACCCAACACAAACGCTGCTCATATAGACGTAAGGACGAACCTAGTAAAAAGGGAAAGAAAATCGCAGTAGAAAAAAGATTAGAGGAAACGTGCAAGAAAATTAATGAATGAAATTAATTTCCTCAATGATAGTAAATTACTATTTCTAATTTTAAACTTTAATGGTTTTCATTCAATTCTATAGCTAGTCATAGTTATCAGTTTTAAAAATCTTTCTCTCGTTATATATATATATATATATATATATATATATAAAACTATGAACGAACCTCTAATTTGAAGAATCAGCATTAAAAAAGCAAATGGAGAATGAATCGCTGGTGTAGGAATGAATTCACTCGTGTATCAAACACATTGTCATCAAAGTTCATGAAAGGTCAGAGTAAAGCTTTTCAATTTAATAAAAGTTTGACAAAGAATTGAAACGGTCATTCCTAAAGGACACCTATTCAACCGGCGCGTGTAGCGATGAAAAATGTTATTTACAACTTACGCGTGACAAATTCACCGGCTACAGACAAACAAAAGTGCTATTTTAAACTTACGCGTGATAGATTGACGAATATTTTATTTAATGCTAACTCATGAAAGACTAACGAAAATACTATTTTAAACTTAAACGTGACAACTCACGAGCGACAGACGGACAAAAATGCTATTTCAAACTTAAGCGTGACAGATTGACGAACATTTTTATTTTAAACTTACCGTGACAGATCAACAGAAATGCTATTTCAAATGTGCAAGTGACAGACCGACTGACAGAGCATCTTATAGAGATTATTGGACGCATCTAAAATTAGAGGCAGCCATTTATTGTGCGCGTGACAGACTGGAAAAATGCAATTTCAAACTTATGTCGTACAGAACAACAGACAGGGAAATACTATTTGGAAAATTAAGCCGGTCAGACCAACTGAAATATTATTTTAGACGTAAGTGTTACAAAATATCTAAAATGCTATTCCAAACGTAGGGTGACAGATCGACCGACAAGCTCTCTTATGGAGATGATTAGTCGCATTTAAAGTAAGATGGATCTATTAAATTGGCGCGTTCAGCTATGGAAATTCTATTTCAATTTGAAGTGTAACAGCCTGATGGACAAAGCTTCTTACAAATATGCTAGTACAGATCGAGCAAAAGGTTAAAAGGAGTAGCTATGACGTTAGCATATGTATATCTGGAGACATATATAGACGAACATAGAAATATATAAATATAGGCTAAAAAGAACGTGTCTTGTTTAGATTGCACACCTTGCCTCCTGTAGAGAGTTACTTGGGTATTTGGCCACTGTAAACATGTTTTTCTCATGGGTAAACAATAGTGTGAAATAAAGGATCGAAGAGTTCAAAATCAAAGCTATAAAATGTATACTACATTACGTAAAATACATTGAAAAGAGAATGAAAACAAAGAGAAAACAGATCCGAGGTAAATAAAATTAGATAAAAAAGTGCGTAAATGTTCATGCACATAGGTGCATATGACGCACACACACACACACACACACATATATATATATATATATATATATATATAGAGAGAGAGAGAGAGAGAGAGAGATTGATAGGTAAACACACGTATATGTATTATATATATACATATCTACTATATTAAAGTAAAGTCAATTTTATCCTAAAAATTCAATAATTATAAGACTATAAACACAGGCGCTATATATAATGCCAATATTGTCACGCTTTCTTCCAATAAATGATTCGTGCTTCCAGAAATGATCAGTCAATTTCATTCAATTTCAGAATTTCTTACATTAATTCCGACCTAGCTGACTCTCACAACAAAACCGGAAGAAATCGCAAATCTTCGGCTACGCCGTAAGACCTCGACGAGGACGAAAAAAAAGAAAAGGAAGAAAAATATATATTGTTTTATTACCATGATTAGGGTTTTTAAACCGAAAATTTGGATTTTAAAAAAATTATTTAATAAATGTCACATTTATTTGAAAAAATATTGCGTTAAGTTTTGTTTCCCAATTTTCAAATCATATCCTTTCAACGGCGTTTCAAACTGTAGTAACACCCATCTCACTATTAAAAAGTAATACTTAGAGGAAGTCGGAGTAACTTTTCCTTACACCTAAAAATCTACTACCACTCCCTCATCTACACCGGGCTTTTCCTTCATTAGATGCAGTTTCCACCTGAATCCATCATTATTTAATTTTTTTAATTCAGTAATATTGTACTTCACACATTATAACTTCACTAAGTAAATACTGATACTATTCTTGAGCTTATTCTTCGTGTTTTTACGGTGCTGTGATTGGTAGGCGACAATCTTATTCTGGTATATTAGAATGTAATTGCCGAACACTAAAAAAATTGAAATTCAAACATGGCGTCGTCAGTAAAATTCAGTAAAGCTTCTTAATTTACAAAAAAGATTCCAACTACAATAATTCTTTTTTTTGAAATAATAGTTATTTTAACACACGCTTTATTTATTCATATATAAACCATGTTCAATCATTGATATACAGAACGAACGCTCCCTTAATTTCACTACACTATCGCAACAAAGATAGGAATAGCGGAATGCATGTCGCTACTGCTATTCTCATTCCGCAATTACAGTTTCCATTTACACATTCAGTTTGTCATTCTGCCGAGTAATGATCAATAGAGAATCGGACAAATACGATAAAACTGATTTATATTTGTAACAAAAAATATAGGTATCTACACCAAAATTCAGAGAACATTTTCGTGTAGAATTTTAGTTAGAAATATAAATCAGTTTTAACGAGTCTAAAAAGAATGCATCGTTTGAAACCGGTGATAAAACAAGTAAGCATGTAGTTTTACTTTTTTGGATTGCTGCATAGGTGTTATAAAAAAGTAAATAACATGACATCATTCGTATAATGATTTTTCTAAGTTAGCATACGTTGCTGGAACAATTTAGAAAAGAATGAAACAGTTGAGATAAGTAATAAGGGCAGTCATCCTGCAGTATTTATTTTTTTTAAATTATGAATGTGTTTGAATGTGAGACCTTTAGTCTAGTGAAGTTTTTACGAATATAGTAAATGAAAAACATGGATTGATAACATGTGGATTTAACCATTTAGTTGGTGATGATATTTAACTAAGGTTATATAAATTATTAATATGCATCATTTAAAATGCGGTAGTGAGATTAGGGAAAAAGACTTTTGTTCAGATTTGGGGAGTACGTTTAGGAAACAAAAGTAAAATGATGGGAATTAACCAGACAGATTTTAGTTTATAATGGACTGAAGGAATTTCCCCCAGAACTAAGACCAAGTAGCAGCGACAGTAATGGCCAAGCCCGGGTTTGTGAGGGATGGAAGGAACCGGATTTTTCCAAAGAAAGCTATGTCTGGCGATTCCGAGTGGAACAATTCAAGTGGAACCGTGAGAACAGCCCTATTTTGCACTCGACTGTACGGGTCCACCCGCACTAAATCGCGCAAGCCAAATCAAACGATTTCCCACAGATACGTCCACTTCAAGATGCGTCCATTCCCACAAGGCCATTATCCAACAGTAAGGATTGAATCTTCACACCTCTTTAAGACCGTTAATCAACGCCTTTATCCGTTGTGCCATGGGTCTATGTGTACAACTATAGTATGGATCTTGTTTCTGGATGTATAGCACTAACTGTTTTTGACTTGGAAAAGAAAATTCACGTGACCCTGAAGAACTGCAGAAATGATTGGGGGTTAATCCAATTCTTTTGAGTTGGTGTATCAGTTACGCGCATATAACTTGAACTTAAATGGTCCCTTGCGTTGTTATGTGATGCCCTATGAAATCGCTCTGGATCAGGGGCATAATTGTCACTCGCACATAATACTTAAGTTTAGAAGGGCAGGTTATTGATTGCTCACCAAGTCAAAGGCCTGATCTAGCTAAATAAGTGTCATAGATTATGTATTGGAGTATTATGAAACTTCATAAAAGAAAAGTGTTACTTTGTGCAATTCATGTTCTGTGGGGAGTGGATATTAGTTGTGGTGGATATTCGGTTCCCCTGCACATGAATATCAAGGGTAAATGGAAGCACCCCCCCGATGTCACATTTACATCGTTTTAAAACACATCTGAGTTTGAGACATTTAAAATATGATAGAATTATAGAAAAGGTTTGGAAGAGATTTTAAAAGTTTGCAGAAGATATTTGGGGTTTGAGCAATTTAAAAATTTGGAAAATATGGAAACATTTTCTGGAGAGTGCCTGCAAGTGTGCAAAAGATATTGAAGCTTTTTGAAAAATGTTAAAATAGTAGAATTAGTAGCTTTTGGGAGAATTCCTGGAAGTTTTCAGAATATGTTTGGGCTGTTGAGAAATTTTGAAAAGGTAGAATTATGGAGAAAAAAATTGGAATTTTTTTTAGAGTGTTGCAAGTTTACAAAATATATTTCGGGTTTGAGAAATTTTGAAATGTTGAAATTATGGAAAAAAAAATTATTTGAGAATTTTTTAAATAGTAGAATTATGGAAAAGAAATTTGGAATGTTCCTACAAGTTTGCAAAAAACTATTTGCGTCGTTTGAGAGATTTTAAAAAAAGTATAATTATGAAAAATGGAGAGCCTGCAAGTTTGCAGAAGATATTTAGGCTGTTGAGAAAATTAAAAAATGGAAGAATTATGGAAAAAATGGTTTAGAGAGTCCTACAATTTTGCAGACGATATTTAAGCTGTTGAAAAATGTTAAAATATTAGGAGTATGGAAAGGATTTTCGGATAGTATCATCGGTAGGCATGAGAGGGGTTTATTGAGCATTACCGCCAGAGAAGCGTAAAAGTAAGAAGTCTTAATATATATATCATATTATATTATGTTATATGTCACAGGACTATATACATAGTGATTAGTTAAATTCCAATGACTAAAATTCAGTTGTTAATCATAATATTTATTTTACAGTGTCGATGGTTTTACAATCATTTTGTAATATGCAATATGCTACAATCAGAAGCAATTACACGCTGCTCATCAGAAACCTCAAGCAAAACAATGTTAGATCATGCAAAATCTTTAAAGATAAAATGAAAAACAGTTAACACTCACTTGAGGCCCCTGTTAATAAGATGATCAAATTCAGATCAAGCCACCATTTTGATTTCATCGTACGGAGCTGTGCTTTTTGATAATCATGAGAAAATGATAACAAAGACAAAAAACAATAAAAGTTAAAACAGAAAGTGGTCAAATATTGTTTGAAATTACGTTGGGCAATTATTATTATAAGTGAGATCATTGCGAAAAAGAACCCGAAAATGCGGTGTATGGTTGTGAATTATACGATTCCAGCATTCGTCTTATATAAGTAAAGAGATTTTAATTAGCTGAGTATTCATATCAGCATATTCCGATATAATCGAGATTACAATGTTTCTAAAATTACCTAAAGTCATGAGAATTTATGATTAAGCTTTATTTAAAATTAATTAAAATTAATTACTATTAATTAAATCAGATAAGTAGCAGAAGTAAATATTAAAAGTTAAAAAGTTTGAAATTACTAAACTGCACAGAAAGCATCTAGATAACGATCTCCTACAAAAAACTCGAAAAGATCACATATTAGAATATTTAATATACCAAATCACGCTAGTCTTGTTGTACTACTCGTCCAATGTTTTTTATCCCTTCTTAGTATTTTACGAGTTAAGAGAGTTGTATCGAGACCAACTATTGGTTATCAATTAGTTTGAGTTGAAGGCTAATCAATTAATGTGTCTGCGTTTGAAATGCTTTGGAAATAATTATTTTATTACATCCATACGTGAATTTAATTAATTTTATTTTTTTAATAACGTTTAGTCTGGCTTAATATAGAATAGTATATACCTATTTCGGTTCAAACAGTTTTGTAGAATCTCTTGCTTTTTATTAATTAGGTTACCTTTGGATGTCACTATGTTGTACGATTCAAGGGTACATGAGTTGCATTTGTTCGTTTATTGGGTTTGTATTTATTAGCTTTACCTAATATGGACAATTCAATTAGAATTTAGTATCATTCCTCAACAGTTCCCTAATTTATTGGCTAGAGAAGTTGTGGTATTTTGGGGTTATGAACTGGGCCTAGATTTGCTAAAGATTGGATGAAAAAGAAATAATATTGATCAATTGTACATTGCTTATGAAAGAGTAGCAAAAGAGAAATTAGTTCAGAATTTGCTAGTTCTTGCGCAGATGATGATGATGATGATGATGATGATGATGATGATGATGATGATGATGATGATGATGATGATGATGATGATGATGATGATAATAATAATAATAATAATAATAATAATAATAATAATAATAATAATAATAATAATAATAATAATAATAATTTGAATTTATTCAAAAAGAATAATAAACTTAGAACATTTAAATCGAAAAGCGATGGAAGCCAAATATCTGATAAGTTAAGCAACCCGCTCCCTCCACCTTTAGTACACTCACCCTTATAAAGTGACTCAGTAAGTCGGGAAGAAAATTAGTATAAAACGTCCGCGTGGTAAAAGTAGGTTTAAAGCCAGAGTACAATTTGTAAGTTAAAATGTGTTTTCTGTCCTTTTCTCACTTGTCTTCGTATGGACAGCTACATTAATAAACAGGATAAACTTTGTCGTGTTTAGCTGCACTTGACAAAACGCCTGTTTTCAAAAGAAATATGAATTTCTTTCAAAAGGAAAACGTTAAACTAGAATATTCAAATCGAAAAGCGAGGAAAGCCAAATATCTGATACTTTTAACAAACGCCATCCGTCCCACCGTTAGTACTCTGATCCTTATAAAGTGACCCAGAACGAAGGAAAGACAATACTTTTTCTTTTAATATGCTTGCTAAAAGTAGGTCTAAAGCCAGAATACTATTTCTACGTTAACATGTATTTTTTCTTTCTCATTTTGAACTTGTTTTCGTATTGACAGCTGCATTACTGAAAAGGTTGTAACTTTGTTTAACCTTGAGGCAAATAACCGTTTTCAAATGAGTTTATTCAAAAAAAGAAATAGTTCAACCAGAATATTTGAATCGAAAAGCGAGGGAAGCTAAATATCTGATACTTTCAGTAAACCCCCTCCCCCAACAATTATTACACCAATTTTTATAATGTAACTCAGTAAGTAGCAGAGCGAAGGGAAGAAATTACTATTAAAAAGATCCGCGTGATAAAAGTAGGGCTAATCCAATAAGGATAAAATCCAAACAACCAATCTAAAAACTCTCATACACACGAGTGAAACCTATCTTTAATTTTCCACTAGAAGGGGCACGAAAACTTATATTAAATAGTAACTTAGTTTTTGTGTGTGTAATTGTCTCGTCTTCAGATGTCCCTTTATCATATTCGTGTGATAGTGATCCTTATCTCTCATTTTTATGAGAGATCAACACTATTCTTGTGACAGGATAAAATAAGGTTAAACCCCAACACTGTCTGCGTCGTGTCGAGAATCGAGCCATGACTCGAACCAGCACAACGACGTGAACGCACATCGACGTACGTTCATATCTATTGATAAACATTAACATCTAAGTAATTTTGATTAAAATTTATTTATCTTTTAAATGTGACCGTAAAGAAGGCTAAAAACAAAATAAGTTTGCCTTTTCACTTGCAATCTAGAAATAGATCGCAACTCGTTGAAAATCAAGTCGGTTCTTCTACAGAAAGAAACATTTGAGAAAAAATGATAAATATTTGTCCAAGAAATAAAATAGTATTGCGAAGCAGAACTATCTGTTATATAAAAATTAAAACAAATAATTAAAAACAAAAATAAATAATAGTTAACTAATAAAATGTCCTTTTTTCAAACCAACATGTAAAGTAATTAACATTGCGCTTATTATCGAACACACACACACACACACATATATATATATATATATATATATATATATATATATATATATATATATATATATATATATATATATATATATATATAGTGTTATAATGGAAAAATTCCAGGAAGAAATCCGGGTAAGAGAGCTCAATGTGGTAAACAGAGCAATAATACCTTAAAATATAATAACACGAAATTACATGATTGTCGATGCAATAATTTATTTCAACCTTGCGGTTTTATTCAAGCATCCACCTTGACAATTACATTTTTGATACTGATAGAAAACTGAATTATCCTCGGCACTTCGAACACAATCAGAGGGAGTGGTGGTAGCAGCCATTTTGAACACCCAACATAGAGCGAGTAGGAATTAACATCTTAAATTTAACTAAAGTAATCTAGGGAATCTTATGGGTTTTTTTGTTTATTTTTATTAAATAATAACGTCTGGGTTAAGCGCACATATTCTTTCTACATATCCGACCTGGTGACATACGCCTCCATACATACGCACACATATACCTATTCTTAACATCACACACACACAATTTTTGGCTAGCCCGAAATTCAGCTTTCCGCCCGGCACACGGAACGAGAGGAAAGGGAATATGATAAGACCTGTTCTCGTGTCATCAGCGGGTTGACACTTCTCGTGCCCTCATTCTCTCTAGATTCGTGCGTCAAAATCAATTTGAAAATTAAAAATACTCTGATTTTCACAAGTTCATCTTACATTAGTTTATAATCTATGGAAGCATATAATTAATTCTAATCTAATATTGTCTAGTGATAATATTATACACTTAATTTAATTCGCTATCTTATTTTAAGTAAATAACCGATTACATCTGCATACATCCCCACATATATACACACCTATCCCTACACACACATATATGTATACATACATATACACACACATACATATATACTTACATCTACACACAACATATATATATAAATATACATATATATATACACATACACACACACACACACATACATATACATATGCACACCCATACCTACTACCTTGAATTGAAAATTTTAAGACATCGAAGATAAATGTGTTTCGTCTTTAAGTATTCATTAAAGAACATCCCTACTAAATGAATGTATACCTACACACACACACACATATGTACATACACACACCTACACACATATACATATACACACGTATATACGCACATGCACACATAGCCACAGATGTGCAAAATAGAGATACACATACATGTATACATAGACAAACACAAATGCACACATGTACACATACCTATATACATACTCAGTCATACGCATACGTACACACATACCTATACTCATATACTCGCACATGCCCATACATGCACACATACACCTGCACCCATGCATACACATATCTACATACATACACATACATATATACAAAATAATATATACGGCCTGGGAAGTCTTAAATTGCACATACATACCCATATGTAAAATAATACATACATACGTCCTGGAAAGTTTTAAATAACCGAGGTTAATTAAATACAAGCATAAGGCAAATATGCAGTACATACATACACACACATACACACACACACATACATGCTAGCACATACACAAACACATGCATGCATGTACACATATATATACATACAAAAACAAATGTACTTATATATACGCTCCTATTCTTACCATACATACATATACACTAATGCCCTCATATACGCGCATCCGCACGCGCATGCATACCTAGCAAATATAAGGCTATCTTATTTCAAGTAAGTACTCTGAATACACGAATATCTTAAGGTACAATCGTATATGCATACATCCGAAACACAACTATAACTAATGTCACCAGGTCAGTAATTACATGTTCATAACAGATATTAATGTAAATATTTATGGGGGTTTACCGTAACTGATCTATTTGGTATCTAACCGTTCTAAGTCTAGAGGTCTATCAGATTATTAGATATTGGTAATTTTAAATTTGCATTTATGTCTGCATTTCGCCATCAATTCATCGCGTTTGTTTAAAAGATTATTGCGGTCGTATTTTAGGATTCTTATTTTCTCCTCTAAACATAAATTGCATCTCTGCCTAAATCCATTTGGGATATCCGAAAAGCATAGTATTGACCACGAAACCACCGGGGACCGGTTCTCATTTTTCAGAAGCCACCATTGTTTCGCTAATTCTGTTTTGTTCTTGAGATCTGGGTTGTTAAAAGAGTGTTTGTGGTCATAAAAGCGTTGTTTCCAGTTACCCGCGGAGATGCCGATGTAGACTTTATTGTCCCTGTTATTATCTTCCGGATGAATAGTGGCCTTATACACCACGCACTCAACTTTACAGTTACCGTCCAGTGGGCAGTTCTCTTTAACTTGGCAATTACATTTATCTACTGTAACCTTATTTTTACTAGAATTGTTTAGTAATTTACGATTATGGGTGCTGATTATTTTATCCATGTTTTTGGTACAAGAGTAACTAATTTTTATGGTTTTTCTATTAAATATCTTTCTGAGTGGATTATTCATGCTAAAATGCTTATCTACTAGGTTCAAGAATACTTTCCCGATGTTGATGTTAGATAGTTGGCAGTACGGAGGATTGAACCATGTTATGTTACGGCCTCTATTCCTGGATTTATTTTTATTTTCTTTCTTGATATATTTGAGTTTATCACTATATCCACTTTTTTCTAGCGCTCTATTGTATAAATGTTTGTTTGTTTCAAAAATTTCCTTGTTAGCCGAAAGTTTATTAATTCTAGTATTAATCGTTTTAGGTACTTGTTTGATTATGCAGTTCGGGTGATTAGATCTAATATTGATATATGATGGTGTGTGATTATCTTTGTTGGAGGGTTTGTAAGTCCCCTTTTTTAAGTCTAGTGTAATGTCTAGATAGTTTACTTCTTTACAATTTGGGGTTACGTCTATTTTAAATCCTAGGTATTTGAAGGCTCTTATTATTTTTTTATGTATTTTGGATACCAGGGAGCCGTCACTATTAGGGATGATAATTAGTCCATCATCCCTGTATAAACCAACTAAATTAGGCTCTACAATTCTGCTGAGTGTGTACATTATAAATATGCCCACCAGATCGGCAATCTGTGCTGAGTCAAAGGCACCCATCGGAACATCGAAGCTGTTGTTGTTTAATTTAATCCATGTTTCGTGGTTGTTTGTAAGGATGGATCTGCGACATGCCATAATTATTCTTACCTGTTCATCGGATATATCCACGAAATTCCTAGCATAGTTAATGCTGTTCGTAAGTAACTCCTTGGAAATCGAGGGGTAAAATTCCATAATATCGAATTGTATAAAGGAGGCATTCCTCTTATTTTCAATTGATATAAACCATTTGATAGTATCCGAAGAATCCTTCCAAAGGTTGAATTTGGTAGCCTCCAGAGTTACTTTAATGATGTTCTTGAGGAATTCCCTAGATACATGGCCGAGTTCTGATTTCGTAGAGTTGATCAGTCTAGCTTGTGTTTTAATGTGGAAATTTTTCTTGTGGTCCTTGATGAGTATGTATGCGTCTTTGTTATCGATTTTCCCCACTCTATCCTCAATGTTCCGCCTGGACGCAAAGTCCTTGGTTTCCTCATTAATTATCTTTTCAGTGTCGCGGGTATCTTTTCTGTAATTATTACAGATCTTTTCCAGAATAGTTTTTTTATACTCGGATGGGCACATCTTGTAAATATTCGCTGACTTATCAGCCTTCACCCAAACTTTGTTCGACCTCTTGATCTCAGCGATGTCTTTCTTCAGAGTTGACTGAAATTGGTTTGAATATCTTCGGAACTTAATTCTTTTGACTAGGTCGAAAAGATCAGTCTCGAAAGACCTCAAAGCCTCAATGGGTTTACAGGTATTCTGTGACCTGAAAGTAAAGGTTTCCTTGTAATCAGAATCCTCATTCTTTAAAAAGAAATACGCTTTCCATCTTAGTCTGTTGGTAAAGTCCGTTATTCTGTCCATAAGAGAGAAGGTGAAGCTATGTAGGCTGGGAAAACTTTCCAGGACGTATGTATTATTTTACATATGGGTATGTATGTGCAATTTAAGTCTTCCCAGGCCGTATATATTATTTTGTATATATGTATGTGTATGTATGTAGATATGTGCATGCATGGGTGCAGGTGTATGTGTGCATGTATGGGCATGTGCGAGTATATGAGTATAGGTATGTGTGTACGTATGCGTATGACTGAGTATGTATATAGGTATATGTACATGTGTGCATTTGTGTTTGTCTATGTATACATGTATGTGTATCTCTATTTTGCACATCTGTGGCTATGTGTGCTTGTGCGTATATACGTGTGTATATGTATATCTGTGTATGTACATATGTGTGTGTGTGTGTGTAGGTATACATTCATTTAGTAGGGATGTTCTTTAATGAATACTTAAAGACGAAACACATTTATCTTCGATGTCTTAAAATTTTCAATTCAAGGTAGTAGGTATGGGTGTGCATATGTATATGTATGTGTGTGTGTGTGTATGTGTATATATATATGTATATTTATATATATATGTTGTGTGTAGATGTAAGTATATATGTATGTGTGTGTATATGTATGTATACATATATGTGTGTGTAGGGATAGGTGTGTATATATGTGGGGATGTATGCAGATGTAATCGGTTATTTACTTAAAATAAGATAGCGAATTAAATTAAGTGTATAATATTATCACTAGACAATATTAGATTAGAATTAATTATAGGCTTCCATAGATTATAAACTAATGTAAGATGAACTTGTGAAAATCAGAGTATTTTTAATTTTCAAATTGATTTTGACGCACGAATCTAGAGAGAATGAGGGCACGAGAAGTGTCAACCCGCTGATGACACGAGAACAGGTCTTATCATATTCCCTTTCCTCTCGTTCCGTGTGCCGGGCGGAAAGCTGAATTTCGGGCTAGCCAAAAATTGTGTGTGTGTGATGTTAAGAATAGGTATATGTGTGCGTATGTATGGAGGCGTATGTCACCAGGTCGGATATGTAGAAAGAATATGTGCGCTTAACCCAGACGTTATTATTTAATAAAAATAAACAAAAAAACCCATAAGATTCCCTAGATTACTTTAGTTAAATTTAAGATGTTAATTCCTACTCGCTCTATGTTGGGTGTTCAAAATGGCTGCTACCACCACTCCCTCTGATTGTGTTCGAAGTGCCGAGGATAATTCAGTTTTCTATCAGTATCAAAAATGTAATTGCCAAGGTGGATGCTTGAATAAAACCGCAAGGTTGAAATAAATTATTGCATCGACAATCATGTAATTTCGTGTTATTATATTTTAAGGTATATATATATATATATATATATATATATATATATATATATAAGTTCTCGATCGCAGAGGAGTGAAGGCTACTATAATTTATTTGAAAACTATATGTCGCATATTTCAGAAACGTAACGCGGTTTCATCCAGATGGGCTGACTTTTTACATTTTTTAAAATGTCTATTCCCAGTGAAATTGTCAGAGTTCTGAATAAAGTCAATGAGGCATAGAATTTATAGAAAATGTAAAAAGTCAGTCCATCTGGATGAAACCGCGGTACGTTTCTGAAATATGTAACATATAGTTTTCAAATTAATTATATATATATATATATATATATATATATATATATATATATATATATATATATATATACGGTGTTGGGTTTTGTTCGCCTTCAGCAAATTAACAATACTACAGAGAAAGAAAGACGCCATGTCATCCAAAATGTAGTACGCGCTGTCGCAGAAGAGGATCATTACTGTAAAATGGTCGGCCTTAGTCAGCAGACAGCCTGGACGAAATGGGAGAACGTTGAGAAGAAGAGAATTCCCTGGTCATAATATTGGCGGTCAGATTTAACGAGGTTCGCTTTCTTATTCAGTCGATGTACGACGTCCTGTTAAGCCCAACCAATAGGGTAAAAGTGAGAACCCATATTAATAATGCGCAAAGAAAGGATGTTTACATTACATCCTTAACGGTTTTTATAAAGATTTGGGTGATGGTCGATACCATTGGCGACACGATCAGGTCCTAGAAGCAATAGCCAATGAGGTGACGAGAGCAGTAAAGGCTAACATACATCATGGGGAAGACATGGAGTTTGATCAAGTTCGTCAAGGCTGAAGTCAAGACACCGAAACAAAAGAGGAAAAAGCGAGCCTACTATCTTCCGTCGATGACTGGAATTTGATAGTAGACCTGAAAACCAAACTAAAATTCGCTATGCAAATAGCAATAGCAACGCTAAGACCCGACCTGATACTGCGTTCGGAAAGAACAAAGCAATGCATAATCTGGGAACTGTGCGGGTCATGGGAAGAATTCATAACATTAACTAACGATGGAAACAGAGCAAAATACCGGGAACTCTTCGAAAAATGTCTAAAAATAGATGGAAGATCCACTATGACCCTATATAAGTTGGTTGCAGGGGTTTTGTGGGGCAGTCACTACGCAGAGAACTAACAAAAATAGGTATGGTGGGAGCCCGTGCTTTAAATAAAGTGCTAGCTGCGTCCAAATGAATTTGACTAAAAGATCATAGCCCTGGAAAAGAATTAAGTAGGAAATGGGTCAAACTCAAAAGTAACTGTGAAGGTTTTTTTTGGGGGGGGGGTATCTTTCACGACTACACGTTTACTTAAGTATTAATTATTTATTTATTTGGGGCGGCACGTCTGACTGTTAAATTAGAGTGTACGTTTAATCTAACACGCAGATTTGTGTTGTATTGGTATATTTATTTATTTTCGAACTTTTTCGGAAGCGTTACATATAATGTCGATTTAGTAACATTTAAATAAATAAATAAATAAATAAATAGTTAAAAGAATTTAATGATTGAACACTGTCCCGAATACATAATAAAGAAACACGGCCACATCTCCACACAAACGTTACGGTAAAATACGCGAAAATAAAGTAGTAAGGCAATCTACAGGCTTTTAATGGCGTTAAAAAAGCCTTATCTTTACAGATATTGATTTAATCACTTTTTAAGTCGTAATCTAACACTAGTTAAACAGTTTAGATAGATTTCATAAAATAATTTCATATGTAGGGCTAACTATTAACTTTAAGACTGTTCCAATACCAGGGATAGTTTAAATTTTGTTAAGTCGCTAGAAGGGGAGAAAAAGGAGAAAGTAACTTACCCTAACGCAAAGAAATGGAGAATTAAAAATAAATCGACACAACGTCGAGGGGGAAATAGCATTATATGAAAGAGCGGGAGTTTGAACAGTTCTCATTGGCTGACGTGTCGTTAATAAAGAAAGACCGAAGATTGTCAGAACACGATTTTTCGCAATGTCACATTTTTCTCAGACAAAGTTGAAGCGTTTTTAGATTCGTCTGTACAAGTTATTTATATCGTTAAACTTCTATTTTATTTATTTATTATCTTTATTGTTATTATTAGTGTTACCTGTTAAAGTTGTTGTTATTTTCCCGGAATCTTTTGGAGAGGCGGATTTTTCTTTTTATTTTAATTCCGGCCATGGCGACTGCCAGCTGTGTGCCTTCAACACCCAACTGAAAAGTCAGAGTGGAGCAAGCCTCCCGCAGTGAAAATTAATGTCAGGGAATTTGTGGAAAAAGCCTAAAAGTGCACGGATTTCATCACGGAGAATGGAATCATAATTGACTTGCCTAGACTCGAAGAATTCGCTAAACGAATAATCGTTAGGTTTGTAATTGACAAAAAGACGAAGAAGCTGATAAGGTCGACGAAGGCGCAAGTTACAAAGTTAATGGCAACAACGGATATGAAACCGGAACAATCAGTAAAGTGTAAATGATACAACAGGTGGAATTCCTTATTTAAATCGGAAGAGGATTTCGACCGTCTTTCGAAAAAAAAATAATGATAACAAAGGAGTATGTACTCAGAATGGAATACATGGGAAGAAGGAGGGCGACAGTGTCAGTGCTTGATATTCCCGGCGTGGTGCCACGTGAATATATGTAGCAACCATCATGCAAGTCCAGGGAATAGGGTTAGGGTTGCACCATGTATTGTCCATCAGGGATTGAATCCAAAGTGTAGCAGTTATAAAATGAAAACATGTAACTTTTGTCACGCGACGAGAGTTCACGTATGCAAATGAGACTTGGTTTGCATGGACTGATTCTCGTTGTGATAAAAAGCGTAGGCACTTTGCTCCGGGGACTTCGTGGATAAAGGTTGACGTTGTGTCTACGTCGAGTACTAGGCGAGAGATAGAAAAAAGGGAAAAGAAAGGAGAAAAGAAAGAGGAAAAGAAAAAGGGAATTAGATTTTTTGACGAGACGTTTGGTCGTTCACATGCGCGTTTGACTGCTGTTGGTAAAATGAACTGAAAGCATAATTCAGCGTCCCGTTTGAACTGAGTGGTAGAGCATTCTTTAATTCTTCGTTACAAACTATTTCGGCGATTCTGTGCTGTTTATTTGTGACATAATGGCGGACGCAAAGTTCGACCTAACTCTCATCCTTGAGTTTTACGGATCTACGTCTGTGGTGGGCTGGGTTGAGAGAGTGGAGTTAACCTGTAGTTTGTGTGTGGTCAAGCAGGTCGAGTTGGTCATTTCCCTTCGACTAACGAGAGGCCCTCTGGACGTCTACCAGCAGCTAAGCGAGAATGAAAGGCTAATGTCGAGCAGACGAAGGCTGCGCTCTACAAAGCTTCGCCTGAAAATGCGTATCACGTTGGAGAAGGTGAAATTCTTTTCGGCAAATTTCAACGAATGGTGGGTGGAAGTTTCGCGTTTGTGTTGAGTGAATGGAGCTAATTTTGAGTGGTACTTTGACGTGCCTTACACAAAGATCATTGGTCAGCCGAATCGAACACTGGCTATTTTTGCCTTGGCTAGACTACATTAGGTTACTTTTTATATCTTACCTCTATTTAACTTAGCTAATGTTTGCATGATGTCATAAGGACCATTTTAATTTTTTTCTTTCTTTCCCCCCTTTTTTACTCTAATTTTGTTTTATAATTCCCATTCAATTAAGTTACAGATTTTCTGTTTTGTCACAGATGCGCGTCTATTTTCGTAATTTCGAAAGAGGTGTACGAAATAAAGCTTTTAGGACCTACATCGACTTTTTCGACTGGCAAAACAACTTATCTGCTACACATTAAAGTGAGAGATGTTTTATACTAACACTTGAGGTTTCTTTTCATTGTATATATTTCATTCGTTTTGTAAATAAGATTTTTATTCTTCAACCCCCAAGATGTTCATATTGTCATTTTTTTAGTTTTAAGTGGGTTAATCACTAAATGACTTTGTTTTTGGTAATTGTGATTGGTTTAATTAATTAATGAAAGTTAGGTCCAGTTTCTACCCATTCCCTTTTTTCGGCTTTATGCCACATTTCGTATGTATACTTCGTATGTTTATGAATAAATAAAACGATTTTTTGCAATCTCGATACACGTAGCTGATAGTTTTCAAGGAGACGATCTGGCATCCGAAGAATGTATATCCTGATATATATAATATATATATATATATATATATATATATATATATATATATATATATATATATAACAATAGTATAAATTAGATATTTCCGCCGTATCAAGCCTTTTTGTAATGATATATAGACATTTTTTTTTATTTTCTTCATTATCGAGATATAAAGACGTCCCGCCGAAGATATCAAATTTCTCCCGTTTTTATTGAAACTGTTTTAAAATGTCCTAAACCGTGTAAAGAAACGCTGGTCATATGTTGTATAGTTAATAAATATTTTCGCATTACAAAGCATCGGTTAATAAAAATATAAGAAATTATTTAGAAAATAAATACGATGCAAGAATATTTTTTTCATAATGAAAACAATATTATAAATCAAATAACACCGGGAGAAGTAGGATGACCTCGACTGGACGTCATTATATATTGACAATGTAGAAAAAAGAAATATCTATAAATCATAGAAAAAGGATTGATATGGCCGAAATATGTGATTTATAATATTGTTTTCATTTATTGAAAAGAAGTAAACGTTCTTGCAACTCGCATGTATATATATATATATATATATATATATATATATATATATAGAGAGAGAGAGAGAGAGAGAGAGAGAGAGAGAGAGAGAGAGAGAGAGAGAGAGAAGGAGACAGGAGAGAGACAAGGGAGATAGAAGCGATAAAGGACAGACAAACAGAATGACAAACGAACAGAATGATTCAAATTTTTGACGAAATGCTTCAGTTTTTAAGCATGGTCAGAGTGTGACAATTTGCCGGGACTTTACAAGGGATTGAGGGTGTTTAGAGGCGATAGCATACATTTGGAAGAGAGTCCCCAAAAATTCGCACAAGTTGTAAAAGATTCAAACCAGAGAATAGTATTATTTTGTCTACAAGTTGGGTAGAAACCGATATTCCAAGTGTGACCTAAAGAACGGTCAGATATGTCATGAGTGACAAAAATCCGGTACTGAGAAGAATTAGGGGCATCAGAAATTTCTAGTCTAAACTAAACCGAGGTTAAGATGATTGACGGGCTGACAACTACCCGAGGGTTCAGATGAAGTAGCCGGTGACCAATCAAAACGCGTATTGATTACGGCGAAAATTTTCGCCCCAGCGACGCCACCCTGCCGGTGTATATAAAGTGGTGCGCAAAGCGAATTTAGTAGAGTAAAGTCAGAAGTCAGAGCAGAGTCAGAGAATCAGTCAGAGTTGCAGAACGAAGAACAAAGAGACAGAGAGTAGTCAGTGAGATAGTCATTGTGATTCCACCCTACTGCAATATAGTGGATACGGTTTTTTAAGCCCGGATTAAAAATTCGTACCACGTGACCCATTATGTTAAAATAGTTGTAAATTGAATCAATTCCAACATCCAGAAAACAGAGATAGTACTTTTTTCTCTTTTCTTTTTTTAAGATATTTCACCCCAAACAAGGCAGGTCGTCACTGTAGACGTAAGGGGCTACTGAGAATTAGGGAGTAGGTTTTGTGGTGTCATCCTACGTTGGGAGGTGTGCAGCGAGATGTCTGTTTACATTAGTTTTAAACTTGTGCATGTAGGTACAGTCGGGAAAACAGGGAGCAGGGAGTGAGTTCTAGAGGCCGGCAGCACGAGGAAAGAAGCTATTGGAGTAGAAGGCTCTCCGGCATCTGTGGACCTCCACAGTGAATGGATAGGACCTATCTGATTGTCGGGTTGTTCTAGTGTATTTGCGTCGAGGGGGCACTAGAGTAGCTAGTTCATCGGATCACAATCGATTGAAATACTTGTAAAAAAAGCAAAGTACTACTCTACTTGTGAGGAAAACTCAAGTTCCTGTATATACGGAAAATATAATATTATCTGAAACCCAAACTAAGAACTTTGTTGTGCTTTTAGGGTACTCGGGCTGTCTTGATTTAACCATTTGTTTGTGTTATTTTAAATTCTACATATGCATGTCTTCCCACAATCGATGTGCTTCCGGACAGCAGCGATATACCTCTTAACTAGACAAATCACAGCGTGCAGCTAACAAAAATGAAGAATTGCGTCGGCTCGTCGTCACCAGACACGGCTAACAAGCATAAGTGCAAGAACGTCATATCAACCTATGCCGATGTTACCAGTCGGAGCCAATAGCAGAGCACTCGAGCGAAAAGACGAAGGTGTCCGGTTTCTAAGAGAGGGGGGGCACGGTCATAGTGGCATAAGTCAATGATCATTTTGAAGGAGATTTTTTTAAGGTTTCAATGGCTGCCATGTGAGCGCCGTTCTGGCGTTGATCCTACAGCTACGTATAGTTATTTTTTGGCAAAAAAGAATGTGCCCATGTTACTCACCGTGTTGAGTAGAACACGTCTCCCATAATTCATCAAATTGTTTACGCTCAAGTGTGCGAACTACTTCGGTAAAAAAAAAGTAGCATAATACAAGTCCAAATCTGATATACAGCAATTCTTTCTCTAATAATATTTTTGTATATCCCGTTTTAGAAGTTTTTGGAAGCGATGCAAGTAAGGGAGCAGACCATTAAATTGTAAAGTTTACAAAAAAAATGATATGCTACGTTACTAACGGTGTTACCTGGGATATATATTCCATAATTCATAATGATCGGTTCATTAGTTTCGGAGTGAATCATATGCATAAATTAATTTATATATAAAATATTACTAAATAAGTCCCGCGCTTAAGTAGTGAAACAACAACTTTATTCATCAACATATTCTCCTTTTAGGAAGATATCTTTGAGATCGACTTGTGACACGTTGATTTGTCTTGGTGAAAGAGCATTTTGATTTCGTCTTCATATGTGGCCGTTTTTTAACGAGTTCTTGCTTAAAAAAAACAATTCACTATTGATGTCTCGTCCCTTCTTAATGATGAACAAAAGACCTTGCTCATCCCCAAATACGGGGGCCAAAACCTCGTGTGTTTGGTCTATTTGTACGTCGTGCACCTGCTGCTGTCAACGCTGCTGACTACCGCTTTGTACCCCGGAGTATAGTGATGGTTCCATCTTTCATCAATTGTCACATACTGACGAAAAAAAAACACCTCTATGTTGCGTTGGAACAGTTGCAAACAAAGCTCTGAATCGTCGACGCCTTCCTGTTTTTGATCGAGTGGGAGCAACGCAGGACCTACAGTTTTTTCAGCAACAAATATTGATGCAAAATGGTAAATAAACTGATTTTTATACATTCAACTTTTCTACTATCTCACCCAACTTCAATATACGATCGGTCAAAACGGGTTTGTTGACTTCTTTTGTGACAACTGTCGAATTCTGGCGACCTGACGTTCAGCATCAGTTGCATCTATACAACCGCGTTTAAAATCACCATGCACCATCTGAACTGTTGTTTCCAACGAAGCAGCCCGAATAACATTTATCAAGCCATTCCTGTGCTTGAACAGTATTTTTCACATCAGAAACAATGCTTTATTAATACACGGCATTTTTCTATTGTTTTGTAACTATACAACCATAGCTTTACTTAAATAACAGTAATCTAAAATTGGCGACCGCACACTACGAATAGTGCACCCTCGATGTGTATCGCATATGGCGTATGTTGCCATAAAAGCTTACCACGAAATCAACAATAAAAACTGCTGAGATGTTGCAGTTTACTGGGATTCTTCTACGAGAATGAATGAATCTTATTACGGAATATTTTAATAAGGAAAATCAAGAAAGCTCCAAGCAAATTACAAGTATTCTACTCACGATCAACTGTTATTTCCTGTCTTATCAGTGTACAGTGTGGCCAGTATCTGCATCACAGGTGAAATCCATGCGATAAGAGAAATCCTTCCAGACGCGTATCAGCATATCACGCGCCACGAGGTTGATCGTTGTTGTTACTTGATACTTAAAGTCATTGAGATCAAGAGTAATGGTGGAACATAAACGCAATCTTTTATGTATCACCATAAAAGAAAATCACACACGGTGAGGTCTGGAGATCTCGCAGGCTAAGCACAAAAAGCATCGAACTGCAGAATTACATCCGCTTCCTCTTGTCGTTATTCGTAAGTGCATCACCAGGCGTAGTCTGTAAGGTTTCAAATTTATACAGCATGTTAGCACACTCCGAATAGTTCATTTAGATACCAAAAACACACAATTAGCTCCGCTTGAAACGTAACATAGATATATACTACTCGTTTTTCCCAAACTAGTGGTTGTTCTTAACATTTCATTTACAGTCATCGATGACAACGACTGTACTAACACAGGAATATAGATATTATTAGTTTTATTTACTTATAAATATACTGAGAAATACGTCTCAAGTTTAAATACAAATAATAACGATTGAAAATTTAGAGAAAGAGAAGAATTATAAATATTTGTTATACTTATCTATCGTTTTAGTAAGCTACTATTTTGATGAAGTAAATTGATTTATACATTTAAAGGCCAATTGGAATCTGTTAACGATTGAATAGACACGCCTACGCAGGATCTTTAGAATGAGTTAATAAGAGGAATGAGGATAGAGAGGGATAGACGGACACGATTACGGGGGTGAGCAGATATAGTTAGAAGTTTTGAACAGTTAAATCGGTTTACGGCATAACATATATCGGTAGTCACGTCTGATGTTACAACAACAATTAATCAATAACTTAGTAGTGTTTTGTGTTGTTTCTTTTTTTAAAGTTACGGTGATCGAAATAGAAATACATAAGAAAGCAGGCATATTTGAAGAGATAAAGACAGGTTGAAATGATAACGGGGCGATGGAAAGACAAATAAATACAGATAGAGAGATGAAAAACAAATAGATAGATAGAGAGATAGAAAGAGAGATAGAAATAGAGATAGAAAGAGATATAGAAGAGAAGTAGAGAATATTTCCGTTCGGCTAATGTATTTCATCATTTATAAAAAATAAAGTTTGCGGTTATCCTTATTAATGGATCGAGAATAAAAAATACCTTTCGGTTATCGGCAATCATTTCTACCAGCATGACGCCATTATCAGACATGTCGGTGCCAGTATAGTTTGATGCGTGGTAGTATCGACTATCTAGGCAGCGATGTTCAAATGTAACATTACTCCCCTTCAAATCTGATTGAACAACGTTTGTGATAAATATTAATTCGTATTAATTCGATGCTTTCAATAGGTATTTCTTTTTGTTATTGTTTGCAATATACTTACAGTTCACTTAACAATATATCATTACTATTATATCATTACAATATACTAAATATATCATTACTATTACATCATTACAATTATACAAACTTGTACTATTATATCATTACAATATACTCAATATATCATTACTATTATATTATTACAATTATACAAACTCCTACTATTATATCATTACAATATACTCAATATATTATTACTATTATATTATTACAATTATACAAACTCCTACTATTATATCATTACAATATACTTAATATATTATTACTATTATATTATTACAATTATACAAACTTATAGTATTATATCATTACAATATACTCAATATGATATGCTTAATGGCATTTACGTATTTTAAAACTTTTATTCACCCCAGATAAGGCACATTGCAACTGCGATGTAAGGGGTTACTGCAAATTTGGGGTCATATCTATAGGTGAGTCTTAAGTGGGGAGTTGTGCATCGAGATGTTTGTTCACATTACATTTAAACTTCTTCGTGTTGGTACAGTCAGGAAAACAGAAAGCAGGTAAGGAATTCTAAAGGCTAGCAGTTCTAGGAAAGAAGTTATTAAAGTAGAAAGCCCTTCGGCATCTGGGGACCTCAACATTGAAGAGATGGAATTTAGGTGATTGTCTGGTTAGTCTGGGATTACAATATCCATAATACAATATACACATTGGAATGTAATTACTGTATACGTATTACAATTACAATGTATATATTACAATATATGTATTACAATATATGTATTACAATATATGTATTACAATATATTTATTGCAATATATGTTAAGATATAATGCAATATACTTAATACAAAATACTTCTTATAATATGAGTATTACAATTACAATATACTTATTACATTATACTTTATACAATATAATTATTACAATAGACTTACAATATAAAATATGCTTATTACAATATAATTACTACAATACACTTAATACAATATATTTATTATTATATACTTATTACATATACAATATACGTACACATAAACTTAATATAAGATACTTAATATAATATACTCATTACAATGCGATTGTGAAGTATAGTTAACAAAAATGGGGTGAAAACACATAGACAAAAAATAACTGCTACCAAACGCAGGAAAGTTTACTTTACTACTTAACTGTATAATTTTCACGCGTGTTTACTGATTTTAAGATTTATTATCTATGAATTTGTTATCATCACTTTTGATCTATCGTTCGAGTATTTTCCAACATTGCGCTCGACTTTTTGGGAAAGCTGCTTGCTAATTTCAGGTTTAATAGATTATAATAAAAAGCTTCCCATAATCTGCTGAGGCTTACAGTTCCACTAACCTTTTTTGTTGTTTTTTACTATCATTTAAACCTGAAATAAGCAAGCAGATTCTAAAAAAGTCGGGCGCCGTGTTGGAATGTTACTCGAACGATAGATTAAAAGTGATGCTACCAAATCCATACATAATAAATCTTATAATCAGTAAACACACGTAAAAAGTATGAAGGTAAATAGAAAAGAAAGTTTTCTTGCGTTTGTTAACAGTTATTTGTTATCCAATTGTTTCGTCTACACCCCTTTTTTCTTGTTAACTATACAACACAATCGCCGATTACAATATAGTTATAATATACTTGTTATAATTATAATGTACTAATTACAATATAATTAATACAACATACTTTATACAATGCTTTTAATTACTACTGAGTCCGCGGTAATTAAGGCTAAAATCCAATCGAGAGTCATGGTTAATGAGATTGATAAATTGTCAGCTAAATAATTAAAACTATTATGGGGAGGATTTAAAATGAAAAATTGAATGAACAAAATTTGATTAATTATGAGGGTGGTTTATGATAAGTAGTTGTTGCATTGGATTTGAAGACGAACATGTTGTAGCCCGCAGGGAAGAAATCCCGTGGTAACGTGTTCCAGAGATCAGAAGTTTTTGCAAAAAAAACTCTGTACTTGGAAATTCCGTTTGATACTAAATCATAGTTAACTATCTGGAGTGTGCTAAGATGCCGACTACATTTGAAACCTTACAGACAACCCTAACCCTAAATCTTCTTCAGCACTCACCAATAACGAGAAGAGTAAGCGGATGTAATTCTGCAATTCGATACTTATTACATTTACAATATACTTAATAAAATATACTTATTATAATATACTTACAAATGCTTACAGTAACCAATATACTACATGAAATACAATGATTTTATGACATGAAAGAAGTCAGTGAGTTGACCTTAAAAAAAGTCTCGCTGCCTGTTTTAAGCAGATATTTCTGATTTCTTTTTGTTTAGTATTTTCAACTTTTTAAAAAAACTAGATTAAAACACTGATCTCTTTTTATTTGTACTTATTTCTAATTAGTCACAGCACATATCGTCGTTTAATTGCGACTACATAGTACACACTCGTTATTTTGCCGATCGTAATTCATAATTAGCTAGCAAAATTAGAGACCGCATGCTACGAATTGTCTGCTCTCGATGCGTATCGCATATAGCGTATGTTGCCATAAAAGGTTAGCGTAAGATCGACGATCAAAACTGCTGAGATGTTGCAGTTTACTGGGATTATTCTACGAGAAGAAAGGAATTTCATTACGGAATATATGAATAAAGAAAAGCAAGAGAACTCTAGGCTAATCACAAGTATTCTACTCACGATCAACTGTTATTTCCTGTCTTATAAGTGTTCAATATGGCCACCATCTTTATCGCGGGAAACATCCATGCGATAAGAGAAGTCTTCCTTGACGTGTATCAGCATATCACGCCCCACGTAGTTGATCATTATTGTTACTTGATGTTTAAAGTTATCGAGATCAAGAGTATGTGGTGGAACATAAACGCAATCTTTTACGTATCACTATAACAGAAAATCACACAAAATGAAGTCTGGAGATCTCTCAGGCTAAGCACAAAAAGCATTAAATTACAAAATTACATCCGCTTCCTCTTGTCGTTATTGATAAGTGCATCAAAATGGCGTAGTCTGTAAGGTTTCAAATTTATACAGCATCTTAGTTCACTCCAGATAGTTAATTAAGAGACGGCTAACAGCCAATTCGATTTGTAGACTCCTTTTAAACGTAGCATAGATTCAGTCCACTTGTTCCTCCAAAACAAGTGGTTGTTTTAAACATTTGATTTACAGACACCCACACACTTAAAATTGCGAGAAAAAAAACAGTCAAATGTTCTTGGGGCGGATGAATGTCGAGTTACCTTCTAAGACGATGCTGAACCGTGAAAACAGAATTTGTTTTCTGCTGACGTTGTTGTATTCTGCATATCGGAGATGTCGGAATTCCCTGCTTACCTTCTCGGGCGTGTACCCAGGCTTTATCTCCGCCGATTAGTATACCTTGTCGAAAGGAGTGACAAGGTTGGTTGACAAAAAGGTTTACCCCTAAATTTAAAATTTGAATGTACATTTAACACTTTGTCAAATGTTGAATTTTGTATTTATTGAATCAATTTTGCATTTGATAATAAAACACAAACATCTTCTATATATATAAAAACTGTAATGTCTATGTGTATATGTGTGTGGTGTTTACGGAGTTCTCTATCGAAAGAAAAGTTAGAGAATCTACATGAAATCTAAAAGTGTATTCTTATGTAGAGTTTATCAGGGAAGACAACGGAAGTGTTCTGGAATCTCTAAGTACACCTCTAAATAGGGATAAGAGGGTATAACTCCACTAAAACATGAAATACATCGTACTTTTATAAAATTTAAATAATATGTATAAAATTATTTGAGGAAGACAATGGAAGTTGTCCCGAATCTCTTACTACTTTTCTAACCTAAGCGAGTCGCTAATCTATAGGTCCCTCACTATCAACCAAGTCCCAGCCCCTGTCTTATCGCCGCAATGTTGCATCCTTGTGCTTGTTTTACAAGTACTTCAATGGAATGTGCTCCGATGAACTTGCTGTTCTGGTGCCCGCTCGACATAAATACACTCGACCAACCCGACAATCATCTAAATCCTATCCATTCACTGTGGAGTTCCCCAGTACCCGTAGAACTTTTTACTCCAATAACTTCTTTTCTCGTGCTGCTGGCCTTAGGAACTTCCTCCTTGCTCCCTGTTTCCCTGACTGTTCTGACATGCAGAAAAGTAGAACTAATGTGAAAAAGCATATCGCTGCACAGCTCCCAATTTAGGATGACCCCCAAAACTTTCACCTTAATTCTCAGTAGACCCTTACGTCTACAGTGGCAACTTGCCTTGTTTGGGGTTAACTATGTTAAAAAAGGGTGATATGCCTTTAAAAGAAAGCTCAGTTATTTTCGTAAGATTCGGATAGTCAATGAACATTGGAATTTTGTTCAGAAGAAGTAGTTATTTGAAATACCTATTTAGCGTGTGCATCTAGATGTATTTCTATCTGGAAACAAGAACAGAAACGAAAAGATACTAATCTTTTCGTTTGATAGGCCGCCATTTTTTATACTTGTTAGACAAAAGATTTCTGACGTCGCTGCAAAAACTTCTTTTTTATCGCCATAAATCATTTTGTGCGTATCCGTTTACTTCTGACATGTCCACATGCATGCGATCTACATTCGATGGAAGGGGGTAGGTGCAGTTATACATTCACAAATAACGTTCTAATAATACCATAGAATAAAAACAAGAACATATATTGTGTAGATGCAGCCATTCAATCTACGCGTTTTTGCAATTAAAATGACATTTGAATCTTAAGTGTGACAGACAAACGAAAATGCTATTTCATATTTAAGCAGAGAAACCCCGAATACCTGAATATGGGTACAATAGCACTCCGCATTGAATGGAGTTTTGCGAAACAATATTGTCTCTATGCATAAATTAAACCATTGCTGCTCTTTTTACCAAGAGTTAGTGAATGATGTACATTTTACAATGGTATTACGACACAATGGTATTACGATGCAAGAAATCCGATTGGATAGGCCGTAAAATATATGAATCAGATCAAACTAGACAACTTTTCTTAATCTGATTTTTAAACTATATAATTGCTATACATAGGAAGGATATAGCATTTCAACAAACTGACCACGTGTTTTTTGTAACTACAAGAGGTGTATATATATATATATGTAAAAATAAAAATGGAATAAAGAATAAGCAATTCAACAACTAACAAAAATAAACTCAAAAACTCATCTTGTAAAGTTCCACCGAGATATTTCGGCCGTAGATACGACCATTTTCGATCAGTTAATAAACTTTGTTTCAAAACGGAAAAGTTTTCAAATTTATACAGAGAATGCGATTAGAAGAAAATGTCACGTGCAGAGAACAACAGAACGGGGAGAAAAAGGAATGCGAATGTTATGAAAAGAGAAAGAAAAAAAAAGAAGATGAAGAAGAGGAAGAAGAAGAAAGAGATACCAATCAACCAGTGTCTTTAGAACGTCAGTTGAAGAAGACGAAACGAAGAAGAAGAGAAAGCGAGAGCAAACGTGAGAATCGACATGTTGTCGAAAACTATTGAAGAAGAGAAAAAAAGAGAGAGAAAAAAAATCAGTGCTTAGATATCGCCTGCTGATTGAATTCGGGCCGTTGTTGAATTGCTTATTCTTTATTCCATTTTTATTTTTACATATTGTCTGAAACATTGTTTCTTTTGTCGTCCCATATATATATATATATATATATATATATATATATATATATATATAAATTAAATAAGTTCAAATATATTGATAAAATAAACGTAAAACAAATATTTTTTTAATATTTTTATTTGCAATACTTTAACGTACAGAGAACCAGTTTACCTAATTGCTAGGTGGAATAACCTTTTGCTTCATGAATGTGATGCAGTCATATATGGGATATATTTGGGCGCACCACCCTATATATATATATATATATATATATATATATATATATATATATATATATATATATATATAATTTATATCTAGCCTATTTAAACCCGGGCAACGTCAGTTAATTCAGTGGGTATACGTATATATATATATATATACACACAGAGTTATTAAAAAAGGAACCTATTTTATAACCTAATGCTTCAGTTCACAATCATTGTCATGAAATTAGTCAGTGAAAGGAGAGTTTTCTCAGTTGTGAATGGCTGTCATGCGTGTGCTCTACCGTAGCCGTCGTAAAGTAAACTAAGGCCAGTGCACTTAAAAGTGGCGCCATGCTAATAGGTAGCAAGCGAGATCTGTCGAACAGTCAGACTGGCAGTAATGAATAAGAGCCCTTTAGAAAAGCATTATAAATCTTTAACGATTGCATTTAAAAAAGAAAAGAAATGAACACGATTCGATTTATACTGAAACTGAACTTTATTCAATATAAATAAAATAAAAAAGCAAGATTCCAAAATGAATAGTTAAATTGTGTTATTTTTGCGGTAAAGTAAATAAGCATTACGTTGTTTCATCGGTTTTTATTTACTATTTCTATTTGCTTGCCTTCCCCCGAGGACAGGACAGAATTAGACAGAAGTTCGGTTTTTTAATGTGAGTTAAATTAAGCTCCCGAAAAGAGACAGTGTGGATTGGGACAAAAATTTTAATTGTCTCAGTCTAAAAATTTTGTTCATTTACCTTTACTGACGGAGGACAGAAAAGACAAAGTGTTGTATCCGAACAGATATTATACTTTTAATTATTTTATTGCAAAAAAAAATTTAAATAAAAGTTAAATATTAAACAAATTAAGCAGAAGGCCATCAAAAGTGTGGAGTACGGAATGTCGTTAGCCATCATTTCTGGGAAATATTTCCATCATGAAAATTAATAGAGTACTTTTTAATAGTTTTTATATAATCAGTAATATTTATCAATTCGAAGTTTATATATATATATATATATATATATAATGTAACTTTGTAGTAAAATGTACATATTTTATTTTAAAATGTACATATTTTATTTTGAAATGTACATCTTTTATTTGGAATCTAAATGTATTGTTAGCTAAACGAGTCCTTTACTTTTCGGACAAATTCCGTAAATAAATAATTAATAAATAGATAAGGAAAAAGATCACCGTTTACGATAGCATCTATAAATAAACAAAACATATTCTACTTTACATGTATATCATCAAAATATTTGCTAAGGTGTACATATTCAATGTCCGTTTAGCAACAGAAAATTAAGGGTGCGTGGGTTTTTTTAATCTCTGATAAAAAACATTTCCTTAAATCTGTGAACACTGTCATGTGATCAAACTTGCAATTAAATTAGGGATGATATGTTTTCAAAATATTTCAAGAATTCAAAACGAATATGTGATAGTGTTTAAGTAAATGAACCTCACGTTGTTTCATGGATTTTTATTTACTATTTCTATTTACTTGCCTTCTCACGAGGACAGGACAGTGTCAGGCAGAAGTACGGTTTTTAATGTGAGGAAAATCAAGATCCTAGCAAGGGACACCTTGATTTTGACAAAAAATGAAAATTGTCTCAGTCTAGAAGTATTTCTCATTAACCTTTACTGACCGGAGGACAGAAACGACAAAGTGTAGTATCAGACTACTTTTAATTATTTTATTGTAAAAAATATAAGAATACAAGGTAAAACAGAAGGGCCTCGTCTCGAAGTCCGCAGTAAACGGTGTTTTGTCAAAATTTGGTTCCCTATATTAAAAACTTCCGGTTTTGATTTAAAATAAGTTATCAAATTGGTGTTAAATAAAAAATGAAAGGTTTTGTAGCAATGTTTGTTGTAAATATTTTCTTTCACAAAAATAAGTATTCACATAAGTGGTTTGATGTTTTTTTGGAAAATTATATGCAATGTTTTTGTTGTTTAGTTTTTTGGGGGACAAATAATGACATTTTTATTTTCTTTCAAAAAATATTATAATAAGTTTTTTTGTTTTTTGATTATTTTATTTTATTTTCTTTCGGAAATATTATAAGTTTTTGTTTTTTTGATGATTTTATTTTCTTTCGGAAATATTATAAGTTTTTATTTTTTTGATTATTTTATTTTCTTTCGGAAATATTATAAGTTTTTGTTTTTTGATGATTTTATTTTCTTTCGGAAATATTATTAGTTTTTATTTTTTTGATTATTTTATTTTCTTTCGGAAATATTATAAGTTTTTGTTTTTTCGATGATTTTATTTTCTTTCTGAAATATTATAAGTTTTTATTTTTTGGATTATTTTATTTTCTTTCGGAAATATTATAATAAGTTTTTGTTTTTTGATTATTTTATTTTCTTTCGGAAATATAATAATAAGTTTTTGTTTTTATTTTAAATATACTATGTTTGAAAATAAATAATTAAATACGTAATTTGATTGTGCGGGAAATAAAAGCAAGTTGTTTTTTTTGTCGAAACATTCAAATATGAATGTTTCTAACAATCATATTACTGTTGGGTCGCATATATGCTATTGACGAAGTAATTTGTTTTTTCTCGGCGACGCCACAGAAACTCCTCCAGGTAGCTGTTTACATTTTCTAGCCGACTACATCTTATACTATACTATGAATTATTTGCTACATGTTAAATATAGTGTTATCACTTGCTAACAGTTACGTATAGACAAAATAAAACTATCGAATACAGAGAATCTGAATATCTCACCGGATGTTATATTACGGATGAAGTTTAATATAAAGAACCCATTTTAACAAAACACCGTTAACTTCTGACTTCGAGTCAGGTGTCCTTCTGGTTTTTAGAAACAATTTTAAATTTTAAACAAATTAGGCACAAGGCCATCAAAAGTGTTGTGAGTGAAATATCGTTGGTCATCTTCTGTCTATCCTACTCTTTGCTAGAATCATTAGTCACCAAGAAATGAAGATAAGTTGAAAATAGGGGGGGGTAAGAGTGTGAAGGAAATCGTCAAATGGGTGGGAGAGGTGAGATTTTTGTTGTGGTTAAGTGTGAACTTTTTTGAGACCCGGGGAGGGAGGGAAACTAGTTAATTCATCAGTAGAAATAGGCAAATGTTTTTTGGTTAAGAATATAATAGTTCAATCTCACTAAATATGTTTATTTTATCAACGTAGAGGGGAGAATGGAAAATTCTCAGCCGGCAGACAAGACAAATGTTTCGCTATTGGGTAGGGAATAAGACGAATAATAAAATATATGTTTATCTGAATATGCTCTAGCGCAAAACATTTTGGTTATCAAATTTTGCAAATATTTATTATACGAAGAAGTGGTTTCATTGAGAATAAAAATATCGCCATTAGACAAAAACTTTGAAAAGCGAAGTTTGTCAAAGAAAATAAATATTTCCAAACCATAGCCCAGAGTAAAAGATATTTTTATATATATATATATATATATATATATATATATATATATATATATATATATATATAAAGATATTTACTCCGCAAAGTTAAAAAGGATTCTGTTTGTAAAAGTACACGACATATATATATATATATATATATATATATATATATATATATATATATATATATATATATATATATATATATATATATATATATTGAATTGTATGGGGAACATACTATATAAAATGAAATAGAAAAGAAATATATAAAAAAACCGTTATGTATGATGTCGGAATTCACGAATAAAAAAATTCACGAATAAAAACTAAAGTTCACACATTCGCAATTTAAAAAACAAACAAAAAACAGCTTAAAGTTCCCAAGGCGCCTTTCGTCCGACTCTCGTCATGGGAATCGTCGGTAGAATAAATAAAATACACGAAAACCATGAATTGGTGTAAAATCCAGTTGCAAGCAGGTTGCTACAGGTGATATACGTGCGAAATTGTATATATAAATAAAAAGACGCAAGTAAAATAGAACAATTATAAATCAACCTAAATAAATAATTCATTATTTATTTTGTGGTGTGGCACCATTTTGTCTCTTCATATATATATATATATATATATATATATATATATATATATATATATATATATATATATATATATATATATATATATATAGTATTAGCAAAATCGATCTGAATACCAGCGTTAATTCATGGAAGCAAGGGACTATGGCAGTTGCAAAAAATGATGTACACACAAAATACTGTTTTAAATACTTTTAACACTATACAATGTATATATATATATATATATATATATATATATATATATATATATATATATATATATATATATATATATATATATCGTGTATTTGAAATATTTTTCGGGTCTAAGATCGGATACGTTTTAGACAGGCTTCGTATATACAGATAAAAGCCAGACAATTAAAAGTGTTCTTTTACTCGAAAATTGCGAGATAACATTATACTTCGCCAGTTTTCATACTCGCTATTTATCTAAATGTATGGCTAACATATGCATATAAAATAAAAGAATTACATCAGTAGTTTAATATTTCATATATAAATGATTATATTCTATGGATTATAGATGCTTTACGCTTTTTTAATATTAGTCTCCCTCTTGCAAGCGACCTGTCAGATTTACTAATACCTTGAGTCCTTCCTCACTGCTCGTAATTAAACCTTTGTCTTCATTTTTAAATTTAGCAAAAATAATATGGCCGTTTGGTGTTTCTGTATTTTGAATTCAATTTAGTAACGTCAACAGCAACTTATGGTTTTTAAATTATGTTAGACTGCGCAAGTCTATTCAAATTGACAGTTTGATTTAGCACATTTTACTAGGATAATACGACGCTAGTTCTGGTAGGTTTTATTATTTACTTGTCTAAATAGGGGGAGATTATCATATAAACTTGAATTCATAAAGTAATGGCAAACAAATCGAAAAATGCCATTTAAGTGCTAATATAATTAGTGACATCGCAAGAGTTGGTTCATATCTGTGCACTTTTTTTTATTTTCTTATTTCTGTTTTCGTTAGCATAAGGACGTGGCAATCTTCCAAATGCCAAACTATCACCTGCTATTTAGAGGCTCCAACCGAGTGCTCTTTTAAGCATTTGGTCGTTCCCTTAAGTGCAATTATTTTGATTTCTTTTGCACTTTGTTTTCCGGGAATACTTTCCAGATATTTTTTGAAATTTTTCTTCATGAGGCTTTTAGCTCCTATTATAACTGGGATAATGTTGATGTTTTTGAGGTTCCAGTTTCTCTTCATATCATACATTAGGCCTTGGTATTTTGTCACCGTCTCCTCCTGCTCTATTTAAGCCGTCATTTGGAACACTCACCTCAATCAGTGTTGCCTCTCTTTCTGCCTTATTTAATATGACTATATCCGGTTTTACTGCTGCATTTTCCAGGTACGTAGATGTGGGAACAACATAATCATAATGTATAGTATACTTATCGTTTCCCACGTTCCTCTTCGGTAGATGTTCCCAGGACTTAGTGCTACATTGGATGTTTAGATGTTTACAGATGTTCCAGTGTATGTATTTGCACACACGTGTGAGTATGGATGTGTGTCTGGAGACGATATATATTTACCCATGCCTACAAACAATAATCACGTTGACACACCGGTTCTTGTTAGATCACCGAAGTTAAGCGACGTTGACCCTGTTCAGTATTAGATGGGTGGCTATTTGGGAATGGTAGACGCTGTATGTCATCTCCTCTGACCGGATATGCATGCAGCTGGGTAACGCATGTGAGTTTCATATTCCATAGAAACTACCTTTTGGGTGTAAAACCACACCAGACACCAAGGTATGAACAAGAAAGAACCTGTATTAAATAATATGAAATTCATTTTAATACTAGTACATCCATTCAGTCGATAAGAACGGTCGTTTTTGCAGGTAGAACTATAGCAAAAAATTTACTTGAAGAAAATGTCGCGCCGTTTTTTTTCTGCAAAATTGTTTCATTTAACTTCTGGTCAGGGAAAAATTATTTCGTGAACCCACGGTTAAAGCTGCCAGCTCTGGGAAGGAGTGTTCGTTGCAAACGTTCTTTTAATACCGCGTTGTCGGCCACCACTCTCACCCATGATGTCACCCACGCGAGATATTGTCTCAACACTTTCTCTGAATATAAAACAACAGTAGTAGTAGTAGTAGTAGTAGTAGTAGTAGTAGTAGTAGTAGTAGTAGTATATCACTCTATGACATACTTGGAATCTCAAGGGTGTTCCATGCTGAATTTTGTTCAACCCTGTTGAGTAGTCTTGGAAACTATAATTGAACAACGGGAGTAGAAAGACCTACATACAAAATGTCCAATTATAACATAGACGTGTGTATACGTCTATAAATATAAACACATCTATCTATGTGAAGAGAATGTGAAGAGAATGAGGGAGGGCGAAAGAGAGAGAGCGAAAGAGGGAGAGCGAAAGAGGGAGAGCGAAAGAGGGAGGGGTTAAAGGAATGAAGGCAGAATTGTACGCGGAAACTGATTGAGTAAGACGAGCTTTTCATGCGGCACGTGACCCGTCTGTGTGGCGACGGGAGATTATCGGCGCTGATCAAGGAGGAATAATTCGAACAGAAAGGACCGTTGCGAATTGTTCACCCTTTAATAATGATTTCTCTATTGGACGCCACCAGGTGGGGTGTAGGATCGGAGATATTCGGGGAAGGAAAAGAAAGTCGACGGGAACGGTGGACGAATGTGAGAAAATACTAAGAGAGTGAAAGAATAGAAAGAAAAGAAAAGAAAAAAGTAAAAGAATAGAAAGAATGAAAAATAAAGAAGGAGAAAGAAAACAAATTGAATGATGATAAAACAAAGAAGAAAACAAAAGAAAAATTACAAAGAAAGAAGAAATTAAAAAGTATAAAACAACAGGGGAAAAGAAAGGAATAAAAGAGAAAACCGAAAGAAAGAAAATCGAAAGCAAGGCAAGGTTCAAAGGGAAAGAAAGGAAATAAAAAGAAAAGAAATAAAAAGAAAGGAAATAAAAAGAAAAGAAATAAAAGGAAAAGAAATAAAAAGAAAGGAAATAAAAAGAAAGGAAATAACAAGAAAGTAAATAACAAGAAAGGAAATAAAAAGAAAGGAAATAACAAGAAAGGAAATAACAAAAAAAGGAATAAAGAGTAATGAAATAAAAAGAAAGGAAATAAGAAAATAAATAACACGAAAATAAAAAATGAAATAAAAAGAAAGGAAATAAAAGGAAAGGAAATAAAAAGAAAGAGAATAAAGAGAAAGGAAATAACAAGAAGAAATAAAAAGAAAGGAAATAAAAAGAAAGGAAATAAAAAGAAATAAAAGAACGATAATTAAAGACAGTAAAAAGAAGAAAGAAAGTTAATAGAAATAAAATACGAAAGAAATAAAAAGGAAGGAATTAACAAGAAATAAAAGAACGATAATTAAAAAAGTAAAAGAAAAGAAAGTAAATAGAAATAAAATACGAACGAAATAAAAAAGATAAACAATGTTGTCACAAAAAGTTTATACATCAAAGAACCAAAAGCAACATTATTACTGATTATCTAAATGAATAAATGCGAAAGTCTTTTCCATCTATTCTAACTACATGAAAATAAAAACAGTGTTTCTTATTTAATTCTAATTATTTATTCTATATAATACAATTACAAATTAAAATACAATTATGAAAAATTAGGCACAAGGCCATCAGAATATAGGGTTGAAGATGTAGTGGTCCTTGCTAACTATCTTCCTCTTAACTAGAAAAATTCAGACCAATTCTCCCAAGTACTGTTAGTTCCGCCCTTTCACCATTTGTCCATCACATTTATCTAACAGCCACCAAAATACCACATTTAATCTTACTTAATATATCTCAAATTGTTTTAAATTAAATTTCACTTACAAAATATATTTACAATAACTTGAAACATGGCTTAAAATGGGACAAAAAAACAAAACAAAAGAAAGAAAAACAAAGCAACCGAATAAAAAAGGGAGCAGTTGAGTAAGACTCTGCTAAACCTCGCTCAGTATAAACCATCCACTGTTTCCGGTTTGTTTATAACAGAAAACAAGAAGTTCGATCTCTAAGTGCGAGTGGGGTATAAGTGGAAGATAAAAAAGAAAAATATGGGATGGAATTTAGGAGTGTGTGGTGTCCTTGCAAAATAAATAACATTAAGGAGAAGCCGATGTCTAAATAACTGTGGGGAGTGGGCATCTAATACCAAAGAATAAAACAGGGACAGGACTCACTCACTCACTCAATAAATTAAGCGTCTACCTGAAGCGGGCTTGGTTCCAAAAAGACCCAGTACCGCGTTCACCATGCTAAAGCAGGAAACACATATTCATATCCTGCGGATCTTCTAATACACAAACTAGCGGTGCGTACTCATTTCTTATTAAATTAGATGGGATGTAACCTTTTCGGATCACATCTAATTTTAACCGTAAGCTGATGCTTGAAAAATAAAATCAGATTACAAACAGAAAAATAGTCAACCCCATAGACTATCCTAAAACGTGTTGCATACGTGTTATCCATGGCTAGGATCGCGAGAAACAACATTTGTTTCTCCCTATCTCACACCGGGTCTACATTGTCGAAAACGTATGGTACATCCATGTGAACCAACTGCCCAAGAACGATACGAGCCGTCATCTCGTTGACATACATCCAGAACCGCTGAAATTTAGGACAGTTAAAAAAGGGCGTGCTCAGCCGTTTCGATTGTCTGCCATTGGGGGTGGCGCGTTTCGAACTAGTCGCCGAGTAAGAGAGTACTGAATTGTTGAGATATAACCATCTAGCGCGTATCTCCACTGAGAGCAGCTCTCCTCCATTGACCACACCAGCCGCTCAATAAGCGGATCCTTAGTAGAGTCTACCACTAAATCGCGACACAGCATCCTTCGAGACCTTCAGCACTCCATAAAAAACTATAAAAAATCATTCTATAACGGTTCGACCCAGGAAAGCCAGTCTCTCGACATATCGATGACTTGCCAAGTGAGGCATCCTTAAGTCTCCGTCACACGGAGGTTGAGTGCATACCCGTCTGCGAACCCACGGTTTCCAACTCTTATACAGAAGCGAGATGGGTAGACTCGTAAAAACCTTCAAGCGGCTTGCAGGCAAGGGAAGTACAGACAGCCGGTAAAGGATGAGATGAAAAGACGTAAATGAAGCACGCATCAGCTCTACGCTTTAAGGAAAGATTCCTTCGAAGCCAAGTTCTAAGAGACATTTCGATATTTGTCTGTACTTTTGACCAATTCTTTTTAAGCTTCAACCCCCAGCCCACACCAAACGCCAAGAATTCGAACCAGGCCATCTGACCAATTGAAAAGGCTCGACAGCGCCTCAGGCTTCCAACTACAGGTCGTTCACCTTGCTGCGATTGATAATTGCGTCTGTAACTTCTTCGTAATGTGCAAGCACCTTATTAACCGCTTAAATGTCTTGAACACTCGACACGAAGACAGTGACATCATCAGCGTACATCTAAAGGCTTGTCCTTCCCATGCAAAGCGAGTCCACGCAGGACCGGATGTGTCGCTCTGTTCCTTAAGCGGCGATGAAAGGGCTCCAAAGCTAGAATATAAAGCAGTGGTGACAGCGGACAACTCCGACAAACAGGCCGGGAAACTGCAAATGATTCCGACCGCTTTTCAGCTGCTCTACTACCGTATATGTTTTTTGAACCATGATATAATCCTCCAAGGCTAGCAAAAAAATGTGATTGAAACGAGCATATATTTGCTAATGTGAGATCCGTTTGTCACGTTCATTTCACGCAAATCACCCCCCCCCCTCCCGATCATCTCCATTTACAGTTAATTGGTCAAAGTAATATTTTTTTAAATAGCTTCGTGGAAAGGCAAAAGTTTAACATGTTCTTTTTTCATCGATTTCAATTAAATAAAAAATAGTAATATAGATGGTAGTGCGATGAGTGGGTGGTCTGCGTCGTAAACGCCAACGTAAAATTGTGGGTTTTACTACTTTTTATGTAAACAGATTTAAAATTAATTTTGATGTAATTAGTTAGCTAATATCTAAAGCTATGTACGATAATATCTCTATCTACTCAATAAAATTATGTCAGTCGGATTTTAAAAGTCAGACCTAAATAGAAATCATTCGGTCGAGCCTACATTTTAGTTATTTTCCCCTACTATTGACACGAATATATTTTATTTCAGTTCAGTGATTTTTCTGAAAATACTTATTCCGGCTAATAAACAGATTTTAAGGGGCCGGCGTCGGTCATCTCAAAATCAAACGAGACCGTAATATTAAAAGTATCTTTTAAACTTTTATTTACAAAATTAATCCATTATTTTCTTAATAAGAAAATGTAAAAAATTACTTTACAAATTGCGTCGGGCGATCATAAACAGCAAATGATTCAATAGTTCAGAAGTTGTTTTTAGACAAATTTACCTTTCCGTGCAAAGATGGGATACGATCGGCTAGTATATAATAAATGCGAAATTCTGCTACAATAATAAATAATAAATGTGGCGTATATATATATATATATATATATATATATATATATATATATATATATATATATATATATGAAGGGTTCGAACGCAAAACGCAATAAATCCAATTCGTTTAAATTGAGACCGTAAACAATAAAAACACGAATATATTAAACTTAGACTTCGAATGAAAGCTGATTTTAATTGAAATGAAAAAGAAATTATTTCGGTATCATATTATGTAACACATTGTTTTGGGGTATCGTCGAGTGTTGAAATGCAACACTTTTTGTAGGGACAGTTTCGTGATTTTCAAAATGGCGTTTATCGCGTTTTGCATTCGAACCCTTTGTATATATATATATATATATATATATATATATATATATATATATATATATATATATATATAGGTAACCCATTGTGAGATGGGCCACTGTGGTGAAATGGGCCGTGAATGATTATCCATATTTTCCCAACTAAGTGTTTTCCCCCAGAGTTTGATGCTTCCATTGTGGATTGCATGATGCATTCCTTCTTGCTCTGCACTCTGATGAAGAATGAAGTGTGAATGCCAACGTATAAACTTTTTCACTATCCAATAAAACTTTTCGCTGATTTCTATTCCTATCACTTGAGAACTCTAGTATATGATATTCTTCAAATGAGAAGGTAACATAATTATAATTGCAAAGCCATGTTTAAATCCTTTAATAGGAAGCAAGATTTTTCTTAGAATTAAGTGACCGGGGTGAAATGTGCCACCCTGCATTTTTATATATTTATCGAATATAGCTGGAGAGTGGTATACAACTTCAAAGCTGTATAATGATTACCCTTCCCAACCAAAACTCTTCCAATGCAAAGTTCTGGTTGTTGTTTTGAAATATTCTAGGTGTGAATAACTAAACATTGTATTAGTTCATTTTATGTTTGTTTCACATTTGTGACCTTCTAATATCAGTTGGGTGATATGTGACATCTGTGATGAGTATATGTGCCATGTGTGTTACCAAGTGATACTGATCTTAAACAGGACTTCTTTTGTTAAAAATGTATGCACTATTATAGTAAGTTCATCTAATAAACATGCGTTGATGAAAAAATGTTTCATGCTCTTTTTACGGTGATTTTTAAACTCTTAATATATTCACAGCGGTATTTTTTCAAGACACGTTAAATACCTGATAAAACTGGGGACATTTTAGTATTATAGGGAACATTACCATATTATCTTTATTTGACTGAATGCTGAGACCCCATTTGCAAATCTGAGCACATTTCCACTTTCATGCATGCATTTTTTTATAGAAAAAAAACGAAAAAAGTGGCCCATTCCACCCCGGATTCCCCTCTAGTAGAAAAGATATACCTAAATCAGCTCGGATTTGAATAAAGAAAAAGTGAGTTTGCAAAGCCAGCCAAATTTTTAAAACTAAATATATAACATGAAGAATATTACTCTTCTGTTCGCTATATCCCCATTTACTAACTCCGTCTTTCTTTCTATCCATCTAGTTATGAGTGAAATAGTATTACAACATGTGATGATATTTGTTAATATAAATGATTGGTTATTCCTATCTTCAGCTTTATTATCTTTGACTTTTGATAAAATGAGTGGGAGTGGCGGAAACGAGAGTTATATATACGGTAGAAAATAAGAGAAATGGGTAAAAACAACATCGAGTGACATGGAACAAGTAAGAGATAAGTCGTTTGATGAATTAAATAATTAGTTGATTTTTTCCAAACATAATCCAAGAACTAAGTAATATTTAGAGTGTATTTTGTTAAGACTTTTTGCTATATATAAAAGTATTAACGAAACAAACTTTCATTCATTCAGATTTAGTATAATAGTAGAAATATTACGTGCATCATGCCTAAATTACCATTAGTACATAGATGAGTATGTGAACATATTTTGCATATACTAAAACTTATATATATATATATATATATATATATATATATATATATATATATATATATATATATATATATATATATATATATATATATATATTTATACATGGAGAGCGTGTGTGTGTGTGTATGTGTAGCGTTATCTTTCTGTCATGTTTTGAATAAGTCCGTTTCAGCATAAATCTCCCGGGAAGGGAGCCAATGTTGTTTGTGCTTAATCTGATCGTAGGAGAATAATGGCGCCCAAATTTCACCCCAGGAGATTTATCCCCTTCCTCTTTTCTTAAACAAAAGAAGGGCGAAGAATCGTGACGACTGCAAAATCGCGACGAACCCACAAGGAACGAAAGTGGCGGCTTCCCCGCAAAGGAATTGTCATCGTCTATTCTTCATTCTTTCTTCGAATTTAAAATTCGCATTAATAGAGACGTGGGAAGAACGCCCTTTTGTTTTGCGCCTCGCTTTTCGAGTCGGTTTATTTTCGCTGTGGCGACTTGCACAAAGGCGTTTTAAAGCCATTGTTTCACATGAGTTGTGGTGTCCGTCTGTCTATCAGTTTGAAATAACATTTTAATAGCGAAGCGCAGTAGAGAGAATGGGCGCATTTAAAATGATATCCCTTCTAACTTTTATTGCTATTTCCGTTTGTTTGTTTTTTTAACTTTTTTACTATTTTTATTATTTCTTGTTGTTTTCATTATCATAAGACCGGGGAATTCTTCCAAATGCCAAACAATCGCCTGCTATTTAAAGGCTCTAACTAAGTGCGCTTTTAAGGATTTTGGCCGTTCCTTCAGTGCAGTTATTTGGATTTCTTTCGCACTTGGTTTTCCGGGAAATACATTCCAAATACGTTTTGTTTTAATTTTTCTTTATTCGGCTTTTAGCTTCTATTATAACTGGGATCATGTTGATGTTTCTTGTTAGGTTTCAGTTTTTCTTCATATTATATATGAGTAATTTGTAATTTGTCACCTTCTACCTTTCCGTCATCAGGAACGCTCACCTCAACAAAAGTTGCCACCATTTCGTATGACTGGTGCATTTTCTAAGCGAATAGCTGTGGCGATACATAGTCATAACGTGTGGTCGACATATAATTTCCCACATTCTTTTCCATGATTTAATGGATGTTTTTTTTACAAATGGTCCAGTGAATGTATTTGCACACAACTTCATGACGTGTTGTGTAGTTGCCATATGTCAATATAATTTCACAGCTTGATATCAGGTGGTTCACACTCCCCACTTAAGTGTAGCTAACCTACACGTGTTATCATTACTAAATCCTTCAATTTTCAATGCGTTTGTCATAAGGTTTTGGTGATGGGCGGCTATTATGAGCATCTCCTGATCATCATGGATGTATCCTTTCTTTAGCCAGTCCGAGGAATCTTCTTTGTCGATAAAGTAAATTCGTATGAATCAGAATGGTGCAACTGTGTTGACCGGTATGATTATTTTGTCGGCATTCTTGTAGGAAGGACCACGTAGTGGTTGCCAACATCCCTAAGTGAAAGTGATATTATGGAATCGGCTGGATTCGAACTTGCCACACCCAGGTCGTCAGTTGGTGTCGTTATCCACCTCCATCTTTGCCAATATAATCCTATCTCATCAAAAAAGTGAGTGTACTGTCTGTGTTTTGTTCACTCTTCAAGGCCCCTATCTTTTTAAGTCTGTGTATAACTTTTCAAACTCTTTCGGACTATCTCTGCTGCAGGTTTGATTGATGTTTCCATCTCTGTCCGAAATGCTTGGCTTGTTATGTGATGAAAGTTGTTTGCCTACTTCGTGTCTCTTGTAACACTGCAAGTTTGAGGTTTATGGAGTTCAGCCAATACTGAAAATAGTGGATTCATGTTGGTGCTTGATCTCTTAGAGCCTAAGTTCTCTTCCTCCTCTAGCCAGGTACAACCTTCGCAAACACTGATTTCAGTGTATGAGCCGGTGGAGTGTTCATTTCTTGCGCGTGTTTATATTAAGCCTGTTGATAGTTTCGGCGGTCAATTTATGATACTATAACTGAAAGTGAAAGCTGGCATCTATTGCGTGTTTCAAGCGAAGTCTCTGGTCAGAACTCGGTTTATTTATTTCTTTGATAGTAAAATCAGCATCAAGAATACTACCGACTTGTATAAATATTATTTTGTGGTAAATCATTTTAATAATTTACACACAATTTGTCTAATGAGGTAGAGAATAATGTAGGACTTCTTGTAGTACCAACATCAATAACACACCACTCAATAAGTCCCGGACCTAAGTAATAAAACAATAAATTGATTAGCTTGTTGATTATTATTCGATACGGTATTCTTACTTGAATAAATTTGTTTCTATTTACTTGCTCACAGGATTTTGTGCTTTTAATTTTCCCAAACTGTCTCGGATCTATTACCGTACCATTTGTCTGCATGATAAAAGTTAATTCACTTGCATAGTTCTCAGCGAACTACCTATCTAACTCAGTCATGTTTCTTTCTTGCATTACTTTTGGGCTAGCTTGCTGCATTCACTTATGATGTGATTTACCGTTTCGTTTTTTGTCTACAAAGTCTAGATTTACTGTTTTTCTGAGTCTTTTATGTTGTTCGTTCTGGCCGTGTTATTTTATCGTGCTATTAATATCGTTTTTATTTTTCTATTCAAATATATTTTCAATGTCCATGTTTTTCTTTGTGAGTTATTTTTAGGTTATTTCCCCAACTGCTTGTCTTCTCATTTAGTTTTCTTGCATTTTGTTTTCTGTCTCGAAATATTTCGTATTTCTCAGTTTGATGATCATTTTTGGCGGTGGAAATAAGCCTTTCATTATTTTGTGTTCACACAGTCTTCAATAATTATTAGTCCTCTTCTTTATTCGCTCTTTTTTTACATAGAATATGGATGTAAACATCTATCAATCACGATTGTAAGTCATTTGGTGTTCTCGACCCAATCGTTTACCATGGTGTTCTTGTTGATAACGTCGGGGGGTTTCTCTGGAATGTGATTAAAAATAAGCTTCTTTAGTATTCCAGTACTCTCCGTCCAGTCGAGGTCTGGATGGTGCTATTTGATTATTATTATTAGTAGTAGTAGTAGTAGTAGTAGTAGTAGTAGTAGTAGTAATATAAAGCTCTGCTAATACATTGAGCACTGTTACAAATAAATATTGGAAAATGGCCACTATATCCAATATATTGTTTTAGATATATATATTTATCGTTATATCATTATCCATGACGGTGGCTAAGTGATTAACGACACGAACTGATAAACCTGCGGTACCAGGTTCGAATCCAGTTCGTTACACAGAAACAGTTTCATCAACCCCGCACGTGACCTTGTGTCTAACTTATTGAGAAGAAGTAAATAATATATGATTACCCATACATTTTACAAATCTGATAAGCATCGCTGCAATCGTTCTGTTATTTAATGTGATCGTCCAAAAAAGACGATTTCGCAAAAGTAATTGCGGACTATCTGGTGTCACTGTTTCAAAAATTTATATTGTAGCAATTTTAAAATGGATCATCCAAAAATCGAAAAAGAATCCCTAAATATAATTCTATCGACGATATATTACTTATTCCAAGCATTTATATCTGACAGTTATTTTTACGGTACAAAACAATTTAGATTATTACAATAATTAAATAAATTCAAACGTTCGTTTATTTTTTAATGTTTAGCTGACAAACCTTTTTTACGGAAAGAAAACAGAGATAACGGTGGGTAAATAACCGTGGAATATCCCTGGGTCCAGGTGTTCGTAAATCATTGTAAGTACAGTCTATGCCATACTTTTGATCAAGCGTTGTGTTTTTTGAACGTATTCAAACTGTGTCTCGGTGCTTTAGTCGCGTAAGGTCTTAACAAATAAAAGTGTTGATTAAAACTACAAAAAATGTTTTTATGGCTTGGTACTGTAATTGATTCAATGTAATCGGAACTCCGCAGTCGGACAAGATAAACAGCTAGAAATATAAGCGAAACCAGAGAAGTGATTGCTATCGACGCTGGTGGTCGTGTGTGGGTATGCAGGGGAGACGGAGGAGGGGAGGACTGAGCAAATATTTTGATGGACGGATTTGGTTTCTTTCTTTGTGGGGGACATTTGGGAAATGATGAATATATTTCTGCGACAATCTAAATTATGGCAAAAAGATTATGAACAAGATTCGATTTCCTTGTATCAAAAGATAGAATCCGATGTCTGTAAACTTTTTGGTCAATTCTAGATATTATATACCGCGTAGAAATCAGTAAAACGGTTATGAAGAAATTCTCTCCAGATAAACCTCTTCTCAGAGAAGAAAAAGCAATAAGAAAGCCCCAACGTCCCTCAACACAGAATTAGTACTAGTATTTTCCTCCAAAACAAAGTGAATACAATTGTGTTGTTATTGTTCACGATGTTTCTTTTTGTTTTGGCGATACCGAACACATCGACTATCATTTTTATGGAAATCGCTCCAGACAATACATGAAGCCACTTGATATAATAAGCTAACAAGAACGAAAAACTGTTATTGCAAATACAGGAGATGCCTAGTGACCTTAGTCTTGAAAAGACCAAGGCTATAGGTAAGAGGGAAAACAGTCAGCAGAAGGAGAGTTCCGTGAGTCTGCAGTTCTTGGTAATAAGCTTCTGTAATAGGAAGCTATATTACAATGAGGTATCAAAACAGCGAATTGATGGAGACCACTAGACCAACGAGTCAAACGAGCTGGAACAAAAGAAATAGGGAATAGATCGGACAATTCTAAAGAACACATTCCATAATAGTATTTATAGAAAAGACTGAGACTAACAACATTACGTCTGTGCGTGAGAGAGAGATAGGGGTGCAGAGAAGAAGAATTACCCAAGTTCTTAAAGTTCTCTGGATCGTTTTAACACAAAACTATTGACACATCAATCAGTCTGTCCGCACCTGGTCATCGTTATATTGGACCATAATATACAAGTGAAGTTTTTTATTCCAAAAAGAAAACGGTAAAAACTGAAAATTAATGATGTGTGTCATGGTCTCTACAATAAAATAAATAATGAATAGATAGGTTTGAGGTTTAGAATGTTGTGACAATGCAATGTAAGATTATGGTCACCGGGTGAATTGAGATAAGTTTGATTTGGACATTAGACGATAATAGACTTTTATCTTCCACCTGTCTTCAAGAACTAACGCTCCAAATTATCGCCCCATCACTCGACTCCTGCTCTTCGCTAAAATCTTTGAATTCTTAATCAATCTAGTGATAGTCCGTCACCTCGTTAATGCTAAACTTCTTTCTTACCATCAGTCTGGGTTTAGGCAAGCACAGTCTACTGCAGATATTTTAATGGTCATCTCCAAACGCATATACCAGGTGACGCTAGGGCGGTATCGCTTGATATATCCAAAGCCTTTGGCATAAAGTACTTCTCATCAAAATTAATTCATATAGTATTAGTGGACGAATATTTAATATAATTAAATCCTTCCTCGCCAAAAGAAAGATTCAGGTTGTCCTCGTTGACCGTTCATCCAAACAATATGACATAAATGCAGGGATCGATCCTTGGACCTTTATTGTTCCTGATTTTCATAAACGACTTCCCTGATGGCATTGTGTCTTAGATGGGTATATTTGCTGACGACACAACGCTCTACTCTCGTCATGTGGACAAAACAGACGTGCACATATTCGAGGCAATGGCTGAATCCTTATAAAGTGACATCCAGTCTTTAGTGGAATTAGGTCTTAAATTGATTTGTAACATTTAATGCTGCTAAGACAAAGCTCGTTTTCTTCAACAACTACAAGAAACCTCTTCAACCACCGATTATCACAGCAAATAACACCCAACCTTTAAACTCTTCGGCCTAACATTCACATGTAGCATGAATTGGAAAAAATTCATAGACGACATTGTCAAGCCTACTGCAAAGAAAGTGGGCTCCCTCTACCGTGCTATCTTACATCTCTACAAAGCCACCATCCGCCTATGTATATAGTATTGTTGTCACATCTGGACTAGTGCACCATCCACTAGTCTCTCTCTCTCTCTTAGACAAGGTCCAAAAAAGAGTCTCTAATCTAATAGGTCCTTGGCCATCCCCCAATGTCCAGTCTCTGTCCCATCGCTACAATGTTGCATCATTTTTCTTGTTTTATAAGTACTTCAATAGTATGTGTTCCGATGAACTTGCTGCTCTGGTGCCCCCTAGACCTAAATACACTTGACCAACCCGACAATTAGCTAAATCCCATCCATTCACTGTGAAATTTCCCCAGATGCCGGAGAACCTTATACTCCAATAGCTTATTTCCTCGTGGTTCCGGCCTTTAGAACTTCTTCTCTGTCTTCTGTTTCCCCGACTCTATCGACATGCAGAAATTTAGAACTAATGTGAAAAAGCATCTCGCTGCACAGCTCCTAATTTAGGATGACCCCCCAAACTTTCACCCTAATTCCCAGTATCCCCTTACATCTACAGTGGCAACTTGCTTTGTTTTGGGTGAATTATGTTTAAAAAATTACTGATTCCTCATTTTAAACCAATCGATTGTTATATCGTGTCCAAGTTTTTCTAATATTTCGAAGTTAAAATAACCTTTTTCAAAGCTCGTATCGAATCCACGTGTGTGCCGTTTCTTGGCCGGATGTAAGAATATGTTGTTGCAATGATGAATTCATGCTGTAAATTGTTTGTTTTTACGGTATTATGTTATGTTTTATCCAGCGTTTTATGTAGTTAATTTGACAAGCGATTTTAGCACGTTTCACTGTGAGTTAGATTAGCTTTGGGGATGCTGTAAACTCTGTCTGGCTCAGTCTAAGGGATAAGACTAATGAATGTTAGCCCAAGGTCTTAAGCAGTTATACGATATTTTCCTGGTGTTGCATTTAAAGCAGACATGGGAAACATTTTGTGGCGAAACGGGACGCATAATGCAAAGTGCATAAGCGCAGTACAAAAATAGTTGAAAGTCATTTTTCATCTAAAATAGTTCAATCATTTTCACTACAGAAGATCATAAGTATAAGCATATGCTTTAAAAACATATAAAAGGTGGTTGTTATTATTTACATCATAAACATATTTTTATCACAATAAAGGCATCGTATAATATTATCCCTGATATCACGCTATTAGCAGAAGCACCCGGCGTTGCCCGGGATCATAGATGACAAAATAGAAAAGAGTCAAAGATTAATTTGACACATTACTCTTTTAAATCTCTCTCTTTCTCTCTCTCTCTCTCTCTCTCTCTCTCTCCCTCTCTCTCTCTCTCTCAGCCAACGGTCATACTGTATCCAATAATGTAACGTTTGTTTTTGTATCTTTCATTGTTTCTGATTTTTAGCACATTAACAGAAAAATGACTTCTTTCTATATAATAGACAAGCATGGCTACCCGGCGTTGCCCGGAGCATGGACAGCAACATAGAAGAGTTAAAAAGTGTGTGTAACATCTTTCCATGAAAACTTGTCTCTCTTTCTCCTCTTCCTCCTCCTCCTCCTCATCATCATCCTCTTCTCCTCTTCCTATCTCTTTTCCCATCTGCCTTTCCTCTTACCCTATTTCATCTTTCTATATAACTACTCGTTGTATCACTCCTCTCTATATATATATCGCAAGTATTATTTCACACCAAAGGTCGATGGAAAAGATCGCTGTAAATGTCGACCTCTCCTAACTTATGTTCTTGTTGATTCCCCAAATAATGACTATTACAAATAGTGTGTCCATATTCTGTCTGAGGCAACGATGAAAAAGAATATATCAGCTTTGTGGGTGTGTCTTGTGAAGTTTCTGACTTTTAGCTGAACACACCCACACATAAATTGACAACTGTCCTTTTATATAATAGATTACCACACGGTCCTGTCGTGATAATTACCGACATATATGAAAAAATGAAGATTTGAAATCTCAATATTTTTCATATGAATTCATGTATCGTCGGTAAAATTGAATGATATCATAATCTGTGAATGAAACCGTTTTAAAACAATTTTCTATAACTTACATGGTGCATATTTTACAATCTGACAATTAAATAATTGAATTTGTAAGTTTTCCATTGTAAAGTAAAAAATCTATATAAAATTCGCAAACATTTTCAATAGTAAGATTGGTTTCAAAATTAGTTACACGAAAGATAAATTCAAATAGAAAAAAAAACGCAACAACACCGACCAATTTTGGAAATTATTTTTTCGTTGTTAAATTAGGCTTTGCAGTCCGTTGTTTATCTATGACTTGTTTAATAAGTATTTCTACAGAAGAGAAAGATCATTTACGTTTATCATCGGTCATTTCTGGAAAATCACGAAGCAGAAAATATATTTCTGTAGGGAATGGAAATGTCCCCAATAAATACACATTTATATACAAAACAGCCGATCGATTTCACCGAAGATTTACAATAACGTCTTTCAACTCTGGATCCGAATCTGATTTTTAAACATGAGAGCAGAATTTCGGTGCTGGGAAAATGAGTTTCTATATTAATGTTATCTGGCAGAAACGTTGATTTTTTTCATGGGTTGTTTTAAGGTGCAATTTGATCATGATGTATGAATGTAGTTAAATATTGAGCACAAAGTGCATAAACGTTGACAATTTTCTTACTCATAAGTCACCACCACTTATCAAAGCCAAACGCCATTTGAGGATAAGGGTTGATGAGAAGATAAAGGATATTATGAGAGGATCAAATAAACAAAGTTTGATTACTTATAAGACCGGTTTATGAAAAGTATTTGTTGAGGTTGGATTTGAAGATGACCATGTTGTAGTCTTCAGGGAAACAAACGCGTAGTAATGCGTTCCACGGGTGAGACGCCCCTGGGAAGAGACCCTGTTATTAGAAATTCTGTTTTATCTTAGGCACACGGAGGAAGAAAGGGAAGTTCTTTGCGGTTGTGGTAATAAGACGAGGTCCTGCTGTGAATGTCTTACAAGGATGAATCAGAGATTGGAGCTCAGTCGAGCTGATACCATGGAAATAGCAATAAAGTAGAGAAAGACTAGAAACGTCTTATCTATGAAAAAGGTTAGGTAGAGAACAGAAAAGATAATCCCTCATTAGATTTTGACATTTATTTTGTACTGTCTCAAGTCAGGAAAATGTGCTCTGAGCTGAACCTCTCCAGGTGTCCCTGACTCTTCTATAGATAAAGGATTGCATCAAGTTATGTATTTTCTGTGGCGGTAGAATTATTCATCCATCTCTCCAGCAATCTTGGCAAGAGATTTGATATAAGAATTCCATTTCCGATCTGGATTGAAAAGTCCCTTCTTAAATGACAACACAACCATAGGTGCTATGAAACTGTAACACATCCTATTCTTCTATAAATGATATACATGTCTTTAATTATTTATACTTGTCTATTATTTCAAATAAATTTGAAATTCTACCTGTGTCTGTCTGACTAAAATTCGATCTGCGTCTGACAGGCTAAAAGTCAGTAAGTACAAAAAAATACACTTAAAACCCATACATCATGGAAGTCATTTTGATCCTGACTTGGTTATAGCAAAGAAAAATACCTTATATTCGTTCCACCGTTTTACAAGCGACTAAATCGGTACATGAGGAAGTGAAAATTGCTTATCATCAGTCTCACTTGGTAGTTGATTCAAAACCAATAGTGAAACTAAGTCAAACAGTCAGCGTTCTTATATTTTCATTCGTGTGTTCTCCTGTTTCTCTGTTATATAGAACCAGTTGCTAGAGAGATAAATAGTCTGAGGGAGAGGTAAAGAAAGAGAAATAGAGAAATAAAAAGAGACGGGGATAGTCGTGACGAGTTGAGAGAGAAAGGTGCGAGTAGTGAGAGAAGTTTTCAAATAAAAGTGTTGAACACTTTTTTAACTCGTTTAATTGTCGTTGTTAACCGACTTCTGTCCATCTTTGTCAATATTCAAAATGAAAATAGAATTCAAATTTAAATGAAATTAGTTCAGTTTTATTTACTTATTTAATTTTTTATCACTATGGCTTAAGGAAAAGAATGAATATTATTTTCCCTCTATTTTTTCTAAAGCTAATTTCAAAATACTAGAACAGAAATACGTTTTTATAGCGAATTTTCGGTAAATGTTATTTTAAATTTTATTGAAATTAGTATGAAGTAAGTTTATGTGTGTATATATTACAAGATTAGTATAAACGATGTTTGGGTGTATATATATTACAAGATATGTATTATAGGTGTTTGGGTGTATATATATTACAAAGTTTAGTAGTATAGGTGTGTAGGTGTATATATATTACAAGATTAGTAGTATAGGTGTTTATGTGTATGTATATTAAAAGATATGTATTATAGGTGTTTGCGTGAATATATATTACAAGATATCTATTAGAGGTGTTTGGGTGTATATATATTACAAGATTAGTAGTATACGTCTTTAGGTGTATATATATTACAAGATTAGTAGTATAGGTGTTTATGTGTATATATATATATATATATATATATATATATATATATATATATATATATATATATATATATATATATATATATATTTACAAGATTAGTAGTATAGGTGTTTAAGTGTATGTATATTAGCAACTATGTATTATAGGTGTTTGGGTGAATATATATTAAAAGATTAGTAGTATAGGTCTTTAGGTGTATATATATTACAAGATTAGTGGTATAGGTGTTTATGTATATATATATATATATATATATATATATATATATATATATATATATATATATATATATATATATATATATATATATTTACAAAATTAATATTAGGGAAGATTTGGTGTATACATATTACAAGAATAATATAAGTGAAATGTTGGTGTATATATATTACAAGATTAGTATAAGATAAATTTAGATGTATATATATATATATATATATATATATATATATATATATATATATATATATATATATATATATATTACAATATTAGTATGTGGGAAGTTTCGGTGAATATATATATATTAAAAGATTAGTATTGATGTATAAATATACGTATTTGTATGTAGATCTATTATTTTAATAACAAATATTATTTTTATTTGTAATTTTGTGTTATTTTTTTATTGAGTTTATATATTTATACTTATTTTTAATTTTCGGTTTAGAAATTCGTATTTAGGTTCGTGCGGAATTCATGATTTCTGACAGAAAGGTTTTCGAAGATGTGCAAAGAACATACATAAATATATTTGCGGTGTTTATTTTGCTGCGAATGAATTAAAAAGGCGTCCACCATTCGTAGTCATTTATCCGATGCAGGATCCAGACACGGACACGACACCGCATGACAGCAACACGACCCCGAAAAAATGTTGGAAATATTACGATAATATTATCTGTTTGTTTTATTTTGCGGCATATCAACCCATTTCGAATTATTTAATGCTAAATCTGGCCATGCTGATAACCAAAGTTGGTATGCTTCAAGTTATTCAAATATGTATTCCTCACATTTGCTTGTACTAGTTATCCATAATGTAGACGTATGCATATATATTTTTACTGGTAGGTCAACGCTTGATAAGGCCAGAAGCCACTCGAGGATATGGCGTTAAAACGATCGTTGGTTGTACGATTAGCGTCACCACGCGATGGTTGAAAACAACTTTGGAATGGGCAATAGATTTCTTACGAGAAAATGATTATACAAGGGAACTACTCAACAAGTATTTTAATCAAATATTAGACTTGAAGACGACCATGTTGTAGTCGGCTGCGAAGCACCTTCGTGGTATTTTGTTCCACAGATGGGACGCTTTAGTAAGGAAACTTTGATAACGGAATTTCCGCTTGTTTGTTTGGTACGGAGGGAGAGAAAAGAAAAGTTATGAACTGTGGTTGGTGCCAGGCGGGTTTATATATCGTTTAAGTCGTCTGTTAGTGTATTTTCTGGAATATCTAATGACGTTCGCCGAAACTAGATAGGAACCATTTGAGTGCAGGGTACATTACTTACTTTATTACTTACTTATGTTAGCTTCCATTCTGATGAGTTCACGTTTCTCACGCGTAGCGGTCCAGCCTGCTTTTGCTGTAGTTATGAGATTTTGTGAGAATATGTCAGCGAAGTCGATCCCAGGCTATAGGCCTACACGGTTGATGACGTAGTGCAGTCCACTAGAGTTCATTCATCCATTAGCAAAAAAAACTGCTGTTTCCGGTCGGACGCTACTTCTTAGAATTCGGGTCGACGGTGAATTTCCACAAGTTACTTGCAGACGTATTGGCCACCGCCATTGGTAGGCGGATTTCGATGACCAGTGATCAGTTATAGTACCGAACACTTGCTTCCATTTCTTGTGCAATTCATTAAAAACCAGTGTCGCGACGATAATGCACGAAGAGAGTTTGTTCAGTAGTAATGACCGAGAGACATGTGCACCATGGAACCATTATGCAGGACGAAGATCTCACTTCATTTCCGAGTAATTAGCAATACCGAGCGTAGGCACCCATGATGATTGTGATTGAATCAAAGATTTACCAAATCACTTCCCCATATCTACCTCACCTAAAACAAAGCAGTAAATACGAAACCGGTTCTTTCTTATTATCAACACAGTCAGCGATAAATAAAACATATGAATTTTGAAGGAATGTTTCTGCCAAATGGATAGTGGTGTGATTTCAATAACATTCATTACACTGGGGGGAGGAGGTCTTCGTTTTCTTTTCCTTTTATTTCTCAAGAATCTTCCAATAGACTGTATTTACAAGCGATGAATATTCATCATGTCAACTGATATCGTTTCTTTTCTACTCAGTCGGTTTCTATACTGTTTATTTACTTTGGTTTATTTTCTTGACATTTTCACAGATTTCAATCCGTCCGTTCGCCATTGAATAGACACTGGGAATTCTGACTCTCGCTGCGACTGTCTTTAGTTTCCCTCGCTATGTCGCCTGTAAACACATCGCTGGTCCATAATGCACGTCAATAACATATTTTTCTTCTTCTCTCAATATGACACGTCATTTAAACGTAAGTCATTTCAAACTATTCACATCGAAAACATATTAAAATCGATTATTTCAACGGAGAAATATCTCTTAGGATTATAAATCACGTTTTAGTCTAAATATTGCGATATATATTGCGATATATATATAATACTAGCCATTCCTACATGGCGTTGCCCGGGAGTCATTTGGTCGAACCAAACTTACTTTTTTTTTTAAGTGCCATTGTAGTATAGCGCCATTGCAATACTCACATATTTCTGCTCAAATTGAGTTGAAACACGATAGCTATCAGAGATTAAAGCTTTACATTTAAGTTATTATTTTATCTGATTAATCTTTTATTTAATCTTTTATTTAATCTTTTATTTAATCTTTTATTTAATCTTTAATAACTATTAATTCTTATAGTCACAAATAATAATGCTTTTTAACCGTGTAAAGTGACGTTCAGTTCTGTTTTGCAGCAAATTTTACAAATGGTATCCCAATTTGGACTATTTTGATTATTCGGACTACTATTCTAACCTTGGATGTTAGTCTCACAGCATCACGGTCGATGTAATCTACGACATTTTTCAGGTGCGTCTTGTCGAACTCGGGAATCTTTATGTCGAACTCTAAAGTCTGATACTAAAAATATAATTTAAAATGACTTAAGACGTCTCCTCGGTCATGGCTGACACAACGAGAAACAATCTAACTTCGTGGATTGAATAAAGTGTTCCGTCTGAAATCCCGTACAAATTCCCGAGTTATACATAAAGATCCCGAGTTTTACAAGACGCATCTGAAGAAGGTCGGAGGTTATATCGGACGAAACGCTGTGAGAATAGCATCCAAGATGAGAACAGTAGACCAAATAATCAAAACAAAACAAATTATAAATCCTTATTTCAAAAGTTCCGAAACATAGTATCATCGCATTTGTTATTACCGAGTTTTATCAATTATAATAGATGCAGACTAAAACAAATGGGATCAAATGATGTCACTTTAATTAATAATGTCACTTTAATTAATGATGTCACTTTAATTAATGATGTCACTTTAATTAATGATATCACTTTAATTAAAATGCGATAAAGTTTAATTGTTTTTAGAAGTTAATCATACAAACTGCAATTAAGAGCATTGATATACTTATCTCTATTTTTATGAAATTATATTACACTTTCTCCTGTGTCTGTGTATTTTGTGTATGTGTGTGTTTTTCGCCTCTACGTGATTTACATATTATTTTCTATTTACTACGAATCTATAATTTATTTAGATAAAATATTCACTAGCATAAAATATGAAAACGAACGTTCTCAAAATCCTATCATAAAAATACTTTGATTACGATTGTAAAGATTAAATCCATCAGAATTCATTTTGGTTTGTTCGTGAACAAGTCAGACATTTTAATCGTTTGTTAATAGTTGAAAAGGAATTGATTCTTTCGTGACCATCTACATTTGAAAGCAATTTGTAAGGATTGAAAGCAATCTGTAAAGATTAAATCATTCGAATAGAAAGTCATTTAAATGTTTTTTTTTTAATTCTTAGCAATTCGTCATGTATCTAAAGATTGAAACTGTTGAAAGATATTTACATCCAATAATGTTTTTAATAGATATTAAAACAACATAACTTTTACAATATTAATTATGTTTGATTCAATTAATAATTTCATAGACTAACGATACTGTAACAATTTAATTATTTCTTGTTGAGCCGATAACATGAATAACACTGGTCAACAAAGACTCTGCTGTCTGGAAAAAAGTTGGTGATTCTAGATAACTTGAAGCTGCTGAAAATTCAAATATAGAATCAGTTTTGCCCAATCTGGTCAAAGTTTTGAAATTGATGTTGTTCGTGTATTGGCTTGTTTTA
>OY744526.1:152683738-152821238 GCA_963556195.1 Sepiola atlantica
CTCACCATGCACTTTGTAAACTCTAGCTGAATTTACCAACATCTACAAAAACATAACTGCCCTCCCTCTGATTTAAGACAAATTCTAGTAACATTAAAATTATATATTCCGAAACCAATTTTAAAATAAATAAAAATACTCGAAGCTATCTACATAAAAACACAACAACCTAAAATTAACAACATCACATATAAAACCAGTGGTAACATTTTAAAATGCTTAACGTAATGCAATTTTGTTCTGTGGTGCCATTCAGCGTTGCTGAATTTAAAATCGTCAACGACTTCCTGGAACAATGCGGTACACGTTCTATGCGCGTTTCTCCACCGTCTATTTAAAATTCTCTTAATTCTCCAGCTTTTTTGTTCATTTGCTTTTGACACCTGCGGATGATTCGACGAATAATCGAAAACATTCGTGACACCTGTGAAACCCATAGAATGTTTATCAATTTTTTTATTTGAATATAAAAAAGACAAAAAAGGTATAATTTAACAGACGAATTCTGTTATTTTTAACAATGTTTGCATATATATATATATATATATATATATATATATATATACATAAATATATATACATATATATACATATATATACATGTATATATACATATATATACATATATATTTAAATATATATATATATATATATATATATATATATATATATATATATATATATATATATATATATATATATATATACACATATATATATTGGTTTTAAATATGATGAACGGGGTCATAGCGAGTCGAAGCACTATCCCAAGAAAAGAAATAGAGGAAATATTAAATAATATATGTAATCGTCGATTAAAACCTTTTTTTTTAATAAAAAGATCGACTAAAATTAACAGAACAGTCGATCTTTTTTTTTAAGTTTTTAATCGACGATTAAATATACTATTTAATATTTCCTCTCTTTTTTTCTTGTGATAGTGCCTCGACTCGCTATGACTCCGTTCATCATATTTAAAACCATTATAAAATTCTGTACCCCAAAAATCAATTTGTTCAAATATATATATATATATATATATATATATATATCGAGGAAGGTCGAAGAAACAGCTGAAGATTTAGTTCGTTTTGAAAAAAGATTTTATTTAAAAGACATTTTGTCTTATACGTCAACAAATAGTTATTTCCTATTTGTTGAGAAATTATATAAATATTTATATACTTTTTCATATTATTTTCATACGAAACGTATACGTACATAGATAATAAACAACAACAAATATTTTATATTTGTCGCTCCTCGTAAAATAAGTAGAGCACTCTTAATGGTAGTACAAACACAGCATGACGTCACTTGCTTTATAATGCATCATTCCTTCTTTAATAGAAGTAAAATGCCTGGATATCGTGCCGCTTTAAATGTGTTAAATTATCATTGTTTATCGGCTATTCAAATATTGGGCGCGCGGTTAATGACGTTGGATGCAAGTTGAACAATACTTGTTATCCACGGTTTCGAATCGTACGACCGGTAGTAAATAGTCATATCCCTATGCTGATGAGTCCTGATTGAAAAGGGACCAAACGTATACGTACATAGATAATAAACAACAACAAATATTTTATATTTGTCGCTCCTCGTAAAATAAGTAGAGCACTCTTAATGGTAGTACAAACACAGCATGACGTCACTTGCTTTATAATGCATCATTCCTTCTTTAATAGAAGTAGAATGCCTGGATATCGTGCCGCTTTAAATGTGTTAAATTATCATTGTTTATCGGCTATTCAAATATTGGGCGCGCGGTTAACGACGTTGGATACAAGTTGAAAAATACTTGTTATCCAGGGTTTCGAATCGTACGACCGGTAGTGAATAGTCATATCTCTATGCTGATGAGTCCTGATTGAAACGTATACGTACATAGATAATAAACAACAACAAATATTTTATATATATATAGTCTCGGAAGTTTCTCAACCATTAAAACTATATTTAAAAAAAAAAATAAATAAATAAAAACTTAAGTTCCAAGTCGTTCAGTGGAAAATCACTCATGTAAATCAATTTAATTTTTACAGTTATTATATTAGTTTGCTTCTAACATTATTTAAGGGATCATCAGTTGTTTACCATGAAAAACTGTTTCGGGAATTTAAATATATATAGATAGATAGATAGATAGATAGAGAGCGAGAGAGAGAGAGCGAGAGAGAGAGAGAAAGAAATTGGGGAGGTTTAGAAGTAATGAAGACTTCACATCATTATCATACACTCGAGGTCGATTCTCATCTTATCAACCATTTTTAAGGGTGTATTCTATTTTTTTAGTTTATAAACTTTGTTGTTTCATGAGATACACTTGATTTTATGTACTTAGAAAAATGTTTGGGGTTCAATTGTGTTTATCCTTCCACCAGTATTTCTTCCACAATTTGCCACCATGATAAAATATCGCTTCCACTTTCTTCTTGAATCCCCAATTTTGGCGTAGTTTTTCATTCTATCCCCGCCATTTTTCACATAGCCATAATTCTTTATGTTCCTTTCCACTAAAAGTCACTCAGCAGAAAAACGTCCTCAACTTGTCACCCCTCACGTTCTTTTCTCTTTTTATTTTTTTTCCTTTCCGTTATTTCATCGATGTCTGCACGCGACTGGCGACATCATTTTTCTTTCTTTTTTCGCTGAGTGTATGATTACACAGGATGCGAGAAAAACGTTGATGTCCAATCCATAGATCACAATATTTGCTAAGAAAATGTAATGTATCTTGGCCGGAGATTTTGTTTTGATTTGTGGTCAAACTTTCACCAGCTTTTAGCGTCGATGAAAAGTGTTCGAACAGAAAAATGCGTAATGTACTTTCAGTGTCATTCTTTAGATAGAAATCATTCGGTTTGCAGTTTCGATTTAGTTTTGCAGTTTTGCAGTTTTGCTGTGGTTTCGGCCTTCGTTTCGGGTTACAGTTTCCCTACACTTGGAGACGTGCCATACGAAGATAGGCTGAGACACATGAAGCTTCCGTACATGTACTATAGAAGGGAACGTGGAGATATGATCCAGACGTTCAATATCCTCACAGGAAAAGACAACATGGACCAGGAGAGACTGACAAGATCACCGGAACAAGAGGCCACAACCTGAAATTGGAAAAGAAACATGGCAGGCTAAACATTAGAAAGTATTCCTTTGGGATACGGGTTGTGAACAATTGGAATTCTTTGCCAGACTGGGTCATCGACGCAACAGACATAAACGACTTTAAGTGCAAGTTGGACAAACACTGGCTTCACAGAAAATATTCGGTCAGACCTGCGCACGAATTAGTATAGTGGACAGAATTGAAAGGAAAATGGCGGGAGTTAAAGGCATGAGCCTTTTTCCCAAATATATGTTATGTTATGTTACGATTTAAATTTCGTTTTGTTTTGTAGTTTACTTAGCTTTATTCATTCGTTGTGATTTTTTATTTCGTCTTATTTTCTTTTGTTTATTTCTATTTTTTTGTTTCGGTTCGTGATATGGTTCGTTCCGGGTTTGTTTTTACCCTTCGTTTTGTAGCTATGTTATGGTTTTTTTGGTATTTTTTTTTATTTTGTTGTAGTTTTACGTGTTTGCTACTTCTTTATTTATTATTCTTACGTTTCATTTAGAAACTGTTTGTTTTCTTTCGTTTCATTGTGTTAGTTCGTCCTGTCTTGCATTTTTCTTCGTTTCATATTTTTGTTTTGAAATTCTCTTGCATTTAATTTTTATTTTTGTAGTTTATCTTCTTTTTACAACTTCATTTTTATTTCTGCTTTCGTTTCGTTTCGTTTTTTTGTTTGTTTTGTTTTGTTACTTCGTTTCGGATTTTAATTTCCGTGTGTTTTGTAGTTATTTTTTAAATTATGTTACGTTTTGAAGTTTTATTTCACCTTTTTAACTAGTTTTGTTTTTTGCTGTTATTTTATTGGGTTTTCTTTCGTTTTGTTGTTTCATTTCATAATCTCGTTTTTTGGTATAGTTTCTTTCTTATTTCGTGATAATCTTTTTTATGCAGACGCAAAATGTGTGGCTTCACTTTGTTGCAATTATGTTTTATTTCGTAGTTTATCGAGTTGAAGAATGGGCATATTGGATCTTCTCATTTTACTAAGATAGGCAAAAGTATAATTAAGAAAAGAATCTCCTAAACATATTCAACAAAAGTATAATTAAGAAAAGAATCTCCTAAACATATTCAACAAAAGTATAATTAAGAAAAGAATCTCCTAAACATATTCAACAAAAGTATAATTAAGAAAAGAATCTCCTAAACATATTCAACAAAAGTATAATTAAGAAAAGAATCTCCTAAACATATTCAACAAAAGTATAATTAAGAAAAGAATCTCCTAAACATATTCAACAAAAGTATAATTAAGAAAAGAATCTCCTAAACATATTCAACAAAAGTATAATTAAGAAAAGAATCTCCTAAACATATTCAACAAAAGTATAATTAAGAAAAGAATCTCCTAAACATATTCAACAAAAGTATAATTAAGAAAAGAATCTCCTAAACATATTCAACAAAAGTATAATTAAGAAAAGAATCTCCTAAACATATTCAACAAAAGTATAATTAAGAAAAGAATCTCCTAAACATATTCAACAAAAGTATAATTAAGAAAAGAATCTCCTAAACATATTCAACAAAAGTATAATTAAGAAAAGAATCTCCTAAACATATTCAACAAAAGTATAATTAAGAAAAGAATCTCCTAAACATATTCAACAAAAGTATAATTAAGAAAAGAATCTCCTAAACATATTCAACAAAAGTATAATTAAGAAAAGAATCTCCTAAACATATTCAACAAAAGTATAATTAAGAAAAGAATCTCCTAAACATATTCAACAAAAGACGACTGAAAGCGGCTTGTTAAACAAACATTCATTTTTTACAGTTTGTCCTTCCAAATTCTAATAAAACAGAAAGTAAACAAACACTTTATAGATGTCCCAAACAATCAAATGAACCTTATTGTAACGCAAGCAAATACATCGTGTAAAACACACGAGGGGTTGACTCACAATTGACACCTGGGAGTTCCAAGTAGGAGCAGGTCCGAGACTCTGCAGGTTTGCTTCAGTCGGTAAGAAAAAAGGGGAAAAGATCACTGTCATTCTTGGGCTTGACGAGACCCGGGATAGGATCTCTTGTTCCCACTAGAGTTTGAAATTTACCCTTTTTGTAAAGAAACACAACTGTAAATTCCAAAACCCCGAAAAAGAGATAGCTTTGAAGGGAGGTAACTTTGTTGTTTCTACAAACTTTCAGTAAGGTATAATCATTTTTGGGGGATAATCTTGTTCAAAAGTTCTTCTAATTATTAACACGAAAATTAAAATATAAAAACTAATATGTGTAGAATCTATGGACATCTGTTTCCTCACGTGTCACTTTTGCGCCAAAAGTATGTGAACCCCTTAACACCTATCTATTAAAGAATTTAGAGCTCGATTTATCTTGAGGAGAATCCTAAAAAACAAATGTCGCTCGCAACTATTTCAATTCAACTTATTATTGCCTATAATCATTATAGTTATTGTTCAAGCAATTTGTATCGTACATGCAAAATGCTGAAAAATATCTTGTCATGTTTGATTTTTTAACATGGCAAATGTAAGTAAATTGTGTAGGACGGTAGCATGTATAACAAGTCAGTTGGAAAAACAATAAAGTGCTCGATCATAGGTTCTACAGGAGCTAATAGAAAGTATTTCATTTTATTTAAAAACTATACATTACAGTGCTTGTTGGGTATACCCAGGTTTCATCGATCTAGTCATGCCGGATCGTGAATAGAAACCAGCTGGTAATAACATAGAAATCTTAATTTCATTGATGATTTTTTTTATATAATGGGGTTTGAATGTTTACTGTGTTTTTTTTTAATTTAATACGTCTGATGAGGACAAATAAATCGTTCTTTAAGTTGTTATGATGTTCATTTTGGGTAGGGAAAAGGGATGTTTTAGACCTACCTGGATGTAGTTATCTTTAATTCTCTGCAGAAATTCACGGAGAGTGAAGATCCAGAATGTTTTAAGAGTGAGGGATTATTTGTGTCAGTTAGTGGTTGTGTGATTTAAGGTTTAAACCATGGTGGAAAGCTTTCCATTTCACGTTGGTGATACATTCACGAACGTGCTTGATTGTGGAAACTACCTAAATTTCTACACTATTTTTGAATGAAATCCTTAAAATTTATTTTACGAAGTTCTATGGAAGATTTCAGATGACCTAAAATCTGTAGCCTATATCCTAATTATTTTTTTCTACGGCAGAACCACTTATTATTCTGGTGGATCAATTCCTCCTGGATTCTACAGTATTTGAACACATTGATGCATTCTCCACGAACCTTCGAACGGTGAATCTTTTGTTATTCCATTCTCAACCTTTTTTCACTGGACACTTTTTTTGCATTTTTGACACTCTTCTTACACACTTACATCTACATTTTATGACTTTTATAATCAAAATTTTTGGTTTATTCCACGCCAACTTATCTATCAATTTAAATTCCTCTGACAATAAACCATTCTTTAAAAAGTAATGGCTTAAGGAAGAAAAAAGTAAATATTCTTTTATTTAATATATCCTGTTTTGAATAACTGAAGACGTAATAGATTTATAATTCTCACATTTCTCTTTCATTTGTCTATATATATATATATATATATATATATATATATATATATATATATATATATATATATATATATATTTATTTATTCTGGTACAGAAAAATTAGTACAACATTCGTACCGTCGGTTTCAAGCACGGAAGGTCTTACCCATCCGGCTCTCTTCAGCTTCTGTTGTCATCTGTTTTGGAAATGTGAGGTCACATGACACTCTTGTTGGGACGCGTTATTTGCTCAGTGTGTTGTGTGTGTTTGTTTAAATTTGAATTTAGTGTCATAAGACCGTTGAGATTTAAAACACGGGAGAAGAAAGAGAATTCAAGATTAAAGGGAATAAAAAGGGGAATAAAAAAGGGGGGTAAAAAATAAAAAATAAAAATAAAAAATAAAAAAATATATATATGAAAAAATATATATATATATATATATAAATAAATATTAAAAAAAACATATATATATATAAAAAAACATTTTAATATTAAGGATAAAGGAATAAAAAAAGAAGAAAAAGAGAAAAAGAGTATAAAAAGTGGGTTAAAAAATATATATATATATAGAGAATAAATTGTAGAGAATAAAAAAGAGCGAGAGAGAAAGAAAGAATAAAAATAGAAAGAATAAAAAGAATAAAAAGAATAAAGATATATAAATAAAATATATAAATAAAAATAATAATAATAAAAAAATAAATAAAAATTAAAAATTAAAAATTAAAAATTAAAAATTAAAGATTAAAAACAAAAATAATAAAAATAAAGAAAGGGTTTCTCTGAAATTCCCGTGAGCCAAATTATGAATTTGTATCATTAGCCGTTATAATTTTGAAGGTATGCTTTCTAAAAATCGTTGATGTGTAAGAATCTTTAGATTGGAGTGATTTTTAATGAAGGGATTCGGATCTAAGGGAGGTAACTAAGATGGAAATATGAAATATTTGAGTTTGTTAAAGTGGGTTTGAAAATTAATCTGGTGGTTGATAAAAGATAAAAAAATAAAAAATTAAATATTTTTGCATTTTGGTGAAAGTCGAAGTTTTTGCTCTTGGAATTTATGTGGATATAATTTTTTGAGTAATCTAGTGATTGATAATTAAATTAAATATTTTTGTATTTTTGTGAAGGTCGGAGTTTTTGCTCTTGAAGTTTAAGTGGATATAGGTTGATGAGGTGTTTGTTCGTTTTTATTGTGTTTATATTAGTAGAGGGGGGGTAGTTAGACATTATGTGAATCGGTCAGACCAGTTTATAAGCAATGCTTGCCTCTTGTGTGCACATCCCTTGAATATTTCATCGCGGACATTTAAACAGGCTGTATTCGGATCGATGATGGCTTTTGAAATGTGGTATTTTTCAGCGTCACATAGAGGACATCTGTTTATGGCTGGAGAGAAGGATGGTTTTCTCTCAATTATTTTCCATTTGATGGTGAAGGGTGTGTTTTCTTCTTTAAGCTGCCATATTCGGGTCGCGAGTGCCGTATTAGCCTTGTTTTTGTATCTGAAGGAGTTTCTGTGTGCATATAGCCTTTGTTTGAAATTTCCCTTCGTCATCCCAATATATTTTTCTGCATTACTGGTATTCTGGTCTGTGACGGTTGCTTCATATATATATATATATATATATATATATATATATATATATATATATATATATATATATATATATATATATATATACGGTAGTAGAGTTACTGAACAAGGGGTAGGATAGGATGGCTTCGGATTATACTCGTAACTTTCAACCTGATTGATCGAATGATTTGTAATATAGTACTAGAAATGCTATATGGCACCACCTCAGCTTATGTGTTGGTAACCTGCTCTACTCAAAAGGAGGTGGTAGTTCTTTTAGTTCGTTAAATCTAGGTCCTAACTATAAATGACCGAAAAAACGCAAACCATTGGGTAATATGTATTAATATACAGGGTGATTCATAAGTAACTTAGCTATTTAAAATGATTACCATATGAAGCATAAACATACTATGAACTTTTGATGATTGTTATCTTACTCTCTAATTACTTCTATTTGTTATTTTAAATTTGTTCGTTTATATATTTGTTTCTATATATCTATCTAGGTGCTCCGAAACGTAATGATGCAAAAGAAGAAGAAATCCAAACCTTGTTTGAAACAAAGCCATGTAATTTTAAACTCCCATACTTTGCTGTAATTTTAAACTTCCATAAATGAATTTGTTGAATAAACTTTCTGTTTTGTATTACCGTATTTTTAACTTTAGAATTTCAAAAATAAATAGCTAAGTGACTTATGAATCACCCTGTATAATATTAAATAGATTTAGACTTTGTGAGACCCGGTAATTTTATCGGGGTGGCAACTAGAGGTTTCTTCCGGTTCTTGAACCCGTTAGATATTCTGCACAAAAATTAAGCCAATCCTTTCACCACTAGTTCTAAATACAGCATTAAACGATCGTGCACTGTTAGACATCTGTAGTTTTGTTTTAATAGTCTACCTACACCTAGAAAAAAAGGAGGGAAAAAAATAAAAAAGGGCGGGTGATATTCATGGTTACAGATATTTCCATACGTTAGACAGGCTAACAAAAATATGGATTTACTTAGAATATGGAATAAAATAATTGACCTAACTATTCTGGATAAGCTAAGCGGACCATATGTGTTATACAAATATTAATGAGGTTCTCATTTAGTTAATATAGGACTGTTTTCGATGGTGTTGTTTGAACCCTGATCAAAGCTAGGCAAGACCTTATTTTCGTCCATGGATCCTCTGAAGTTTGCTGCAGGCGACTTTGAAAAATGATTAAAATAAATGTTAATTTACAAAGAACATTGAATCAATTTTGGGAGCATTAGTTTCGTATTCCGATGTTTCTAATTAATACTCTCACTTTAAATTATGAAAATTATATAATGAGATTTATGTTAATTTAAGTATTCTATAAACAAACTGTAATTGTCCTTTAGCCGGTTTAAAAGATTGGTCCTTAAGAAAAGATAATCGGTCAAGTGTCGTACGTATTTATCATACCTCCGCTTCTAGTTTCAAAATGGTTGTCTGCCCGACGAGATGGATGTAAGGGCATTGAATGTGATTTTTTGTTGCTTTTTTGGACGTTTATTTTTGCCACATCTCAGAGTATGATTTTTCAAATTGAGAACTGTTTTGCCTTTTCTGATGAGTGCGAAGAAGAAAAAAATTCTGATATTGACATACTAATGTTGGTTGGTCTCCTGTTGGACGAAACGGAACCGTAAAGCTGTACCGAAAGTTGTTTTGAAAAATGTTTCGTAAGAAAAATAAAATCTTGGACTTTGTAATGTAACAAAATATTGTTTATTTGTATATGTTCTGTTGTTGCAAGTTGAAAATCATCGGGCTTTAAATTGGAAGAGGTTGGTATATATAAAAAAAAGAAGGTATATGCAAAAACATATTTTCGCACTCCTATATATATATATATATATATATATATATATATATATATATATATATATATATATATATATATCAAACAAGATGAAATCTGTCGATAAACAATTAATCTTTGTTCTACAAATTTGATTTATTTACTTTTGTTTTATATATTAATTGTAAATTATTTCTTCACTAATAAAGGCTTATTTTTCTTGTTTTATCCGTAATATTGATTGTTAATTATTTGGACAATTATCTTTTGTTCTCCAACTTACGAGTCAATCAACGATTCTTGCTTTGTCTTTCATCCTTTTTCTATCTCTTTCGTGCTCTCCCCCCCGCCTCATATTTACTTTATCTATCTATCTATATATCTATCTATCTATTTTTTTTTCTTATTCGTATATTTACTATCTCCCTTTCTTTTTGCTTTCTTTCTCTCTTTCTCTCTCGCTCTATCTATCTATCTATCTATCCTTTTTTCTTATTCGTATCTTTACTATCTCCCTCATTTTTTTGTTCTTTCTCTCTTTCTCTCTTTCTCTCTCGCTCTATCTATCTATCTATCTATCTATCCTTTTTTCTTATTCGTATCTTTACTATCTCCCTCATTATTTTGTTCTTTCTCTCTTTCTCTCTCGCTCTATCTATCTATCTATCTATCCTTTTTTCTTATTCGTATCTTTACTATCTCCCTTTCTTTTTCTTTCTTTCTCTCTTTCTCTCTCGTTCTATCTATCTATCTATCTATCCTTTTTTCTTATTCGTATATTTACTATCTCCCTTTCTTTTTCTTTCTTTCTTTCTTTCTTTCTCTCTCGCTCTATCTATCTATCCTTTTTTCTTATTCGTATCTTTAATATATCCCTTTCTTTTTCTTTCTTTCTTTCTTTCTCTCTCGCCCTATCTATCTATCTATTTATCCTTTTTTCTTATTCGTATCTTTAATATATCCCTTTCTTTTTCTTTCTTTCTTTCTTTCTCTCTCGCCCTATATATCTATCTATTTATCCTTTTTTCTTATTCGTATCTTTACTATATCCCTTTCTTTTTCTTTCTTTCTATTTTTCTATCTCGCTCTATCTATCTATCCTTTTTTCTTATTCGTATATTTACTATATCCCTTTCTTTTTCTTACTTTCTTTCTTTCTTTCTCTCTCACTCTATCTATCTATCTATCTATCTATCCTGTTTTCTTATTCGTATATTTACTATCTCCCTTTCTTTTTCTTTCTTTCTATCTTTCTCTCTCGCTCTATCTATCTATCTATCCTTTTTTCTTATTCGTATCTTTACTATATCCCTTTCTTTTTCTTTCTTTCTTTCTTTCTCTCTCGCTCTATCTATCTATCTATCTATCTATTTATCTATCCTTTTTTCTTATTCGTATCTTTACTATCTCCCTTTCTTTTTCTTACTTTCTTTTTTTCTTTCTTTCTCTCTCACTCTATCTATCTATCTATCTATCTATCCTTTTTTCTTATTCGTATATTTACTATCTCCCTTTCTTTTTCTTTCTTTCTCTCTTTCTCTTTCGCTCTATCTATCTATCTATCTATCTATCTATCTATCTATCTATCTATCTATCTATCTATCTATCTATCACCCTAACCTCTTCTAGTTCTGTTTTGCACTCTATTACTCTCTTTTTCTCTTGTTCTTTCCGCCCGTCACCCTCTAATCTTTTATAGTTCCTTTTCACCCTATCATAAATTTCTCGATGGATATTTTGTTATCACACATTGTTTTCCCATCGTATCTTCTTTAGCTCATCTGTTGTTGTTTTCTCAGTACTCCATGTTTTACCACCTCCCCCTCTCCCTCTGATTCTCCTCCTCATTATCTTCATCTTCTCCCCATCACTCTCCTTCTTTCTCTTCACTTCTCTCTCCCATACACAAACACTTTCTATTCTTCTTCTCTCTAAACGTATCTGCGGTTAAAATAATCTCTCTCTTTCTCTCTCTTTCTCTATATAACCTTTTCTATCTCTTACTTTCTATATATCTATCTATCTATCTATCTCTCACTCTCTTTGTCACTCTCACTCACGTATATACATATACTTTCGTTTTTCTCTCTCTAAACTGATCTTAAAGGTGGCTGAATGGCGTAACCGATACAAATACGGCTAAGATTGTGTCAAATCCTATCGCATCTATGGCGGTCACTTTTTTTTACTTCAATTCACTCATAACAAAGCATACTGCCACTAAGACTTAAGGGGCTACGTTGAATTAGGGCCCAGATTCATAGAGGCATACTCAGTGGGGAGTTGTGCAGCAAGATGTTTGTTCACATCACATTTACAGTTGGTACAGTCGGGGAAACAGGGAGCAGAGAGGGAATTCTAAAGGCAAGCGGTTCGAGGAAAGAAACTATTAGAGTAGAAAACCTTCCGGTATCTGCGCATGTTTACAATGAAGGGGTGTGAGTTTGCTGATTGTCGGACTGGTCGGAATTATTTCTTTTTAGGTGGCACAACGTGGAAGTACTTGTAAAACAAACACAGGGATGCAACATTGCGACGATGTGACAGGGACTGGAGCTTGGTAGACCGTTTCGTATCTATTAGGTTAGAGTTTCTATTCGGCCCTTGTCCAAGAGTGAGAGACAAGTGGTTGGTGCACCAGCCCAGATGTGGTAACAATACTCCATGCATGAACGAATAGTGTCTTTATAGAGATATAGGATACTGGCGGGTGTGAGAAATTTTCTAGCCCGGTAAAGGGAGTTCACCTTCTTTGCAGCAGACTTGGTAGTATCTTGTATGTATTTGTTCCAATTCATGTTATCTCTGAATGTTGGACTCTCGGGTAGGGTGCTATAAGTGATGGTAATAGATAGTCGATAAGGTATGTCAAATCCTATCGCATCTATGGCGTGCACTTACGCACAAATACCGTTAGAAAACGTATGAACTCACACTTAACCCAATTATAAGTAAAAATAGCAACTTGTGTCCAATTAATCGTTTCTAATAGCTATTGTGTTTCGGTATTAAATAAACTAAACCTGTGCATATTTCGCTTTTATTCTTTCCTACTTGTACTTCGTTTCTCATGAAATGCGCATTTTCCATCTACTTTCCAGACGAAGACGTCTAATGATAACGATTACAGACAAACACGAAGCATAAAAAAGACAATTCATTGTTAAAATTTTAAAAATAATAATAATAATTGTATTTAATTAATTCACTGTTAAAATTGTAAAAAAATAATAATAATTGTATTTAATTAATTCATTGTTAATTTTTTTTAAAATAATAATAATTGTATTTAATTAATTCATTGTTAAAAAAAATTTAAATAATAATAATTGTATTTAATTAATTCATTGTTAAAATTTTAAAAATAATAATAATTGTATTTAATTAATTCATTATTAAATTTTTTTTAAATAATAATAATTGTATTTAATTAATTCATTGTTAAAATTTTTTAAAATAATAATAATTGTATTTAATTAATTCATTGTTAAAATTTTTTAAATAATAATAATTGTATTTAATTAATTCATTGTTAAAATTTTTAAAAAATAATAATAATTGTATTTAATTAATTCATTGTTAAAAAATTTTAAAATAATAATAATTGTATTTAATTAATTCATTATTAAATTTTTTTAAATAATAATAATTGTATTTAATTAATTCATTGTTAAAAATTTTTAAAATAATAATAATTGTATTTAATTAATTCATTGTTAAAATTTTTAAAAAATAATAATAATTGTATTTAATTAATTCATTGTTAAAATTTTTAAAATAATAATAATTGTATTTAATTAATTCATTGTTAAAATTTTTACAAAATAATAATAATTGTATTTAATTAATTCATTGTTAAAAAAATTTAAAATAATAATAATTGTATTTAATTAATTCATTGTTAACATTTTTAAAAATAATAATAATTGTATTTAATTAATTCATTGTTAAAAAATTTTTAAAATAATAATAATTGTATTTAATTAATTCATTGTTAAAAAAATTTTAAATAATAATAATTGTATTTAATTAATTCATTGTTAAAAAAATTTTTAAATAATAATAATTGTATTTAATTAATTCATTGTTAAAAAATTTTTAAATAATAATAATTGTATTTAATTAATTCATTGTTAAAATTTTAAAAAATAATAATAATTGTATTTAATTAATTAATTGTTAAAATTTTAAAAAATAATAATAAGTGTATTTAATTAATTCATTGTCAAAATTTTAAAAAATAATAATAATTGTATTTAATTAATTCATTGTTAAAATTTTAAAAAATAATAATAATTGTATTTAATTAATTCATTGTTAAAATTTTTTAAAAATAATAATAATTGTATTTAATTAATTCATTGTTAAAATTTTTTTTAAATAATAATAATTGTATTTAATTAATTCCGGAAGTCTTTTTTTTTAACGTTGATTTAACTCCATTAAACGCGTCATTTTATCTCTATGAGAGAAGGTTTTGTTCGTCGGTCGATCTATTGCGCTTCAGAAATAACATTTTCATCACTAAACGCGCAGATGGAATGGACACATCTTATTTTGAATACGTTCAAGAATCTCTATAAGAGGCTTTGTCGTTAGTCGCCCTGTAAAGCTGAAGGTTTTCGTTGGTCTGTCGCGCTTAAGTTTAAAGTAGCATTTTCTTCTGTCACGCTTTAATTTGAATTAGAGTTTAATGGACGTATCTTAAGAATCTTTATTTTTATTTAACTATTTTGATTTCCTTTGCTTAATTATCTCCCGTTGTCTGATGTCGTTTGTTTTTTGTCACCAAAATTTATTTTAAATATATTTTTTATCTTTTTAGATGCCTTTCAATAAATTTCAATAATTAATCTTGTAATTAATTAAATGGTATTTGTCAAATAAATCTGTTAGTAAGTAGTAACCTTTACTTTTTTTTGTTGATTCTGATATATTTATTTCGACTAAACTGTCGCAAATAAAATGAAAATCAAAAAATGACAATATTTATGATGTGCGATACATGTTTTACACTTCAACTAGCGGGTCTCTTTGCTTAGTGGTAGATGGTTGGGCGTCAGTCTCTGGAGTCTCAGCTTCAAATTTTGCTAAGTCTACCCACACTAAGTAGTCTGAGATGACGAAAAACGTGTTCATAGATAATTAGTGCTACAATTTTCATGGCGCCTTCAACTTTGAACTTTGTCCTATATTTTCAACCTTTTCACTTTGCATTGGATATTTTATAGTTGTGTTTATCTCATATTATCGTTATACCTTTTCAAATGATAACTTTTGGTAATTTCCCTTACCGACTTATCTATTTGTGTTCCTCTGACAATAAGATTTAATTCTTTGAAAAGCCATGATTTAAGGAAGAAATAATGAATTGCTTTTATTCGAAACACTTTGTTTTGAGCAACTGATGATGTATTACACATTATGCTTCAAGTAAACTACAACTTCTTATTATATATATATATATATATATATATATATATATATATATATATATATATATATATATATATATATGTGAGTGCGAAAATATATGTTTTAGCATTATATACCTTCTGTTCTTTATGCATACCAGCCTCTTCCAATTGAAAGCTGATTGTCAACTTGTAACAGCAGAGCATATATAAATAAACATGATTTTATTACATTTCAAAGGCCAATATTTTATTTATCTTATAGAAATATTTTTAAAACAATCACTGTTGGTACAATGTTACGGCTCCGTTTCGTTCGGCAATGGAGCAACCAACATTTGTATGTCAATATCGGATCTTTCCTTTTCTAAACTCATCAGAAAGACAAAGCAGTTATCAACTCGAAAAAATTATAAATTGCGACATGACAAAAATAAAATTCCGAAAATCAAAAAAAAACTCACATTGAAAGTCTTTCCTTCAACAGCGACTTTGATATCATCATCTCCGGTAGGCAATCATATTTTAATTAGAAGCAGAACTAAGACAATACGCACAACACTTGACCGAAGATATTTTATAATAGACTAATATTTAAACTCGACTAAAGGATAATTACAGTTTATTTATAAAAAATACTTTAATTAACCTGTAAATAAATCTCATTTTAGAATTTACGTAATTTAAATTGGGAATATTAATTCAAAACATCGGAACACGAAACTAAAAGATAGAACCTAAACTGATTTAATGTTTTTTTTAATTTATTTTAATTCTTTTTCGATGCCGCTTGCAGAAATCCCCAATAGTTTGCCTGCTGCTTACTTTATAGTATATGCGGACCAAAAGTATTACTTCCCCTTTGTTCTGAATTTAAAAAAATTGTAATTAAAAAGATACCATCGACGTTACCTCCATATAACTATATAAGAATCTATTTAATAATAGTATAATACATGTGATCCGTTTAGCTTATTCCGAACAATTATATTAGTTATTTTATTCCATATGATGGGTAAATAAATATGTTTTTCAACCTATATAACGTCTAGAAATACCTGGAACAATAAGCACCCTCTCCGTGTTATGTTTTCATATCCTTGTTTCTTTGTTAGAATCTTATTTCTAAGCGTAGAGGAGAATATCTATGAAAACTGCAGGGACCTAATAATGAACGATAGTTTAATGGTGTATTCAGTATTAGCGGACATTGTTTTGCATTGTTTGGTATGCAGAATATCTTACGGATTCCCAAACTTAGTGTTGTGAAGTTGTCCAACAGTAAATAATAAATAAAGGAAATCAAGTCGAGGGTTGGTTTAACAAGTGTATTAACAAAGTAAGAAAGTGACTAGCACTTGACTAGACAGATACAAGTCTGTGCTTTGTCTTCTCTGTGTCTCTGGTGACTCGCACTATTTATAGTGACAACCGGTGTAGTTTCTCCTGTGTAAGAACGGCCGGTGTAACACTTAGTAATAGAGTTACCTCTTCATCAATTTTATAATCCAAACATAAGTTGTCTGTCGTATTCAACAACATTTATTTATATATATATATATATATATATATATATATATATATATATATATTTACCACTTTCTGTTTTAACTTTTATTGTTTTTTTGTCTTTGTTAGTATTTTCTCATGATTATCTAAAAGCACAGATCCGTTACGATGAAATCAAAATGGTGGCATGATATGAATTTCGTCATCTTATAAACAGGGGGGCTCAAGTGAGTATTAACTGTTTTTCTATTTTTTCCTTGAACATTTTGCATGATCTAACATTCTTATAAAAGTGTTTTGCTTGAAGATTTCTGATGAGCAGCGTGTAATTGCTTCTGATTGTAGCATATTGCATATTACAAAATGATTGTAAAACCATCGACACTGTAAAATAAATATTATGATTAACAACTGAATTTTAGTCATTGGAATTTAACTAATCACTATATATATATATATATATATATATATATATATATATATATATATATATATATATATATATATATATATATATATCTATATATATATCTATATATATGTATATATATATATAGTCCTAGGACATATAATATAATATAATATAATATAATATAATATCATATATATACACACACATATATATATATATATATATATATATATATATATATATATATATATATATATATATATATATATATATATATAGTGAGAGAAAACAACACAATTATTGCTTACAAAACGAGAGTAAATAACTTCGATATATAAGATAACATCATTCGATAAGTTCTCCACTATTAAAAATTAACCCACAAAAAAACGCCGGGAAGATAAAAGATAAAATGAACACTACAACTTTAATTGGGGCAAATATGCTAAATAGAAACAAGAACTTCCCAAATCAATCAATCATCTGTTGTATCTAAACGGTTTACTGATAATACAGTAATCACAGGAATATATTTCAACAAGTCAACGGAAGACAAAAAACAATGTCCAAGGGAAATTTGTTGTTTATTTGACAAGTTTATCAGACGCGGATTATTCGGTGATGGGCGATCCGGGAAAATAGTTGAACGGAACTTCCGTTTTAGGTATTTCCCTAGATGGAATTCTACGAGCAAGATTCCACCGTGGTCATCGGCTTGGAAAACTAATGTCTCATAAGTTTTCGTGTTTGTTTAGTGGCTTTATCTTTGTTCTGCGCCGAGTCGCTATCTCAGTCGATCTAACTCGCATTAACTAGACGATTTATTCATTTATTTCGTATGCATCACATGATTGTGGTGTTGGCACTGGTATCTTTCTAGTTAGAATTCTTTCTAAAAAGACATCGGGTACTTACAGGATGGACCACGTGAAGGTTCGTAACATATATGTATGTAGATTAAGATTTAGTGTGTTTAATTGAGAAGTAACGAATCCGGCTAAGCCGCTAAATAGGTAATAAAAGAAGAAAGTGAAAGTGTTTGTGGAACAAACTGAATTCGAACTTGGCGCACCCAAGTTTTCAGTCGATGTCTTTAATCACTTAGCCACCGACACCTCTCGGCTGGGGGATGACTCCCAATGAATATAAGAACACGGTGAGACGACCACCTTGCCAAACGGTGTACACGGCAGTTTACCGCTTTGCCAAGTTCTCGGATAACCTGGTATTTTCCGGTCTTGTGAATAGCATAATATGTTACAACATAGTAAGTAAAGTGTTCGTAATATATTTGTCTTCATAAAATTATTGTTAAAATTGATATTCATAAAGTCAATTTATTTATCTTATAAACCAATCTCGGTTGGTTAGCTACATGTGTCCCTAGATGCTATTCGTTGATATCATAATATAAAATAAGGAGTAGAAAAGTGGACCTTGGGTTTACTTTCGATTTAACGCTTCCATTATTTTGTCCTTAGTCCCTACATTCTATAGACGATGTTTCTAACAAAGGGTGAAGAATATTTGTTTTCTCGGTCAGAATCTATCCACATAACACTTTTTGTTTGCTAGTTTTTTACCTTGAAGTATGATTGGTTTAGCTCCTTACATCAAGTGGCTTTATGCCTTGTCTGGAGCGATTTTAATTAAGAAAATACCTTTTATTTTAGGCTGTCCATTAGAACAGAGTACCGAATGGAGATTATGTGCACCACCAAAGCCGAACACCAACAACTAATATTTATACTAATGCGTCACCACTTATCAAGGCCCAAAATCTATTATAGGATAATGGTTAATTAAATTGTCAATTGGATTATGAAAAATACGATGAGAGGATTAGAAACGGTAGGTAAAAAGGCATGATTTGATTACTAAAGAAGACGGCTCGACAAAGACTTTTTGACATTGAACTTGAAGATGACTATGTTGTAGTCAGCCGAAAAAGTGCCGTGGTATTGTGTTTATACTTAACAAGAACTCTATTAATGGGGTCCGTTTGGTTTTAGGTGCATTTCAATGATTGTATTCAGACGGGTTCTCGCTGTGAAGGTTTTACAGAAGAGACCAAAGATTGGAGCTCTGTCAAGCATCTACCATGGCAATAACGATAGCTTAGAGAAAGACTAGAAACGTCTCTTCTGTGAGAAAGGGACTAGGGGGTAAGAAATGAGATCATCTCTACTAGGTTGCAAAGTCGGTTTTGTATTCCATCAAGACAAGAGTGTTTAGTTTCACTACCCTAGACTTTATAGCAGTACTCCATCTTAGAAGTAGCTAGCTCTTATACAGTAGACGATCGCGTCAGAAGTCAGGTACATTCTGGAGCGGTAGAATAATCCCATCATTTTCTAGCGACCTCAACAACATATTTAATGTAAGACTTCTATTTCTGGCAAGGGTTTTCTTTGGGGAGAGAGCCGTTCATTTCTACTGGGACAAGACAACTGCCCGATTTTTAATGATGAAAAGGTCATAAGTTTTAGAGGTGTAAAAAGTAATGAGCCACTTCTCCCATTGCACCACGTGTTCTATGTCGAAAGAGCTGGAATCAGCGGGATCTTGATCATCAGTTTTTCTCGAAGTGCTGTCCAGAGACAGTTATGTGGTCTTAAAAGGTGTTAATAAATAATTTCAGAATATGATTTGGAAGATCATTGATGAAGAATTTTAATTATATATATATATATATATATATATATATATATATATATATATATATATATATATATATATATATATATATTAATTATTTCTTACCAACAGACATCGATGTTTCATGCTTACGCAATCTTGAGTGCAGGAAGCTAATTCCCGACGGGTGTGAACTCCGACTACAAATCGCCACTGATTCGCAAGTCAGGAGACTTATCGATTGGCCACCAGAAATCAGCTCAGAATTTAGGAGGAATTTAACTTTGTAAATACCAAGTCGGCGAGTATTCACATCAAGCGGCGAAGAATGATCTAATAACAAAAAATCGTCTTGGACCTAGCAATGAAGCTAGTAGTACTACTTGTTATTATTGAGTGCTCAGCTTTAGTAAAGGGGGCTATACAATAATATTTATAAATAAATATTAATTATTTATTACCAACAGACATCGATGTTTCATGCTTACGCAATCTTGAGTGCAGGAAGCTAATTCCCGACGGGTGTGAACTCCGACTACAAATCGCCACTGATTCGCAAGTCAGGAGACTTATCGATTGGCCACCAGAAATCAGCTCAGAATTTAGGAGGAATTTAACTTTGTAAATACCAAGTCGGCGAGTATTCACATCAAGCGGCGAAGAATGATCTAATAACAAAAAATCGTCTTGGACCTAGCAATGAAGCTAGTAGTACTACTTGTTATTATTGAGTGCTCAGCTTTAGTAAAGGGGGCTATACAATAATATTTATAAATAAATATTAATTATTTATTACCTACAGACATCAATGTTTCATGCTTACGCAATCTTCAGTGCAGGAAGCTAATTCCCGACGGTCGACGGGCGAGAACTCCGACTACAAATCGTCACTGATTCGCAAGTCAGATATATATATATATATATATATATATATATATATATATATATATATATATATGTGTGTGTGTGTGTGTGTGTGTGTGTGTGTGTGTGTGTGTGTGTGTGTGTGTGTGTGTGTGTGTGGTGAGTATACAAGTTTTAACATGCAATTGACAAAAACATCTTAGAAGCAATATACGAATTGTCATTTCCCCACTACCGTCAAAATAAATATTTCTTCAAACACAATAGGTATATAAATGGGTGTTCGACTCCGACGAATCGCTTACAATACCTGTTGTATTTCGGCATAAAATTACCTTTTTGAGAAATAGCGGATGTTCCGTATAGAATGGAAACCAAACTAAACTTGGACGAAATACTAAAAAAGGCAAATCGATTATTCATGTCGTTTGTCTTTTAATTACAAGCAGAGATGAGCGACACGATAGAAATGAACTTGCAAACACCTTTAACACGCGATAACTTTATTGTCACAATGAAAAACAAGCGTGTGGCTTGCATTGGATGGGATAATTAATATACTGCTGTGAAGGCATCTCCATTTAAGAAATATGCATTTAATTAATGAATTAATTGAATCAAGAATTCTTGTTGATAAAGATTAATTTCTTTACGTTTTTTTACCTGTTCTTATATTCGTTACTAGTATTCAAGCAAATCAAGAAATCAGTTAATAGACACCATTATTCTTGATTATTTTCTCTTGCTGATGAATTTGACAATCACTGGGTTAACAGTGGAAAGTAATGCCGAGGTTTGCGACGATTTGACGGTGATTAAGTAAATATTCGTAAAACTTTTCTGAAACTCCGAGAATTCAAATGCTTCTTAATATAATCGATATATAATTGATATATAATTGATATATAATTGATATATTTATATCTGAAACACAAACAAACATGTCAACTAGTGTAAAATATCGTATTTTAATCTGTTACATACATCTAGTCTGTACGACTCCGAGTGGTAGCCGTCGGCGAAGGAAGCAGAAACTCTAAACATGTATGAATTATTTTTCTTTTATGTATATACATACATATACATATATATATATATATATATATATATATATATATATATATATATATATATATATATATATATATATATATATATATAAACATAAGAAATACAAATATATATAAGAAAAATTACATAATTATATCATTACATATATAATTATAAGGAACACATACATATACATGTACATACATACACACACACACAAATACCAATATACATAAAAAGACATTTCGCACCCACCACCACCACCTCCAAGTCAAATATGCTTTCTCTTCCTCTCTCTCCATTTTCGTTTTTATGTCCCGAAATATTTCCTTTTCCTTTTCCTTTTTTCTTTCTCTTTTCTTCTCAATTGTATTTTTGCCTTTGTTTTTATTGTTGTTTTTTATTTCATTTTTATCATTATTTTTTCTCATTATTTTTGTCTGTGTTTTTTGTCTTTGTTTTGTTTTGTTTTATTTCTTTTCTATTCATATTCAATTTATATATATATATATATATATATATATATATATATATATATATATATATATATATATATATATATATATATATATATATATATATATATATATGGGGGTGCGTGCGTGTGTGTCTGTGGCTATTTCCGTTGGCCTAATGGATTAGGACGTAAGATCGTGATTCTCTTCTGAATCTATAAACTGCGTTCAAACCCGTCTGACCACCTGAAACCACATCTTCCTGCACTGATGAGGACGTAAGTCCGAATCAACGTTGTCTGTCGGTAAATACACTTTAATATTTAATTCAAAACATATTTATATATATATATATATATATATATATATATATATATATATATATATATGTGTGTGTGTGTGTTGTAAAAAATAAATTTATATTGGTTTCGAATTTCAGCGTGGATACACTTTTTTTCTTTTCATTTTTTGACTGATGTTTGACCACTTACCAATGCACAAGGCACTCGAGGATAAGAGTTAAAGAAATCGCCAGTTTGACTATAATCGCCTCTACTCGCCTTCACGAGGAGATCGAAAACAAATGAATGGGATGGGATGGGAAGAAGATGAATTGATTATCTAAGGGAACGGCTCAACAAGTATTTGTTCACATTAGACTTGAAGACGACCATGTTGTCGTCAGTATGGAAACAGACTCGTGGTACTTTGTTCTACAGATCGGATGTTCTAGGAAAGAAACTTTGTTCATGGAAATTCCATTTGGTTTTTGTATGGGGAGAGAGAAAGGAAAGTTATTTGCAGTGGTTGTAGAGAGACGAGTTCCGGCTGTGAATGTTTTATAAGGGGTACGAGCGATTGTATAACGATAGAGTAGAGAGAGACTAGAAATGTCCTTCTGTGTTAAATAAGAGAAGAGATCATCCCCCTCTAGATTGCGAAGTCCATTTTGTACTCTGTCAAGACAAAAGAGGGTGCACCGAGCGACACCTCTCCAGATATGAGAGCAGTATTCCATCTTATGACGTAGAGCACTGCGTCAGAGAAGAGATACCTTCTGGACGCAACCCACAGCAAAGAACAAGATACTACGAGTCTTCTTCCTTACCGACTACAGCATAGTCGTCTTCAAGTCTAATGTGAACAAATACTTGTTGAGCCATCCTTTATCCTCAAGTGCCCCCCGTGATTTATACAAAACATCACAAATAGAAGTTTATAGAAAACATAAACATATTCTACTTTTTTAACGAACATATAATATTTTTACTGGAATAAACAAAAAATACATGTATATAAAATAGTATTAGTTCCACTTATACTCATGATGATGATGATGATGATGATGATGATGATGATGATGATGATGATGATGATGATGATGATGATGGTGGTGGTGGTGGTGGTGGTGGTGGTGGTGGTGGTGGTGGCAATAAATTAATATTAGTAATCACAATGGTAATAACAGTAATAACTATAATTATTATCGAAATAAAATCAATAATAATAATAATGATAACCTGAAGGAAAATGGCAAACTGGAGAGAACGAAGACGTGATGAAATACATGCATACTGTTTATAAAGAAATCACGACCCTAAATTAAAGGCAAGCACAGAAACTGAGATGTATATACAAAAAAGACGTACGAGAATGGATGACCAAACGAAGAACAACGATCCCAAGCAACTAGATACCAATAACCTGTTTACCAACAATGTGAAAAATGATAGAACCAATCTACCAATCTCTGAACAATCGTGAACTGCTCCTCAGGGAACAAAAAGGATGCCGGAAATGGAAAAGAGGGGTGTATGATATGCTATACATATACCAAAAGATCCTGAATGAGGTAAAAAGCAGAAAAAAGAACATATCCATGGCATGGATTGACTACAAGAAAGCCTACGACAGAATCACCCAAGCATGGATAATTGAATGCTTAAAAATATACAAGATACCCGACAGGATCATTAATCTTATTAAGAAAGCAATGGAAACATGGAGACTGGAACTGACAGCTAGAGGGCAACACCTGACTGAGATTTTTTAAAAATACAGAGAGGCATCTTATAAGGAGATTCCTTATCACAACTACTATCTACCATAGCCATGATGCCACTCAACTACATATTCAGGAAAGGCGATGCCGGATAAAGGTTTACAGACACAGAACAAAGAATAAAACACCTCATATACATGGACGACTTGAAGCTATTTGCAAAAAGAAAATAGGAACTGGAACAGCTGATAAATACAACCGGAATCTTCAGCCAAGACATTCGAATGGAATTTGGAATGGAAATGTGTACACTGCTTGAGATAGAAAAGTGAAAACTGGAGACAATGGAGGATATGGAACTGCCCAACCAAGAGGAGACAAGGGCGCTTGACAAACAGGAGAGCATAAATATTTGGAAGTTCCGTAAACAGACACCATCAAATCTACAGAAATGAAAGAAAAGATTGGAAAAGAATACCTGAGAAGAACAAGAAACTCTTTGAAACGAAATTATATAGCAGAAACCTAATAAAGAAAAAAGCACTTGGGCTTTCACAGAGAAGACACTGTTAACCATTTATAAGCTGAACTAAAGTAGAACTCAGGTACCAAAACCAGAATACTAGAATATTAATGGCCATGCACAACGCACTACACCCAAAAGACGATGCGGACAGACTTTATGTGAATCGAAACGAAAGGGGAAGAGGGCTAGTAAGTATAGAAGACTTTGTGGAAGACAAAAAAAAGAAATGGAGAAATACATAACCCAGAACACGGAAAGGCTAATCACCGCAGAAAAAACACCATCCAAACGCACTACTCGGAAAGCACCGAAACCAGAAACAAAAAGACAAAAAAAAAGTGGGAAGAAAATAAACTACATCGACACTTCATAAGACTAACAAGAGAAGAATCCAACGAAAGAGGTGGGCATGGCTAAGAAAATGACACTTGAATAGGGAAACAGAATCTTTATAGACGGCTGCACAGAACAATGCGATTAAGACTAACTACATTAAAGGATAAAACATATAAAACTCAGGCAAAAAGTGAATGCAGACTGTGTGGACAAAGAGACGAAACAGTATCATATAATAAGTGAATGCAGCAAACTGACCGAAAATGAATACAAGAACAGACATGAATTTGTGTGGAAAGCAGTACACTGGTAACTGTGCCAACGATTGCATTTTGAACACGCAGACAAGTGGTTCAGACATAAACCAGAGACAGTACTGAAAAACGAAAAAAAAAATCTTCTTGGACATGGATGTATAAACAAATAAACTCATAGAAGCAAGGAGACCTGATGTCATAATAATCGACAAGAAGGAAACATCCTGCCAAAATCGTAGACTTTGACCTTTAAGCAGACCACAGAGTGAAGATCAAGGAGACGGAAAAAAAAGCAAATGCACGGAACTTGCCAGAGAATTGAAAGTAATATGGGACATAAAGAAAGTAAATATGATGCCAATAATCGTATGAGCACTAGGAACAGTCCTAAAAATCCTGGAGAAAAGACTGGGAGAAATTGGAATCCAAGGGATTACTGAGACCATACAAAAGACGGCAATGATGAAAACAACTGCAATCTTAAGGCAAATACTGGAGTGCGGAAACCAACCTGCGTAAGTTACGAATGGTAACCAGACACATGGAAGTTACAATAGGAAGAAAGCAAAACCACAGGAAGAACACCACCGCACGAACCAAGGAACAGAAACTGCAAGAAATCTTATAAACTGCCTCCCTCCACACAAAAAGTGATAGCACCAGCCTCGGCTGATACCACACTAAATAATCGTGAAGGGGCAAGGAAGATACGACCAAGGAAGGAGAGTACTAACCAGACGTCCACTGGAAGAGTGCGGAAAGTACTGGGACCATGGGAAGACTTATTGCCACCCAAATCTCAGAAGAGACCAATAGTCGTTACTAGCGAGAAATCAATGGTAAGCAGCTTTTGCGATACCGCAATGGTTATCGAAAAGAGGTGTAGAGTATTGGAATTCTGGAGAAACTTGTTTTCACTCACTCCAGGGAATACCACCGGTTGTTGTCGGTGAGCAATCACTGACGATGACTTGTGTGAGAACTCCTAATGAGTACAAATAATAACAAGCCGCGCATGCGTGGTCCCCCTCTGTATGTATCGAGTGTAAAATGCAAGAAATTTGGGCAATTTGGGGCATTTTTTACCCCCCTTTGACCCCCTGGGGGCGCTAACCAGAATTTTTCTGATGTCAAGGATGCTCATTTTATATTCAAAACAATTGCCTCTACATTTTGGCCAAGTTTCAGAAAAATTCAATAGATGGATCAAACCTTATGGGAGGAAAGGGTCATTTTTTGCCATTTATGGGGGCTTTTGACCCCCTGGGGGCGCAAACCAGATTTTTTCCAATGTCAGCGATATTTAGTTTCTATTAGGAACAATTGCCTGCACATTTTGGTCAAGTTTCAGAGAAATTGAATGGATGGATGAAAAGTTATGGGGCAGAAAATGTCATTTTTTACCATTTCGGGGCCTTTTGACCCCCTGGGGGGGATAACCAGATTTTTTTTTAAATCGGAGAATGTCACTTTCTAACCTGACAAAAGTTACAACTTCATGCAAAGTTTCAGAGAAATTCAATGGATGGTTGCGGAGAAAAATCCGGACGGACACACACATGGACACACGGACACACACACGGACACACACACGGACGAAAATGCCTCAAAACATAGGTCTCCCAATTTTTTAAATCGAGGGACCAATAATAATAATAATAATAATAATTATTATTATTATTATTATTATTATTATTATTATTATTATTATTATTATTATTATTATGAAAAAAATATATTTGATATGATTCCAAATAGGATATTAGTGAATAAGAAAAACATATAGTAATAGTAATTAAAGAACCTGCTAGTAATAATGATCATAACACGAACAATAAAGTTGTTATTGTCACTAGAACTTCAATATGATAGAATAAACTTTGGTAAGAAAAGTATTAGTAGGAATATATACGTAAAGGTACTTGTGTGCATCTTTTATTCTTATATTGTTTCATGTGCTAACTGCCATATCGCAGAATGGTTCTTTCGTCTAGTTTTTTAATTTCATTATGATTATTGTTTTTATTATTGTCATAATTAGTATTATTATTTGATATGCAAATTAACATACCACATTGTAGTTTTAAGGGTAGTGTTTTATTATTATTATTATTATTATTATTATTATTATTTATAAATTTTATTTATTTACTTATATATATTAGAGAAATTATAACTGAATTGTTTGTACATTTTGTTATTGGGGAATGCGGTAATTTGATCAGTACAACTGGAGAGCCATTAATTTTATAGCTTTTCTGTTTTTAAATATCTGAAACAGTTACATGGTAAACAGCTGATGGTCCCCGTTTAATATTTCAAAATTTAATTTAAGGTCCCCTGTTTATGTCTCACTGTTATATACTTGAATCCCCTTTTGTATTTGTAAATTTTCCAGCGATAAGTCGGCTTAATAAGTCTGCGATGTGTTGGATTTAGTTAGTATCCCTGGGAATTTAAACTGCATTTTCTTTCTTTGTTTACAATGTCTCAAGACTTCTTTAGACTATATATATATATATATATATATATATATATATATATTTGAAGCTCCTCGTTAAAAAGTAGAGCACTGTAAATGGTAGTAATAACACAGCGTGACGTCACTTGCATCATTCCTTCACTTATAGAAGTTGAATGTCTGTACGTTTCGTCGCCTCTAAAAGTGTTAAAATTATCATTGTTTATAAGCTGTTCAGAACTGGCCTATCTGTTAGCGACGTTGGTTTGGAGTTGAAAAATACTTGTAATCCAGGGTTTCGAATCGTGTGACCGGTGGTGAATAGTCGTACTGATGAGTCTTGATTGAAAAGAGACGAAACGTATACGTCCATAGATAAATAAATAAACAATAACAAATATATATATATATATATATATATATATATATATATATATATATATATATATATATATATATATATATATAAATCTTGATTAAAAAAACTATGAGTAACATATTTCAAAAGTTGTACCGGTGTTTCATTCAGATGGGCTGACTTTTTTTTAACTTTTAAAAGTAATCTATAGCCCATAAGGAAACAGCCACTGAGTATTCTTTATGGGCTATAGACGAATCAGCCCATCTGGATGAAATCGCGGTACACCTCTGAAATATGTAACGTATAGTCTTTCAAATAAAAAAATAGCATTTAGCTCTAACTTTTTGCGATCGAGCACTTAATTGTTTTCTTTCTAACATAACCTGACGCATTATATATATATATATATATATATATATATATATATATATATATATATATATATATATATATATATATATATATATATATATATATATATATAAGAAGGTATGTTGGAAGACTATGACAACGAAGCTTGATAGAAAACACCGTGTTGGATACGAAACAGGGTAAACATAATAAATTACTATATTGAAAGATTTCAATAATTTTCGATAATTAATTTTTATTTACCAACGTGGTGTGTCGAATCAGGATGGTATCAGTGGTGCTATGTTCTTTTCATTTTCGCGGTAGAAAAGGAAGAAAAATATGTGCAACCACTCGGTTTAGGTGTGTTTTTGCCAAAGACACACCTCAACCGATATTTTTTTCATTTGAGATAAAAAATCAGGGAAAGAAATCAGGGATAGAAAAAGATAAATCAGACGAAGAAGAACGACAACAAAAAAGAAGGGGAGAAGAAAGATTAACAAAGGATGGCAACAATTTTGTTAGTGTCTGATGAACGGCTAAGAAGAAGAGTTGAAGAAAAAGGAAAGAGAAAAAGTTTATGTCGCTGATATTTGGCATAAACATCGATCCCGTATTATGAGAGAGTGCATGTTTGAACTAATTATAGTTAAGGAATTCAGGCGGTGCCAAACAGGGAGTAGTAGTTTCTATTCTTAATAGCACACTTAAAAGACATATATTAATGCAATGTCCATAAGAGTCTATTTTGCAAATTATCACCCGGTCGGATTAATTGGTGAGCAGAAAGTATAGTTTCGACATGCGTGTGTCCATTTCAGCCGTCTTTCAGCTACCAAGAATCAATTCGAAAATGACTACGCGATCTCACGTTGGTCAATCGGAAGTCAATAGACGTTTATGAACGAGTATCAGACAATCTATATATTATTAAAAGAATTATGGTGTTTGCCTTTTCGTACGCAAATAAAAACAAATGATTGACTGACAAAAAAAGAATAGGCAGACTACGCATTACTAAGGAAGTAGTTTTTACGATGTCAAATCGTCAGACACTGAAAATTGAATGCGAGTTTTTTAAACTTGCTATACTCGAGTTCAAATCTCAGGTAAGTCTAAAAGATTTTTTAACTAGATAAATGTTTTATAAATTTAAATTAACATGAAATAATAGCATAAAAATATCACATAAATAATTTTTAAAACTAAGTAACCCTTTTTATAAACTACAAACAGTCGAAATAAATAATATTCAGCTGTAGTTTAAAACCTTATCTTTTTGCTTACAAACATAGTTTTAAACTGGAAAAGCTCGGTAAAGAGGGGAATTGAAATATCCAGGTACTGTACTAACACTGATTAATGGTAGAAACCAGCAGCAACAAAAAATTAAACTTTTTGTCTTTTGTTATACCGGATTTCACTTGGAACGTTCGATGCAGTAGCCACGAGTATACAGCGACTAATTAAACATTTAAACGTCGAATGCCACTGAACCTTTTTCTTTTCTCTCTACGAGTGGAATGTTTACGAGCTAATTAAAACTACTGACACTTGAATGATAGAAAAAAAACGTTTCGTCTTTTCTTTTTGTATATTTTTTTTTTCGTTTTTATTTATATTATTTTGCTATTGTTTTTTATTTTAATTTTGTTTTTCGAATTTATTTTTTCCTGTGCCCCTTTGCCCTTTTGCCTCTCGAATTCCCGAGCGAAATTAATTGCTTTCTTTTAACCACTTCATAATTGTCAAGTTGTTTGGGAAACAAAGAAACGGGAAAGTTAGAAAAGCTAGACGGACCAAATTGGAAAGTACTTTAAATGGATAGTAATGAAAAGCACTATCTCTATCTTTATAAAGTTAGGGTTAGGGTTAGGGTTATGTGTTAGGGTTAGGGTTATGTGTTAGGGTTAGGGTATGTTTTAGGGTTATGTGTTAGGGTTAGGGTTAGGGTTAGGGTTATGTGTTACGGTTAGGGTTATGTGTTAGGGTTAGGGTTATGTGTTAGGGTTATGTGTTAGGGTTAGGGTTATGTGTTAGGGTTATGTGTTAGGGTTATGTGTTAGGGTGATGTGTTAGGGTTAGGGTTATGTGTTAGGGTTAGGGTTAGGGTTAGGTGTTAATCTTTATATATTTATATCTACAGATTAGGGTTAGAGTTAGAGTTATGTGTATATCTTTATATATTTATATCTACAGGTTATTGTTAGGGTTATGGTTAGGGTTAGGGTTATGTGTTAGGGTTATGTGTTAGGGTTACGGTTAGGGTTATGTGTTACGGTTAGGGTTATGTGTTAGGGTTAGGGTTATGTGTTAGGGTTATGTGTTAGGGTTAGGGTTATGTGTTAGGGTTATGTGTTAGGGTTATGTGTTAGGGTTAGGGTTATGTGTTAGGGTTAGGGTTAGGGTTTGGTGTTAATCTTTATATATATATATCTACAGGTTAGGGTTAAGGTTATGTGTTAATCTTTATATATTTATATCTACAGATTAGGGTTAGAGTTAGAGTTATGTGTATATCTTTATATATTTATATCTACAGGTTATTGTTAGGGTTATGGTTAGGGTTAGGGTTAATCTTTATATATGTATATCTACAGGTTAGGATTAGGGTTAAGGTTATGTGTTAATCTTTATATATTTATATCTGCAGGTTAGGGTTAGGGTTATGGTTAGGGTTATGTGTTAATATTTATATATTTATATCTACAGGTTAGGGTTAGGGTCAAGGTTATGTGTTAATCTTTATATTTTTTTATCTACAGGTTAGGCTTATGGTTAGGGTTATGTGTTAATCTTTATATATTTATATCTACAGGTTATGGTTAGGGTTATGTGTTAATCTTTACATATTTATATCTACAGGTTAGGGTTAGGGTTAGTTGTTAATCTTTACATATTTATACTTACAGGATTCACTTTTAAACTAATTAGCCGATCATTATGGATATTCGAACACAGCTGTGGGGCATAAGAGATTAAAATTTTGAATATATTTAGTATGATTTAGTTTTATGAAAAAGGGGTAAAAAGGAAGTGGAAGCCGTTCCTGATAATTTCGTGACATTTTTAGAATAAGTGTATGACATCAATTAATAAATATTCCACAAATTTCTGTTTATTTGGAGTATTTTAAATGGTTTTAAGATACATAAGATAGGTTCAACCTCCCATTTGAAAATTAAAATATTTTTAATTAGCATTGACTTGATCTTTTGTTAAAATTTCTCAAAAATTAGAGATACCTGAATTTTCACGAAGGTCTTCCCCAATTATTTGCCAACTTAGCATAAAACTAAATTAAGCTGTGTTTCAAAATTCATAATGATCAGTTAATTAGTTTAGGATTGAATGCTGTACATTGGGGACCTCCAAAGCTAACCATAGAATTCCCCCCCCCCTATATGTAACACGACGTAACTTTAATATAGGTTTATATTATTATCATTACTTTTTTACCATTCAAAAAAGAAACATAAAATAAACTGCTGATGATTTATTTTTTTAGCGTACGAAATTAATGACAATGAGAAACTAAAAACGTTTGTACCTTATTTATGCCTTAAAACAACGTTTCTATGCAGTGACCAATTTTTATGCGCTAACACCCGTGTTTGATAAATCTAGTAAGTATGAAGTAATTGTCAGATTTTCACGAAATTTTCGATACTTATTCATTATTGGGCTAATTTATCTTTAATCTGTTTTTTGTTTTTCGTAAAATATATTAGGGAAAATATTTTTCTACGTGACCATTTTATGAAATCTGAACAAAATATATTCTGATCGATCGAAAATTTAATGTTATATTTTTTATTGGTAAACACTTTAGGGTAAAGTATGCGTGACTTCATGAATAAAAAGTGGAAATAAATACGATATTATAATGTCTTTAATTATTTACTTCATTTTCTCGTTAATATAACCTATGATCCGTTGAATTGCAAAGAAAATAATATTCCACACAATCATTAATTTTTCAGAGATTTTAGTTTATTTAAATGAATTCATCATTTAGACATTTTTAAGTTAAACATCTATTTTGAATAGTTTGGCTTCCCAATTTTTCAAAATATTTGATAATATAATATAAACCCAACTGTTATTAATCGTAAAAAACCTACGTCGGCTGCGACCGAATAAATTATACATTTCATAAATTTTTTATTTGCTAGAGCTAAGCACGCGTTTTATAGAATTCCTTCTAGATTTTATTTGCGTGTCAACTCTTAAAGAGAAAGTTGTCGCTTTTGCAAACGCACGTGTGTTATTCTGTTTATGAGTTTGTTTTTTTTTGCTTACATTATTTAAGCTGAAAAAAACGCTGTCTTTGTACAACAAAAGTAAGTATTACATACTTTTTATAATTTTTCTTTTTTTCAAATGTAAATGCTTATCCGTTCAAAATTCTTTTGAATTTTAATTTTATTCGGCGAAAATGCGACATGACTTAAAACTTATTTTCACTTTTAAATGGTCTTGATTATTTTTAATTGACAAATAATATTGTTAAATAATTGACGAACAAATCAATTTTCATTTTTAGTTTGATTTTTGTTATATATAAAATTTCATCGATTTTGTGGTGCGCTTTGGAGGTCCCTACTGTATGTACAAATATGTAAACATTAACACATGCCTAACATTATATATAAATATATATATATATATAAATACATATATATATATATATATATATAAATACATATATATATATATATATATATATATATATATATAAATATATATAAATACATATATATATATAAATACATATATATATATATATCAATACATATAAATACATATATATATATAAATACATATATATATATAAATACATATATATATATATATATAAATACATATATATATATATAAATACATATATATATATATAAATACATATATATATATAAATACATATATATATATAAATACATATATACATAAATACATATATATATATATAAATACATATATATATATATATATAAATACATATATATATATAAATACATATATATATAAATACATATATATATATAAATACATATATATACATTTAGCGAGACTTTACTATGTGCATGCTGAGTCTGCAGAATAGTGTACTGATAGTAAAACTTATGTAGCTATTTGGTTTATTATTATTATTATTATTACTATTATTACATAAAAACATTATTAAAATGTCTACAAATTCGTTTTCATCGATCGTAAATTAAAGCTGCGTGAAATAGCAAAAGAGTTGAAAATATCAGAATTTACTGCATTTATCATTTTTCATGTAAATTTGTCTATGAGAAAGTTGTGTTCAAAGTGGGTGCCGCGTTGGCTCACAGTCGATCTAAAACAACAACGCGTCGACGATTCAGAGCGTTGTTTGCCACTGATTAAACGCAACAAAAAAGAGGTTTGACATCAATATGCGACAATAGATGAAACATGGATCCAACACTTTACTCCGAAATCAAAGTGGAATTCAGTTGAGTGGACAGCGGACAATCGTCTAAAGCAAACAAAGACGCAGACATCAGCAGGCAATGTTTTTGCCTCCGTATTTTTGGATACGCAACGTTTTTTATTCATCGATTGCTTTGAGAAAAGGAAGAACAATCAATAGCGAACATTATTTGTGCTTTTTAAAGGAAAAAATCGCCTAAAAACATCCAGAAATGACGAAAAGTTCTCATTAACCAAGACAATGCACAGTGTCACAAACACTAACCCGAACAACGTCAGAACAACATTAATTGTACTACGAATTGCTTCCTCACTCACATTATTTTCCGAACATGGCATTCAGCGCGAATAGCTGTTTGCAGACAACATAAGAATTCTCCAGGGAAAAAGATTCGCTTCGATGGAGAGTGGTATCGGGAACTGAGACGTATTTTAACGCGAAAAAACATAAGTTCACAAAAAGGTATCAAATTATTATATAAGCGTTGGAATCCGTGTATCATCCTAGAAAGAGACTATGTTGATGAATAAAATCGAATTTTGTCCAAACGTTTTTATTTTATTTGTTTGGCATGGAACTTATAGAGTGTTTTGTTACACTGTTTCCTTCTTAACAACATAGAGCCACACTAATGGCTATTCAGAATCAAATATGGATATTTTAGAACGGGTAATATTTAATGCTGAAGTCGAAAATACAGGTAAGTTAATTTTATATAATAGATACTAGAAAATCAATATATAGATTGGTATTATTTAACACCGTGTTAGGTTTAAATAATATCCGTATCTTGGTTGTGAATATACAGACACGAAATCCTCATTATAGTAAGAGTTACAAACATTTTTCTTTTACTTTTTCTTCCTTGTTGTTTCAAAAATAATCCAAGATCAATAGGATTATGTGCTTTGTCAGCAAGGGGTAAAGATATCTACTGAGCTTATGATATTTCAAGAGAACGCCAGCAACTCAACGGTTCTTGATACGTTACAAAATACACAGAAAAATAAACAAATATAGAAATAAACCATAAAATTAAGAATGGTATCACCATTTTTGGAAGCGACGAATATAAAAGAAATCGAAGAAAATAGAGTGTCTTAACCTTTGACATTACATCGAGTTAAACACTTTGGCGCCAGATAACAACTTTGCAAAGGTCACAGATAAAAATGCGTTATACCTTCGAAACTTCTTCTAGTACCAAGCAAAATGCTATATTGTTGCTCTGTTTAAATATATATATATATATATATATATATATATATATATATATATGTATCACAGGATTTATCTTAAATTAATAAATCTATCATTATGAATTTTAGAACACTGCTGCTAGACGTATGAGGTCGTAATGTGGGATATATTTAATTCAATTCAGTTCATGCAAAAAGAGAGGTAAAAAGAGGTGGATGCCGTTCGTGCAAATTCAGTACCACCAATTTTTGTGACATTTTTACAATAAGTATTCGACATCAATAAATAAATATTCTCTAAATTTCCGTTTCTTTAAAGTATTGTAAAGGTCTTCCCATTTTTAAAATTTACATATTTCAGATTTCCATTGAATTTTATCCAAATTCATTAGACACCAAGTAAGCAAGATTCTCTGAATTTCAGTTTATTTTTAAGATTCTTTTAGCCCAAGCCTTACATTTTATATATCAAAATAATGTAATGACTTTTGAACAAAATTAGAATAAGGATTCTGAACATAAGGTTTATCTTGATTGTAATCTTTGTAAAGAGGCATAAAAGTTGTGCAATACTGTTCTGTTTTAGGAATTATTTTTACCCGTCGTGTGACGGGTATTTTTCTGATATACTGTATAGTGGTTTCAAGAGTTATGGGAAATCTAGCCTACTGAGCTGAATACCAAGTTAACTCAGTTCGTCAGTCGATGAACTAATTGAACTGAATTATTTGGATAAAATGGAAATCTTTATCGTTTTAAAGCCAAATAAGTCGTGAATTAAAAACAAAACCGGATCAAATTTCATTGCAATTATAATTAAACTCATGTGGTTAAAGTAATTAAAATAATTAAAAAGAATAATGAATAAAAATTAATAAATAATAAAATATAAAAATGATGCAATATATGACTAATGTTTAAATACATAAAAATATATTTAAATAAATGTATTAAAAAATATGTGCATAAAAAATTTTTTTTAATCATTTAACGTAATTTTGCTGTTAACAAGGAATGATAACCATCTTTAAAATGTGCTTTAAAGTGTTTTATTGACATTCGCTTCGCTTAAGTTCTTCTGAAATAAACATGAAACAAAACGAAAATACACATTAAATGGTAATTTAAAGGCGCATTTTTATCATCGATTGCTTTTCTAAGAAATCGATATTTGATTCTGTCTCGCCAGTTTATTTATCGTTACACAAAAGAAAGAAAATGTACTTTTATTCAGTTTCTTTCAAAAACTAATTATCCAGTTTGGAAGATTTTTAAAATGGAAGCATTCTCCAATAATCATCTTAATAACAACCATTAGCAGCAGCGAGGACAAATACATCTACTCAGACTTCCATCGTAATAGGCAAGCGAAATAGATCACTTGGTAACGCGTGCGACTGACAATCTTAAAGTCCTGTTATCGCGGCATTCGATTTTTTAACTATTCATTAATCGATTTCTGCTCTATCTCCCCCCCTCCCTCGCAAAAAAACACTTATTTTTATACAGTTAAGTTGAAAAGTATTTTTATGCCATTTAAAAAGAAAACAATATGACTATTCAAATAAAAAACAATGGTATTATTATTTTTAAATAATACACAGCTGAGAATTTGTTGTCCGCAAGTTCAGTGTATAATAGTCTCGAAACCAAAATTATAGATAGTAGAATTTGTAAATTATGTTTAGAGGAAAAATACCAAATTATAAATTCAAAACACGAAAATAAAGTATTAAGTTTAACAAAAAAAAAACAAGACATGTAAATAAATATTTGCTTTGGTATTTAATCTGAAAGTGCACGGGGGGGAGGCTAGAATCCTGAGACGGCTTACTTATTAATACTCGAAATCTTGAAAAAAACAGTTTTTATCTGCTAGAATTTAATGGTAAACGGCTGTTGAAAGAACTGACTAGAGATGACTGATAATGTCTCGTGTGAGAACTCCTAATGAACAACAACAACAACAACAGCAACAGCAACAACAGCAACAACAACAACGGCAACAGCAACAGCAACAGCAACAACAGCAAAAGCAATAATGATTATTATTATACGGATAAACACATGACAGCAGAAATAAAGAAACCATCCCTATCAGGGTTTTGATTACTCCTGGAGGAGGAACCTCTACCTAGTTTCCGACACCATATTGGTAACCTTATTCAGGGTTTTTGACATAGTAACCACACTAGGCACTGCGGGTTGGCGATATAGTTAGTTGTTATACAGCACCTGGTATTCCCAAATGGTTACCCAACTACTACTGACCAGGCTCAACTTCGATGATCTAACAGGAACCGGTGTGTCAACGTGAGTATGCCGTATATAAAACAAAACAACAAACCAAACCCCCATGAGAAGAAATGGACTACAAAAGAGACTAGACTGGTAATGGAGCGCTACAAATAAAGCAACTCCGAAAAAAGACTATCGGAAGCGAATAAAAAAATCTATGGGACATGCCTACTGATTACCATGCAACGTAATAAAGGATAACAGACTAAACTAGACAGATCCTCAAGAAAGGGTAGTTCTCAGAATTTGAACTCATGGAAATCTAACGGAAGATAAATTATGTAACTGATCAAGAAAAACCCCTTGGTAAAAAAAAACATTTAAAAGTTTGGAAAAACATTAACACAGAAAGTGAGGGACCGATAATTAAAAAATCACAAAACTCACTGAGGAAGAATCATCAGAAGTTGACGATATCAAACAATTTATGAACAGGACAAAACAAAACTCCTATCGATTAGAAACGAAAATGGAAGCACTCCGCCTAATAAACCGGTATTGTCCGGGCCTTTGGGTCTGGATTTACGCCTGTCTATTGGGGGTTGTCTGGTCCTGTGCAGTTCTAGGAGGTGCACCCTCCCAGGCTTCGCCTTCCCTCTTTGGGGAGGAGTAAGTTTATTGCTTACTGTCTGAGGCGCCCCTACCGGGGAATGCCGACGGGGCTGCCCAGGCAATTTTTAAATGGCCAGAGTGCTCACCTCTCGAGCGCTGTCTTATCTAATCCCACTTTTCCGACCTTGTGTCACATCTTACCCTGTGGGAGGTAGATAAATATAGCAATTAAAATTAAAAACAAAAAGTTTACACACACATCCCATACATCTCAACAGATATCATCACAGACCACTTAATTCATGCAGGGTCTAAATTAGTAAGTATGAAACTTTAAGTAGAAACAAAGCCTCACCAACAGAATGGACCGACAAAGCCTGGATGGAAAACCAGACTTGAAACCCAGATCAACAAACTTTTACGTTAAGCATTTTAAAATGTTACCACTCGTTTCATATGTGATATTGTTAATTTTAGGTTGTGTTTTTTTATGTAGATAGCTTCCAGTCATTTTAATTTTTTTTTAATTTGTTTCGGAATGTATTTTAGTTTTATAAACTAGACTTTTTCTTAAATCAAAGGGAGGGCAGTTATGTTTGTGTTTAAAATGCTTAACGTAATGTGATTTAGTTCTGTGATGCCATTCCAACGACTTTCCTGGAACAATGCGAAAAATGTTCTCTGCGCGTTTCTCCGCCGTCTTTTTCAAAATTCTCTTCTTTTGCCAGCGTTTTTGTTCATTTGCTTTTTACACCTGAGGATTATTCGACGAAGAATCAAAAACGTTCGTGAAACCTATGAAACATTTATTAATTTTTTTATTATTTTAACACCATCAGAAAAATTGGAAAAATATAAAAAGGTATAATCAAACAGACGAATTCTGTTATTTTTTTAAATGTCTGCATATATATATATATATATATATATATATATATTATATTCATCCACAGAGAAGTATCACAGCTCTTTAGTGCCGCTATATATATATATATATATATATATATATATATATATATATATATATATATATATATATATATATATATATTATCCACAGAGAAGTATCACAGCTCTTTAGTGTGGCTAGACTAGTAGACTGAAAATATATTCATGGCAAGTAAGCTACACATAAATGTTCACGTTTCATTTCAGAAGGAAATCATTAGGCTAAATGCGTGGATGTATTGTTTACGATTGCTTTTATATCTAGCTAACTAATTAATCGGATTTATTGATTTTATTGCCCCGTCTCGGGCTGTCATTCCGATTGAGCAATGGCTAAATCCCTTTCAAACATAGGGTTAAAGGGCCCTTTGTTTGAGAGCAGTTTTGGTGCTCCTCAATTTTAAGCGGCTCAAATGAACAATGGTGGTTTTATCCTGGCATAATTTATCTGTTTTATCTATTTTGTTATTTCGCTTCTTCAATTTGGTAATTTTAGGAGGTCTTTAAAATTCTTTATTTCTAGTTTCTCGTTAAAGGGCGCGTTGTCTAAACATTTTTCATTCTACTATAGAAGAACGTCTGAGCTTCGAGCTACTAGTAATAGTTTCATGATGATGTTTTCAATCTGTATTTTCTGTTATTTTGTGATTATCATATCTCGTTTTTAATCCAATGGCGGTTTCTCCTACTTGGTATTTATTTTATTTAGGTTTTCATGTACAAATATTATGGTTTATTAAACTATGTCTTTAGTTAGACAGTTATTATATATTGGGCAACTTGTGTAAAGTCTGCAGTTACAAATTTTCTCTCCATAATTAACTTTCTTATTTCTATTTAGGTAAGTGCTATTACTGTCTGAGTTATTACTATTTCTTGTGATTATATTATTTATTTTGTTATTGTTATTGTTATATTTTCTATTTTTGACGTATTTTATTTTTCTTCTTTCGTTTGTCATTGTAGGATTTGATTATCATTTTTATGTTTCACATCAACTGTAGACCAGTTTTAATGTATGCTACTAGTAAACTCTACTCACGTATTGAGCACTGTTGAAGTAAATACTGAAAATACATATACGCTATATATCATATTATAATATATAAGTATATAACGGAAATAGATATATAGATATATATGTATATGTATATGTATATATATATATATATATATATATATATATATATATGCATGTTTGGTTAAACAGTAGCGACAGCTTTTGTGTATTTAATTTTTTATTCGTTTTTTCGATTCGTCGCACGACCGATTTGGTATTGTCGTCCATGTTGTATAAAAAATCGCCATATTTTCGCGAACGTGTTCGACCGACGTCGGTTATCTTCAGGCGGATGAATGAGTATGCAAAATAATAGATTGGTGAATTTATTAAGAAGACGTTTTTTTAAAAACATTTCAATACCACTTGAACAACACTTCAACATACTTTCGCCCCCCCCCCTCATAACGAGCATCGTTGATACTAGGTTTATTTACTTGAATAAACAACGCTTCCATTATGGGGAGACGAATATTGCAATATGAGATCCCAAGAAAGGGTGTGTTCTTGGTTAAAATATTCCTGAATTCACTTTTGGGGATGCTATGTGTTATCAAGTGTTGGTAGATGGAACTTTGAGGGGAGGTTAGATGGCAAGTTAGTCGGCGTGATATGCTAGTTCTAGTCATACCGATATACGTGTTGTTTGCAGAGACACATATATATATATATATATATATATATATATATATATATATATATATATATATATATATATATATATATATATATATATAAAATTATAACTAAAAGGTAAACCTTTAAAGAGTTGGACCTATTGTGAAATAAGGAAAGCTCACTATACTGGATAGAGCAAAAATATGGTAAGTCAATGAAAGTTGATTAGACCTGCAAATGGAAGCAAATCAATATCTTCAGTTGTTCAAAACAAGGAGCAGTTTAGTTAATAAAAACATTTATTTTTCTTCTCTTTCATTCCTTAAACCAGGCTTTTCAAAGATTAAAATCTTATCATCAGAGAAAAATTATGATTGATAAGTTAACAGAAGAGGACTGTCTAATGAGGTGTTTTTTTCTATCTTACGGTACGAGATTACGCTTGCATGTGGTATATGTAGATATTTGAAAAGTTCATACCTTCTTTAAAGCATCCAAATTAAATTTAAGAACAAGGGGTAAGATAAAATAAAATACCTTTTAAAGCAAGTTTAAAGATGCGATATTTTTTTTATTTAAAAAAAGAAAAATCGATACCGATTTTTTTGATTTTTTTATAAACTTTCATTTTTAGTTTCTAATACAGATAAATTTCGCCAAGATAGAATTGGCCTCTTCAGTGTAGTTATATATCCGATCTTATTGGACAGCCGGTGTAGTTGTTGCAGCCGGTTAATGAGGTGTTTTTTTCACACTTACGGTACGAGATTACACTTGCACGTGGTATATGTAGATATTTGAATATATATATATATATATATATATATATATATATATATATATATATATATATATATATATATATATATATATATTATATTTATATACTAGAAGAATATCCGTCTCGGTATAAGCAATAAATAGGCCAATAGTATTAATTTTTAATCTTAATGATTTTCTTTGATGGCAACTTTCTGTATTTTACTTTTTTAAATAAATAAATACTGTCCCACGTTACTCACACTAATTCTAATTTTCGAAAGCTTAGATTAAAATAAACGTTATTTATTTTAACACACACATTATCATGGTTTTCTAAACAACAACAACTTATATACACATATATATATATATATTAATTTTTGATAAATAATATTAAATTATTTTTACCTACATACGCTAGAGTTTCGAGCTTTCGCTCTCATCAGTGCAGGGATAATAATCTGGATCGGTCGCGCGATTCGAACCTCTGCCACAGACTCCGTAAGCAAGAGCTGTAACCGGGGTATTACCACATTCAAGAAGGGAATTTAAGTTATATTTATGCGAAGGGCAGCATATCAAGAAAGACTGACTTAGAGATTCTACGCGATAAGTCACTACTACACCCCCTAAATTTAATTTTACCTTCATAGCCAAATGTGTTATTGTTTCGATTTAATGTTAAATTAATTATATAATTATAAAAATTGTATATTCAGTAGGGATAGTTACCACAGGAAGTTACAATGTCCTTTGCAAAAGCCAATACTTCCAACTGCCCTTATGCCACACTTTAGATTAACTATATTAGAAAAGTACTTTAAAATATACTATACAAACAATAATAATAGTGAAACGGATATTCTTTTGAACTCACAAAAAAGTAATTCTGTGTCTGAGACTAAGTTCTTCAATAAGGATAGACACCGCCGTAAGATACAACGGGTTTGTGTTTTAAGTCGATACTTTCATCTACGCCATATTTGAGAAGTTCACGCTAACGTAGGGAGACGAAAATCCACATCCCTAGAGACGTTTTGGCGCCAAACTGATGTCCAGAAGTTGAAGCCGTGTTCCAAGTGCTTATGTGATGGTTTCGATAAGGAGGTGTTAGATAGAATCTATTTATTTATCTTACAATGACACGAGAAGAGACGTAAAGAAGTCTCAGAAGATCTGCTTCGTTTCAGCGGTGAATAATCTATACAAAGGAAAACAGTACGTTTGCCAAAACATTCGAAAGCTTCTACCAGGTTGAGCATTGCGCATTCTAACCTTAGGTAGACTGACCGTCGGGAAAAATAGCATTATATATATATATATATATATATATATATATATTTATTTATTTATTTATTTATTTATTTATTTTTGGTACAGAAAATTTAGTACAACATTAGTACCGTCAGTTTCAAGCTAAGAAGGACTTAGCTATCCGGCTCTCTTCAACTTATGTTGCCATCTGTTTCGAAAATGTACAGTCACGTGTCACTCTCGTTTGGACGGGTTATTTGCTTAGAGTGTTATGTATATTTGTTTAAATTTCCAAAACAGATGACAACATAAGCTAAAGAGAGCCGGATGGCTAAGTCCTTCTGAGCTTGAAACCGACGGTACTAATGTCGTACTAATTTTTCTGTACCAAACAATAAATAAATATTACGCTCTTAATTTCAATTTTAATTTTAATTCTCAATTAATCAAGCACTCTGCTTGGATTTTTCCTACTATATTACAAAAGAAGTTCACCAGTGTGATACCTCCATATTAGCGTATATATAGTTCGAATCTCGCTAGGTCTAACCACGCGGGTGAGTCGTATAACGACGAAACACGTGTCACTGGATACATATGTAGTTCGTCGGGTCACAACCACTACTACCTTTTCATCAAAATATGAATACCTCTGATTGAAAAATGAAATCAACGAAAAATCAGAGAATAATTCGATCTTCATGAAATGTTCAGTATTAATTAATCAATAAATGAATGTTTATATAAAGTATTTATTCCATTTTTTTAATATAGATTTTTAGGTGGCTTAAATTACTTCATCCCCTTCTCATTTTAAGGATGAAATACTTCTTAATATACCTATAGTCGAAAGTTAATACCACTTTTACAAAAAGATAACATCCTGAAGGTGTGAATAAAAAGTTTTAATGACTGAATGTTAGTATAAAGTATTTATTTCATTTTTTTAATATAGATTTTTAGGTGGCTTAAATTACTTTATCCCCTTCTAATTTTAAGGATCGAATACTTCTTAATATACCTACAGTCGAAAGTTAATACCACTTTTACAAAAAGATAACATCCTGAAGATGTGAATAAAAAGTTTTAATAAATGAATGTTTATATAAAGTATTTATTTCATTTTTTTAATATAGATTTTTAGGTGGCCTAAATTACTTCATCCCCTTCTCATTTTAAGGATGGAATGCTTCTTAATATACCTATAGTCGAAAGTTAATACCACTTTTACAAAAAGATAACATCCTGAAGGTGTGAATGAAAAGTTTTAATGAATGAATGTTTATATAAAGTATTTATTTCCTTTTTTTAATATAGATTTTTAGGTGGCTTAAATTACTTTATCCCCTTCTCATTTTAAGGATGGAATACTTCTTAATATACCTACAGTCGAAAGTTAATGCCACTTTTACAAACAGATAACATCCTGAAGGTGTGAATGAAAAGTTTCAATAAATGAATGTTCATATAAAGTATTTATTTCATTTTTTTAATATAGATTTTTAGGTATCCTAAATTACTTCATCCCCTTCTCATTCTAAGGATGGAATGCTTCTTAATATACCTACAGTCGAAAGTTAATGCCACTTTTACAAACAGATAACATCCTGAAGGTGTGAATGAAAAGTTTCAATAAATGAATGTTAATATAAAGTATTTATTTCATTTTTTTAATATAGATTTTTAGGTGGCTTAAATTACTTTATCCCCTTCTCATTTTAAGGATGGAATACTTCTTAATATACCTACAGTCGAAAGTAAATGCCACTTTTACAAACAGATAACATCCTGAAGGTGTGAATGAAAAGTTTCAATAAATGAATGTTAATATAAAGTATTTATTTCATTTTTTTAATATAGATTTTTAGGTGGCCTAAATTACTTCATCCCCTTTCTATTTTAAGGATGAAATGCTTCTTAATATACCTACAGTCGAAAGTTAATGCCACTTTTACAAAAAGATAACATCCTGAAGGTGTGAATGAAAAGTTTCAATAAATAAATGTTAATATAAAGTATTTATTTCATTTTTTTAATATAGATTTTTAGGTGGCTTAAATTACTTTATCCCCTTCTCATTTTAGGGATGAAATACTTCTTAATATACCTACAGTCGAAAGTTAATGCCACTTTTACAAACAGATAACATCCTGAAGGTGTGAATGAAAAGTTTCAATAAATGAATGTTAATATAAAGTATTTATTTCATTTTTTTAATATAGATTTTTAGGTGGCCTAAATTACTTCATCCCCTTCTCATTTTAAGGATGAAATGCTTCTTAATATACCTACAGTCGAAAGTAAATACCACTTTTACAAAAAGATAACATCCTGAAGGTGTGAATGAAAAGTTTCAATAAATGAATGTTAATATAAAGTATTTATTTCATTTTTTTAATATAGATTTTAAGGTGGCTTAAATTACTTTATCCCCTTCTCATTTTAAGGATAAAATGCTTCTTAATATACATACAGTCGAAAGTTAATACCACTTTTACAAAAAGATAACATCCTGAAGGTGTGAATGAAAAGTTTCAATAAATGAATGTTTATATAAAGTATTTATTTCATTTTTTTAATATAGATTTTTAGGTGGCTTAAATTACTTTATCCCCTTCTCATTTTAAGGATGAAATACTTCTTAATATACCTACAGTCGAAAGTTAATGCCACTTTTACAAAAAGATAACATCCTGAAGGTGTGAATGAAAAGTTTTAATAAATGAATGTTAATATAAAGTATTTATTTCATTTTTTTAATATAGATTTTTAGGTGGCTTCAATTACTTTATCCCCTTCTTATTTTAAGGATGAAATACTTCTTAATATACCTACAGTCGAAAGTTAATGCCACTTTTACAAAAAGATAACATCCTGAAGGTGTGAATGAAAAGTTTTAATAAATGAATGTTAATATAAAGTATTTATTTCATTTTTTTTAATATAGATTTTTAGGTGGCTTAAATTACTTTATCCCCTTCTCATTTTAAGGATGGAATACTTCTTAATATACTTACAGTCGAAAGTTAATACCACTTTTACAAAAAGATAACATCCTGAAGGTGTGAATGAAAAGTTTCAATAAGTGAATGTTAATATAAAGTATTTATTTCATTTTTTTAATATAGATATTTAGGTGGCTTAAATTACTTTATCCCCTTCTCATTTTAATGGTGGAATACTTCTTAATATACCTACAGTCGAAAGTTAATACCACTTTTACAAAAAGATAACATCCTGAAGATGTGAATGAAAAGTTTAAATGAATGAATGTTTATATAAAGTATTTATTTCATTTTTTTAATATAGATTTTTAGGTGGCTTAAATTACTTTATCCCCTTCTCATTTTAAGGATGGAATACTTCTTAATATACCTACAGTCGAAAGTTAATACCACTTTTACAAAAAGATAACATCCTGAAGATGTGAATGAAAAGTTTTAATGAATGAATGTTTATATAAAGTATTTATTTCATTTTTTTAATATAGATTTTTAGGTGGCTTAAATTACTTTATCCCCTTCTCATTTTAGGGATGAAATACTTCTTAATATACCTACAGTCGAAAGTTAATGCCACTTTTACAAACAGATAACATCCTGAAGGTGTGAATGAAAAGTTTCAATAAATGAATGTTAATATAAAGTATTTATTTCATTTTTTTAATATAGATTTTTAGGTGGCCTAAATTACTTCATCCCCTTCTCATTTTAAGGATGGAATGCTTCTTAATATACCTACAGTCGAAAGTAAATACCACTTTTACAAAAAGATAACATCCTGAAGGTGTGAATGAAAAGTTTCAATAAATGAATGTTAATATAAAGTATTTATTTCATTTTTTTAATATAGATTTTTAGGTGGCCTAAATTACTTCATCCCCTTCTCATTTTAAGGATGGAATGCTTCTTAATATACCTACAGTCGAAAGTAAATACCACTTTTACAAAAAGATAACATCCTGAAGGTGTGAATGAAAAGTTTCAATAAATGAATGTTAGTATAAAGTATTTATTTCATTTTTTTAATATAGATTTTTAGGTGGCTTAAATTACTTTATCCCCTTCTCATTTTAAGGATGGAATGCTTCTTAATATACCTACAGTCGAAAGTTAATACCACTTTTACAAAAAGATAACATCCTGAAGGTGTGAATGAAAAGTTTCAATAAATGAATGTTTATATAAAGTATTTATTTCATTTTTTTAATATAGATTTTTAGGTGGCTTAAATTACTTTATCCCCTTCTCATTTTAAGGATGAAATACTTCTTAATATACCTACAGTCGAAAGTTAATGCCACTTTTACAAAAAGATAACATCCTGAAGGTGTGAATGAAAAGTTTCAATAAATGAATGTTAATATAAAGTATTTATTTCATTTTTTTAATATAGATTTTTAGGTGGCCTAAATTACTTCATCCCCTTTCTATTTTAAGGATGGAATGCTTCTTAATATACCTACAGTCGAAAGTTAATGCCACTTTTACAAAAAGATAACATCCTGAAGGTGTGAATGAAAAGTTTCAATAAATAAATGTTAATATAAAGTATTTATTTCATTTTTTTAATATAGATTTTTAGGTGGCTTAAATTACTTTATCCCCTTCTCATTTTAAGGATGAAATACTTCTTAATATACCTACAGTCGAAAGTTAATGCCACTTTTACAAACAGATAACATCCTGAAGGTGTGAATGAAAAGTTTCAATAAATGAATGTTAATATAAAGTATTTATTTCATTTTTTTAATATAGATTTTTAGGTGGCCTAAATTACTTCATCCCCTTTCTATTTTAAGGATGGAATGCTTCTTAATATACCTACAGTCGAAAGTTAATGCCACTTTTACAAAAAGATAACATCCTGAAGGTGTGAATGAAAAGTTTCAATAAATAAATGTTAATATAAAGTATTTATTTCATTTTTGTAATATAGATTTTTAGGTGGCTTAAATTACTTTATCCCCTTCTCATTTTAAGGATGAAATACTTCTTAATATACCTACAGTCGAAAGTTAATGCCACTTTTACAAACAGATAACATCCTGAAGGTGTGAATGAAAAGTTTCAATAAATGAATGTTAATATAAAGTATTTATTTCATTTTTTTAATATAGATTTTTAGGTGGCTTAAATTACTTCATCCCCTTCTCATTTTAAGGATGAAATGCTTCTTAATATACCTACAGTCGAAAGTTAATACCACTTTTACAAAAAGATAACATCCTGAAGGTGTGAATGAAAAGTTTCAATGAATGAATGTTAATATAAAGTATTTATTTCATTTTTTTAATATAGATTTTTAGGTGGCCTAAATTACTTCATCCCCTTCTCATTTTAAGGATGGAATGCTTCTTAATATACCTACAGTCGAAAGTAAATACCACTTTTACAAAAAGATAACATCCTGAAGGTGTGAATGAAAAGTTTCAATGAATGAATGTTTATATAAAGTATTTATTTCATTTTTTTAATATAGATTTTTAGGTGGCCTAAATTACTTCATCCCCTTCTCATTTTCAGGATGGAATGCTTCTTAATATACCTACAGTCGAAAGTAAATACCACTTTTACAAAAAGATAACATCCTGAAGGTGTGAATGAAAAGTTTCAATAAATGAATGTTAATATAAAGTATTTATTTCATTTTTTTAATATAGATTTTTAGGTGGCCTAAATTACTTCATCCCCTTCTCATTTTAAGGATGGAATGCTTCTTAATATACCTACAGTCGAAAGTAAATACCACTTTTACAAAAAGATAACATCCTGAAGGTGTGAATGAAAAGTTTCAATAAATGAATGTTAATATAAAGTATTTATTTCATTTTTTTAATATAGATTTTTAGGTGGCCTAAATTACTTCATCCCCTTCTCATTTTAAGGATGGAATGCTTCTTAATATACCTACAGTCGAAAGTAAATACCACTTTTACAAAAAGATAACATCCTGAAGGTGTGAATGAAAAGTTTCAATGAATGAATGTTTATATAAAGTATTTATTTCATTTTTTTAATATAGATTTTTAGGTGGCTTAAATTACTTTATCCCCTTCTCATTTTAAGGATGAAATACTTCTTAATATACCTACAGTCGAAAGTTAATGCCACTTTTACAAAAAGATAACATCCTGAAGGTGTGAATGAAAAGTTTTAATAAATGAATGTTAATATAAAGTATTTATTTCATTTTTTTAATATAGATTGTTAGGTGGCTTAAATTACTTTATCCCCTTCTCATTTTAAGGATGGAATACTTCTTAATATACCTACAGTCGAAAGTTAATACCACTTTTACAAAAAGATAACATCCTGAAGGTGTGAATGAAAAGTTTCAATAAGTGAATGTTAATATAAAGTATTTATTTCATTTTTTTAATATAGATATTTAGGTGGCTTAAATTACTTTATCCCCTTCTCATTTTAAGGATGGAATACTTCTTAATATACCTACAGTCGAAAGTTAATACCACTTTTACAAAAAGATAACATCCTGAAGATGTGAATGAAAAGTTTTAATGGATGAATGTTTATATAAAGTATTTATTTCCTTTTTTTAATATAGATTTTTAGGTGGCTTAAATTACTTTATCCCCTTCTCATTTTAAGGATGGAATACTTCTTAATATACCTACAGTCGAAAGTTAATACCACTTTTACAAAAAGATAACATCCTGAAGATGTGAATGAAAAGTTTTAATGAATGAATGTTTATATAAAGTATTTATTTCATTTTTTTAATATAGATTGTTAGGTGGCTTAAATTACTTTATCCCCTTCTCATTTTAAGGATGGAATACTTCTTAATATACCTACAGTCGAAAGTTAATACCACTTTTACAAAAAGATAACATCCTGAAGGTGTGAATGAAAAGTTTCAATAAGTGAATGTTAATATAAAGTATTTATTTCATTTTTTTAATATAGATATTTAGGTGGCTTAAATTACTTTATCCCCTTCTCATTTTAAGGATGGAATACTTCTTAATATACCTACAGTCGAAAGTTAATACCACTTTTACAAAAAGATAACATCCTGAAGATGTGAATGAAAAGTTTTAATGAATGAATGTTAATATAAAGTATTTATTTCATTTTTTTAATATAGATTTTTAGGTGGCCTAAATTACTTCATCCCCTTTCTATTTTAAGGATGAAATGCTTCTTAATATACCTACAGTCGAAAGTTAATACCACTTTTACAAAAAGATAACATCCTGAAGATGTGAATGAAAAGTTTTAATGGATGAATGTTTATATAAAGTATTTATTTCCTTTTTTTAATATAGATTTTTAGGTGGCTTAAATTACTTTATCCCCTTCTCATTTTAAGGATGGAATACTTCTTAATATACCTACAGTCGAAAGTTAATACTACTTTTACAAAAAGATAACATCCTGAAGATGTGAATGAAAAGTTTTAATGAATGAATGTTTATATAAAGTATTTATTTCATTTTTTTAATATAGATTTTTAGGTGGCTTAAATTACTTTATCCCCTTCTCATTTTAAGGATTAAATACTTCTTAATATACCTACAGTCGAAAGTTAATGCCACTTTTACAAACAGATAACATCCTGAAGGTGTGAATGAAAAGTTTTAATGAATGAATGTTTATATAAAGTATTTATTTCCTTTTTTTAATATAGATTTTTAGGTGGCTTAAATTACTTTATCCCCTTCTCATTTTAAGGATGGAATGCTTCTTAATATACCTACAGTCGAAAGTTAATACCACTTTTACAAAAAGATAACATCCTGAAGGTGTGAATGAAAAGTTTCAATAAATGAATGTTAATATAAAGTATTTATTTCATTTTTTAATATAGATTTTTAGGTGGCCTAAATTACTTCATCCCCTTCTCATTTTAAGGATGAAATGCTTCTTAATATACCTACAGTCGAAGGTTAATGCCACTTTTACAAAAAGATAACATCCTGAAGGTGTGAATGAAAAGTTTCAATAAATGAATGTTAATATAAAGTATTTATTTCATTTTTTTAATATTGATTTTTAGGTGGCTTAAATTACTTCATCCCCTTCTCATTTTAAGGATGAAAGGCTTCTTAATATACCTACAGTCGAGAGTTAATACCACTTTTACAAAAAGATAACATCCTGAAGGTGTGAATAAAAAGTTTTATTAAATGAATGTTTATATAAAGTATTTTTTTCATTTTTTTAATATAGATTTTTAGGTGGCTTAAATTACTTCATCCCCTCCTCATTTTAAGGATGAAATGCTTCTTAATATACCTACAGTCGAGAGTTAATACCACTTTTACAAAAAGATAACATCCTGAAGGTGTGAATAAAAAGTTTTATTAAATCAATGTTTATATAAAGTATTTATTTCATTTTTTTAATATAGATTTTTAGGTTGCTTAAATTACTTCATCCCCTTCTCATTTTTAGGATGAAATGCTTCTTAATATACCTACAGTCGAGAGTTAATACCACTTTTACAAAAAGATAACATCCTGAAGGTGTGAATGAAAAGTTTCAATAAATGAATGTTAATATAAAGTATTCATTTAATTTTTTTAATATAGATTTTTAGGTGGCTTAAATTACTTCATCCCCTTCTCATTTTAAGGATGAAATGCTTCTTAATATACCTACAGTCGAGAGTTAATACCACTTTTACAAAAAGATAACATCCTGAAGGTGTGAATAAAAAGTTTTATTAAATGAATGTTTATATAAAGTATTTATTTCATTTTTTTAATATAGATTTTTAGGTGGCTTAAATTACTTCATCCCCTTCTCATTTTAAGGATGAAATGCTTCTTAATATACCTACAGTCGAGAGTTAATACCACTTTTACAAAAAGATAACATCCTGAAGGTGTGAATAAAAAGTTTTATTAAATGAATGTTTATATAAAGTATTTATTTCATTTTTTTAATATAGATTTTTAGGTGGCTTAAATTACTTCATCCCCTTCTCATTTTAAGGATGAAATGCTTCTTAATATACCTACAGTCGAGAGTTAATACCACTTTTACAAAAAGATAACATCCTGAAGGTGTGAATTAAAAGTTTCAATAAATGAATGTTAATATAAAGTATTTATTTCATTTTTTTAATATAGATTTTTAGGTGGCTTAAATTACTTCATCCCCTTCTCATTTTAAGGATGAAAGGCTTCTTAATATACTTACAGTCGAAAGTTAATACCACTTTTACAAAAAGATAACATCCTGAAGGTGTGAATGAAAAGTTTCAATAAATGAATGTTAATATAAAGTATTTATTTCATTTTTTTAATATAGATTTTTAGGTGGCTTAAATTACTTCATCCCCTTCTCATTTTAAGGATGAAATGCTTCTTAATATACTTACAGTCGAAAGTTAATACCACTTTTACAAAAAGATAACATCCTGAAGGTGTGAATGAAAAGTTTCAATAAATGAATGTTAATATAAAGTATTTATTTCAATTTTTTAATATAGATTTTTAGGTTGCTTAAATTACTTCATCCCCTTCTCATTTTAAGGATGAAATACTTCTTAATATACCTACAGTCCAAAGTTAATACCACTTTTACAAAAAGATAACATCCTGAAGGTGTGAATGAAAAGTTTCAATAAATGAATGTTTATATAAAGTATTTATTTCATTTTTTTAATATAGATTTTTAGGTGGCTTAAATTACTTCATCCCCTTCTCATTTAAAGGATGAAATACTTCTTAATATACCTACAGTCGAAAGTTAATACCACTTTTACAAAAAGATAACATCCTGAAGGTGTGAATGAAAAGTTTCAATAAATGAATGTTTATATAAAGTATTTATTTCATTTTTTTAATATAGATTTTTAGGTGGCTTAAATTACTTCATCCCCTTCTCATTTAAAGGATGAAATACTTCTTAATATACCTACAGTCGAAAGTTAATACCACTTTTACAAAAAGATAACATCCTGAAGGTGTGAATGAAAAGTTTCAATAAATGAATGTTAATATAAAGTATTTATTTCATTTTTTTAATATAGATTTTTAGGTGGCTTAAATTACTTTATCCCCTTCTCATTTAAAGGATGAAATACTTCTTAATATACCTATAGTCGAAAGTTAATACCACTTTTACAAAAAGATAACATCCTAGAGGTGTGAATGAAAAGTTTCAATAAATGAATGTTAATATAAAGTATTTATTTCATTTTTTTAATATAGATTTTTAGGTGGCTTAAATTACTTCATCCCCTTCTCATTTAAAGGATGAAATACTTCTTAATATACCTACAGTCGAAAGTTAATACCACTTTTACAAAAAGATAACATCCTGAAGGTGTGAATGAAAAGTTTCAATAAATGAATGTTAATATAAAGTATTTATTTCATTTTTTTAATATAGATTTTTAGGTGGCTTAAATTACTTCATCCCCTTCTCATTTAAAGGATGAAATACTTCTTAATATACCTACAGTCGAAAGTTAATACCACTTTTACAAAAAGATAACATCCTGAAGGTGTGAATGAAAAGTTTCAATAAATGAATGTTAATATAAAGTATTTATTTCATTTTTTTAATATAGATTTTTAGGTGGCTTAAATTACTTCATCCCCTTCTCATTTAAAGGATGAAATACTTCTTAATATACCTACAGTCGAAAGTTAATACCACTTTTACAAAAAGATAACATCCTGAAGGTGTGAATGAAAAGTTTCAATAAATGAATGTTAATATAAAGTATTTATTTCATTTTTTTAATATAGATTTTTAGGTGGCTTAAATTACTTCATCCCCTTCTCATTTAAAGGATGAAATACTTCTTAATATACCTACAGTCGAAAGTTAATACCACTTTTACAAAAAGATAACATCCTGAAGGTGTGAATGAAAAGTTTCAATAAATGAATGTTAATATAAAGTATTTATTTCATTTTTTTAATATAGATTTTTAGGTGGCTTAAATTACTTCATCCCCTTCTCATTTAAAGGATGAAATACTTCTTAATATACCTACAGTCGAAAGTTAATACCACTTTTACAAAAAGATAACATCCTGAAGGTGTGAATGAAAAGTTTCAATAAATGAATGTTAATATAAAGTATTTATTTCATTTTTTTAATATAGATTTTTAGGTGGCTTAAATTACTTCATCCCCTTCTCATTTAAAGGATGAAATACTTCTTAATATACCTACAGTCGAAAGTTAATACCACTTTTACAAAAAGATAACATCCTGAAGGTGTGAATGAAAAGTTTCAATAAATGAATGTTAATATAAAGTATTTATTTCATTTTTTTAATATAGATTTTTAGGTGGCTTAAATTACTTCATCCCCTTCTCATTTAAAGGATGAAATACTTCTTAATATACCTACAGTCGAAAGTTAATACCACTTTTACAAAAAGATAACATCCTGAAGGTGTGAATGAAAAGTTTCAATAAATGAATGTTAATATAAAGTATTTATTTCATTTTTTTAATATAGATTTTTAGGTGGCTTAAATTACTTCATCCCCTTCTCATTTAAAGGATGAAATACTTCTTAATATACCTATAGTCGAAAGTTAATACCACTTTTACAAAAAGATAACATCCTGAAGGTGTGAATGAAAAGTTTCAATAAATGAATGTTAATATAAAGTATTTATTTCATTTTTTTAATATAGATTTTTAGGTGGCTTAAATTACTTCATCCCCTTCTCATTTAAAGGATGAAATACTTCTTAATATACCTACAGTCGAAAGTTAATACCACTTTTACAAAAAGATAACATCCTGAAGGTGTGAATGAAAAGTTTCAATAAATGAATGTTAATATAAGGTATTTATTTCATTTTTTTAATATAGATTTTTAGGTGGCTTAAATTACTTCATCCCCTTCTCATTTAAAGGATGAAATACTTCTTAATATACCTATAGTCGAAAGTTAATACCACTTTTACAAAAAGATAACATCCTGAAGGTGTGAATGAAAAGTTTAAATAAATGAATGTTAATATAAAGTATTTATTTCATTTTTTTAATATAGATTTTGCGGTGGCTTAAATTACTTCATCCCCTTCTCATTTAAAGGATGAAATACTTCTTAATATACCTACAGTCGAAAGTTAATACCACTTTTACAAAAAGATAACATCCTGAAGGTGTGAATGAAAAGTTTCAATAAATGAATGTTAATATAAAGTATTTATTTCATTTTTTTAATATAGATTATTAGGTGGCTTAAATTACTTTACTCCCTTCTCATTTTAAGGATGGAATACTTCTTAATATACCTATAGTCGAAAGTTAATACCACTTTTACAAAAAGATAACATCCTGAAGGTGTGAATGAAAAGTTTCAATAAATGAATGTTAATATAAAGTATTTATTTCATTTTTATAATATAGATTTTTAGGTGGCTTAAATTACTTCATCCCCTTCTCATTTAAAGGATGAAATACTTCTTAATATACCTATAGTCGAAAGTTAATACCACTTTTACAAAAAGATAACATCCTGAAGGTGTGAATGAAAAGTTTCAATAAATGAATGTTAATATAAAGTATTTATTTCATTTTTTTAATATAGATTTTTAGGTGGCTTAAATTACTTTACTCCCTTCTCATTTAAAGGATGAAATACTTCTTAATATACCTATAGTCGAAAGTTAATACCACTTTTACAAAAAGATAACATCCTGAAGGTGTGAATGAAAAGTTTCAATAAATGAATGTTAATATAAAGTATTTATTTCATTTTTTTAATATAGATTTTTAGGTGGCTTAAATTACTTCATCCCCTTCTCATTTAAAGGATGAAATACTTCTTAATATACCTACAGTCGAAAGTTAATACCACTTTTACAAAAAGATAACATCCTGAAGGTGTGAATGAAAAGTTTCAATAAATGAATGTTAATATAAAGTATTTATTTCATTTTTTTAATATAGATTTTGCGGTGGCTTAAATTACTTTACTCCCTTCTCATTTAAAGGATGAAATACTTCTTAATATACCTATAGTCGAAAGTTAATACCACTTTTACAAAAAGATAACATCCTGAAGGTGTGAATGAAAAGTTTCAATAAATGAATGTTAATATAAAGTATTTATTTCATTTTTTTAATATAGATTTTTAGGTGGCTTAAATTACTTCATCCCCTTCTCATTTAAAGGATGAAATACTTCTTAATATACCTACAGTCGAAAGTTAATACCACTTTTACAAAAAGATAACATCCTGAAGGTGTGAATGAAAAGTTTCAATAAATGAATGTTAATATAAAGTATTTATTTCATTTTTTTAATATAGATTTTTAGGTGGCTTAAATTACTTTACTCCCTTCTCATTTTAAGGATGGAATACTTCTTAATATACCTATAGTCGAAAGTTAATACCACTTTTACAAAAAGATAACATCCTGAAGGTGTGAATGAAAAGTTTCAATAAATGAATGTTAATATAAAGTATTTATTTCATTTTTTTAATATAGATTTTTAGGTGGCTTAAATTACTTCATCCCCTTCTCATTTAAAGGATGAAATACTTCTTAATATACCTATAGTCGAAAGTTAATACCACTTTTACAAAAAGATAACATCCTGAAGGTGTGAATGAAAAGTTTCAATAAATGAATGTTAATATAAAGTATTTATTTCATTTTTTTAATATATATTATTAGGTGGCTTAAATTACTTTACTCCCTTCTCATGTAAAGGATGAAATACTTCTTAATATACCTATAGTCGAAAGTTAATACCACTTTTACAAAAAGATAACATCCTGAAGGTGTGAATGAAAAGTTTCAATAAATGAATGTTAATATAAAGTATTTATTTCATTTTTTTAATATAGATTTTTAGGTGGCTTAAATTACTTTATCCCCTTCTCATTTAAAGGATGGAATACTTCTTAATATACCTATAGTCGAAAGTTAATACCACTTTTACAAAAAGATAACATCCTGAAGGTGTGAATGAAAAGTTTCAATAAATAAATGTTAATATAAAGTATTTATTTCATTTTTTTAATATAGATTTTTAGGTGGCTTAAATTACTTCATCCCCTTCTCATTTTAAGGATGAAATGCTTCTTAATATACCTATAGTCGAAAGTTAATACCACTTTTACAAAAAGATAACATCCTGAAGGTGTGAATAAAAAGTTTTATTAAATGAATGTTTATATAAAGTATTTATTTCATATTTTTAATATAGATTTTTAGGTGGCTTAAATTACTTCATCCCCTTCTCATTTAAAGGATGAAATACTTCTTAATATACCTATAGTCGAAAGTTAATACCACTTTTACAAAAAGATAACATCCTGAAGGTGTGAATGAAAAGTTTCAATAAATGAATGTTAATATAAAGTATTTATTTCATTTTTTTAATATAGATTTTTAGGTCGCTTAAATTACTTCATCCCCTTCTCATTTTAAGGATGGAATACTTCTTAATATACCTATAGTCGAAAGTTAATACCACTTTTACAAAAAGATAACATCCTGAAGGTGTGAATGAAAAGTTTCAATAAATGAATGTTAATATAACGTATTTATTTCATTTTTTTAATATAGATTTTTAGGTGGCTTAAATTACTTCATCCCCTTCTCATTTAAAGGATGAAATACTTCTTAATATACCTATAGTCGAAAGTTAATACCACTTGTACAAAAAGATAACATCCTGAAGGTGTGAATGAAAAGTTTAAATAAATGAATGTTAATATAAAGTATTTATTTCATTTTTTTAATATAGATTTTGCGGTGGCTTAAATTACTTCATCCCCTTCTCATTTAAAGGATGAAATACTTCTTAATATACCTACAGTCGAAAGTTAATACCACTTTTACAAAAAGATAACATCCTGAAGGTGTGAATGAAAAGTTTCAATAAATGAATGTTAATATAAAGTATTTATTTCATTTTTTTAATATAGATTATTAGGTGGCTTAAATTACTTTACTCCCTTCTCATTTTAAGGATGGAATACTTCTTAATATACCTATAGTCGAAAGTTAATACCACTTTTACAAAAAGATAACATCCTGAAGGTGTGAATGAAAAGTTTCAATAAATGAATGTTAATATAAAGTATTTATTTCATTTTTTTAATATAGATTTTTAGGTGGCTTAAATTACTTCATCCCCTTCTCATTTAAAGGATGAAATACTTCTTAATATACCTATAGTCGAAAGTTAATACCACTTTTACAAAAAGATAACATCCTGAAGGTGTGAATGAAAAGTTTCAATAAATGAATGTTAATATAAAGTATTTATTTCATTTTTTTAATATAGATTTTGCGGTGGCTTAAATTACTTTACTCCCTTCTCATTTAAAGGATGAAATACTTCTTAATATACCTATAGTCGAAAGTTAATACCACTTTTACAAAAAGATAACATCCTGAAGGTGTGAATGAAAAGTTTCAATAAATGAATGTTAATATAAAGTATTTATTTCATTTTTTTAATATAGATTTTTAGGTGGCTTAAATTACTTCATCCCCTTCTCATTTAAAGGATGAAATACTTCTTAATATACCTACAGTCGAAAGTTAATACCACTTTTACAAAAAGATAACATCCTGAAGGTGTGAATGAAAAGTTTCAATAAATGAATGTTAATATAAAGTATTTATTTCATTTTTTTAATATAGATTTTGCGGTGGCTTAAATTACTTTACTCCCTTCTCATTTAAAGGATGAAATACTTCTTAATATACCTATAGTCGAAAGTTAATACCACTTTTACAAAAAGATAACATCCTGAAGGTGTGAATGAAAAGTTTCAATAAATGAATGTTAATATAAAGTATTTATTTCATTTTTTTAATATAGATTTTTAGGTGGCTTAAATTACTTCATCCCCTTCTCATTTAAAGGATGAAATACTTCTTAATATACCTACAGTCGAAAGTTAATACCACTTTTACAAAAAGATAACATCCTGAAGGTGTGAATGAAAAGATTCAATAAATGAATGTTAATATAAAGTATTTATTTCATTTTTTTAATATAGATTTTTAGGTGGCTTAAATTACTTTACTCCCTTCTCATTTTAAGGATGGAATACTTCTTAATATACCTATAGTGGAAAGTTAATACCACTTTTACAAAAAGATAACATCCTGAAGGTGTGAATGAAAAGTTTCAATAAATGAATGTTAATATAAAGTATTTATTTCATTTTTTTAATATAGATTTTTAGGTGGCTTAAATTACTTCATCCCCTTCTCATTTAAAGGATGAAATACTTCTTAATATACCTATAGTCGAAAGTTAATACCACTTTTACAAAAAGATAACATCCTGAAGGTGTGAATGAAAAGTTTCAATAAATGAATGTTAATATAAAGTATTTATTTCATTTTTTTAATATATATTATTAGGTGGCTTAAATTACTTTACTCCCTTCTCATGTAAAGGATGAAATACTTCTTAATATACCTATAGTCGAAAGTTAATACCACTTTTACAAAAAGATAACATCCTGAAGGTGTGAATGAAAAGTTTCAATAAATGAATGTTAATATAAAGTATTTATTTGATTTTTTTAATATAGATTTTTAGGTGGCTTAAATTACTTTATCCCCTTCTCATTTTAAGGATGGAATACTTCTTAATATACCTATAGTCGAAAGTTAATACCACTTTTACAAAAAGATAACATCCTGAAGGTGTGAATGAAAAGTTTCAATAAATAAATGTTAATATAAAGTATTTATTTCATTTTTTTAATATAGATTTTTAGGTGGCTTAAATTACTTCATCCCCTTCTCATTTTAAGGATGAAATGCTTCTTAATATACCTATAGTCGAAAGTTAATACCACTTTTACAAAAAGATAACATCCTGAAGGTGTGAATAAAAAGTTTTATTAAATGAATGTTTATATAAAGTATTTATTTCATATTTTTAATATAGATTTTTAGGTGGCTTAAATTACTTCATCCCCTTCTCATTTAAAGGATGAAATACTTCTTAATATACCTATAGTCGAAAGTTAATACCACTTTTACAAAAAGATAACATCCTGAAGGTGTGAATGAAAAGTTTCAATAAATGAATGTTAATATAAAGTATTTATTTCATTTTTTTAATATAGATTTTAGGTGGCTTAAATTACTTCATCCCCTTCTCATTTTAAGGATGGAATACTTCTTAATATACCTATAGTCGAAAGTTAATACCACTTTTACAAAAAGATAACATCCTGAAGGTGTGAATGAAAAGTTTCAATAAATGAATGTTAATATAACGTATTTATTTCATTTTTTTAATATAGATTTTTAGGTGGCTTAAATTACTTCATCCCCTTCTCATTTTAAGGATAAAATGCTTCTTTATATACCTATAGTCGAAAGTTAATACCACTTTTACAAAAAGATAACATCCTGAAGGTGTGAATTAAAAGTTTTATTAAATGAATGTTAATATAAAGTATTTATTTCATTTTTTTAATATAGATTTTTAGGTGGCTTAAATTACTTCATCCCCTTCTCATTTTAAGGATAAAATGCTTCTTTATATACCTATAGTCGAAAGTTAATACCACTTTTACAAAAAGATAACATCCTGAAGGTGTGAATTAAAAGTTTTATTAAATGAATGTTAATATAAAGTATTTATTTCATTTTTTTAATATAGATTTTTAGGTGGCTTAAATTATTTCATCCCCTTTTTATTTTAAGGATGAAATGCTTCTTAATATACCTATAGTCGAAAGTTAATACCACTTTTACAAGAAGATAACATCCTGAAGGTGTGAATAAAAAGTTTTATTAAATGAATGTTTATATAAAGTATTTATTTCATTTTTTTAATATAGATTTTTAGGTGGCTTAAATTACTTCATCCCCTTCTCATTTAAAGGATGAAATACTTCTTAATATACCTATAGTCGAAAGTTAATACCACTTTTACAAAAAGATAACATCCTGAAGGTGTGAATGAAAAGTTTCAATAAATGAATGTTAATATAAAGTATTTATTTCATTTTTTTAATATAGATTTTGCGGTGGCTTAAATTACTTCATCCCCTTCTCATTTAAAGGATGAAATACTTCTTAATATACCTACAGTCGAAAGTTAATACCACTTTTACAAAAAGATAACATCCTGAAGGTGTGAATGAAAAGTTTCAATAAATGAATGTTAATATAAAGTATTTATTTCATTTTTTTAATATAGATTATTAGGTGGCTTAAATTACTTTATCCCCTTCTCATTTTAAGGATGGAATACTTCTTAATATACCTATAGTGGAAAGTTAATACCACTTTTACAAAAAGATAACATCCTGAAGGTGTGAATGAAAAGTTTTAATGAATGAATGTTAATATAAAGTATTTATTTCATTTTTTTAATATAGATTTTTAGGTGGCTTAAATTATTTCATCCCCTTTTTATTTTAAGGATGAAATGCTTCTTAATATACCTATAGTCGAAAGTTAATACCACTTTTACAAGAAGATAACATCCTGAAGGTGTGAATAAAAAGTTTTATTAAATGAATGTTTATATAAAGTATTTATTTCATTTTTTTAATATAGATTTTTAGGTGGCTTAAATTACTTCATCCCCTTCTCATTTAAAGGATGAAATACTTCTTAATATACCTATAGTCGAAAGTTAATACCACTTTTACAAAAAGATAACATCCTGAAGGTGTGAATGAAAAGTTTCAATAAATGAATGTTAATATAAAGTATTTATTTCATTTTTTTAATATAGATTTTGCGGTGGCTTAAATTACTTCATCCCCTTCTCATTTAAAGGATGAAATACTTCTTAATATACCTACAGTCGAAAGTTAATACCACTTTTACAAAAAGATAACATCCTGAAGGTGTGAATGAAAAGTTTCAATAAATGAATGTTAATATAAAGTATTTATTTCATTTTTTTAATATAGATTATTAGGTGGCTTAAATTACTTTATCCCCTTCTCATTTTAAGGATGGAATACTTCTTAATATACCTATAGTGGAAAGTTAATACCACTTTTACAAAAAGATAACATCCTGAAGGTGTGAATGAAAAGTTTCAATAAATGAATGTTAATATAAAGTATTTATTTCATGTTTTTAATATAGATTTTTAGGTGGCTTAAATTACTTTATCCCCTTCTCATTTTAAGGATGGAATACTTCTTAATATACCTATAGTTGAAAGATAATACCACTTTTACAAAAAGATAACATCCTGAAGGTGTGAATGAAAAGTTTCAATAAATGAATGTTAATATAAAGTATTTATTTCATTTTTTTAATATAGATTTTTAGGTGGCTTAAATTACTTCATCCCCTTCTCATTTTAAGGATGAAATACTTCTTAATATACCTATAGTCGAAAGTTAATACCACTTTTACAAAAAGATAACATCCTGAAGGTGTTAATGAAAAGTTTCAATAAATGAATGTTAATATAAAGTATTTATTTCATTTTTTTAATATAGATTTTTAGGTGGCTTAAATTACTTCATCCCCTTCTCATTTAAAGGATTAAATACTTCTTAATATACCTATAGTCGAAAGTTAATACCACTTTTACAAAAAGATAACATCCTGAAGGTGTGAATGAAAAGTTTCAATAAATGAATGTTAATATAAAGTATTTATTTCATTTTTTTAATATAGATTTTTAGGTGGCTTAAATTACTTTATCCCCTTCTCATTTTAAGGATGGAATACTTCTTAATATACCTATAGTCGAAAGTTAATACCACTTTTACAAAAAGATAACATCCTGAAGGTGTTAATGAAAAGTTTCAATAAATGAATGTTAATATAAAGTATTTATTTCATTTTTTAATATAGATTTTTAGGTTGCTTAAATTACTTCATCCCCTTCTCATTTTAAGGATGAAATGCTTCTTAATATACCTATAGTCGAAAGTTAATACCACTTTTACAAAAAGATAACATCCTGAAGGTGTGAATGAAAAGTTTCAATAAATGAATGATAATATAAAGTATTTATTTCATTTATTTAATATAGATTTTTAGGTGGCTTAAATTACTTCATCCCCTTCTCATTTTAAGGATGAAATGCTTCTTAATATACCTATAGTCGAAAGTTAATACCACTTTTACAAAAAGATAACATCCTGAAGGTGTGAATGAAAAGTTTTAATGAATGAATGTTAATATAAAGTATTTATTTCATTTTTTTAATATAGATTTTTAGGTGGCTTAAATTATTTCATCCCCTTTTTATTTTAAGGATGAAATGCTTCTTAATATACCTATAGTCGAAAGTTAATACCACTTTTACAAGAAGATAACATCCTGAAGGTGTGAATAAAAAGTTTTATTAAATGAATGTTTATATAAAGTATTTATTTCATTTTTTTAATATAGATTTTTAGGTGGCTTAAATTACTTCATCCCCTTCTCATTTAAAGGATGAAATACTTCTTAATATACCTATAGTCGAAAGTTAATACCACTTTTACAAAAAGATAACATCCTGAAGGTGTGAATGAAAAGTTTCAATAAATGAATGTTAATATAAAGTATTTATTTCAATTTTTTAATATAGATTTTTAGGTTGCTTAAATGACTTCATCCCCTTCTCATTTTAAGGATGAAATGCTTCTTAATATACCTATAGTCGAAAGTTAATACCACTTTTACAAAAAGATAACATCCTGAAGGTGTGAATGAAAAGTTTCAATAAATGAATGTTAATATAAAGTATTTATTTCAATTTTTTAATATAGATTTTTAGGTTGCTTAAATTACTTCATCCCCTTCTCATTTTAAGGATGAAATGCTTCTTAATATACCTATAGTCGAAAGTTAATACCACTTTTACAAAAAGATAACATCCTGAAGGTGTGAATGAAAAGTTTCAATAAATGAATGTTAATATAAAGTATTTATTTCAATTTTTTAATATAGATTTTTAGGTTGCTTAAATTACTTCATCCCCTTCTCATTTTAAGGATGAAATGCTTCTTAATATACCTATAGTCGAAAGTTAATACCACTTTTACAAAAAGATAACATCCTGAAGGTGTGAATGAAAAGTTTCAATAAATGAATGTTAATATAAAGTATTTATTTCAATTTTTTGATATAGATTTTTAGGTTGCTTAAATTACTTCATCCCCTTCTCATTTTAAGGATGAAATGCTTCTTAATATACCTATAGTCGAAAGTTAATACCACTTTTACAAAAAGATAACATCCTGAAGGTGTGAATGAAAAGTTTCAATAAATGAATGTTAATATAAAGTATTTATTTCAATTTTTTAATATAGATTTTTAGGTTGCTTAAATTACTTCATCCCCTTCTCATTTTAAGGATGAAATGCTTCTTAATATACCTATAGTCGAAAGTTAATACCACTTTTACAAAAAGATAACATCCTGAAGGTGTGAATGAAAAGTTTCAATAAATGAATGTTAATATAAAGTATTTATTTCATTTTTTTAATATAGATTTTTAGGTGGCTTAAATTACTTCATCCCCTTCTCATTTAAAGGATTAAATACTTCTTAATATACCTATAGTCGAAAGTTAATACCACTTTTACAAAAAGATAACATCCTGAAGGTGTGAATGAAAAGTTTCAATAAATGAATGTTAATATAAAGTATTTATTTCATTTTTTTAATATAGATTTTTAGGTGGCTTAAATTACTTCATCCCCTTCTCATTTTAAGGATGAAATGCTTCTTAATATACCTATAGTCGAAAGTTAATACCACTTTTACAAAAAGATAACATCCTGAAGGTGTGAATGAAAAGTTTCAATAAATGAATGTTAATATAAAGTATTTATTTCATTTTTTTAATATAGATTTTTAGGTGGCTTAAATTACTTCACCCTCTTCTCATTTTAAGGATGAAATGCTTCTTAATATACCTATAGTCGAAAGTTAATACCACTTTTACAAAAAGATAACATCCTGAAGGTGTGAATGAAAAGTTTCAATAAATGAATGTTAATATAAAGTATTTATTTCATTTTTTTAATATAGATTTTTAAGTGGCTTAAATTACTTCATCCCCTTCTCATTTTAAGGATGAAATGCTTCTTAATATACTTACAGTCGAAAGTTAATACCACTTTTACTAAAAGATAACATCCTGAAGATGTGAATAAAAAGTTTTAATAAATGAATGTTTATATAAAGTATTTATTTCATTTTTTTAATATAGATTTTTACAAAAAGATAACATCCTGAAGGTGCGAATGAAAAGTTTTTAAAACTATTCTTTTTTAAATAAAATATCTTTAAATAATTTTATTAATAACTAAAAGAAAATAGTACCATCGATAAAACGATTGTGTATATAGAAGAAAATTTGGAAATGCAAATTTAAAAATGTATATAACAAAATATTAATTCATTAGAAATTAATCAAATAAATAAATATGCAATTCCGCAATATCGCGATTAGTTTGAGAGAGCTTGGAGATTCTTATACGGTATTTAAAAATATGTTTGTATCATTAGAATTAAATAAGCCGAGTCGGTTTTGATGTTAATATTGTTAGGATAACTGGAAAAAAGTTTCGCATTGATTCATTTAGATAAATCCCTGCTATAATAATTTAAAAAGTTGCTCAGCTGTGCTGGTTCCCTGTTCTCTCGAAACTTGACAAAAAATGTCTTGTCGAATCTTGATTCCCTGTTAGCTAAAAAAGTTGCCTTTTTGTTACCAGTGTTCAAGAATTCTGGTGAAAGAATTGAACCGCAAAATTATTGCCACACCTGTCTTCTGCCGCTCTTCGCTAAAATCTTTGAATCATTAATCAATCTTGCAAAAGTCCTACACCTCCTTAATGCTAAATTTATTTCTGCCCATCAGTACGGATTTAAGCAAGCTCGTTTTATCGAGGATATCCTAACGGGCATCTCTGAACGCATATACCATGGTGAAGCTAGGGCCGTAGCACTTGATATATCCGAAGCCTTTGAAAAGGTCTAACATAAAGGTATTCTCATGAAAACTAAATCGTACGGTATTACTGGACGAATATTTAATACTAGCAACAACAAAAAAACGCCATCCGGGCAGCTATTAATCTAGCTGTAGCCTTATCTACAGAAAAACAAAGAAACAATTTTATTTTCAAATGTTGGTAATTTGAAGAAAAATAACAAAAAGATGATTGTCATGGTGTTATTTGATATATTCTAATGTTTAGATTTGATTTTGTATAAGCATAAAAATGTATTCCTCATAATGAAAGGGGTAAACAAAATATTCGGGGCGATTGTCAAGAATAACAAACAGAAAAAAACAGGGTGAAAAAAACAATTAATCAACAAATAACTGTTACCAAATGCAGTAAAGTTATTTTTCTACCTACCTGCCTATTTTTTAAATGTTTTTATTGCATTTTAACAATTCGTTCAAATCCGATATCGTTACAGTTTCATTTTCAAGTTTACGCAATCGGACATCCCCGAAATCTGCTTAATGAGTTTTTCGTCTTTTGGGGTGAAACAAAAAGTCAATAAGTAACTGTCCCAAACACATTAAAGTTTACTTTCTACCTAACTGAAAGGAGAAAAGTATAAAAACAACTATTAGACTTTGTAGACGGACATCAATCGACAGTAAGCCATCTTGTTTTTCAGGTAACGTAATATATTTGACCGAACTTTTTAATTGTAATAAAAAAAAACGCTTTAAGATACTTTAAAACACAAAAACCATAGGCGGGTATGTAGGAAAGTAAGTTTTATTGCCTTTGGTAGCAGTTACTTTTTACTAATTTTTTACGGCTCTTTTCTTTCTGTTGATTATTTTTGACAATCGTCAAAAGTGGAACCTCAATTGGTCCAATAAAAGATATATATATATATATATATATATATATATATATATATATATATATATATATATATATATATATATATATATATATATATATATATATATATATATATTTGAGTAATTAAAAATAGTTACTTTGTTTTTTTGGCTTTTATTATTAAAGACAAAAAAAACAAAAAAAAACTGAATTACGATCTTTTTAAATATGAATCTAGTTTTTTGTAACGTAAAAAGCTAAGTGGAGGGGGGCGTAAAGTCAAACAAATATTTTTACTCAGAGAATTCCATAATTTTAACAAACTTTGGTAAATTTGTTGCTGAACACCCTATGCTAAATTATCCACCTACTCAAAAATGAGATTCTACTTTTAGGGTAATTTTAACTTATTGGGGCAGTTACCTAATATATTTTTGACACTAACCCTAAGTCCGACTGGCAAGTTTGTACAACCACATGTAATCGCCTAAAAAAGTGAATATCTCCCCCCACAAAAAATAATGCACCAAATTTATCTCCAATAGCAAAATAATATGGTTCCAGTATCGCAAAGTAAGTAAGGATTAAGTCATAGAGTGAATGCGGTATTTTAGTGACAGTGCCTTCCATGGTGTTTTTTACAGAAGTCATGACTATCGACTCCACAAACAAAGATTTGTTGTCAAAGGTGTATGACCATTCTCCCCCCCCCCCCCAAGAAAAACGATTAGGGTTTTAAATGTCTTGTAAACACGGGACAAAAACTTTCGCCTTTATCCATATAAATAGGAAAACATTAACATTTATTCATAGAAATAGATAAATATTGATGTTTTTGTAATTTCGATACAAATGTATTCATCTTTTTAATAATAAATAAATGGATAAAAAAACGTGAAATAAAATTAAGTTAAAAGACTGCCTGGAAACGCCAAATAGGTAGAACTAATATTACATAAATTAATTAAGTTTTACTTAGACTATGACAAATAATGAATAATTATTTTTATAATACATACAAATCTGAAAGATTAATATTATTAATTGTTGTAGAAATAATAGAAGGTGAATCCAAATTTTTGTTAAGGTATTGTTAATTGTTTTTTTGTTTTTTTGTTTTTTTTTAAACTTTAGTCATGAAAACCAACATCAAACGCTGAATTATAATGGCTGCGTTTGACCTCGACCTTCAGTTGATAATAAGAATATTAAAATAAGTTTTGTATTTATAAAATAATAAAAGTTAGAATAATACAAAACCATAACACGAGACAATTAATAATAGTAATAAAAATTGATTTTTTATTTTAAATAGATTTTTCGTTATTCTGGATAATTGATAAGGAATAAAGTGTGTTACTCGATATACAAATGACACAACTCGATGTAAACTGTCTGAAAAAAGAATGAGATATATTGAGAAGCGAACAAGCTTCTTTTAGGCTCTTGAAAGAAACCGGAAAACAGTGAGCAGCTCACGGTTAGATGGATTTGGGAGGGCCTTACTGGCCAACATATCATTTTTGTATAATTTCTGGCTAAAAGCTGCTTAACACATGCCAGCATGTAAAACGGAGATTAAAATGATGATGATGATGATGATGATGATGATGATGATGATGATGATGATGGTGGTGATGGTTGTAGTTATTGTTCCTCTCCGTGTTATTATAAGGGAGACAGTGGAGAAAGGTACCTTCTGAATGGTGACTCACAATTCTACTAATTTGAATTAGTTTTAGTGAAAAATAAACTACAGTAAGATTTTCAAATTTTACCAACTTTCGAATCGAAAGTGTCGGGTTACCATTTGTAACGCAAACATTCAAACTCATAGTCCTTATTTCCTTGCCCTTTATAAGGTTCGGTTTTAATGTAGTGGAAAATCTAACTCTCCTTTAGATTGGGATAAAAATTGCCTCAGTCTAGAATGATTTGTATACTGACCGAGGGCAGAAAAGATAAAGTGTAGCATCAGAATAGATACTACACTTTGATCCTAGCCAAAAGGTCAAACTTATAGTCATTTACGAACTAAAACCTTAAATAAAAAATACTTATTTGTGTTCACTAAAACTTGAAATATTACTTTTCTAAACAATAATAAGTTCGCATAGCATAAAATTAGAATCGCATTTACTGAGAATTGTTATGTCAGACACCGAAAAGAATGTGTCTTCCTTAAGTTTCAGGCTTTGTAAATATGGTTTACGGGTGTGTCGATGATTTCCACGCGAGTGACTCCCTTTTCATTGCAATGGAGAAAAGTGGATCAGTTCAGTAACAAACTCAACCGTCTGTGGAACGTTGCCTGAAAGATTATTACGGTCAGTGGCAGCGAAGTGTACCCTTTGGTGCCCGAAATGAAAGTGCTTAAACTCGTTTCTGCACACACGGCTTTGCACACGCCTCAGCCAGAATTAATTAAAAAAAACATATAATAATATTTTGAAACAATCAGCAGATTTTTCTGAATTTATAGAAATTGCCCTTTTCGGGCCACCTACACTCAATATCAGGCCAGATTTTTCCTTCAACAAATGTTTAGCCCAAATCCACGACGTTTCTCCAGCTCCATCGACCCTCTGTCGGACTTTGGAAAGCTGAGAATGCATTTTCTAAACTCACGCACTCATAGCCACACTGACACCAACACACACATACACAATGCATTAACTCTTTCACTGTCTTACGCAAACGCACGCTAAAAGCGACACGCACACACACTGCTTGAATCCCCTTTAAATGTCGTCTGCTGATTGAAAACAAATTCATAAACTCAACCATTTTAATACTTCATACATTTCCCACTGAACTTTCTAATATGAAAACAAATGATTATTGACTCTATTTAATAACTTTCAATGAAATGCAATTTATATAATTGAGGGAGGAAGTTTTGATTACGATTTTTCAGACCCGTGGATAATTCACAGCACTTAAATTATCGACTCAGGCTTCCTCGATATCTCAACTAATGAATCCTTCTTTGTTCTGCAAGGACACTCAAAATATACACAATTATTCTATGTTTTCCTATCTTTGTAGACTTCAATTTTAAACATATATAAAATATCTCTTTTCTGAACTTCTGCCTTTGTACTCTTTATTTTGTTTGATAATCATATAACATTTCTCTCGCCTTCTCACACATTTGAATATTACTTAAAACTGTTTTTCGTTAAAATGTTTCTATAAAACTCGGCTCTCCCAAAATCTTCCCCCAAAAATTGGAACAATAAAAAGAGTTCTCTAAAAGTCCTATCAGATCGCCAATACAAAGTCAATCGACTGATCAGGAAGGATCACACTCAGAAATCGCTTTTCCTAAAAGTAACTGGGGTTTACAACAATAGCCACGCCCTCTCCAGGTGCACTACCACAGCGTATATGTTCTACCAGGAATCTTCTAGTCATGTTCTATGGGTCCCTAAACTCTCCTAGTAGTAATGCCAATTTAACTCGTACATCACATATTAGGGCTCATATAACATATTAGGGCTCATATCGCACGCTCTCAAAAATCTCTTGGACTCTATCCAGGTTATTTCTGTACTGTTACCCATCCCAAAACTATAGCGACACGCGGTGGGGGTATAAGAACAAAGGAGGCAATCTCGCGTACACGAAGAACGAATTATCTTCTTTCATTGAAGGGTAACAAAGATGGCTACTTTTAATCTTCCTTATTCTCCACCTATAAGTGATCAAATAAGGAAGCTGTCAAATATTTATTGCTGTTTGACCTCTTTTTATAGACACAGCAGACCTGTACATGACATTATTCTTAATTCTCTCTTTTCACGGAGGAGTACTCGAATCCTTACGATGTTTTTTGTAATTCAGATTTCAGAGAAAGCCAAGTGTCGTTATTAGCAATAACTAAATGGTAAACGGCTGTTGCAAGAATGATTGGCGATGGTGATTGAAATAATCTGGCCGTGCTGGGAATCTTATTAAACTTGCGTCACAGAAACGCCAAAGAAACCACGTGATTTTCGATTTCCTCTTCTCGTGTGTTACTCAACCGTAAAGCAACTGTTTATTCCTCAACTCAAAGAGTACACATCTGTGACACTCAGATCAGCCTAGTCTGGTCCAAGGCCATTTTAAATATTACAAAATGAGACTGGAATTGCGAGGCCTTTAGTGACGGCCTAACATATTTGAAGTTATATCCTGTATTTGTCGTTATTAAACGAACTTCGATCACTCGTCTGATGCGTATGAGAACGTCAACGGAAATCGTATTAAGAATTTGTCAACGCTATCAAACCAAAAGTTCGGAAGCTTCTGGGAGGTATTAGCCGGGAGATATAATAGAAACTTTGCGAATAAACCAACAAAAACATAAAACAAAGGTTATAAACGTCCATTTAACTCAGTTTTCTCCGCAGCTACAAATTCCTTTATCGTAAAACTTTGGAGATAAACCTACTAAAAATGTAATAAAATACAAAAGTCTCGGGACAAACAGAAACGCAATAAAATAGTTCATTTCGATCTTCATTCTATGAATTTTATATTAACTTTGCACAAGGAATTTAGGTACATTTTCTAGATGTGGTTTTCTTTCTTTCCCAATGCATAACTCTGTTACGACCAATTCTTGATTATGCCATCCAAGTAACAAATATTTATCTACAAAAACATATCGTACACCTGGAGCGTGTTCAACAGTTAGCAACAAGGATGCTAACATGACTCTTCATGCTTACCTACAAAGAACGGCTCCAAAGACTTAATCTATTCTCACTTTAACAACGGATGATGCGGAAAGACTTAATTCTGGCATACAATATCATCTGACTTTCGAAAAAAAATTCAGCCCAGCGCCAAGTCGTGGTTTGTGCGCGTATCCGCAAAAGATGAATCACTATCGGTTTCAGCTCAATAGAAGAAAGGCCATAATCTCTGTCCGTATTTTTTTAATATACTTGATGTTCTCACACCAGCCGTTAATGGTGACTTATTGTTGCTAATGGTCTTTGTATCTGAGAAATCTGAATGACAGTGAATCTCCTCAAAATTCCAGTCATCTCATTTCTATTCAAGTAGTATTCATGACGCTATCCTCTTGGTTTTTCCATTCTCTCGGATCGACGTTGACCACTTCCCGTAGTACCAACCGATGCTAACAAACCAATTACCTTAACAAAATTAGTTATATTTTCATAGTAATTTGGTTAAATTAATAATTTAATGACCAAGAAATACCGTAATCATTAAATTTAACTTTCAAAATCCTATTCAAAATAAATTATAATATGTGTTGTTAGTATGAAACTAAACGGTAGAGTTAAAAAAAGTGAAATAAAAATAGGTTAAAAGACTGGCGGGAAACGCCGAATAAGTAAAACTAATATTACATAAATTAATAAAGTTTTACATAGAATGTAACAAATAATGAATAATTATTTGTATAATACAAATCTGAAAGATTAATATTAATAATTGTTGTGGAAATAATAGAAGGCGAATCCACATTTTTGCTAAGGTATTGTTAATTGGGTTTTTTTGTTTTTGAAAATCTAGTCATGAAAACCAACGTTAAACGCTGAATTATAATGGCTGCGTTTGACCTCGACCTTCAGTTGATGAATACCAATATTAAAATAAGTTTTGTATTTATAAACTAATAAAAGTTAGAATAATACAAAACTATAACACGAGACGATTAATAATAGTAATAAAAATTGATTTTAATTTTAACTAACCTGCCAGTAGAGTTCATAACTATTACTACTATATTTAGGTGCTATGCTGTCTTGGACAAGTATCCACAGACTGTAGATCGATGTAAATAGCTTCCACCTATCTCTTTACATCGCTTGTTGCACTGTGTTCGTTTTTAACAAATAAATTTGATTCGATTTTATTGCTTTGTTTTCACTTTTATTACCAATTAGACAACCCGCGTCCCATTTGACCAACGTTGCTACATTGTACATAAGTGCATTCATTTATTTCCCATAACCGATAGCAAAGGTAAATTATATAGAAAGTCCATTTATTTATTAGTATTTTATAGAAACATATATTAGATATTAAGAAATTTTATAAATATTTTCAAATCATTCTTATTTATAATATCATAGAAGCAGCATGGGCCATCAAATCTTACTTAAAGGTGTAGCCTCTCAATTTGATAGGATCTCAATCAACACGTTCTTTCAGTCAATCAGACGTGCAAAAATATCCACCTCCGCATGTTACAATATCGCGCGTGGTATAAAAATCTAAACACACCCGTGCTATCTCTCTTTTCTAATTTCGTTCAGACCCGACGCATGGGACACGTCAAAACGTCAGCCTCGACCTTTGAACCGAAGGCACGCTGAAACCGCAATAAAAAGCTACTGACTCCATATACTGAACACACAGCAACAGCATATACACACTGCTTACTGAACTTGATTACAAAAATGTTCACGCCCAGATGTGACAACAGTACTCCATGCACGAGCGAATGGTGATTTGTAGATATTTCATGTTGCCTTAGAATATCTGGTCGAGGAGTTTGAACGGTTAACTCTCAGAAAGGTTGCTAACGGCCATAATAATCGGTCGTTGGAATGTTTTCATATTGTTGTGAAAGGAAATTAGTTTTGTCTTTGTAATATTAAATGTGAGAGCCCACCTTCTTTGCAGCAGTCTTTGCGGTATCTTCTATGTATTTGTTCCAGTTCATGTTACATGTGAATGTTAGGCCGAAGAGTTGAATATTGGACTATCAGGTGGGGTGCTATTAGCCATGATAATCAGTGGTTGGAAAGTTTTCTTATTGTTGTTAATGAAAATGAGTTATGTTTTAATAGCATTAAATGTAACCATCAATTTTAGGGGTCATTTTGTAATAAAAACCGGGGTCATTTTGTAAGGATTTATCCATTGCCTTGCATGTGTGGATATTCGGTTTGTCCTCATGCCACGAATAAAGCGTTGTGTAATTAGCAAATACACTCATCTCAGATGCGATTGTATTGGGGTAGTTGTTTATCAAGATCGGGAATAATATAGGTAAAAATATCGACCCCTAAGGCACATCCGTGTTACTGTGTTGTTGTTTAGATGTATGACCATCAAGAACGACCTGGATTTTCTTTTAGCAAAGAAAAATCTGATGATATTAAATAATAGTCCAGTAATACTGTGCGAAATGATTTTCCTGAGAAGACATTTGTTCCAGACTTTGTCAAATAGTTTAGAGATATCCAGCGCTACGTCCGTAGCTTCACCTGCTTCTCTTGTGTGTGGTATCTACGTTCAAAGATGAGTGTACGCTATCAGCAGTAGATGGCCTAAATCCATACTATTAGTGGGTTAGAATTTTAGTATTTTAAGGGTGATCAATAATCGCTAGATTTATGAACAATTCAATGATTTTAGCAAACTGCGTGAGAAGAGTTATTGGGACGATAATCTTGCGGGTCAGTTCTTTTACAAGAGTTCTTGAAAACTGGTAACACATAAGCAATTTCCAGCTAGCAGGAAAATAAGATCCTATAAGGTATTTAAGTCAGCGTATGCGTTTCATAGGTTTATCATGCAGTTTATGTGAGGTTTCTTTTGTAGTAGCAATACAGTAAACCAAAGACAACCCAGAGGAATAAATAGGTCACAAAGAAACATAGATTAGAAATGTAATGGCATTACTATTTTCATTCGTGGTTCATTTTTTTCCGTTTATTTGGTTTTGCTTTACTTGTATTTGTTTCTGTGATAACATTCACATGATGCCGGTTTGGTTTTGCTTTACTTGTATTTGTTTCTGTGATAACATTCACATGATGCCGGTTTGGTTTTGCTTTACTTGTATTTGTTTCTGTGATAACATTCACATGATGCCGGTTTGGTTTTGCTTTACTTGTATTTGTTTCTGTGATAACATTCACATGATGCCGGTTTGGTTTTGCTTTACTTGTATTTGTTTCTGTGATAACATTCACATGATGCCGGTTTGGTTTTGCTTTACTTGTATTTGTTTCTGTGATAACATTCACATGATGCCGGTTTGGTTTTGCTTTACTTGTATTTGTTTCTGTGATAACATTCACATGATGCCGGTTTGGTTTTGCTTTACTTGTATTTGTTTCTGTGATAACATTCACATGATGCCGGTTTGGTTTTGCTTTACTTGTATTTGTTTCTGTGATAACATTCACATGATGCCGGTTTGGTTTTGCTTTACTTGTATTTGTTTCTGTGATAACATTCACATGATGCCGGTTTGGTTTTGCTTTACTTGTATTTGTTTCTGTGATAACATTCACATGATGCCGGTTTGGTTTTGCTTTACTTGTATTTGTTTCTGTGATAACATTCACATGATGCCGGTTTGGTTTTGCTTTACTTGTATTTGTTTCTGTGATAACATTCACATGATGCCGGTTTGGTTTTGCTTTACTTGTATTTGTTTCTGTGATAACATTCACATGATGCCGGTTTGGTTTTGCTTTACTTGTATTTGTTTCTGTGATAACATTCACATGATGCCGGTTTGGTTTTGCTTTACTTGTATTTGTTTCTGTGATAACATTCACATGATGCCGGTTTGGTTTTGCTTTACTTGTATTTGTTTCTGTGATAACATTCACATGATGCCGGTTTGGTTTTGCTTTACTTGTATTTGTTTCTGTGATAACATTCACATGATGCCGGTTTGATTTTGCTTTACTTGTATTTGTTTCTGTGATAACATTCACATGATGCCGGTTTGGTTTTGCTTTACTTGTATTTGTTTCTGTGATAACATTCACATGATGCCGGTTTGGTTTTGCTTTACTTGTATTTGTTTCTGTGATAACATTCACATGATGCCGGTTTGGTTTTGCTTTACTTGTATTTGTTTCTGTGATAACATTCACAGGATGCCGGTTTGGTTTTGCTTTACTTGTATTTGTTTCTGTGATAACATTCACATGATGCCGGTTTGGTTTTGCTTTACTTGTATTTGTTTCTGTGATAACATTCACATGATGCCGGTTTGGTTTTGCTTTACTTGTATTTGTTTCTGTGATAACATTCACAGGATGCCGGTTTGGTTTTGCTTTACTTGTATTTGTTTCTGTGATAACATTCACATGATGCCGGTTTGGTTTTGCTTTACTTGTATTTGTTTCTGTGATAACATTCACAGGATGCCGGTTTGGTTTTGCTTTACTTGTATTTGTTTCTGTGATAACATTCACAGGATGCCGGTTTGGTTTTGCTTTACTTGTATTTGTTTCTGTGATAACATTCACATGATGCCGGTTTGGTTTTGCTTTACTTGTATTTGTTTCTGTGATAACATTCACATGATGCCGACGGAGTCTGTCGTGTTGATCGTAAAAGTCATATTTAATGGGTTAATATGTGTCAACTCCAGGCTCAGGATTAATTGGCCTGTGGCTCTGGCAGGGGGTGGAAGTAGTGTTTAAATTACATATCTGTAAGAAAAGATCCGTGCACTATCTCACACACAAAAAACGACAGATAAAGTTTTTATTTGGAATGATTTTTAAGGTCACTTACCTCTACCAACGTCTGCTCGGCCTTTTGGCCAAGACCAAAGTGTAGTATCTGTTCCGATGGATACTACATTCCATAGACTGGTATCGTCTTGGCCTTCGGGGGTTGATTTACGCCGGTCTATGGGACGGTCCTGTGCAGTTCTAGGAGGTCCCAGGCTTTGCTTCCCCTCTTTGGAGAGGAGTAAGTTTATTGCTTACTGCCTGAGGCGACCCTACCGGGGAATGCCGACGGGGCTGCCCAAGCAATTTTTAATGGCCAGAGTGCTCACCTTCTCGGGCGCTGGCTTTTCAAGCCCCAGTTTCCGACCCGACCTTGGGTCACATCTTACCTTGTGGAAGAAAGATACAACTGACCTTGTGCCTAACCTCCTGACGAGGAGGTAAATAAAACCTCTACCGTAAGCATGGTCAAGAAGGGGTGTATTTAATAGGTATTTCTATGTTACGGTTCTTCTACTTTTCCAAATAAAAATTAAATGTTAGAAGAAGTGTAGCAACTCATTTTTTGCATTTTTCTTTCGGTTGAGATAGTTTACAATTGGTTCTCGCTTTTTCAGTGTTTTCCCTTGATAAATTTGTTGAAATGAATCAACTCGTGTTATCAATTCAACTTACAGAACAAGCGGGGTTCTTTTTAGGGTTGAGTTTTTTTTTTCTCTCTTCTTCATTTTTTCCGTTTAAAATTTAAAAAGAAAACGTAATATCTATCGTAAAATTTTAAATTTTTAAATAAACCAATAAAATGAAATGTTAGAAAAACTATTACACCCATTTATCAATGGGAAAAGTTTACAAAGAATTTTTACAATTTCCATTCTGCTGCGATTATTTATTTATTACTATTGGATCAGCACTTATCAAGGCGAATAGCCACTCAAGGACAAGGGTTAACGAGACAGAAGTGTTTGCTAGCTATGATGTGGAACACTATGGGAGTACTAACATTGATCAAATAAACATTTTATAACTTATGGGATAAACTTTGATTTGAAGACAACCAAGTTTAAATTAGCAGGGAAGCAGTCCTGCGGTATTGTGTTCCATACACGGGAAGCCCTGGAAAGAAGGGCTGTCCATGGACATTCCGTCTGACGCTCGGTTCATGGAGTGAAGAATACAAGTCTTTTTCTCTACTGGGGTAGCAAAACGAGTTCTTGCTGCGAATGTCCTACGAGGAGGAATCAAAGATTGAAACTCAGTAGAGTATTTTCTATGGAAGTAACGATCGAGTGGAAAGAGACTAACAACGTCGCTTCTATAAGTAAAAGGTGTTAAGGAAGAGAAAAGATCAACCCCTACTTGATTTCGAATTATTATCATTTAACTAAGAGTTTTTTTCACAAGTCATTATCAGTGACTGTCACTGACCATAACAAGTATTTTTATCTCAGTCAAGTGTTGTCCTCCAAATGGCAGTACTAGTCTCCGTGTTCCCATTGCTTTCTTAATGAGATTAATAATCCTGCCGTGTATTTTGTACATTTTAAGCATTCAATTATCCATACTTGAGGGATTCTGTCGTAGGCTTTCTTCTAAATTATTATTATTATTATTATTATTATTATTATTATTATTATTTACTCACGAGGGGTTTTCACACAAGTAATTATTAATAATTGCTCACCGACAATAACCAGTAGTGTTCTATTAGTAGTCTTCATTACAACAAGTCTCCCCAGATGTGGAATATTGATTTATCACTCGCTTTAACTGGTATTTTTCTCTAATATTTACGTTGATACAAATCTCCCCACCATTTCAGTGCACCTCGCACCATTTCAGTGGAGATCTGGATGTTCTCCCTCTTCTGTCGTTCCATCCTCCTTGATCGTTTATGGACATTTTGTGTGATACCAGTCGAGTCTGGTGCCACCACATGTGTGTGAGTGTGTGCGTGTGTTTTTGTGGGGGTCAATCTATGGGATTTCTGGCAGTTTCATTTTCATGTTTCAGTTTTCTCGGGTACGTGTGATGTCAATGTTATTGTTTCCTTAGGATTTCGACTGTTTTAGTCATTGTGATAAGTTGTATAGTCTCAATCGTACCGTTGATTTCAATTTGTCCTAGTTTTTTCACGTTCGAGACTTTTCCGAGTGCTCCTACAATTATTGGTATCATAGATTTATTTTAGCTTTCTAGCTAGTTCCGCGTTTTTTGCTTCGTTTTTTGTCGCGTTGATCTTCACCTTGTAAACTGCTGGAACGGCGAAATCTACGATATGGCAGATTATTTCCTTCTTGTTTGCTATTATTACGTCAGGTGTCCTTGCTTGGATGAATATATCTGTTTGTACCTCCATGTCCCAAAATATTTTGGGTGTTTAATTTCCAAATACTGTCTCCGAATTGTGTCTATACCGTTTGTCTGCATCGCCAAAATGAAGGCATTTGCACAGTTCCCAGTGGACGGTATTCCCCACGCAGTCGTGTTTCTTTTTTCTATACATTTGGGTATGTTTGCTGAATTCACTTATTATGTGAGTCACTGTTTCGTCCTTTTATCCACATTTATTGTTTTCTTGGGTGATGTTTATTTTAGCTTTGATATAATTCATTCTGTTCGTGTTCTTTTGTGCAGTTGTCAGTAGTGAATCCGTTTCATCTTTAAAGTGTCCTCTTCGTTGCCATTTGGAGGTGTTTTCCAATATCTCTTTTCTTCTGGTCAGTCTGATAAATTGTCCATGTTGCTGCTTCTCTTCACATTTTTCTTTTCTTTCCTTTCTATTTTTAGTTCCGCTATCCCTTGTATTGTTTGTATGGTGCCTTTGGCAGCGGTGAGTATCTTTTTAGTGTTTACAGTTATATATTTGTTTGCTTCTTGTTTTGTGTCATCCACACAGTCTTCTATACTTACAACTCGCCTTCCATCTTCTCGCTTTTTTACGTAGAGTCGGTAAGTAGCAGCATTCGGGTGTAGTGCATTGGAAATAGACATTAATTCCCTATTCCTCTGGTCAAGTACCTGAGTTCTTCTTTTGTCTAGGCTATGAAGAGTCTAGAATATCTTACTAGTGATAGTGATTAGGTATTTATCTTTTTTTGTCAGATTTCATTATATAATTTATTGTCTAGAAGTTTTTTGTTCTTTTCAGGGGAGTCCAATATTTTATTTCGTTTCTTTTGATTTGATGGCGTCTGCTTCTAGAATTCCCAAATATGTATAGGTATCATGTTCGCTAAGGGTTCTCATCTCCTCTTAGTTGGGTAGTTCCATTCTCTCCATTGTCTCGAGATTTCCTCTTTTAATTTCTTATAGTGCACACTTTTCCATTTTGAATTCCATTCGAATGTCCTGGCTAAAGATTGGGGTTGTATTCATCAGCTTTTCTGGTTCCTTTTTGGGGTTTCTTTATCAAATAACTTTAGGTTGTCCATATACGTGAGGTAGTATATTCTTTATTCTGTGTCCGTGAAATTGTATTAGGCGTTGCACTTCCTGAGTATGGTATTAACTGGCATCATGGCTATGATAAACAGTAATGGTAATAGAGAGTCTCTCTAGACAATGTTCCTCTGTATTCTTATCCCAGTCACGTGTTGTTCTCCAACTGACATACTTCCATTGTTTTCGCTATGAAATTGATAATTTGGTCGGAATTTTTGAACATCTTGGAGCATTCAATTATCCAGACTTGTGGAATTCTGTCGTAGGCTTTTTTGTAGTCGATCCATACTATCGATATGTTTATTTTATTTCTGTTTTTTTGTTTTTTTCTCCGGTATATTTTGATCTATGTATAGCAGATCATGTATTTCCCCTTATCGCTTCCCGGAATTCTTTTCTGTTTCTCAGGGATTAAACTACCGCCATTAAGGAAGTAGTATAAATGTTCTCTAAATTTTCCCCTTAAAATGTTCTACGTGGTTGGTAGGAAAATGTACTCACTAGGAGTTTTCACATGTCATTATCAATAACGAGTGATGTTCCCTCGAGCCTCTCCCAATGTTTAACACTTTCCGCCTCTTTTGTTATTGCAACAGGCTTTACCATTTTTTCGATGAAAACGAACGTTGGCTTTCTCAAGACTTCAGTACTCTCCGTACCCTTCCTATACATGTCTGGATGGTGATCTCCCTCCTCGTTTTTTGTAATCCTCCTTGACCCATCACCACCATTTTAATCGAATCAACAGTAACAGAGATGAAAAAATAAAAAATAATGATATGGTCAAAACGTAGAGGTTCAAGTAAAGCCATTAAGATAATCACGGGATACGAATATATAAAAATCAAAATGTGACTTGTTTGGGGTGAATCATGTAAAAAAAAAAAAAAATTCTGGGTCTTTGTATTAAGATCGAATTTATCCGAAATGCAATGCAATGTTCAGCTGTTATTAAACGAAATTCGGTCACTCGTCTGATGTGTGTGTGTGTGTGTAAACGTCCCAGGAAATTGTATTAAAAATTTGTCAACGCTATCAGACCAACACCTCGGAAGCTTCTGGAAGAGGTTGCTCTGAAAACAAAACAATAACTTTGCGAAGAAGCCAAGAAAAAATAAAGAAATGTTTATTAATGTCCGCTTAACTCACTCTCTTCGCAGCTGCAAACTCCTTTATCGTAAAACTTCGGAGATAAACATACTAAAAATGAAATAAAATAAAAATAAAAACTTAGCAAAATAGTTAATTTCATTTCATGTCCCAGGAATTTTATATTAAGTTTGCCGATTAATTCAGGAAGATTTTCAAGATGGCGTTTTCTTTCGTATATTATTATTATTATTATTATTATTATTATTATTGTTATTATTATTATTATTATTATGATGATGATTGTTATTATTATTGTTATTATTATTATTATTATTATTGTTATTGTTATTATTATTATTATTATTATGATGATGATTGTTATTATTATTGTTATTATTATTATTATTATTATTGTTATTGTTATTATTATTATTATTATTATTATAACGTTTTTTTTATCTCGTATTTCTTGGTTTAGTTGTGAATCTTCTTTGACTTCAGCTTTTCGCGATTTCCTTTCTCTCTCTATTTCTTTCTCTCGCCTTCAAATATATATATATATATATATATATATATATATATATATATAAAACGAAAAAGGAAGAGAAAAAAATATGCTTATACTTCTGACAAGGGGTATATGACCGAAAGTACTCAAGTTTTTAAAGTAAATAAATAATTTATTTTTAAAAACATTAATATATTGCGTTGTCCAGGTTTTCAAAATATTTTTTTTTAAATATTCTCATTATTATTGCCATTTCAGCAACGTTTCTATGTGTGACTTTTCAAACTATATATATATATATATATATATATATATATATATATAATAGTATATATATAATTTTAAATGTATATATATAATTATATAAATATATATATATATAAATAAATATAAGTATGTATATATAATTTTATATATATATAAAGGTATATATATATAAATATATATATATAATTATATATATATAATTTTATATGTATAATTTAATTATATAAATACATATATATATATATAAATATATATATAAGTATATATATATATATATATATATATATAATTTTATATACAGGGTGTTTCAAAAGTCTTGGGAACATAGCGATTTTTAATAACTCAAAAACTATTAGGAGTTGAAAAATGAAATTGGTACCGTTGGAAAGGTTAAAGTTTCAAGTTTTGTGGAGAATCTTCAAAGTTGCTCAATATGAGCACCATTCGTCACACGGCAGACATCTAGTCGATAGTCCATTTCCTGCCAAACGCGTTCCAGCATCTTGACGTCAATGGTTCCTACAACTGCCGTTACTCGAGCCTTTAGTTCGTCAATATCTCTTGGAAGGGGCGGCACATAGACTTGTTGCTTGACAAAGCCCCACAGGAAAAAGTCACACGGGGTAAGATCTGGAGACCTAGGAGGCCAGGGCATGAGAACGTCATCACCTCGCCCAGATCTCCCAATCCATCTACCAGGCAGCCTTGTGTTAAGAAACTGCCTTACTCTAAGACTCCAGTGTGGTGGTGCACCATCTTGTTGAAAAATGAAGTCATCAGATTCTGCTTGTTCCAACTGAGCCATTAACCAGTCTTCCAGCATGTTGAGATAGGATTCACCAGTGATAGTTGCCTCTTCAAAGAAGAACGGTCCATAGACACCTTTCTTGGAAATTGCACAAAACACGTTCACTTTTGGTGAATCTCGCTCGTGCTCAAGAAGTTCATGAGGATTCTCAGTACCCCATATGCGAGTGTTATGCTTGTTAACTTTGCCATTCAGATGGAAGGTCGCCTCATCGCTAAAAACAAGCCGGTCATCAAAGCCGTTATCTTCCAACTTCTCTTGCATTGCAATGCAAAAGTCACGGCGAAGTGGCTTATCAGTGTCCTTCAACTTTTGGACCAACTTGAGCTTGTAAGGTACCATTTGCAGTCGTTTCCTTAAGACACGCCAGACAGTTGCTGGAGCAAGCTGAAGTTCCCTGCTGGCTCTTCTCACTGATTTACGGGGGCTCCGCTGAAAGGCTGTCCGAACTTGCTCAACTGCATCTTCTGAAGTTGAAGGGCGACCTGTTCGCTTACTTGGGCACAAACACCCATCTTTCACAAATTTAGCATGCCATCTGACAATGGATTTCCTTTCAGGGGCTTCTTTTTTAAATTTCCTGCGAAATGCACGCTGAACACATGTCCACGATTCAGTCTTTGCAAATTGGAGGACGCAAAATGCCTTGTCTTGTTTAAGGAACGCCATTACTGCACCTGGAAAGATAACATGAAAATCATTAGTATGACCAAAAACTTGATTAAGCAAGCTTTAAAATGGCACCAGTTTCATTTTTCTACCTGGAATAGTTCATGAGATATACGCATTTGTAATGTTCCCAAGATTTTTGAAACACCCTGTATATAAATATATATAAATGTATATATAAATATATATATATATATATATATATATATATATATATATATATATATATATATATATATATATATATATATATATATATATATATATGATTATATACATTTATTTAATCTGAAACATTCACATAATAACATTTTTAATTTTTACAATAATTTCTCTCTTTTTCTATGATTTCTATCGAACGATCAACTAGCTTTTTGATGCCTTTTTAAAAATATTTCTCTGATTTTTTAGAGAAAAACAAATTTAGGTCATTTTTTAGTTGGTCGTCATTTTCATAATTGTTATTGTTTAAATGATGCTGCAACGACCGAAAAAGATGGTAGTCGGATGGAGTGGAGCAATGTCAGGTGATTAAATCGGATGAGGCAAAACATCCTAGTTGAAAATCATTACTTTTGCTGTGTGAGGTTTCGCGTTATCATGCTGACGCACTACACCCTTCCTATTGAGTAATGCTGGTCGTTTTTTTGATAGAGCAATTCTTAGATCATCCAGCTGCGAACAATATTTTACTACTGTGATTGTTTGATTAGGCTGTAGTAACTCATAATGAATCAGTCCTCTCATGGCCCACCATAAAGAGAGCATAACCTTCTTTGTGTGTAGGCCTTGTTTTGTGAACAGGCTGTGGACTATGGTTTCGGTCTAACCATCTTTTGCGTTGAGTATTCTTGTAAAGAACCCATTTTTCATCTCCAGTCACAATTCTTTCCAAAAATGTTACTCGATGATTCCTGGAAAGCAAAGATGTGCAAACAGTCAATTTTTTATTTCGTTGAGCGTCGGTCAAATCGTGGGGAACCTAGAGTCCAAGTTTTGAAACTTTTCCTAACTCGTCCAGGCATTAAATAATTGTGGTATGGGTTGTATTGAATTGTTGAGTAATTCTGTGGTGGTTAACTTTGGATTGGCCTTAACAGCGTCTTTAATGGCGTCTTTATCAATTGGTTTTGGCCTTCTTGAACGTCGCCGATCTGACAGGTTAAAGTCTCCAGAAGAAAATTTTGCAAACCACCGTTGACATTATCGATCATTCAGAACATTTATCCCATAGACAGTTCCAATATCCTTTGTAGATTCTGCAGCTGAGTTTTCTTTTTTTGAATTCATAGAGCATGCAATGTCTCATATGCTCCTCACTAATATCCATTTTTTGACGGCTGAGACCGTTAAACTTAATATATTCCAACTAATTACTATATCTGAAAGGCAAAGCAAGATATTAAAAGACTAATTCACCAACAAATCCAGAACTGTGTACATATTAGGAGGCTGCAAAGTGATTAAGTAAAAAATATATACATATATATATATATATATATATATATATATATATATATATATATATATATATATATATATATATATATATATATATGATATCTTTATTTAAATTCCTTTGGGATTGATTTAAAGTTCTTTAATCCATGATTTAAACTTGAATTTATTTAATGTTGTTCCTTATTAACCTGTTTAACTCTTCATAAGTATAATCCTTAAACCCATTTTCTCTCCCTAATTCCTTTAGAAGACACATCATTAAACCCCAAAAACAGTAACGGCCAAATATACGATACTCATAATATTGGCTCACGGGATTTATATAGAAATATTTTTTTAAATTTTGTATATCTCTTTAAATCTTTTCCAGTTTTAAATCTCAACTGTTACATTTTACCCCTCCCCTGTTGTCAAACCTTATTAAACCTTCCTTACACTAAATTTAAACGAACATACATAACACTCTAAGAAAATAACGCATCCAAACGAGAGTGACACGTGACGTCACATTTCCGAAACAGATGACAACAGAAGCTGAAGAGAGCCGGATGGCAAAGTCCTTCTGTGCTTGAAACCGACGGTACGAATGTGGTACTAATTTTTCTGTACCAAAATAAATAAATATATATATATAACTAACGGAACCCGTCGCCCGGCGTTGCACGGGAGAAAGTACTACCTATTGCATGACGTTGAATAAAAAAAGAAACGGCCTATTGTTCTTTAATCCCCCTCTACCTCTAAACAAAGCAAGTTGTCACTGTAGACGTATGGGGTTACTGAGAATTAGGGTGAAAGTTTAGAGGTCATCCTAAATTGGGAGCTGCGCAGCGAGATGCTTGTTCATATTAGTTTTAAATTTCTGCATGTCGGCACAGTCAGGAAAACAGGAAGCAGGGATGGACTTCCAAAGCCCGGAAGCTCGAGGAAAGAAGCTACTGAAGTAGAAGGCTCTCCGACATCTGGGTACCTCCACAGTAAATTGGTAGGATGTAGCTGTTGTACATGTTCACCATAATTTTAATGGTATCGTTTATCAAGCATTATTTTTTTCATTTAGACAAGTACTTAATTTTTATTCAATGAAATTAATGAAACATTGACAACATTTTTTTCTGTTTTTTGGTCGTTTGTTGATTTGGGGCATTTAAAAAAGGGGGGGGGTTAATTTGCTTAATCCAAAATTTAAGAGAATGATTAAATGGCAAAATTTAACAAACGAATTTTTGTTATATTGTCTTCTAAAACAAGAAATTCAATCAAATAGCATCCCCTTAACAACTGTAGTTTGTTTATCGAACGGAATTTCTAATATTACTTTGTAAACACTTCCCTTGTGGTTAGAAATAAGTTTACATAATTATTCCCTGTATTCAGCTGAAAATTTATGTGATATGTATCTTCACAAAAAACAAAAATATACTCCTTGAGTGCATATAATTGCTAGTATCATAATATATATATATATATATATATATATATATATATATATATATATATATATATATATATATGTGGAAATCGCTCCAGACAAGACATGAAGGCACTTGATGTAACAAGCTAAAAAATTACTACTTCAAGGTTAAAAGCCAGACAACGATACGTGCGATGTTCCGCTGGCGATAGTGTTATCGAAGAGATTTTTTTTTAATGTCCGATCTGTAGTGAAACGCGCTGGCGCGCATGGGTATACTAATGAGATAGATGTTACTACAGTTTAAACGTCGTTGAAATGATAAGCTTTGAAAATTGAGAAGCCAGACAACTTGACGCAAGATTTTGTCAAATAAATAAAATATTTATTAAATCATTTTTTTAATCCAAATTTTCCAGTTTATAAAACCCTATTCATGGTAATAGAGACAATATTTTCCTTTTTTTCTTTTTCTTTTTTTTTCTTTTTCATGATCGAAGTTTTGACGGTCTTCTGGTGTTATTGAATAGACTGTTTTTATTTTTTTTAAATGTCCGATTTGTAGTGAAGCGCGCTGGCGCACGTGTGTATATTACCATGAATAGAGTTTTATAAAACCGAAAATTAATTTGACCAATCAACCTTCCACCTTATGTTTAATTCATTTTATTATATAACCAGTTTTTTATGCTGAAACAAAATAAAATGCTTCGACTTTGAATATCTTAATGGCAATACCAATTCACCATTTTATTGTTTTCTACTTAAAAATTAAAATTTTAATATGTTCATGCACAGTAAATTTTCTCCACATTGGAATATATAAAGTAACACTACGGCAATCATCATTTTGTTTTTCCCTCCAAATTACTAAAATGCCAATTTAAATATTTTTCCTTGGTTTCTGTAAAGAAGACTGTAGCCTCAGTAATTGCTGCCCGAAGAGCGGGTAGGTTTTGCTAGGCTGCAGTCTTCTTTAAAGAAACCAAAGAAAAAAATTTAAATTGGCATTTTACCTAGAAAAGACCACAAAGATAACTTCAGATATAAGCCCTGCTGCAGACTAATCAACCCAACTTAATATAGTAAATAAAATTAAGGAAAAAACAAACCCAAGTATGTGTGGCAATACAAATCTAGTCCTAAATTGGTTCCATAACATACAGGAAAAACACAGATGCAAATTCACACAATTAGACATAGTAGACTTCTACCCATCCATAACAAAAGACACCCTAGACAAGGCCTTAACCTTTGCACTTGCACACACAAACATCAGTCAACTAGAAAATGGACACAATACTACAAGCAAGACAAACCCTACTTTTCTTCGAGGGAAAAACCTGGGTTAAAAAATCAAACCCAGAGGACCTATTTGATGTTGCAATGGGTTCCTATGGCAGTGCAAACATCTGCGACTTAGTCGGCTTGCTCACATTGGATAAGTTCCAAAATAAATTCCCAGACCAATTCTTTGGTATTTACAGAGATGACGGACTCTGCCTGTCACGCAACCACAACGGGAACACACTAGATAGATTTAGAAAAGATTTAACAAACACCTTTCAAAAACTCGGTTTCAAAATCACCATTAAAACAAATTTAGACCAAGTACATTTCTTAGATACTACACTGAACCTTACAAAATACACACAAAAACCTTTCCACAAACCCAATGAAACACTCCAATACATACACAAGAGATCCTGCCACCCCCACCCCCACTGTTTTTTAAAATTTAGTCAATAATATTAGCCAAAGAATTTCAAACCTCTCATCCAGTACCGAAATTTTCAACCAGACAGCACCCTATTACAACAAAGCGCTCCGGGTTCATAGAAGAGATCTCATACAAAACCAACCACGGGGGAGCCGCAATAGAAGGATATCAGTGATCTGGTTTTCCCTACCCTATTCCACCAATACCAAGACAAAGGTAGGCAACCTTTTCCTCAACTTACTCGAAAAACACTTCCCCCCACACACAACCTGCACAAACATTTTAACAGAAATTCTATTAAGGTTAGCTACTCCACTGCCCCATCCATAAGAAAAATCATTTCTGCGGAGCCCAAAGAAATTGCAAATGCAGGCTGCTCATGCCAGGACAAAAACAACTGCCCCCTAGAGGGGAATTGCAAAATCGATTCCCTCGTATATGAAGCCACCGTCACAAACCAGACTACCGGTAGAGCAGAAAAATACATTAGCATGACGCAGGGAAGCTTCAAGCAAATAGAAACACCCTCAGATACAAAAACAAGGCAAATACGGCACTCGCGACCCGGATATGGCAACTTAAAGATGAAAAGACACCCTTCACTATCAAATGGAAAGTAATTGAGAGAAGACTATCCTTCTCTCCAGCCATAAGTAGATGTCCTCTATATGACGCTGAAAAATACCACATATTAAGGGCCATCATTGACCTGTTTGAATATTTTAGATGAAATCTTTAAGGGAAGCATCCACAGGAGACAAGCACTACTCATAAACTGGACTTACCGATACACATAAAAACCTAGCTACACCCCCTCTGCCAAATAGATAACCCCATAATTGCCCCATTAAATACCGACTTCCACTCCGGAAAATTTTCCCAACTATCACCCCTCATAAATATAAATAAAATTAAAAATTACGAACAAATACCTTAATCAACCCATATCCACACTAATTTTCAAGAGCAATAATTATAACTTCCCCAAAAATATTTCTTCACTCATTAAGAGGGTAACACCCCCATTTCACAGCATTATTATTACTCCCATAAGTCCCCACCATTTCTCGGTCATAATGCTAATCTCCCATATTTCCTAAACAGATCCAATCTTGCCGACCCAATCCTCACTCTTATCTCTGAACCAGTTTTAATCAGCATACCAATTTTACCACCTCCATAAGTATTCACTATACCTTAGTTAATAATGTTAAATCCCGAATACAAATCATTAAAAAAACCTGCAGGGTTACTGTCCTTAGACCGCCCGGATGACATCTTTATTTAAATTCCTTTGGGATTGATTTAAATTCCTTTAATCCAGGATTTATACTTGAATTTAATTTATATTGTTCCTTTTAACCTTTTTAATCCTTAACCCTATTTTCTCTCCCTAATTCCTTTAAAAGACACATCATTAAACCCCAAAACAGTAACGGTCAAATATACGATACTCATAATATTTTTTTACTTTTTTATTTTTATATCTCTTAAAATCTTCTCCGGTTTAAATCTCAACTGTTACTTTTCACCCACCCCCTTTTTTTCAAACCTTATTAAACATTCCTTACATTAAATTTAACCACACATACATAACACTCTAAGCAAATAACGCGTCCAAACGAGAGTGACACGTGACTTCACATTTCCGAAACAGATGACAACCGAAGCTGACGAGAGCCGGATGGCTTAGTCCTTCTGTGCTTCAAACCGGCGGTACGAATGCTGTACTAATTTTTCTGTACAAAAATATGACCGATTCACATAATGTCTAGCTACCCCCTCCTCTACTTCCCATCATTACTAATATAAACTAATTTTTCAAAAATACGAACAAACACCTCATCAGCCCATATCCACATAAATTTCAAGATCAAAAACTTCGACTTTCACAAAGATATTTAATTTATTTATCAGTTATTAGACTAATCTAATAAATCCATTTAAACAACCTCAAACCTTTATTTTCCAACTAAGTTACCTCCCTTAGATCCAGCAATTTCTTTATTAATATTGAAATTACTCCGGACTGTCTAAAAGAATTTTAACACGATTTCAACTAACGGTTTTTTCGTTTTAGAACCCAAAAACAGTCACGGCTAATGATACAAATTCATAAAATTGGCTCACGGGAATTAAATAGAAACGTTTTTATTTTTTTATCTTTTTTTTTAAATTTTTTATTTCTTATGTTTTAATTTCAAATTTTATTTTAATTTTAATTTTATTTTTATTTTATTTTTTATATTTTTCCCCCTTTAATCTTATAATATTATATCTCTCCAAATCACCTCCGGTTTTAAATCTCAACAGTTTTATTACACTAAATTTAAATTCAAACAAACTTACACAACACACTGAGCAAATAACGCGTCCCAACGAGAGTGTCATGTGACTTCACATTTCCAAAACAGATGACAACAGAAGCTGAAGAGAGCCGGATGGCTAAGACTTTCCGAACTTGAAACCGACGGTACGAATGTTATACTAATTTTTCTGTACCAAAATAAATATATATATATATATATATATATTTCATTATTTGATTCAACTGTTTCTCTATCAAGCGACCCATCTGAAATGTTTGTCTTTTACCTTTTAAATAGTCTTTCTTTTTAACTTGTCCCACCTGGCCACAAACTTTCTTTTCAGCTGCAAATCTGACTTCACGAATAATTCGCTTATCGAAAACTCAATTAGATTCTCTGATCCAATTTTCTTTCTCTTGACGCTGCAAAACACGATAATCTCAAACAGCTAAAAGTTTCGTTGATTTTTCTTTTCACATTTTTACGCGCTTCCTCAAAAGAAGGCGGAATAGAAAACTTTCTCTTTAGTTGCAAAAACAATTATTAAATATACAATAGAATCCGATTAATGTAATCGTGGACGAGGTTCTTACTCAGTAATAACCAAACACATCGTTGAATAGTATTTCTTAGATAGCATAAACAGATTGAATGCCCTTCTGCGCGCATATGCTAAAAAGAATGTTGTTCTCTTAGCCAATCGTTGGGTTTCTCATGAACAAAGGTCCGGTTAGTTTTGCTTCCTATTTCCTATTCTATTGTTCTGTTTTCTATAGATTTGCCTATCCCTGTTTCTTTGTTGAATCAATATAATGGGTGACCTTATTTTAACACGTGGTTCTTTGTATTTCTATGTTAGGTTTTAGTTTAGTTTTAGTTTTTCTTATTTGTTTATTTATTTATTTATGTATTTATCTATAGAAAACTAAACCATAGATTAGCTAAGAGAACAAAAAAATCTGATTGGTTAACTAGCTAGCCTTTTATATAAAAACACCTGGCAAAACTAACTCCATTCATTTTAGCCTGAAGATTCCCCCGGGGATGAAACGCGGGAGCCTCTGTGTAGGTTAATTGCCATAAATATATTTTCATAACTTACTACCTAGCTCTACTTACATATCGAGCACTGTTGAAGTAAATACTGAAAACTGATACATAAAAAATTATATCTCCTTATAAAATTTTATGTGGATACATGAAATAGTTATATATATATATATATATATATATATATATATTTGCAAACATTATTAAAAATTGCAGAATTCATGTGTTTAATTATATCTTTTTTATTTTTTTTATTTTTTCAATTTTTCTGATGGTCTTTTTGTTTTAAAATCAAAAAAAAAGCTGGAGAAAGGAGAGAATTTTAAAAAGACAGCGGGGAAATGCGCAAAGAATGTTTTCGCATTGTCCAGGAAGTCGTTGACGATTTAAATTCAGCAACGATAGATGGCATCGCAGAACAAAATCGCATTACGTTAAGCATTTTAAAATGTTACTACTGGTTTCATATATGGAACATTTATTTTTTGATTTTAATACAAAAAAAACATCAGAAAAATTGAAATAATAAAAAGGGTATAATTAAATAGACGAATTCTGGTATTTTCAACAAGGTTTGCATAAATAAGGAAATTCTGCCTTAATACACATTACAGAAAACTTTGTGGAAAGAGTTAATATGATAAGTAGCCTACTACGACCGCACGGTTGAACTTTTAGAGCCTATAGCAGTCAGTATAAATATAATTTGGTTAACTTAAAAATAAAGTGCACCCAACTTATAGTGGAAACTGGTAAAATTGTATTGGTTAATAGCAATGAATAGGGAGAGTAAAGTGTAAGTCATTTATTCTTATATATAAAGTAAAGTCAAATTTCTCCTATTTCATTGACTGGAATATTTTAAATAACAAAAAAGTTGATAAAGAAATACCTTTGGTCGTTAATTTAGGACAATTATTGGTCTGTCTTTTGGGAAACAAAAATGTCAGCTTTACTCGGTTTCACAATTTACATAGTTAGTCCTGATCGATATTTTACTTTTGAATAATCATAAATAAAGTAAGGAGGATATTTTATCCTCACATTTTGAAGTTCTCTTACTGTCACCTATAACACCGGGTATGATTTTAATAACAGAGATTTTTACATATTAACCATAACATTTTTTATATTGGCTGAGTACTACTTTATTTATTTTATTTAGAGGATTATTTTATTTACAAATGCTTTACTGATATTATTATCATTAAATAAATAAACTTAAACTAAATACTAATTGTATTTAGCCGAAATATCAAAGAGACCTCCTCATTTATTTTCTAAAAAATTGCACTTCCCGCTCCTATTAGATGCCCGAAGCATCGATAACGTCAAACATTGCTAAATTATGAATTACGATTGATGTAAACGGATGTAAATGAATTACTCAAAAATATGAGAGAAAGACAAATATCATCTAAATTTTATTAGAACTCATTTTAACGTCTGCATTTTTCACTTTTTTGTTTTGTTTTTCGAGTAGATTTTCAACAATTTTAGAAAGCAAAATATGAATAACCTTAGAATTTAATATTAAAAACAAAGTATACGCATTGCATGAATTCAAGATGTTTTTTGGGGGCTAGTGATATTATGGATTGTAATTTAGGCACTGATAGTATACATATACAATGCTTTGAGAGTACACATTGATATGTTCATTTAATAAATCAGACTAGTACATCTTGCGATTATATCTATTCCTTTTTTCATAAGTTTTTCCCCACTTTCCAATGCAGGCAGTAAGACGTTACTTCCGGTTTTGTAATAACCCTTAAATTATTAACATAAGGAAAACTTATCAGTGAAATAAAAATGAGTATTTTTGGCCTCAAAATCTACTATAAAAATGGCGAAATTGCTACATATACGGAAGTTCACCAACACCAATAGATGCGTTCGTTTGTACTTATGCACGTACGTAAACACACATACTATACATACAAAGCATATAATACATCACTCAATAAGTCCCAGGCCTGACATATAAATGGTGCCACTAATTAAAAAATGATCTTTCCTTTATAAAGTACTAACCTTCAAATGACATGTGTCAACATTTGAGTCCAATCAGATTATTAGTTTACAAATTACAGTAATTTAAGTGAAGCTACTGTTGCAAATTTTCAAAACAATAGAAAAATCTGAATTTCTTGTGTTGATAAAGCATTACTTCCTGATGGAAAAAATATTATTCACGCAAAACAATGGCTTAATAAGTGTTATTCCGATATGGTTTCGTCGGAATCTATAGCATAATCACGTTCGCACACCGGTTCTTGTTAGATCACTGAAGTTAAGCAACATTGAGCCTTCTCAGTACAAGATGGGTGAACATTTGGGGATACCAGGCGCTGTATGTAGGAGGACCTCCAAACCTCCCTGCAAAAACTGCAACAAACCTAACGTCGTCATCTCCCCATACCGGGATACGCATGCGACTGGCAACCGTTTGTAAATTTGATATACCCTAGAAATTTCATCCTTCTGGGAGAGGCGGGTCAACATGTCTAGGGTGGATACCGCTTCGTCTTAAACAACGGTTAATAGGCGGCATGCTGACTTCAAATGTGCATACACAAATGATGCTGAATGCTCAGGTCACACAAATTCGGTAGTTTTCTTGGAAACAAAATTCTTAAAAGTCCACAACCTCTTTTTGGCTGATCGTAAATTGAAGTAGTGTGAGATAGCAGAGGAGTTGAACGATTTCAGAAGGCAAAAGTGTATTCACCATTTTGCATGAACATTTGTCAATGAAAAAGCTACAGTACAATTGGGTACCGGGTTTGTCTCGAAGACATTGTTTCCAAATGTTTTAACGCAACAAACATGAGTTTTTACGTCAATATATGATAATGGATGAAACATGGACCCACCACTTCACTTCGGAGTCAAATCGGAGTAGAAAGCAGCAAGTGAAAGCCGTCCCAAGCGACCATAGACGCAAACATCAGCAGGCAAGGTTTTGGCCTCCGCATTTTGAGATGCGCAAGGTATTGCGTTCATCGATTACCTTGAGAAAAGTAGAACCACCAATAGCGAATACCATATAACATTATTAGTGCGTTTGAAGCAGGAGATCGCCAAGGAACGGCCACACATTAAGAAGAAAGTGTTTTTTACCAAACGCAAACATCAGCAGGCAAGGTTTTGGCCTCCGCATTTTGAGATGTGCAAGGTATTGCGTTCATCGATTACCTTGGGAAAAGTAGAACTACGAATAGCGAATATTATATAACATTATTGGTGAGTTTGAAGCAAGAAATCGCCAAGGAACGGCCACAAATAAAGAAGAAAAAACTGCCCTTTCACTAAGACAATGCACCGTGTCACAAGTCAATGACAACAATGGGAAAACTACGTGGATTGCACTTCGAATTGCTTTAGTACCTAGATATGGATCCCAGCGACTATTAGCTGTTTGCAAACCTCAAAGGAATGCTCCAGAGAAAGAGATTTAGCTCGAATGAAGTGATATCGGAAACAGAGGCGTATTTTGGAGCCAAAGACAAATCGTTCTACAAAAAAAACGGGATCGAATTTTTAGAGAAGCGTTCAAATCGGTGTATCACATAGAAGGGGGACTACGTTGATGAATAAAGTCGAATTTTGCCTAAAAGTTGTAGTTTTATAAGTTTGGCCCGGGACTTATTGTGTGATGTATTAGACACACGCGTCTACGATTATTCTTACGATATATTTTAATGTAAATGGTTTCTTAAGCTGATTCTAAGTTTTACACACTTTTTTTCTATTTACTATTTCTATTGTTTTCATATTAATTTTAATTATGCCATACTAATTATTACATTTAACTTATAAAGTCTTATGGTAACAACAGAAATTGGTAAATTGGCTAACATTCTGATAATTCTTCTTTTTCTTCTTTGCGTGTTTTTGAAGTGTCATGTGGTCATACAACAGTTTCCCACTGTTTTACGCAGTCCTTTGCATTATTGTTGTACTCTACAAGATCTTTCAGGTTGCACCGGTTGGGCAGTAGAGGGCAGACAAGGTAGTGTTTCATCGTATGGTCCTCTTCTCCATATTCAAAGATGAGTGGGTAAGTTTTGTAGCTCCATTTACTCATAGAAACGTTGTGATAATGTCAATCTACTTGAAACGTAAGATATACGTTCGGATAATTCTATTTTTGAGTTTGTTTCGCTTTCCACAAAATTTTAGATAACATCGATTAAACTTGTGGTATTTGTCCTGAAATCGATAAATTTCTATTCACTTTTTAATGGATTTCAATTTGAACTTCATTAATTTCTCTCTCTCTCTCTCTCTCTCTCTCTCTCTCTCTCTCTCTCTCTATCTATCTATCTATCTATCTATCTATCTATCTATATATATATATATATATATATATATATATATATATATATATATATATTAGTAGTTCATGTATCCACATAAAATTTTATAAGGAGATATAATTTTTTATGTATCAATTTTCAGTATTTACTTCAGCAGTGCTCGATACGTAAGTAGAGCTAGGTAGTATAGCCTGAAGATCCCCCCCCCCGGGGATGAAACGCGGGAGCCTCTGTGTAGCTTAATTGCCATGAATATATTTTCATAGCTTACTATATATATATATATATATATATATATATATATATATATATATATATATATATCCCTCTTATTAAGTTAAATATTGCGTTGTATAAGAAAAATGCTTGAAGCTTCTTTGTTTCTTTTTGTATAACATTAAATATGTGAATATAGTTTTGTTATACAGATAAATAAATACATTAATTTATTTAACATGGCCGCAAGTAATTACAAGATTGAATTAAAGTTAGAGTCCAACACTTTCAAAAGTAAATTATGTGGGTTCGTCACTACCATGCTAATGTTTTGACTTTAGGTTCGAGTTTTTGTCTTCTGTATTGATCACTGTCAGTTAAAAGACTACCTTGTTTTGAACTGATTCTATCTTACTCGCCCTTTTTATTATCATGAAACTTAATCATCTTTCGTTCTTTTTAGTTTTTTTACATAAATTGGCTTCATGCTCCAGACGAGCGACCTCCCAAAACCTGAAATGAATGAAAAAAGTGAGAATTGTGTCCATTGCCAGAATTAAAATTTAAAAGAAAACCGTCATTCCAAACAAACGCCATCTTTTATAACAGTAAACAAAAAAGCTAAATAACGTTACTGATTCCCGTGTAACGCCGGATATACACAGATCTAGCCAATAAAACTAAAATCAATAATAAAGAGGGCAGGGGCTTAATATAAACTTCACTTATAAAAATGGATTATTAAACATTACTCAACGTAGTTAGCACTCTGGAGCTAAACACAACAGTTTCTGTGTAGCTTGCTTGCCATAAGTATATTTTCATGTTACTACTAAGCTCTACTAATGTACGGAGCGCTGCTGAAGTAAATACTCAAACAAAAATATATCCTCAATGTATTATTTGATAATACAAGTATATACCATATGACATTAATATAGCCATTATTATACTAAATCTGAATTTATAGTTTTCCTATATATTTCATCCACACAAAATACATGTTAAAGTATATCTTGGTTTGGAGATTGAGTTATCTTTGAAAAAATCCATTTTAATTTTTATCTAATTATTCGTAATTTTCAATTTATTCACTACGTCATCCCTCTCTTACGAATGTTTATGTCTATTACTCACTTTCTCTCACTGTGCGTTGTTTGGGTTTGACCCCTCCACCCGCTCTTATTTTATACAGCTTCTATCACTCTCGTTGCACTCTCTCTCTCTCTCTTTCTCTCTCTCCCTCTCTCTCTCTCCCCCTCTCTCTCTCTCTCTCTCTCTTACTCTCTGTGTCTATTAACGGCCAAATGCAATAAAATTAACTATAAAACAGAACATTGGAATAGACCAATCTTCTCTCCTTTCACCACCAACGCTCCGACCCCTACTTTGTCCAAGTTAAAATGAATGGATCTCCCCTTGAAGAAGGCCAGTGTTTAGATAAGCTCCTGGGACTGACCTTCACTTCAGATTGGAAATGGAAGACTTACATCAAATCTGTTGCTAAGACCGCTGGAAAAATGGTTGGATCATTCTACCGCTCCAGAAAGTATCTCACGCCCGACACGATCCTCTACGTCCTAAGATGGAGTATTGCTGCCACATCTGGGGAGGTGCCGCTCAGAGCAGCCTTTTCTGTCTTGACAGAGTCAAAAACCGACTTCGAAATCTAGTGGGAGATGTCCTCTTCTCTTCCCTACAGTCACTCTCTCACGGAAAAGATGTTGCTAGTCTTTGTTTGCTTTGCCGTTGTGTTCATGGTAGGTGTTAGACTGAGCTCAAATCTATGGTCCCCCCCCTTGTAAAACATTCACAATAAGAACCCGTCTAGCCACTACCACCGTCAATGATTCCGTTTTCTCCCTCTGTGTGTCCAAGATGAAACGAAACTTCCATGGGCAGAGCTACTTTCCTAGAACTGCCCGTCTGTGGAACCCAGTGCCATGAGCCTGCTTCCCTTCCGACTACAATACGGTCTTCTTCAAGTCCAATGTAAACAAGTTCTTGTTAGACCGTCCCCGTAAATAATCAATTTCTGCCCTGCTACAACCATCGTGCCGGTGAACGCGATGTTGTCTCACCATCCACCAGTCAAACTCTTGAACCCCTGTCCTCGAGTCAAACTCTTTAACCCTTATCCTTGAGTGGCCTTTGGCCCTTTATAGGTGGTGACCTTTAATGTAAAAAACAAATAACTATAAAACGGAAGATTGGAATCAACAATAGGGAATATTACCACAAGTATAAATAGTATTTAACCTATAAGTTGATAGAAAAAAGAGATGAAGAAAGCGAGAGAGAAGGAATGGGAGATAAAATCGAAACAGAACCGACTTAAGGCAGTAGATCTTAAACAAACAAATAGCTTGACATCTTATCAAGTAAGGTTATATCAATAATAACTGGTAAGAAAAGTTACTTAATTGAGCGATTTACTGCAGTTTTACGGCAGTGCCGATCATCAGAAGTGGGCCTGCCTGATCTCCCACCTTTTGCAGAAAAAATGAATCTCCCCGATAACCTATTTCTACATAATATAAAAGTATCAATCTTGCATCCCATATCTATATATTAATACGATAGCGTGTGTGTTCGTGTGTCACGCTTCCGGCAAAAGTTCTGCGCATGCGTGACGCACCTAGACGTAGTATTTTTGACTTCGGCCCGACTGTTTATAGTTCGATCCCAACCAACCTCTAAGCTTTTTTTTCTACATTTCGAGGGGAAAGGGGAAGAGATAAATAATTATGCTCCACCACTGTTTTCACTAATATTTGTATACATATAAAATAACGTCTCAATCAGTAAAATTAAAGGAATAAATAACTATGATTCGCTATTGTTTTCACTAATATGTGTATACATGTTAAAAAACGTCTCAGAAAGTAAAGTAAGAAGAGAAATAATTATGCTCCGCCATTGTTTTCACTAATATTTGTATACATGTTAAATAACGTCTCGATAAGTAAAGTAAGAAGAGAAATAATTATGCTCCGCCATTGTTTTCACTTATATTTGTATACATGTTAAATAACGTCTCAATAAGTAAAGTAAGAAGAGAAATAATTATGCTCCGCCACTGTTTTAACTTATATTTGTATACATGTTAAATAACGTCTCAATAAGTAAAGTAAGAAGAGAAATAATTATGCTCCGCCATTGTTTTCACTTATATTTGTATACATGTTAAATAACGTCTTAATAAGTAAAGTAAGAAGAGAAATAATTATGCTCCGCCAGTGTTTTCACTTATATTTGTATACATGTTAAATAACGTCTTAATAAGTAAAGTAAGAAGAGAAATAATTATGCTCCGCCATTGTTTTCACTAATATTTGTATACATGTTATATAACGTCTCAATAAGTAAAGTAAGAAGAGAAATAATTATGCTCCGCCATTGTTTTCACTTATATTTGTATACATGTTAAATAACGTCTCAATAAGTAAAGTAAGAAGAGAAATAATTATGCTCCGCCATTGTTTTCACTAATATTTGTATACATATTAAATAACGTCTCAATAAGTAAAGTAAGAAGAGAAATAATTATGCTCCGCCATTGTTTTCACTTATATTTGTATACATGTTAAATAACGACTTCATAAGTAAAGTAAGAAGAGAAATAATTATGCTCCGCCATTGTTTTCATAAATATTTGTATACATGTTAAAAAACGTCTCAATAAGTAAAGTAAGTAGAGAAATAATAATGCTCCGCCACTGTTTTCACTAATATTTGTATACATGTTAAATAACGTTTCAATAAAAATAGTAAGAAGAGAAATAATTATGCTCCGCCATTGTTTTCACTAATATTTGTATACATATTAAATAACGTCTCAATAAGTAAAGTAAAAAGAGAAATAATTATGCTCCACCACTGTTTTCACTTATATTGGTATACATGTTAAGTAACGTCTCAATAAGTAAAGTAAGTAGAGAAATAATTATGCTCCGTCATTGTTTTCACTAATATTTGTATACATGTTAAATAACGTCTTAATAAGTAAAGTAAAAAGAGAAATAATTATGCTCCACCACTGTTTTCACTAATATTGGTATACATGTTAAGTAACGTCTCAATAAGTAAAGTAAGAAGAGAAATAATTATGCTCCACCACTGTTTTCACTAATATGTGTATACATATTAAATAACGTCTCAATCAGTGAAATTAAAGGAATAAATAACTATGCTCTGCCATTGTTCCATTAACATTTGTATACATGTTAAATAACGTCTAAATAAGTAAAGTTAGAAAAGAAATAATTATTCTCCACCACTGTTTTCACTAATATTTGTATACATGTTAAATAACGTCTCAATAAGTAAAGTAAGTAGAGAAATAATAATGCTCCGCCACTGTTTTCACTAATATTTGTATACATGTTAAATAACATCTCAATAAGTAAAGTAAGAATAATAATAATTATGCTCTGCCACTGTTTTAACTAATATGTGTATACATGTTTAATAACGTCTTAATAAGTAAAGTAATATCTATATAGTAATACGATAGCGTGTGTGTTCGTGTGTCACGCTTCCGGCAAAAGCTTTGCGCATGCGTGCCGCGCCTAGATTTTGAAAAACATTCAACTCGCCTAATATTAATAGGTTAGCGACGTAGTATTTTTGACTTCGGCCCGACTGGTTTATAGTTCGATCCCAACCAACCTCTAAGATATTTTTTCTACATTTCGAGGGGAACGGGAAGAGAGGTAGGGAGGGGACGACCGGGAAGACACATATTAATACAATAGCGTGTGTGATTTTGTGTGTCATGCTTACATCAAAAGCAATGACCTTCCGAATCTTTGTATGCTACTCATGAATTGGCTTGGCCTTTTGGCTAAGATCAAAGTGTAGTATCTGTTCCGATGGATACTGCACTCCATAGACTGGTATTGTCTTGGCCTTCGAGGCTTGATTTACGCCGGTCTATGGGTCTGTCCTGTGCAGTTCTAGGAGGTCCACCCTCCCAGGCTTCGCCTCCCCTCTTTGGGGAGGAGTAAGTTTATTGCTTACTGCCTGGAGCGCTCCTACCGGGGAATGCCAACGGGGCTGCCCATGCAATTTTTAATGGCCAGAGTGCTCACCTTCTCGAGCGCTGGCTTTTCAAACCCCACTTTCCCGACCCGACCTTGGGTCACATCTTACTTGTGGGAGTAAGATAAAACTGGCCTTGTGTCTAACTTCTGGAGAGGAGTAAATAAATATTCATGAATTGGAGCCAAATTTAATTTAATCGAAAACATTTACAAAGTAAGGTTTATTCGTCGAAATATTACCTTCACTAGAAATATTGGATATAAAGAAGTTTTGTAAATTTTTTCATGTATTGTTCATTTTTTAAAAATAAATAAACAAGTCCAAAACTTATCATATTTTATTCAAACATGTATAGGTTAGGAACAAGATAATTAGTATTAAAACATCATTTCGTGTAATTTACACGGGTCCCGGTAGTTATTATTATTATCATATTATCAAATTATGATCAATTCTTAGACATACACAAGCATTCTTATGTTATTTCGTCTTCTTTTTTATTTTATAGATTTTTTTTTGTGTGAAATAGAAACTATTGCGAAATGTCGCCAGGTACAGTCGCTAATTGCCTCTCTTAACCTTCCGCTAAAAAGAAGTGCGGCTTTCTCCTACAAATATACACAACAAAGATAAATAAAGTAGTTTTACAGCCCGAGGCCCAATTTGATCAAACGTTTTCGAAGTATCATTTCATGCGAACGGATGAAATATTATGGCTCGTTCTTACCTCTGTCTTTTCCGTTCTTCGGACGTTTCCAATTCTGCCAATCTTTCGAGCGTCTCCAAAGAGCACCTCTCACTTTCATGTACGTTTCGTGACTCGGAACCTGCTGTGATATCGTTCCACTCTACGTCGCCCGCGCCACCTTTCTTTCTCTTTAAATTAGTTGCTCGTACCGATCCACCTGGCCGAAATGGCGTGTCAGATTTTAATTAGGGAACGTCAAGCAGATATTCATAAATAACGCCGGATCATCATCATCATCATCATCATCATCATCATCATCATCATCATCATCGTCATCGTCATCGTCATCATCATCATCGTCATCGTCATCGTCATCATTATTATTATTATTATAAAGTTCTCGCATGAGTAATTATCAGTGATGCTCATTGGCAACAACAGTTGGTTTCCCTGGAGTCCGAGTGATAAGTCTCCCAAGATTTCTATTATTCTCTGCTACTTTCGATAACCGTTGGAAATCATTTTGCGTTATCACAACATATTTGCCAATGATTTCTAGATGACAGCAACCATTATTTCTGAATGTCGAGTGACACTAAGCCTCGCCAAGACTCTAGTATTCTCCGCACCAGTGGAGGTCTAGTTGGTGCTCTTCCTGCTCTCCTTGTTCAACCTTTCCCTTAACGAACCACTTCTCGTTGTTTCAGACCGTGCTTGCGCCAATCACATTTGTGTTTGGGTGTGGTGTGCGTGTTTATCTTTCGTTTTGTTGTTGTTGACTTTTGTTTGTTTGTTTGTTTGTTTGTTTGTTTGCTTTTTGTTTTGGTTGATGTTTTTTAATTCAGATTTTAGTCAGATTCCAAGATTTATGGCTGTTTCACTTCCTTTGGGCTCGTGTGATGCTCTTTCTATATTTTTTGTTTCTATTTTGATTTCAATTGTGGCTTATTAGCGTTCATTCATTATGTGTGTTGGTGTCCGCACTCGCGATTCTCCTTAACATTTCGGCTGTTTTCATCACTGTCCTGCGTTGTATCCTATCGTTCAAATTTTCATTGTCTTTCTATGTATTTCGGAACTGTTGCCAGTGCTCCTATAATTATTAGTATGACAGTAATTTTCTTCATGTTCCATATTATTTTCAGTTCTCTGACAAGTTCCACGTATTTGCTTAGTTTTTCTGCTTCCTTGATCTTCACTTCGTGTACTGCTGGGACGGCGAAATCTACGATTTGTCAGGACTTTTTCCTTGTTGTTGATTAGTATCATATCTGGTCCCCTTGCTTGAATAAGTTTGTCTGTTTGTACCTCCATGTCCCAGAAAATGTTGTGCTTTTCATTTTCCAGTACTGGCTCCGGTTTGTGTGTGTACAATGTGTCTGCATGTGCAAAGTGCAACTGTCTACATAGTTTCCTCTGAACTTCCATCTCCACGCAGTCGTGTCTGTTTTTATATTCATTTGGAAATAGTTCGATACATCAACTTATTAAGTTAATAGTCGTTTCTTCTCTTGGTCCACAAAGTCTACATTTACAGTTTTCCTGCATTTTTGTCTATTTTTTTTATTTGGTATAGTTCGTTCTGATCGCCTTATTTTGTGTGACTGTGATTAGCGATTCCGTTTCCCTGTTCAGTCATCCTTTTCGTAGCCATGTCCAGGTATTTGTCGATCGTCTCTTCTCTGATCAGTCTTATAAATTATCCATGTAGCTGCTTCTCTTCCGATTTTGCTTTCATCGCCTTTTTTGTTTCCAGTTTCGCTGCTTCTCTTCCGATTTTGCTTTCATCGCCTTTTTTGTTTCCAGTTTCACTGCTTCGTCGGTTTGTCACGCTTAAATTTTGAATAGTATTTTGTTTGGTTGGTCACACTTTAATTTTAAATAGCATTTTCGTTTGTTTGTCACGTTTGTATTTTAAATAGCATTTTCATTGGTTTGTCACGTTTGTATTTTAACGCATCAATTTGAAACAGCATTCTTGTCGTTTTGTCACGCTTAAATTTTAAATAGCATGTGCGTCGGTTTGTCACGCCTCTACTTTAAACAGAATTTTCGTTGGTAAGACAATTTTCATCTGAAATAGCATTTCAAAAATAGTTGTCATTATTTAATCATTCGCATGTTTTCTATCAACTGTTAAATAGAACCGTTTTTTATTGGTTTAGCCGATTCCATAGTCCTCGCCAGTATCCATTGCAGGTGGTTTACAAAATTGTATTAAATTGAAATATATTTGTTTTGTTTTTATTTGTATTAATTATAAAATTCAACACGTAAAAGAAATAGAAATAATGAGGATTCTTTTATTCCTTTTTGTGTTCCTTGGTTTCCATGTCTCGTTCATCTATTGATTTGACGGGCTGTCTTCAGGACTTGTGGTTGTCAAAGTCGCTTCTTCTTTTTCTTTTTTGTCTTTGCAAGAGATTGAGATTGTCAGCCGAATGACAGGTAGCTTTGATCAGCCGCCATTGAGGACACCGCTCCGGTGTTGAGTCTGACAGCGAACCGGACGCATCCAATACACTGGATGATTCTTCAGAATGAATAAACAGGAGGAAAAAAGAATCATGTTAACATATTTGTCCGTCCTCGACGCCATCACATATTCTTTTCAACTTAAGAGTAGCAGTTTCTAAATCGTCTTCAGCCGCATTGGATTTGGATTTCCTGATTTTTACGACATTGTTGAGATATATATATATATATATATATATATATATATATATATATATATATATATATATATATATATATATATATAAACTTAGGAGTATATAGAACTATGACATATTCATTACCCAGTATATATGTTCCATAAATTCGACATCAACAAAATGTATAGTGTACATATGTTTCTGTAAGAAATTTATCCAGACCCTTCATTAGCACAAATAAGAATGAAATCTCACCAATATATAGAGCCCTAATAAAACCACAAATGCATTGAAACAGAGTTTTAAACAATATTAAAAATTACTAAGTTAATTAATATATTGAATCATTTTTGTATGGCTAGCTGATAAAAAATAGGATTAAAAGACATAAATCAATCTTATATTATATATATATATATATATATATATGTATATGTATGTGTGTGTAATTATTATTTTTAATACAATTTTTATATCACTAGACATATATATGTTTCACGTTGTTATTGCCCGCTCGCCACTATGGAATAACGTGACCGTATCATCGTTCGAACATTTCGAACCCCGGATCTACACATTACAAACCTTGGTCACGTTACCATTCGACTAAGGCGACCATCACGCTTTGAAATGCGAGAGAAATACGCCGTGTATTCTTTCAATGTAAACACAAGTACTGTGATTCTAAAGAAAGCTCTATCTCCCAAAAATGACCTATGTAACGTGGCTAATTTATGAAACATCAATTTATCATTTCTCAACCAGAAGTATTTATATTTTTAATGTACATAGATTTAACAACAACAGCAGCAGCAGCAGCAGCATTAAACTAATCGTTTTGTAATTAGTAGGCAAAAATTGTTTTCTTTTTTGATTAAGGACAAATAAGCCTAACTGGGAAAAGAATAATTACTGAGCTGATGGTTTTTCGGCGAAATTTTACTGTAAATTCCACACGTGATGAAATTAACTGTAAACATGGATAAAATACCTGAACAAAAGAAAAAATAAATAAATATTGTAGACTATATCTTATTGTAGACATTATTTGATATTATTATTATTTTTTTAATATCTCTTAAAGTAATTGTTTTTGTAATTAGTAAAATAATCGTTTATATAAACAATATCAACACAAAAATAAGTATTTTTATCAATAATATGATTTTTAAAAGAATTTACTATGTAAGTAGTTAAAAAAATAAAATACATAAAAGATACTGGCAAAGCTGCTACTAAGAAGGTGAATTCCATCGACGAGATTAAAAAAATATCATACCTGCCAGTATCCTATATCTCTATAAAGCCACCATTTCCCCATGTATGGAGTATTGTTGCCACATCTGAGCTGGTGCGACAACCATTAGTTACTTCATCTTTGATAGGGTACAAAAAAGAGTCTCTAACCTAATAGGTCCCACATTGTCTACCAAGATCCGCTATGTTGCATCTCTGTGTTTGTTTTACAAGTAATGCAACGGAATGTGTTCCGACGAACTTACTGCACTTATGCCCCCTCAATGCAAATACTTCCGACAAACCCGACAAACCGCAAAATCACACTCTTCACTGTAGAGGTCCCCAGATGTCGGAAGGCTTTCTACTCTAATAGCTTCTCTCCTTGGACAGCTTACTTTTGGAATTCCCTCTCTACTTCATGCTTCCCTGACTGTACCAACATGCAGAAATGTAAATGCCATGTGAACAGGTATCTCGCTGCACAATTCCCCACTTCGGATGCCCCTACAAATATGACCCTTAATTCACAGTAGCCCCTTACGCCTCAGTGGTACTGTGCCTTGAAGTTAAACTAAAGTAAAAAAAAATGCATATATATATATATATATATATATATATATATATGAAAATATTCTACGCTTATTGATAAAAAGAATGTAAGAAAAATGAGTTGAAATTGTATCGCTAAAATGTTACTCAGTGCGAAAAATGTCAGCATACATCAAATACCAAAAACTGAACGAAGAAATTTTATAAATATTATTATTTGTAAATAATGCATCTCCCCTTTTTTATCTGTCTATCGTCAAATAATGACAGTGTAAAAGAAGTAATAATTAAAGTAATTGCACAGTATGAAAGATTTAAAATCTAAAAAAAGTAAATAATCGTTTCGTAATTTATAAAGAAATGTTGTGTATTTGTTATATGAAAACAGAATGAAAAGAAAATCCATGTATTCCAAAATGGGGACGGTAATCTGTTGTTTATAAATAATGAAAATCCCCATAAAAATATGACAATCGAAATAATCTATTTCGGATCGCACCGGATTAAACATTTCGGAAATCTTAACTGTGGTACAAGACTCCTTGAATATATTTAATTGCGACGGAGATATGAAAGCAGTGGCTAGCAGCAAGGGTCATGGAATTAGTTTAAAACTAACTGCAGCTAAGATTTCAGAAATTTTAATTGTGTCCGCACATACGATATACGTTTAGAGGCTGAATAAAGACGCGACCAGATCGAGGCAAGACAATGCGAACCTGTCGAAAGATATGGGCGTCAGAGTGACGACTATGAAGAAGCCGCTGAACGCTGAACGGAGTTCTTGGCCTTTTGGCTAAGATCAAAGTGTAGTATCTGTTCCGATGGATACTGCACTCCATAGACTGGTATTGTCTTGGCCTTCGGGTCTTGATTTACGCCGGTCTATGGGTCTGTCCTGTGCAGTTCTAGGAGGCCCACCCTCCCAGGCTTCGCCTCCCCTCTTTGGGGAGGAGTAAGTTTATTGCTTACTGCCGACGGGGCTGCCCAGGCAATTTTTAAACCCCACTTTCCCGACCCGACCTTGGGTAACATCCTACTTGTGGGAGTAAGATAAAAACTGGCCTTGTGCCTAACTCCTGGAGAGGAGTAAATCAATACTCCTCGTAAAATAGTTGCAGTGACTAATTTGTCCTTACCAAAGCCAAAGTGAACGGCCTTACGAAAGCCAAACACTCATCAGTGTCAAACACTCATTCTAGCAGGTAATGCTTTGTTTGTTTTTGCAGGGTCAGTTGCTCAACACGCAAAACAACCGGTGGCTAGCCTACAGTTTTGACGAAGTCATGAAGACCAAGTTCCATCGAACTTAGATAGTCTATAGGTATGTTTCCAGCGAATACCCAATCATGCCTCACCACATCTTTGAAAAAGGATTCAAACTTAATCCATGTGTTCATATTGAGTTTCTGTCCACTATTGCTAGTTGAAGATAGTGGCTGTGCGAAAGCCATACTTTTGATAGAAAGACTCAGCTCTATATTACACCTCCGCGAAAACCAAGAGGCTCTTACATCTTGGGCCCAAACTCGTTTATTACAACCCCATGGATTATCATGTGTTGGCCTCAGTTGAGAAAGGCACTAGCCATACCGCCTGTAACACTAAATTCATTCAAATTTTAAAGTTCAAAAAGGGAGATAAATGTGAACCTGTGTATTTGCACTATTGACATCATCCACCCATCCTCAAAACACCTTCTCTAACCTCCACCTCACAGACGTGTCATGATCTCCAGATTTGAAACATATAGAAAAATATAAATCTCTATTTGATATTAAACAAAAGTGTTGTTAGATTAAAATAAATTATACATTACTTAGTATCACTAGATAAATAACATGTAAATGTTTGTTAAATTAAAATCTTCGAACACAAAAAGATGTTATTTTACTAAGTGAAACACATCGGATGTAAAAAAGCGGAAAAAGCGGACAGACAAACAAGTTTGCATTTGACTCCGGAGTGAACTGGTGTGTCTATGTTTCATCCATTAGCCCATATTGAGGCAAACACACCTTTTTGTTGCGTTGAAACATTTGCAATCACCGCTCTGAATTGTCGACGTGTTGTTGCTTTTGCTCGACTGTGATCAAACGCAGCACCCACTTTGAACAGTTTTCTCATTGACAAATGTTCATGCAAAATGGTGGATACACTGCCTTCTGATATCTTCAACTCCTCTGCTATCTCACGCAACTTCAATTTACGATCGGCTTAAGCGAGTTTGTGAACATTCTTGGTGTCTTCCGGTGAAAATGCCGAATTTGAGTTACATAAACGCTAAGCATCATTTATGTCTGTACGACCGCGTTTAAAGTCAGCATACCACCTTTTAACTGTTGTTTCCTCTTGGAAAAAGCCCGAATAACACTTATCAAACCATTGTTTTGCTTGAATAGTATTTTCTTATTTACTTATTTCTGTTTTCGTTAGCATAGGGACGAGGTATTCTTCCAAATGCCAGACTATCACCTGCTATTTAGAGACTCATACCAAGTGCTCTTTTAAGGATTTTGGCCGTTCCCTTAAGTACAATTATTTGGATTTCTTTTGCACTTGGTTTTCCGGGAATACTTTCCAGATACTTTTTGAAATTTTTCTTCATGATGCCTTTAGCTCCTATTATAACTGATGTTTTTGAGGTTCCAGCTTCTCTTCATATCATACATTAGGCCTTGGTATTTTGTCACCTTTTCTCTCTCTGCTCAGTTTTGCCTCTCTTTCTGCCTTATTTAATGTGACTATGTCCGGTTTTACTGCTGCGTTTTCCAGGTAGGTAGATGTAGGAACCACATAATCATAATGTCTAGTATAATTATCGTTTCCCTCAGTCCTCTCCGGTAGATGTTCCCAGGACTTAGTGCTACATTGGATGTTTAGATTTTTACAGATGTTCCAGTGTAAAAATCTAAAGCAATGATTTATGAAACACGAAATCCAGATCTTTTCATTGGTTTCAAAATTTGCAACGGTAGCTTCACTTAAATAACTGTAATTTGTAAACAAATAAGCGATTGGAGTCATATCTTGACACATAGCATTTGAATGTTATAAAAGTCATATGTAATTTCTATTAGTAATACCATCTATTTGTCAGGCTCGGGACTTATTGAGTGATGTCTCACAATTAATCAAATGTTTAGCTTTGGAAACGACATTTTAAATAAAGATTTTAGAGTGGTTTTCAAAGCTAACTGTTAAATTAATTGTAGGTACATTTTTAGGCTATTGAATCCGTAAGATTGTTTATATTTGTTTTCATGTAATTAAACATGAATGCGCTCGCCAGCGTATTCAATGTATGTTTTTAATTAACTTAATAATGTTTGTATTTTTATTTAGGTTTCAGATATGTTTAAGTTAAGTTTCTAAGGTAACTTTTTCCCATCTTTTCTTTTCTGGTAATGAAACAAATCCTTCTGGCAGTGCTCAACTACCTGAAGAGTTATATATGACTAGTTCGTATATAAACAGATAATAAATAACTTCTATTACGTATATAGTATGTATATATTACGCCTATATTTGTCAGTGGTTACTTCAGCAGGGCTCAATATATGCATAGTGTTTAGTGGTAGTATAAAAATATCAACTTGAACTTACTACTTTCACATATTGGCGATTTAATGTTCAGCTTTGGTCTTATTTATCTACATCCCACAAGGTAAGATGTGACACAAGGTCGGGAAAGTGGGATTAGAAAAACCAACACTCGAGAAGTTGAGCACTCTGGTCATTAAAATTGCCTGGGCAGCCCCGTCGGCATTCCCCGGTAGGGGCGCCTCAGGCAGTAAGCAATAAACTTACTCCTCACCAAAGAGGGGAGGCAGAGCTTGGGAGGGTGGACCTCCTAGAACTGCACAGGACAAACCCATAGACCGGCGTAAATCAAGCTCCGAAGGCCAAGACAATACCAGTCTATGCGGTGCAGTATCCATCGGAAACTGTTCAGCTTTTGTTTGGTTTGTCTTTCTTTGGTCTATTTAATACCGAACTGCAACAGCTACTGCAAACGATTCTATATGACTAATTGAACACAGGTTCTATTTAACATATGGCTGAGGAAAATTGTTGGTTAATTCTTTTTCTAACGATATTCGTAGTGAAACACATTAGACATAATAGATCGGACTTCAACACGATGTAGCTGATAGTCCGTATTAATAGTGAGCCCTTTCATGTTTAAAGCTAATCTTAACATAAATTGTAAGGCTATCTTCTATAATAATATGTAATAAAATAATCACCAAAGAAAAGAAAACAAAGCCTTTATATAAACAACAGATTATATATTTATGTAGGAATAGTAATAATGAAGGTCGGCTGAAATATTTCCTTGAAGCAGCATATCTTCAAGTACAGAGAGCTGTGCTCGGTGTCTAATTTACAGGAGCAGGAGAGAAGTGCGACGTCTTCCTTCGTGAGTGGATGGAAGCTCTCTGTTTGCTCAACAAATCCATAAAGGGTCTCGGATGGATCCATTAAAAAGTCGAAATTAATACGCCCATGAGCCTTATCAGTCATTGTGTGACAAAACAACCTCACTAGGGCTGCTCTCCGCAAGAGGAAAATATGTCAATATTTATGACTGCTACAGCGTTACATAAAATGTGGATTTTACGAACCTTTTATGAAATTTGTGAGCTTTGCCAAATGAATTTTCTGACTTACGCATTTTGAGAACTATGACATTTTTATCTGCCAGTTATCTGTAAAACTATTTGTTTCGCGTTTAATACTAAATCTTATATAAACTTAAAAATTAGTTGACTAAAAGTGTTGTTACTGTTCGGTCTTCGTTTAGCCAGCTTATGTACTATGTTTATAATCGAAGTGCATTTTATGTAATGTGTGTCCTCCTATCTAATCACATTTTATGAAATTAAAAGAATCATTAGTCGACCGCAAACACAACTATTTCTAATCAGATAACCCTTTATTGCCTTTCATCGAACTTCAAATCATTAAATCGCAGTTGGTATTCTATTCTCAAAGAGAAATATTGTAAATACGATCTTTAAAACGTAAACTTACATTTCTCTCAACTTCTTTTCTGCTAAGATGCATCTAGTCATCTCTGAAAGAAGCTATGTCTGTTCGTTGCTCGACCTGTTCATTAATTTTAAAACAGAATTCTCATTATTAAACGCGAAGAATGGATGAACGAATCTGTAATTCTGTAATGAAAAAAAAGGAACTCCTCTTCAACAACACCGCAACAAACGCCGACAAATCTCAACTCCAATGTTTGTCAAAGTATTCAACTGTCTGTCTTCCCCAATTCGCTTTTCTGAAAATAGTTGTTCTCCTCAAATGAATGACATCTATAAAACAAATCTAACTGCGACCACAAGTTCTTTTTTTCACTGAATGCCGAACATACGAAACAGTCGATGCGCTACGAATCTGGTCACCCTTAATTTTATTCTTCATTGTTACAGTAGGCAACATTTAATTCTCCTTTATATTTTGAACCACAGAATCTTAAGAATATCTTTTTATATTTTGTGTTTTCTTTTAATTTCATTGAATCTTAAATAACTTTAGCCGTGATATTTCTTATTAAATTACATGTCTTCTTCTTGAGAAGACTTGACCGCCATGAGTTTTCGCCGAAGCGCCATTAACGAAGCTTTCTTGAAGCCTTAAAACTAATGCGCTGCATATTACAACGATGGATTGTATCTTGGAAATTCAAAAAAAACGTAAATAATTTCTCATAAAATGTGTAACTCATTTAATTCGTTTTTTTTTTAATTCACATCTTCAGAGAATTTTCATTAAAAGATGACGAAATATTTGTTTAAATAATTATTCAGATCGATTTGTTATACTTAATATGCTGTAGAGTGCATTAGTATCAATATAATAAATGCTGTGTTTAAACCTTGTGTCAGACGTGGGCATTCATAAACATACTTCGTTCTCTTTTGTGATCGTGCTAGACTAAGGAAAGTTCGTTCATACCCCGAAAAGGGACAAAATCGATATCGGTTGAAGACAAGAAAAGGTTTATTCGCCTTAATCCTCTGCTTTAAATCAATGATCAATGGAGCAGATGGGGATACAAAGAGAGGTCGGTAATTATTGTTTCATCATCCCTTATCAGCGCATTTTAACCCCATGCTTACTTCTGTCCTCGCTCTCTCTTTGAGCCATGTGACATCACATCAATTTCCAGCATACAACGGGTAAAGATGACATCTCAGTTCATACGCTGACACAATCATCCCGATTTCTTATGTTCCTTTTAACGTTGTCCGCCGAATTTAAATCATATATATATATATATATATATATATATATATATATATATATATATATATATATATATATATATATATATATATTAGCGAACATACACTTCATTATTTTCCATAAAGATAAAAATGTATCACCTCTTGAAATAAAGACACACACACACAACATATAGCTCAATCTACCTATCGTTTTCAATCCTGTCTTCATAGTATTGTTTATCATATGCCTACTGACAATCTCATTGACCCTTATCCTCGAGTGGCTTTTGGCTTTAGTAAGTGTCGACTCATTCGTATAAAAAAGTAAACAAAACTGTATCGAATATATGAATAATTTACAAATACAAACGCAATAAAAGCAAATGAACTCACTTGGATAACAAATATGTCTTTTTTATTAACGGAATCAATTCGTTAGAGTGAATTTAAAATCTGAAATAATAACAAATGGGAAAACACTGAAATGAGGTGATAAAAAAGAGAGGAGACAAAAAAAAGGACAGATCGAAATAAAGAAAGATATAAAACAACGTTGTGACTCTTTTTCTGCAATTCTGTTTTTTTATTCTATCTTTATTTCTGTCTCCCCCTCCCCTTTTTATCGTCTCGTGTTTTTCGTAATTCAAATTTGAAATTATTGCAGATTTTTTAACTCACTCTGATAATAAATAAAGACTAAATATTACCCATCAAATCAATTGAATTCAAATTATTTTAAACCAATATACAACAGCCAACACGCATTTATTTAATCAATTATTTTTATGTTGTATAAGGATGGATTATTTGAATTTTGATTATTCTCAGAAGTGTTCTCATCTTTGATGTTATTACTACAACGGTTCGGCTGATGTAACCTCTGACATTCTCAGGTGCGTCTTGTCGAACTCGGGAATATGTACGGAATTTCGAACTGAATCATTTATATAATTCACGGTGGTAGATTGTTCTCGTTCAGGCTTCAGTTCAAATGTTGTATATAAATGCGTAATTGAAGTAAGTATTAGTTTCAACAGCAGTATTAATGGTGCTCTTATAGATTACGTACCATGTTTCCGTCAACGTTCGGGCAGATCTCAAAAGCGTCCGAGAGTTGACGAAACTATTAACCAATCTGTCAACTCGTTGAATCTCCAGAAAGACTAATTGAGTTTTGCCAGCAAAGGTCTCTTTTCGCGAAACAAAAAATGCGATAAATGTCAACGTATGTGTCAAAAACAAAAATAATTCGCTTATTCAGTGTTTATGTTAACAAGAAAAAAAATTTGACAAAAAATGAAAAAAAAATAAAAATTTTTAAACAAAATCATCTTTTGAAACTTTCCGGTGCACAAACTAAAAACATGTTATTTAAAAACATTTGATTAACAATGGTTCCTTTGACAAAAAAAAACGAAATTAAACATCTAATTAATAACAGTTGTTTGGCTATGGTTTGTTCGTTCTTTATTTTATTGTATGTATTTTTGTTTGATTTTTTACTGTCGTAATTTATCGTCTGCCAGTCTTCAATATATCGTTTGGCAGTTTTCGCCTTGTCAACTCTCGGGTGCTTCCGTAACCTGCCCGAACGTTCACGACGCGAAGTCACGGAAACATGGTGCGTCATCTATAAGAGCACCGTATTAATGTCTCCTCTGGCAATAATAACAATAGCAACCCTAACCCTAACATATAATGGCATTTAAAGCAATAAAACTATAAATAACCTTTTAAACCTCATTTACATTTTATGTACAGCGATTTTAATCAAATCAAGGATACCAAGACTCAAAAACACTTTCAATAACCTTATATTTAAATTTACACATTATCCAAGCCTATATCGGAAATTAAGAGTAATCATTTGTCCTACAGTTGCTGCACCATATACTCTCATCGATCACGTATTGGTTCAAATGCTATTCAGTGTTTCTCGAGGCATAATGACGTTATATAACATTTTGGGGTCACTTCGGATGACAGGATCGCTTTTAATCAGATTACAGGTTTGGTTTGGTTGTTTTGTTTTACGGCATATTTTCCGGTTAGTTAATGATGAATTTGTTTGAAGTTGATAATATTTTTGAACATGTATTCATGATATAATTGTATGTCTGTATATGAATGGTTCGTAAATTAATTTGTTTTATAGGCATATGTTTTGTAAAAAAAAAAGTTGTCGGTAGTTGTAGATGCAATTAAACCCATAGTTGAGGCTCTGACAAATATTTCCACCGCGAGTAAGAACAGACATTAGAGCAATAGCACTTAGGTGTGACTCCACACTCTCCAATGCCCCTAAATTGGGGCTTTGCCCGTGGATGAAGTTCTGTGTCATACCCAGAACTGTCGGTGGTAGAAAGATCTTTATTAGTAGATAGGATTGGGAAATAGTGTAGGTAAAAAACAAGGAAGAAAGGGCTAAGAAATGTGGATTATAGGATTGGTGAGGTGTCTGAAGCAGTTTAGTGTCGTATCCGGGTCGTGAAGTGATTGACTGCAAGTCACCGTCTCATCACCTGAAACAAACGCCTCTGGTGGTCTGGCCGTGTTCGTAACATGCATGATTGCCAACCTCATAATAAAATCAACTAAGTGAAGTGAGAGACTTGGACCGCTGAACAACGGAGGCTTTTTTTATGGAAATCGCTCCAAACAAGACATAAACCACTTGATGCAAGGAGCTAACAAGAACGACATATGATTATCGCAAAGATAAGATATGCTTATTGGCCTTAGTATTTAAAAGACAAAGGATATAGGAAGGAGAAAAACAGTCAGCAGGAAGAGAGTTCCACAAGTCTGCAGTTATTGGAAATAAGCTAATGGAATAGGAATCTGTATTATAATGAGGTATTAAAACAACGAAATAGTGGAGACCATTATACAAACTAGTCCAACGAGCTGATACAAAGGAAGCAGCGAATAAGTCAGACGATTCTGATTAATACATGTCATAATAGTATTCATAGAAAAAACTGCGACTAGCAACATCAAACCGACTGGGAATAGATCAGCGTGATTCGTGTTGGCTGACGTCCCATGCTTTATGATGAAACGTCTGACCCTTGACATCAATAGATTAACTTTCGCTTTCACGTAATTATTATCTCGCGCAGATATTTATTAATGGAAATGAGAATAGCTTAACAAAATTAGTTATAATTTAAGTTTTCGTATCCTAAAATGTTTTTTTTTAAATTGAAGTACAAATACATTATTCGCGTTTATCCGATTAAATATTTCAGAGAATTTAATCCAAATATTTCTAATATATTTTATGAGATTGTAGGTATTTAAAATATATTTATGACAATTAACACACATAGATACGTCCGCGTTTTAACCCAACAGGAAATCGTCAACCAAATTGCATGGATGTTTTGTTATTGATTCGTTTATAAATCCACTTGGTGTTTTGTTTAGCAAACTAATGAGATTCGTTATTTCCTTCTCGTGAGTTAGTGTTTTCATTAGCCAATGGCTGAGTTTTTTTTAAATCAATGTACAACCGTTCTTTTACTTGATATTCTGCTTAACCAAAGGCATTGTTTACCAAGCAAGTCTATTTGCAAAAGAAAATCCTATTAATAAAAAATATTACGTAGGTATAACCTACCAATATTTTAAAACCAGGTATAACAACCATAAAAGCACATTCAATAACAAAGAACACTGATTTAAAGCATCACGAGCGAACCATTACTGGAAACTCAGAGAAAGCGGACGCTCACCGATAATCGAGTAGATAAAAGTACGATAGGCTAGAACATGTAGATATTTAGACGACCCGTATAGATTATGCTTAAATAATAAACTTGTAAATTTAAAATTAAATAGATTAAATACACTTACTAAACTGTAGAAAATAAATAGTATCAAACTGTAGACATAGAATAAACTGTATTTTAGAATAACTATATACATGACAAATAAATAAATAAAACATCTAAAGTAGCAACGAATTACAAAATTAATAGAAAATAACTTATTCCAATAATAATAAGGTCACCTGTTAATTTGACACATTTACAAAAAGTATGCGTCACACGCAAATAAAACAAAAGTAAAGGATGTCAAGTAAAGGTAAGTCGAGCCTTATTTTTTAGATTAATCCATGAGAATGAAATGACAACGACTCTTAGTGGTTAGATAGACTACACACCACGTGTATATAGAAAAACAATCAATGACAAGCCGTGCACTTAGTGTTACATAGTCCTTTAATTACTCGTACCTTTTCTTCTTCGTCGTGGGGGGGGGTGTCGTCTCGATGTCGTCAAGCGGTTGAGTTCTCTCCTCGTTTCGGGACTGCTGTGGAACATCGCCGCCATTATCGCCACACGCCGCGCGTCCAGTATCATCACCGTTGTGCTGGGCTGTAACAAATATTCTCATACACAGCGAAAAACAAGGCATACTCTCTCTTCTAAATATGATTACTTTTATTTAGGCGTCAAGTTTCTGTCGTTCTTAGAGATGTTTTACTAACGAAGAGAGAGATCAATTCACTACTTTTATCGTAGTTAATTCCTAAGTATCTATGGTCCATTAAGTCCTTAATCATTCAAGGAGGGGGAGGAAGGAATTACATCACGTCTGTATTCTTTTAGGGAAATAAATTCCCCTTTTCATTTGCGGACTACATGGAGAATACGTCTGTTCAGCTTGCTTCCAAAAACCAGACTTGCAAAACTCAGTTTTCCACAGAAGAACACGTGACGTCACAGAACCCTTATACGCAGGTGTACCTTGACCCTTGACCTGAGGTCTCGTCAACGTGGTGGCCATGTCAACACCTTGTGAGCTCCGACTGTGATAACAGCCCTATTTTGCACTCCGTTTGTACGGGTTCATCCGCACTAAATCATGTAAGCAAAACCAAACGATCCCCCACACATACGTCCACTCAACATGCGTCCGGCCTCACAATGCCATTATCCAATATTAGTTTGACGATTTCCTGTGGCGGTGAAACGCAGACGTCTCTGCGTAGCTTAATTGCCATAAATATATCTTCATACTATTCCTACTAAGCTATTCTCACTCATTGAACAAAAACTGAAATTCTATACACAATACATTATATCACCTTAAAATCTTATTATATCATATGTCTATATACATAAAATAATTGTATATATATATATATATATATATATATATATATATATATATATATATATATATATATATATATATATATATATATATATCTGGTTGAACAGGAGTGCCAACTTCTTTTTATTCCTTTTGTGATCCAATCTTTCTATTCGCCGAACGATAGATCTTGTACTATTTACCATGGAGTGTAGGAAATCTCCATATTTGACGCGAACGTTTTCGACCATCATTGATCGTCTTCAGGCGGATGATTGATAAATCCAAAATAAAATTGGTGAATTTATTTAAGAGGACGTTTCCATGTGATTAAAAACATAAAATCATTCAATAGCATTTCAAAACGCCTTCGCACCCCTCATAACGAGCATGGTTGATGTTGGGCTTTTTTAATTAAATGTACAACGCTTCCGTTATGAGGAGGCGAATACCGCAAAATGACACAGCAAGGATGGATGTGCTACCGGTTAAGATATTTCTAAAATTATCTTTGGAGATGTTATGTGCTGTGAGGTGTTTGTAAATGGAGCTTTGAGGGGAGGTCAGGTGGCAAGTTAATCGACGTGAAATACTGGTTCTAGTCATGCCAATATACGTGTTGTTTGCAGAGACACATTCTCTGATAGGACATTTAAACACGTATATGGCATTACTAGTTTTTAGTTATCCATTTTCGGTAGGATTATTTTTTATTAGTAAATTGCTAGTTTTAAACCTTTTGTAGTAAATAATAAATCTTATATTCAAATCGTTATCTACAAGAGATATATATTTATGTATACTTTTAATGATTTTTTCATCTACTTTATAGTTGGAGCGCATCTGGTTGCAATAGAACAAGTTTATATTATTAGTAGTAGTAATGTTGTTGTTAGTGTTTTTATTTATGTCGGTTAGTGAGTTTTTTATTTGTTGATCTACTATATAATTAGGGAAGTTATTGTTAATCAATGTCTTTTTAATGTCGGCAAGTGCTTTAAAAAATATTTCGTTACTGGAGGAGTTCCTTTTGGCACGATAGATAAGGTTTTTTTATGACAGCCATTTTATATTTATCAGGGCATTCACTCTTGAAATTAAGTAAGTTGGAATCTTTACTAGTAGGTTTCTTATACGGATAGGTGATAAATTTATCTGTAGACATTTCTATTTCTATATCTTGGAAGGGATTTTTTTTGTTGATATTAATTTCTTGTGTAAAGTTTAATGTTGAATTATTTTTAAACGCATTTTTATTTGAGTTAAATTAGATAAGTGTTTTGTCAGTAGGCGAATGTCATCGACGTATCGGACATATATGGAGCGTTTAGGGATAATATATATATATATATATATATATATATATATATATATATATATATATATATATATATATATATATATATATATATATATATATATATATATGAAAAACAGAACGATAGAACAGGAAATAGGAAGTAAAACTAACCGGACCTTTGTTCGTGAGAAGCCTTACGATTGGCTAAGAGAACAACAAAGAATCTGATTAGTTAACAAGCTAGCCGTGTATATAAAAACACCCGGCAAAACTAACTCCATGCATTTTAGCCTGAAGATTCCCCCCGAGGATGAAACGCGGGAGATTTACAGATGTACGTTTTAGGGTACGTTTTAAATTACACCAAAATACGTTTCAAAAATACGTCTAAAAACACATTTAAAAACTCTTCGGTTTGGCTATGCAAAAAGTACAATAAATAAAAACAATGACAATACACATTAGACATTTCATTAGAAAGTATCAATTTTTAAGCCGTATTTTTTTTTTACCTTGAATTGCATATAACTTTCCGATTTCGCACGGAAGACTTCCGGTCCAACTTCAGTACTTCAGGACTCGGAAGTTGGATCGGAAGTCTTCCCGTTTTCAGGGTAAAATAATTAAAACTTTATTTTTTTATTCATACAAACATTATTGGTTAAATATGTGCATACATGTTTCAGTTTTCTTCTGCAATAGAATTTCTATTTCGGTTTGAAGAAGTTGACTCTATATTGCAGAGGACAACTGAAACATGTATGCACATATGTAACCAATAATGTTTGTATAAATTTTAAAAATTATACTATATATATATATATATATATATATATATATATATATATATATAACTATTATTCACTAGAACGTGTTTCGCAGTCTATGGCTCGTATGGCTATTCGAACTATATTCGAAACTTGGACCCCAGTAAATAAAGTGCGTGATTTTACCACTAGTCCACGAAATCTGTTAACAGCAGAGGATATATATATATAGTTGTTGTTGGATATATATATAGTTGTTGTTGGATATATATATAGTTGTTGTTGGATATATATATATATAGTTGTTGTTGGATATATATATAGTTGTTGTTGGATATATATATAGTTGTTGTTGGATATATATATAGTTGTTGTTGGATATATATATAGTTGTTGTTGGATATATATATATAGTTGTTGTTGGATATATATATAGTTGTTGTTGGATATATATATAGTTGTTGTTGGATATATATATAGTTGTTGTTGGATATATATAAAGTTGTTGTTGGATATATATATGTATGTATGTATATAGTAATGTTGTTGTTGTTTAGCAATATAAACACGTATTTATTCCAATTTAACGTATTTAAATATATTTTTAACGTAAATTCTAAGGAGGAAACATTTTTCCCTTTCACAAGTCTGATGCTCCCATACGAAGGGCGCATATATTTATAAAATATAATAATCCACGGAAGCATATTTCATTGTCTACGGTTTTATTTAATATATGTGGGAACACCATGCCCAGGCTTATTTTATCAAATAACAGTACACTATCAAACAAATTGTACGTGTTAGATATTTACAATAAAAAATGTTGATCAGTATGTATTTTAATGGACTATTATTTTGGAATTACATACACATATAGGACATAATCCCGAAGACAGGAATTGATTTTCTATACACCTTGTATATATATATATATATATATATATATATATATATATATAACTTCTTTGTAATATAGCAGGAAAACACCAGCAAAGTGCTCGATTAATTGAGTATTAAAGTTAAAAATTGAAAATTAAAGCGTAATATTTATTTATTTTGGTACAGAAAAATTAGTACAACATTCGTACCGTCGTTTTCAAGCACAGAAGGACTTAGACAACAGAAGCTGAAGAGAGCCGGATGTCTAAGTCCTGTGCTTGAAACCGACGGTACAAATGCTGTACTAATTCTTCTTGTACCAATATATATATATATATATATATATATATATATATATATATATATATATTTAAGCAGGAGGGCATGGCATTGTCCCAAATTAAATGAGGAACTCTTACTGCCTCTAACCCATAACACGATATTAGTTTTTATTCTTATTGTTTACCTCATATAACATTTAATATGATTGGTTGAGCACACAGATGTACGTAGCTTTGATTGGGTGTAAGTACAATGACATGTTAACCTCTTCGATGAACATCTGGTATTTTCCAGGAATAAATGATGATCCCCTGTTCAAAACCCTGACAGAATATTATCATTTTTATTTTCATTTTTTATTTCTATAATTTTAAAGTTATACCTAAAATAAAATAAAGCTGTGCGACTGTTCTAATCGTATTATTGAAACACTTTGATGAAATTAAAATATTATTATTTTTCTTAACTTAGTTCACCTCAAACAAGGCAAGTTGCAACTATAGAGGTAAGGGTCTACTGAGAATTTGGGTGAAAATTTTTGGTGGCATCCTAAATTGGGAGCTGTGCAGCAAAATGCTTGTTCACATCAGTTTTAAATTTTTGAATGTCGATACAGCTAGGGAAACAGGGAGTATGGAGGGAGTTCCAAAGGACGGCAGTTCGAGGTAAAAAGCTATTGGAGTAAAAGGCTCTTAGGCATTTGGGGAACTCCACAGTGAATGGATAGGATTTAGCTGATTGTCGGGTTGGTCGAGGGTATCTACGTCGAGGGGTCACCAGAGCAGCAAATTCAATAGAGTACATTCCATTGAAGGACTTGTACAACAAGCACAAAGATACAACATTGCGACGATGGGACGCGGGTTAGAGCTTGGTGGATAGTGAGGAACCTATTAGATTATAGACTTTTTTTGACCTTGTCTAAGAGGAAGGGACTAGTTGATGGTGCACCAGCCCAGATGTGACAACAATACACCATGAATAAGCGGATGGTGGCTTTGTAAAGATATAGAGTACTGTCAGATGTGATAAGTTTTCTAGCACGGTAGAGGGAGCCTACTTTCTTTGCAGCAGCCTTGGCAATGTCTTCTATGTATTTGTTCCAATTCGTGTTACCTGTGAATATTAGGCCGATGTACAGTAGTGTTATTTGGCATGGCAATTAGTGTTTAAAAAAGTTTCTTGTAATTATTGAAGGAAAGGAGCCTTGTTTTAGCAGCATTAAATGTTACCATCCATTTATGACCCCATTCCACTACAGACTGGAAGTCACTTTCTAAGGATTCAGCCATTGCCCTGGATATGTGCGCGTCCGTTTTATCCACATGACGATATCAGAGCGTGGTGTCGTCAGCAAATATACTAATCTCAGACACAATATCATCAGAGAGGTTATTTATGAAAATCGGGAGCAATAAACGTTCAATGATCGTTTTCTGAGGTACACCAGCATTTATGTCACGTTGTTTGGATGAACAGCCATCGAGAACAACCTGGATTATTCTTTTGGATAGGAAGAGTCTAATTATATTAAATATTCGTCCAATAATACCGTATGAATATTTTTTATGAGAGGACCTTTATGCCAGACTTTGTCAACGGCTTTGGATATATCAAGCGCACCGCCCTAGCTTCACCTACCGTTTCCAGATATATGCGTTCGGATAGGATATCCGCCGTATACTGTGCTTGCATAGTCAGAAAGAAGTTTAGCATTAACTATGTGGCGGACTATCGCTGAATTGATTAAGGATTCAAATTTTCAGATTTTAGCGAAGAGCGGGAGTAGACTGATAGGGATATAATTCTGAGAGTCAGTTTTATCTTTAGAATTCTTGAAGACTGGTACCACAGAGGCAATTTTCCAGCTATCAGGGGAGCAAGATTTGGCAAAGCATTTGTTTTAGAGTTTGGAGAGGACAGGGGCCAGTTCAGCGGAACATTTCTTTATAACTATTACTGGTATAAGATCAAGCTCACATGCTTTGGAAGTGTAAAAGCTTTTTATGATGATTAGCAGGTCATCAAGTGTGGATTCAGTCCGAAATGGTAATTTAGGGAGGGTGTTGTTTGCTGAGTCCAAAGCGGAGTTTAAGGCGAAACGCTGGGCAAGTAGTTCAGCCTTATCAGTTGCCGTGCAAACGACATCATTGTGGTTTGATAGCGGGGGAATTGTTGATTGTCTATTGTTCACCACACTATTTAAGACTTTCCAGAAATTGCGAGTACCTAGTTTCCGTGACTGAATGCATTTTCTGGTTATCTCTGTATACCTTCTCTTTGGTTCACCTATCACTGCCTTGGAATTTTTTCTTGATGCTATAAATTTCTGTCTATTTGTAGTTGACTTATAGCGGTTAAATTGTCGGAATGCCTGCTGTATCTGAGCAATAGCAGCTGCACAGTTCGAGATAAACCATTGTGGAGAGCGGGTTTTGCTGCAGAATTTTCGCATAGCGACATATATTTTAATGCCTGCTTTGACCTATTCGGTTACCTCATTTGCGCACTGATCAGCAGGGAGAGAAAACAGTTCACTCTATGGAGTGTCACTGATGATATCTCTGATGGATTCCCAATAAGCCTGCTTGTAGTATCTCGTCGTTTTCACCAACGGCTCATCAGCTTTGGTACGAGATTTTATAGTGATATCAATCATTACCACAAGGTGGTCAGCGTTCGTGAGCGGGCTATGGGCATTCGTCACACAAACCTCGGGCAGTAAGGTCAGAAACAGGACGAGAAGTGAGGCTTGCTAGTGGACATAATCAGGGAGGTGGGTCAGAAAAGTGACAGTCTTTTAGAGGGAGTGCGTTATGGAGAAACTATCCGTGGAGTTACTAGCTGCGTCTGTATAACTGGAGAATCGAAGCCAGTCTCAGTGGTGTGCATTAACATTCCTTAAATACATGTATTTGGGCACTCGAGTACAGTGAAAGTACTGTATCTATGCTTTCAGAGACAGAGTTAATCAGGATACAGTTCTGGTTCGAAGGAGAACGGTATAATAAATATAAGTAACTAACGCTGTGTTGTAAGGTTAATCTAAAGCACATGTAGGCTTGGTCATCTGATTCTAGCTTATGTTCTCTAGTCAAGGGGAGGGTGCTCAGACCATAAACTCTTAGCCCGTGCATATGTTTGTCAGAGTCTTTACGGTAGAGTGATGTGTATTCAGTCATGTCAAAATGGTGTGAGGAGATTGAGGATTGTAGGTTTCTTTCACTTAGTGCTAGGATATCTGGGGAGTTTACTAGGAGAAAGGTTTCTATGTCGTTGATATTGATTCTAAGCCCCCGGATATGTTTGGATGCTAGCCTCAAGGGCGGATGCAAAGATAGTTTTGGTGGGTGTCTTGTTTAGATGTGTTTCTTTTTCTTTGTATTATCATTTTGGTTTTAAGATAAAGTGGGGATGGCAAATAGGTTGTTTGCTTAGTGCCAATGAGCTCACATAGCCCGACCATTAGTCGAGACTTGATCCATGGGGATTCTGGCCTCGGTGATAACTGTAGGGTCCCTTTACATGCGCGACATGGCACGTACAGTTATCCACGATATTATACAACTGTTGAGTGAGCAGTCGCTCTTATCACTTCCTAAGAGTTATGGATTCTGCACTGCCAGTCAGAAACAGCAGCCAAACAAGCTGCCTACCCTGTACCATTAAACCTGTCGGAACAAGAGTGTGAATAAGACGGAAGAAGGGGATATCCTTCTTTGAGTGGTCAGACCTTTTTTCAGCGTATTTAAGCTACCTATTCTTTACAAGTTTTCTTTTCATTTAATCTCAAGAACAATCAAAACAGAATAAAACAAAAAATAAAAATAAAAACATGAAAAATAAATACAATTAAATAAGATAATAAATTAAAATTTGTTTCAATTCATGTTATTTGTGAAGGTAAGACCGAGGAGTTTGAATGTTGTACTCTCAGTGGTTGAAAAGGTCATACGTCAATTCAGTAGAAAACTAAAAACATAACTGACACCCTGGTGGAATTGTGGGTTCTTTTTCCTTCTTGCCATTTAGAGTTTTCGTTGTCCTAGCTCCGTAACCAACTTTTCATTATCTCAGTTTCCCATCTCCATCTTCATCCATCTCTCAACTTGCATTTGTGCGTTCTATATGTCACAAGGGTCACAGTAAATTATTATTATTATTATTATTATTATTATTATTATTATTATTATTACTACTACTACTACTAGCGGAACCCGTGTAAATTACGCGAAATGATGTTTTCAATACTAATTATCTTGTTCCTAACCTATACATTACTTTGTAAATGCTTTAGATTAAATTAAATTTGGCTCCAATTCATGAGTAGCATATAAAGATTAGGAAGGTCGTTTCTTTTGATGTAAGCGTGACACACAAAATAACACATACGCTATCGTATTAATAGATGTCTTCCCGGTCGTCCCCTTCCTACCCCCTTCGATGTAGAAAAAAATCTTAGAGGTTGGTTGGGATCGAACTATAAACCAGTCGGGTCGACGTCAAAAACCGACATCAAAATCCTACGTCGCTAACTGATGCGCCAAAGGGAAATACTCAGAAATATCTCGAAAATTAGGTTACTTGAATGCTTTTCCAAATCTAGGTGCGGCACGCATGCGCAGAGCTTTTGATTTAAGCGTGACACACGAACACACACGCTATCGTATTAATATATAGATAATTATTTATTATTATTATCCAAATACCCTAGGTAATGTAGATTCATAGTAAATATACGGAGTCTATCTTCATTTTCAATTTATAAATAAAATAAAGTTATTCGGAGCGAACGCCAACTCCATCATACTTCAGTGCCGCAAAATTAAATAGTATATTACATAGTAGAAATTTATGTTCGAGATTTTAAAAAAACTGACTAGCAGTTTTTTAGTCTATATGTATATTTATTTCAAGGGGGTGTGCCATTTTACCCCTTAAAATAAAAACTTAACTCATTAAACTCGATTTTATGTTGACAATTTGCTCCATATTTCCCGCTAAGTGTAGAGACAGACACACAGACGTTCATACTTATTATATATACTGACAATAATATGCGACCGGCGGATGCATATTATTGTTATTATATGACAAACAAACATATACTACACTACCAATAAATAAGTATGTAATGCCTTGGAGGATAGCATCATGACGAATGGACACACAATATGCTACCCTCTAAAGCAGGAGGTAATGCTAGGGAGGATGGTCTCATGTCAGTATAACATATACTATACTACCGCCACACCTCTAAAAAGACAGAAGATCTTACTGGGAAGATGGTATCGTGACCACCGAACAGATACTGCACTATCCCTCAAAATGGAGGAGGAATCCTAGGGGGATATTATCATGACAACAGAACATATACTACACTATCTCTCACCTAACAAAGGAAGCAATTCCAAAAAGGATAGTATCATGTCAAAAGAACATATACCACACTACTCCACACCAAAAAAAAGAGAAGATGATCCCTGTGAGTATTATATCATGACAACAAAACAGATACTGCACAACTCCCAAAAAGGAAGAGATAATGATTAGGATGATGTTATCATGACAATAAAAGAGATACTACACTACCCCCTAAATCGAGCATTAAAAGATAATAATAGTATAGTTTCGGCTTCAACTAGCAAATATATGCTCCCTACGGTCGCATATTTCTGCTAGTTGTTTTAAGTTACATATTACATACATTACATTTTAAACTAAGTAAAAGGTAACCGCAGGGAAAGTGTTTAGACAGAGAAATCTTTAAATTGCTTTCGATAAATGAAAGAAAGTTGTTAACTGGAAGTTATTTAATTGTTTCAGAAGAAGTTGTACCTAAAATAAAATCAACAATCAAAAAAATAAAATACAGTGAACACGATTCTAAAATCAGATATTTAATTGCTGGGTAAAATGTGTTTGATTTTTTTTTACAAAAAAAAGAAAATCACCCCATCCTTTATTCTAATAAATGAAACACGGAATAATAAAAACATAGTTTTTACATAATTTTTAAATCAATTATTTTTTATATTAAACAATTTTTAATGACTACGACCACGTAACCCAACTGTTCCTACTAATACTGTAACATTTACACCAACTATCAACCATACAACTATTTGTACTATTATTACTACATCAACAACTAATACCACGATAACCGACTATTGCTACTGCTATAATAACATCAACAGCAGCTACTACCAGCAACGTGTTGACTATTCGTACTAATATTACTACTACCACCATCGCCACTACTACTACTACTACTTGATTCAATAAATTGGTGCTTGAAAACAAGATTTTTTAAAAAGGTTTTAATAAAAAAAATCAAAGTAAATATATCATTTTTGAGCGACTCGTACCATAAATCTCAGAGAATGTGTTGTTTACATGTTATTAATCAAATAACATGTGTCCATCTCTCTCTCTTTTCTCTCTCTCTTTTTATCTCTACTTTTCTCTCTCTCTCTCTCTCTCATTCTTGAAATAGAACTTTCTGTACGTTCGCATAATCAGAGGGCGGGTAACCAAATGTTTGAATGGCCGCCGACTGTTCCATCATATTCCATTAAAATCAAATTTAATTACGGAACTCAATTATATAGATTTAAAAAAACAATGTCTTTGATTAATTATATTTATAATTTTTATTTAAATTATTATCGAGGAAAGTATTTTATATACATCTGGAAATCAAAAAAAAAATCATGAGTGTATATTTGCGAATATTAATTTATTAGAAGCTTTAAAACAAATTATGTAAATTTGAAAGACGCGTGATGTTTGGGGAAGTTTTGGAATGAGTATATATAAAAGCTGATAATTTTATATGATAAGAGAATGATCAAAACTAATGATATAGTTTCGGCTTGAAACAGATACATAATCTCCATTATTAATATATATATATATATATATATATATATATATATATGTGTGTGTGTGTGTGTGTGTGTGTGTGTGTGTGTGTGTGTGTGTGTGTGTGTATTTTCATAAACGCTACATTAGAGACAAACAAGTTTATTCACCAAGAATTACCTTCGGTTGACATTTACACCCATCGAAATTGTTGAATAAGAACTGTTTACTATAAAAATAGAATTCAGAGACACAGGACCTCCCTCCTCTCTCCATACTCCTCTCCCACTGATGCCAATCCTCTGAAATAGTTTACCATATAAATATATATCACACCTATTGTCATATATTTTCTTGACATTTAATCATGGTTTGACTGTTCACAGTTTTTCTTCCAATCGCGCCTAGACATAAACACATGTGTTAAATACGATATCGCTTAAACTAGCTACCATATTTTGTGAGATTATTTAATTAATATTATTTATATTCACAATTCATTTTGGAAGAGCATACGAATGCAACGAAGACAGAATATATCTGCTATCATGAAAAAAGTCCAATAGAAACAATGAACAGAACACTTCTCAAGCAGGTAAATGACTTCGAATATCTGAGCAGCAACATTATTTAACAGATTATTTAATTAATATTATTTATATTCACAAAAATGAATGTTTCGGCCTCGTTAAAACACATCAATGTGGCTATGTACGTAACGTTTTCGTTTCCGACAATAGTTCTTTACCTGGTCTATTTGCTCACTTACTCTTTCTAAGTCTTTTGTTCGTTCATTAATTCCTTAGTCCTCTTATTCCTTTTTTAATTGTAATCGAGAAGCGTTGAAATGTCCCTTATAACTATAGTGCGTGAAATACCATTTTCCTCCTGGCGTTAGCGCGAGCCGCGCGTAATCTCTTAGTTTCTACGTCGTTTCTTTCCTTCTCGGCTCGTGTTGTCGCTTTTGCCCTAAACTCGTGTCGTCCACCTCTTACTTGTATATGGCCGTGAATCATCATCAGTGTAGCTAGGAGTTTCTGTGCAAATAGAACTCGTACAGAAAGAAAACCAAAGACGGCAGATCATGAGAGTTTGAAGTGTTATTCTGGAGAGAAATATTCACGTTGACAGATTAAACAACAGTTTTAACTTAACTCTTATTTCGCTATATGGATTATGGATGGACAGACAGAATAAGAATTTTGGCTACACTTCGACTTCTGGCGACTTTAACTTTTTTGAGTATTACATCCTTAAAGTTATACTGACGACTCTTTTCAAAACTTCATTCTCTGCATACTCGACAAACGTGACGTCATCGCCCCTGTTCTTACGATATCTCTCAGTTATCTGGCATTTATCCTGGCATTTTTCCTTGAAACTATTTCTTTTATACTTTCGTGTCAATTCGCCCTGCACTGATTCGCTTGTTTAAAACTTCACACAAGCTGATGTAGTCACTATCCGACTTATGGTAATCCATAGTGTAACATATATACAGATGACCGACCAGTCATGGAACTCGAACCTCAGACTTCAGTAACCACTCACTGTTAAAAGCTAATGCCTTAGTCAGTACCCTCCATCCTCCCCGAGAAAACTGCAGTTTCTAAGAAGGTTCGGTTTAGAGAGACAGCTAGACAGAACCTTTATCTCTCTATCAAAGTTGTCGCCTTTGAAGGCAGCTAATATAATTAGTATTTATATATATAAAAAATGGAAATAAAAACACGGTGTTTTTGCAAAATGGTGTAAATCTGTTCCCCTTACATTAAATTAAATAAAATTATTTTATTATATCTACCCTCACACTATTGAGCTATTACAATTGCTTTATGTTATAAAATTTATAGTTCAAATATTAAAACTTCAAATATAAATGCATAATATATATATATATATATATATATATATATATATATATATATATATATATATATATATATATATATATATATATATATATATATATATATATAATGTAAAGTAGAGAACTAAAAGCGAACTTTTAGGAAAGGGGTAAAACCTGTTGTGAAAAGTATACAACTCAATATACCGGATAGAGCAGATAGATAGATAGAAGGATGAAAAGGAATTAGAAAAGCGACGGAGGCAGATCTTTTTTCAATTCAGTTGCTCAATGCAAAGTATATTCCGCAAAAAAGCAATTTATTTAATTTTGCTTTTTTGCATTGAGCAACTGAATTGAAAAAAGATCTGCCTCCGTCGCTTTTCTAATTCCTTTTCATCCTTCTATCTATATATAATGTATATATTTGGGTATATAGTCAAACTCAATTGTTAAACTCAATTCAAGAAAAGTTATTAATTGAAATATTTTCCGACAAATACAAAGTTATGTTTGAAGCAAATTTCGTATCAAGTAAGTCGTTTTTTATCTAAATCTTCAGATAGATTTGTCTATGAAATTCGGATTTTGTTATTCGGTTGGTATCGGCTATAAAAAAAACAGCTGTTATTTCTGAAATAAAGAAAAATTTTGCTTGATACGTAATCTTGTCTTTGTCAGGAAATATGTATGTAGATAGATAGATAGATAGATAGAGAGAGAGAGAGAGAGAGAGAGAGAGATAGAGAGAGAGAGAGAGAGATAGAGAGAGAGAGAGATATAGATAGATAGATAGATAGATAGATAGATAGATAGATAGATAGATAGATAGATAGATAGATAGATAGATAGATAGATAGATAGATAGATGGACATCGCTTATTAGAAGCTCCTTTTAAGTAAACTTAAAGTAAGACATCCACCTTAAGCCTCAGTGCAAGACTCCAGCTCTGCCGTTGAATCCTATCGAATGTCTTGATATTTATACTCGCCGCTTTCAGTGTAAATATCACTTAATTTGTCCGTTATTACGTGACAATATCCTGGCCTATGGGACTAAAGCGAACGCTTACAGATTCGAGGTGTCTCTGTGAACCGAGTTCGCGCTCTGTGACCGTCCGAGGTTGTTATTTCCATGCGCTGATCAGAGTCGTAAGCTTGAAACGATGTTGTACGTAGGTAAAATATTAAAAATAGAATTTAATATTATATATATATATATATATATATATATATATATATATTTAACAAAATCGGACTTTAAAATTTTCCAATCGTCTTTGGAATCCGCTTAATGCAAGACTTCAAAACATTCCATTTTATAATTTTTGGAACAGAACGAATTTTTTAAACAAATGCTATCCAATATCAGAGTCGAATATCGATGCGGAATGGTAATACAATGGTTCTGCCCTTCGCCGTCGGATTCTTTATGGAACGTTCTGATTTATACGGGTCTGCGAATGCAAGGTAGTACTCCCTATATAACCAGCATCACATAACAATAGGAATTAAATTGTTAAATAATTTCTATACTTGATTTATGTAAAACTGTATATATATATATATATATATATATATATATATATATATATATATATATATATATAACTCGATCACTCGAGCATGTTACTACCAGTTAGTCGTTACTCCTTTTCGTCAATATGATTACGAGGCTTTCGTTCAGACTTTTAGCATACTTAAACTATTTCCTTAAATTAAAGATTCGCTTATGGTAGGTAAAGGGATGTAACTTCACATACCAGAACACCCAATACGAAAAATTATATTTTATTTATCGTTTTAGTCCAATTAAGTTCAAGCATATTTATCACAGGACAAAAGTTGTTTCTTCAATTTCAATGCAGATAAAATTATTCTATCGATTATACTTCAAATGTTGGTACTCTTATAGATAACGCACCATGTTTCCGTTACTTCGCGTCGTCAACGTTCGGACAGGTCTCGAAAGCGTCCGAGCGTTGACGAAACTATTAAACAATTAAGTTGCCGAAGGGATTAGCCAAGCAGCCGATAATTTTTGGAAGAAATTAATCGCGTTTAATAACAAAAAAGGAATTTCTATAATCTATGTCAGCTCGTTGAATCTTCCCGAACTTGAGTTCTGCCAGCAAAGGTATCTTTTGTAATTTTGAAAAAAAAGGTAAAATAATTTTTTTTAAACATTGAAAAAAATAAAAACAATAACATTTGCTTAAAAAATCAAACAGAATCATCTTTTTGAAACATTTTATTTAAAAACTTTGATTAACAATGGTTCCTTTGACAAAAATAAATAAATAAATAAACATCTAATTAATAACAGTTTGTTCGTTCTTTAATTTTTATTTATATAATTTAGTTTGTTTTTCTTTGTCGTAATTTATCAGCTGCTAGTCTTCAATTTATCGTTTGGCAGGTTTCCCCTCGTTTTCGCCTCGTTTTCGCCTCGTCAACTCTCGGGCGCTTTCGTAACCTGCCCGAACGTTGACGACGCAAAGTCACGGAAACATGATGCATCAACTATAAGATTACCCAAATGTTACGTATTAAGAAAGAGAGAACGTAAACTCGTGAAACTTGAACATGAATACATTTGACTTCGATGTCATTTTACTTCGATGGCATTTTACTTTGATGTCATTTGACTTCGATATCATGCTTGAGGAAGAGAATACTTTCCAGTTTCGGCATACAGGACTCAACGAAGTAAGACAGGAAATTAGGGCTCTCCCTGTCTACACCAATCCTTTGTGGGTTAGGTGTATGTGCGTCTGTGTGAAAATGTCAAGACCGAACATCTCAATCTACGCACAGGGATTATGAAAACCTGGAAATAAAATATCTGAAAATCGTAGAGGTTCTATATTGACCCCGAATAGAAGCAGTTCACGTGCGACCAAACTGATATCATGAGAGATAGATTTGTGTACTTCCCAAGAGAAAGTCATATTATGTCCAAGAAGGGAGTTTAATATGATACGCTACGTTTAAAGTCCACACCAGTAATCATTGGCATATAGCATGCAGGTTTAACTTGTTGAATAGTTAAAGAGGAACACTATGATGTTGTACAAGAATTATACGGCTACTTTAACGAGTCGGGCAGCAAAGAGTTTAAACAATCAAAATGTTCGGAGAGAGGGTTTATGCCTATGTAAATCAATCAATCAATTTTATTGACAAAATAAATAGCAAAGTGCAGCAAGTCATGTAAAAAGACAGTTAAAAGATATTGCATTTATATACCGTCTGAATGTTTGTCCAAGGCGGCTTTAAACCTGGATATGGTAGGCATCATCACGAACTCATCTGTCAGGCTATTCTAGGAAACAGAAACACGGACTGAGAATACTGTCTTTTTTTCTGTTGAGACAAAAGCGACGATTGTACATCTTCTGTGGGTGACGCGGAGACCGCGACAAGTTGTTGGAGTGAAAAACTCTTGTAAATATAAATGTAGATTCTCGTTAAAGATGATGCATGGAGCAAAATGCAGTATCTGTTCTAATACAACACTTCATCTTTTCTGTCCTCAGTTAGTGAAGGAGAAATCGTTCTAGACTGAGGCATCTTTCGCTGTTCAAGTAGAGACAAATTTAGTTTGTGAAGCCGTTCTTTGTAGGTAAGCGTGGAGAATCCCGTCACCATTTTGTTGGGCAAGCGTTGAACTCGCTCCAGATAAAAATAACGGTTTGTTATTTGAATGGCATTCTCAGGAATCGTCTAGAAACTAATGTGCCGTGACTCAGACAAAAAAGAATAATAAAACCTGATCCTATCTCGCATATTGTCCAAGACTAGTTGCTTTCTAAAGGGTTATAGAGAGATTACTCTATTCTATTATATGAGACATAATCAAGTGCGGTGGAGATAGATGCATACATTTCCCGGAAGTAAATGACTTCAGAGTAAATGACTTTACATGCTCATTTCTACGAATTTGCGTTTCAAGGGTCGTCAAGACCCTTGAAACCAAAATTCGTAGGCATCAGCATGTTACAATGTTTCCACCTGCTTGATTATTTATAAATATATACTCACACGAAGGGCAACATGAAGGTTATCAAAATCCCAATTAAAAGTGATAATATGGATCCGACAGAACTCGAACACAGCATGCCGATTAGCCTTCATCTGAAAGTAGTGCCAATACCGGTGTTACTACATAGTATCCATACGCTGTTGACAAATATTTGTGGTGAATTCTAAGTGGGTTAAAGAAGACCTAAGAATAATTAATTAATTAATTAGGAATATAATTTCTCTAGAAGCTTGGATTATTTTATACCAACAAAAAACTTTTCGAAGGATTAAGCTTATATTAAGAAGGTTATCTATGAAAGTTGTATGGTCTTATTGAAAGCTGGATGGAAAAAGTCTGGCGCGTACGATTTATAATGGAAATCAGTCATTAGCGAGGCTTCACAACTCAATGTTGTTCTTTTATTTGGTTGTATTGATTCGTGTAAATTTAGGTGTTCATCGTCCGTTGCATTCTTGTTTTATTCAAGAGCATCGGCAGCTTTATACATATACCAACGGGTCGATAGATATACTAAACAATATACTAGTGTTGAGATAGATAGATAGATAGATAGATAGATAGATAGATAGATGGATAGATAGATGGATAGATAGATAGATAGATAGATAGATAGATAGATAGATAGATGGATAGATAGATAGATAGATAGATAGATAGATAGATAGATAGATAGATAGATAGATAGATAGATAGATCTGAACAGATTGCGATAGATCTGAACAGATTGGGATAGAGCTGAAGAAAATGAAACAGCTGAATCTAGACAAACTACGACATATAGAAAGAAAGTACTTATACATATATATATATATATATATATATATATATATATAATATATATATATATTATATATATATCATATAAGTATATAATATATATATATAATATATATAATACATATATATAAAATATATATATAATATATATAATATATATAATATAAAATATTAAATATATTAAATATATATATATATATATATATATATATATATATAATATAAAATTTAAATGTGTAATTAAAGATAATTGAATTATCGTTTAATAATAATCTATCGTGATAATATACAGCTCAATATATTGAATAGAGCAATTAATTCTGGAGATGTAATAGATACGACACTCCCATATGCAATAATATAAATATATATTATGTATTACAAAATATATATATATATATATATATATATATATATATATATATATATATATATATATATAAGTGCTGCAACATTGAACTATCATGCTGAGTAACAAGCATCAGTCCAGTTTATCAACAACTAACAGATTTATTTGTTGTTTATAAATGATACTTGTGTTCCCAAGTTGAATGGCAGACTTGTATATGAGATTTCTCACCCCGGCAGAATAAAATATAAGTTCCACACATTCCTTTGGATAAGAGTCTCAAAATGGGCCCATCTAGTCTCGAAGGGCATCCAGCTTCAACTCATTGACAGCTTTCCCAAAAACCCAAATCCTGTCATGCCCAAAGGGCCCGGTCTCCTCCTCCCACCTGTTTTTCTCCTGGCCGACCATCCAAGCACTTGCCACTTGATATTTCAACTTGAGATAACTGTCAGACTGAGAATTATAAGAGAGATGGTCTGTGAACATCCAAGCATGATGCCCGCCTTTTACGGGGTACTTACTTTACTTAAAAGAGAAATAAACTCTTAAGTGGCCCAAATAAAACCAACGACATTTTAACTTTTTTAGTGCCCCCTTCTTTCCTTTGGCCGAGCATCTAAAACTTGCAACTTCTGCCATTGATATGCCTACTGCATTTTAACATATATATGTGTGTGCGTAAAAAAATGTTATGTAAAAATACGTATGTAAGAAGCTTTTTTAAGCTAATCGTAACTAATTAAATGGATACCATCCTGAAATGTTTTTTTTTACTTAATTTAAAGTTCACCTGTTTAACATGTCACTATAGAAAAATGTTGTATTAGATCTATACATTCGAACATGTTTTTTTCTATGAACTGATTGCAAATATTTCCACTCGAAATTATCTAAATTGGAATTGATAAAAAAAGTATGTGCTGAAAAGGAAAATAACAAAATCACCAAGTTTTTCCATTGTGTAATAGTGATAATTAAGATTTTCTGAAACACGCGAAGCGGCTTGTGAATCTTGTAGGTATTTTCGCGGGAGGATCCATTTGTGTTGCTGCCTTTTCCATCACGTGAGTGTTTCCATGTACTCCAAATTACCAAGCTTTTATCAGAACACTCGTATTAAATCATCTCCCCCTTTCCTTCCGTTTTTTCTTCTTCTGGTTTTTGACGTCATAAGATGTTGCTACAATTTCAATACACATTATAATATTCTCTGAAGATTAACATATGGGCTATTATCGAACTGTAATTTTTGTCCCAATCTACCAAGAAACATGTGTTAGGATGCAAACATTTAAAGATGAAAAGATTGTTCGTTATATATAAGATGTAAATTGGAATGAATATAAAATTAAAAAATTAAAAATTGAAGGAATTTATGAAAATCATGACTTTGGATTGATTTTTACATGGTCATTGGAATGAATGAATCAATATATATATATAAGGAAATTGACAACATATTTGAAGCACCCATGAGATTGTATTTAAGTGAAATATTTTTGAAAATCAACACATGGTGCAATTTAAATGAAAACATCATTTATTTAATTTTTTTGCAAGCTTTCGTTGTAAAACAACTTTGTCAAGCAAGACTGTCTTATAGTTTTTTTTCTCTTCTTCTTCCTCATTTTTATGGCATAAAACCCGGAGGGGTTGAATCACGGTAGAGGCAGAAAAACACGTCAAGTTGTAAAATTAAACATTGACCGGACTCTACTTATTATAACGTCTTTTACAACTTGACGTGTTTCCCAGCCGTGTATAGTGTAGTGAGTCAAGGATGGCTCAATGTTTATTCGCACCTCTTTTCAACAAGATGAGCCCCCTTGTGAAAAACGCTGTTCCATGGCTTGCACCCAATTTGTAAAACGCTTTCGGGGAGATTGTGCTGTATAGCGCACTAATGGAAAATGCTTTTCGGGGCTTGTGCAGTTTAGCCTTCCTATGGAAAACGCTTTTCAGGGGCTTGTGCAGTTTAGCCCTCATATTGAAAATGATTTTCGGGAGCCAATGCAGTTTAACCCCCTATAGAAAACGCTTTTCGAGTTTTGTGCAGTATAGCGTTTCTATGTAAGATGCTTATTTGGGGCTTGTGCAGTTTAGCGTCCCTATGAAATACGTTTTTAGGGTGCTTGTGCAGTACAGCGCTTCTATGGAATACGTATTTAGGTCGAGTTTGCAGTATAGCGCCCCTATGTAAAACACTTTTCTAGGCTTGTGCAGTATAGCGCCCCTATAGAAGAAACTTTCCCGAGCTTGTGCAGTATAGCGCCTCAATGGAAACAATATTCCAGGGGTTCGTGCAGTATAATGGCCTTATAGAAACCGCTTTTCGAAAGCTTACATGTATATATATGTATAAATATATATATGTATATATATGTATACATATATATGTATATATATGTATAAATATATGTATGTATATATATGTATATATATGTATATATGTATATGTATGTGTATATGTATATATATGTATATATATGTATAAATATATATATATGTATATATATATGTATAAATATATATATGTATATATATGTATAAATATAAATATATGTATATATATGTATAAATATGTATATATATATATATATATATATATATATATATATATATATATATATATATATATATATATATATATACAATATATGCGGGACAAGAATATAGCCGATTACATCCGTCACATTCCACAAACAGTGTGAAAGTAAATAGGAGTGTGAATGAAAGAACCGACGAGTGGAAATCTCTCCGATTGAAGTGTGAAATAAAGGAATAGAATCTCTCAAAAGTCATGCTTTCGAGCGTTTTTGTCTCCCATGCATGAAGACAGAGTTTATCCCACAAGACAGATACGCCACTACGAGAACGAGCCAGCAACGGAGATGGGTGTGCAAGCAACCCCACGACCAACAGTGAGGCAGAAATCTGTAAGGTAACTTTTAATATTAATTTAAAATGTAAGAACAATTTGAAACATGTTAAGGACATTATAAGTTAAAAGCCAGTTTAAAGGCTTAAGAAGTATTGTTAAAATGTTGATTATTCTGCATGTAAATGAACGCTAAATTTACTAAGAGGCCCGACCGACGTTTCTGACTTTTGCAGTGAGTTTCGTGTTGTTTCGATTTTTGGTGGTGCCTCGAGAAACGTTGACCCCGGGCCTGTAAATTACGAGTTATAAAAATATATAGACTAAGAGTGTAAAGATAGTTTAAAATATTATGATAGTAAAAAAAGTTATAATTTCACACATGTATAAATATATATATATATAAATATATATATATATACGTGTGTGTGTATGGATATATATGTATAAATATATATATATATATATATATATATATGTATATATTTATAAATATATATATATGTATAAATATAAATATATATGTGGATATATGTATAAATATATATGTGTATATATGTAAATATATATATGTATATATATATGTATAATATATGTATGTATATATAAGTATAAATATATGTATAAATATATATATATATGTATATATATATATGTATAAATTCATATA
>OY744526.1:152826238-152856238 GCA_963556195.1 Sepiola atlantica
GAAAGACTTGGGACTATAAGTTTTTTTTTGTTTTTTTTAATATAGTTTTAATGGGTGAGAAATTTCCGAGACTATATATATATATATATATATATATATATATATATATATATATATATATATATATATATATATATATATATATATTATAAGAGAGTGAGAAAATGTTCATAATCTATCGGACGGCATGGGTGCTCTCAGCTGAAGACACGCTGCATGGTTTATATTCACTATTCAGAGTCCCCACCATCCGGAAATGGGATTATGAAACCGTTTACGTATATATATATATATATATATATATATATATATATATATATATATATATATATATATATATATATATATATATAAATTCCCGAAACAGTTTTTCATGGTAAACAACTGATGATCCCTTAAAATAGTGTTAGAAACAAACTAATATAATAACTGTAAAAAATAAATTGACTTACATGAGTGATTTTCCACTGAAAGACTTGGGACTATAAGTTTTTTTTTGTTTTTTTTAATATAGTTTTAATGGTTGAGAAATTTCCGAGACTATATATATATATATATATATATATATATATATATATATATATATATATATATTATAAGAGAGTGAGAGAGGTAGAGAGTACGTTGAGACAAATAAATTTATAAAATTATTTATACCAGTATTAAAAATTTAAGATCAACAATGATTAGGCGTACGATTGTTTCTAAGACGATCGATTAGGATTTTTTAATTCCAATGTGTCGCTTCTTTACAACCTTTTACAAAACATCACAAATAGAAGACAATGAAAGAATATCAACATTTTCTTCTTTTCTTTTAAATATATATCAAATTATAACAGGTAAAAAGAAAATCATATGTACATAAATTAATAATACTTCTACAAATAATAATAATAATAATAATAATAATAATAATAATAATAATAATAATAATAATAATAATAATAATAATAATAATAATAATAATAATAATAATAAAAATTATTGCGGACTGAAGCCACACTTGAGAACCTGGTCATCACCCCATCTCAGTTCAAAGACATCATAAAAAACCTTGACACCTCCAAAGCCTGTAGGCCTGATCTTATACCTGTAATAGTAATAAAGAAATGCTCTGCTGAACTAGTCCGTGTCCCATCGCCGCAATGTTGCTTCCTTGTGCCTGTTTTACAAGTAATTTAATGGATTGTGTTCTGATGAACTTGCTCTGGTGCCTCCTCGACGTAAATTCACTAGACCAACCCGACAATCTGTCAAATCCTATCCATTTACTGTGGAGGTCCACAGATGCCGAAGAGCTTTCTACTCCAAAAGCTTCTTTCCTGGACTCTGGAACTCCCTCCCTGCTTCCTATTTTCCTGACAGTACTGACATGCAGAAATTTAAAACTAATGTAAACAAACATCTCGCTATACATCTTTCACCCTTTTTTCAGTAGCCTCTTACGTCTACAGTGGCGGCCTGTCTTGTTTTGGGTGAACTATGTTAAAAAAATATTTTAACTACATGATGAGGACGAATCTCGTGCATTCTGGAAAGGTATTTGGGAAAAGGAGGTATAACATGAAGATGATGCAAAATAGATTAATCATATTGAACGGGATGTGTCATCTAGAATAGAACGACAAACGAATATAACAGTCACCGTTTAGATGCTGAAGGAGAGGGTTTAAAAGATTTCATATTGGAAAGCACCCGGATCTGACGGAGTCCAAGGATACAGGTTTTAAAACCTTCCGGCTTTTCACCCACTTCATGTTTGATGACAGGTATCTTCCTTGGGTGGCTGACAAAGGCACTGCAGTCATGAAAGATTAGACAAAGGGGGCTGAAGTGACAGACTTTAGACCAAGAACTTGCCTCTTAGTTATATTTTTTGAAAGTATCTATGTTCATTTGGACTAAAACAATTTGCTGCCTGAGAAGCAGAAAGACTGTTGAAAACGATCACTTGGCACCAAAGATCAGCTTCTGATGGATAGAATGATCCTGATAAACGGCAAACAAAGAACTACTAACCTTGTCGTCGGGTGGGTAGATTATAAGAAGGAATTTGACATGGTCCCTCATTCATGGATACACAAATGCTTTGAAATTTTCAGAATAACTCCCAACATTCAAACAGCTTTTAAGAATAGCATGAAGAATTGAGAAACCAATTTAACTTCAGGAGTGTTGCATTAGGTAAAGTGAAAATCATAAGAGCGATTTCCCAGGGCGATAGTCTTTCCTCTTTGCTTATTTTGTCATCAGTTTGATCCCGATGACATTTCTCTTAGGAAATGTGAAAGCAGGATATGAACTTGGGAAAGGACTTCCAACAGTCAACCACTTACTATTCATGGATCAACTTAAAGTTTAGGGAAAGAATGAAAAACAACTTAATATCCTAATAAATACGGTCGGATTATTTAGTGGCGACATACGAATGGAATTTGACATCATCAAATTTGTTCTTCTTGTTATAAAAAGAGATAAACTCGTCCACTCAGATGGACTTGAACCACAGATCCGATAAAGACAGTGAGAGGGGCTACAAATAGTTGGGAATACTGGAAGCAGATAAGATTAAAAACAAGGAAACGAAATAACAGGTCACAGACGAATACAACAGAAGAGTAAGGGTTATTCTTAACTCACACATCAACAGTCGAAATACAATCTATGCTATCAATGCCAGAGCAGTAGCAATAATTCGACATATTACTGGTATACTTGACTGGAATGAATTAAAATGTTTGAACACCAAAACACGAAAATTCTTACAATTTATGAAGATTTTGCCAAGAAAGGAGATGCAGATCGATTTTATCTACCGAGAAAGGAAGGTGGTCGAGGTTTACTCAGTGTTGAAGATGTGAATATAGAAGAAGGTTGTCTATCTACATATATTTCTAAAAGTAATGAGATTCTTCTTTGTAAAGTGAAAAGGGAAGAAATACTAAAAAACTTTTTTACTTCCATGCAATGTGCTCTGATGAACGTACTGCACTTCTACTCTTCCACGTGAATATCCCCGATCAACCTAACAAGCAGCAAAATCCCACCGCTTCACTGTAGAGGTTTCCAGATACCGGGCTACTTTCTTCTCTAATTGCTCCTCTCTTCGGGCCACTTGCCTTTGGAATTAATTGTAGCTTCCTGTTTCTCCAACTATATCAGCATGCAAGAATTTATATGTAATGTGTACAAATATCTTGCTGCACAACTTCCCACTTAGGGTGCCCTCTATAAATCTTCTCTCTAATCACAATAGCCCCTAACGTCTCAGTGGTAATATGCCTTGTTTGAGGTAAAAAAAAAAAAGTGTAAAAATTAATAATTAATATTTACTTCCGCATGTTACAATATTACGCGCTTTATGTAAAGCCCCAAATACACCAGCGCTCTTTCGCTTTTCCAGTTTCTTTCAGAGTACTTCACTAAATCCAGCCTCGGCTTTTGGGCCGAAGGCAATCGTCACACGCAACAACAAACATTTACAACACACAGCGACAGCATATACAAATTGATTATCGAACTCACACACAAGTTTGCGTATATACTCTCACATTGACTAAACAGAGGCAAGCATACATACGTACACTGCCGACTAATGTATTGAACTTACACTGTCACACGCATGCTCACGCATGCTCACGCATGTATGAAAAGAAACTAGAACCTCAAAGAGATCTCCATCATTCCAGTTATCATAGGAGCCACTGGACACATGAAGAAGAACTTGAAAAAGTATTTGACATACCTGGTGAACCAAGTGCAAGAGAAAACAACTGCACTCAAGGGAACAGCCAGAATCCTGAAAAAAGCTCTCGGTTGGAGTCTGTAAATAGCGGTTGATTGTATGGCATTTGGAAGAATGCCCCGTCCCCAGCAAACGAAAGAAAATGAAAAGAAAAAGAAAAAAGGGAAAAGACAACAGATAAACATTTTTACTCAACTGCTCGTTCTTTATGTTCAAAGAAACTTTGAACTTTCATTCACTAATAACTGTTGATCTGGTGTTGTTCTAACGATTTGTCAATAAAAATTTATATATTTTTGTATGGATCGACATATTCAATCTTTATTTTTATATTGCCTTTCCACACTACCCTCTATTCTTATGTTAGCTTTGATTCTGATTAAATGGCCTTCCGTAACTAATATACCTGATTTTCATGAAATGATATTGTGGAAAGTATTTTACTTTTTTGTCTAAAAAGTTAAACAATCGCTCATATTTTATTTAAATATTTGGGATTATTTAAATTCTGTTTAAACTAATCAGATATTTGATCGAAATAGTTTGCGAGATGTTTATCGACCGGCGTTAACTGACTGACGCCTAGCAAAACTCAGCCAAGATCGATTCAATCAAGCTCGTAATTTTCTACATTAAACTTTCGACGGTGAGAAAAGTTAAGACGCATTAAATGAAAGGAAAAAGAAGTACAAAATTCGAAATAACAATTTATGGTTTCTTTTTCTCTTTCTTCTTCTAGCGTGGGTTGATACTAATACTACACCTACTACAACCGCCACCACTATTACTACTACCACTACTACTACAACCAATAATAAGAATGATAATATTGGGTGCCATAAGAATAGTTATGGAGGGTCATGGATAGTAGAAAGACTGCGAAAAGAGAGCACCATCCAGAGCTCCACTGGAAGGGAACTAAAAACACTGAAATTCTTAATGGGGGGGGGTATTATCACTTAAATTGGAGAGAATACTACTGGCTATTATCAAGGCGAAATCTATGATAGACATTGCAACGGTTATCGAAAGAGTACAGGAAATCTGGGGATAACGTCACTTGGGCTTCATGGGGCACCAGCTGTTGTTGAATGTGAGCGATCACTAGTAATGGCTTATGTGAGAAATCCTAGCCAGTAAATAATAAGAAGGAAGCTGATGATGATGATGATGATGATGATGATGATGATGATGATGATGATGATGATGATGATGATGATGATGATGATGATGATGATGATCACGACCCTACATGAAAGACTAGCACAGAAACTGAGAGGATGTGTCCACAAAACAGACATACCAGTGTGGATGACCAAAGGAAGGAAAAGATGCCAAAAAAGGAACGACCTTGTTAGGATCGAGGGTCGTGTTCCCCCGATTATAAACGTGTAAAGTTGAATCAAGCAATGTTGCATGCAAAGACGGAGTAATAATTAATAAACAAAAATGAAGTAGTTCAAATAACGTTTATTGAACGTGTGTGTACGTGGAATGATGAAGTGTGTGATGTATGCATGTGTGTCGATGGAAAAACAGTTCTTGAAAAAGGTATAAGAAGAAATGAATCCGGCGTAGGAAAAGTCTTTGAAAGCCGTATACAAAGAAAACGAGTTGAGAACTCTTACCGTTGTTTGCCCACGTGTGTTGGTAGTTGTTATGCCGATGACTAGTTGAAGAGAAAGGCGTGAGACGAAGCGCTAGTGTATTAGCGTCGTTCTGCCGACCAGAGAAGAGTGAAACGGAACGCTAGTGTCAGCGTCTGTCTGCCGAGGCAGGTCGGTGAGGAAGAGAGAGAATTTCCGTTTGGCTCCGGGTTTTATAGTCCGAAGGGCAGATAACTCTGGTGTCGCTTTACAGCGCCACCTGTCGGTGATAAAGCGCCACCTACCGGCAAACCGGTGTAGTTATGTTTTGAAAGGAGGAGGTAACTGCTACAAGGACTCCCCCCCAGATTGAAAAATATTGAAAATATTATTCAATATGAACAGTTGTAGATGAGAAGCATTCTTTGTGGGTATGTCTGTTTTGCTGTTGAAGATTAGAAAAAAGTAGTGTGCACGCTACTTATTTCTGTTTCTGCATCTGTATTGAATTATTGATCGCAAGTGCGTCTGCGGAATTGAGTGTTGTAACGCATGTGGATCTGCGTGTTGTTTGGGTCTGCATCAAGTTTGAGCGCAAGTTAGTTTGCGGTCGAAAAATGTTGAGTGCAAGTGAATTTGCACTTGTTGGTGGCGTTGTTCATGTTGATTAGTCTGCGTGATGCAGAGCTGATGAACGAACGTTGAATTGTCAGTGTTGTCCGGGAATGTTTGGTGCTTGGGTCTGCGCGGTTGTTGATGAGTGAGCACAAGTGAATCTGTGCTGTTGTTGATGAATGAGCACAAGTGAGTCTGTGCGGTGTTGATGAATGAGCACAAGTGAGTCTGTGCGGTGTTGATGAATGAGCACAAGTGAGTCTGTGCGGTGTTGATGTTGTTCATGTTAATTAGTCCGTGTAGTGGAGCTGATGAACAAACATCTAGTTGTTGAGATTGGTGGTACACTATGGTCAAAATCAGATGCACAAATGTCTGCAAGTGAGTTAGCAGGTCCAGATACAAGTGGGTCTGTACTGGTGTTGGTGCGCGTCGTTCGAGTTGATGTGTCCCCCAGTTGATCAACGAACGTCCAGTTGTTGAGTATTTAGTCGTGCTTGGGCAGTTGTACTCATTTTGAACTGGTGTGATTTCTTCCATAGTGTCGTCAGTGATGTCCGGAAATGTTTGGTGCTTGATGAATGTCCGGGAAGATGTGGTTGTTCAAGTTGTGTTGAAGATTGTTGGTAGGCCTTGAAGGGTGATGTTGTTCGTGTTTGTCGTCATGTGTTGGTCGTTTTGTAGTTTTCTTTTCCTTTATATATATATTTCCAACACGTGGGTAGAAAGGAAAAAGAAAAAAAAATAGAGCCGTAATTTGTTTCACACACGGGATGACGTTTTTTGTTTTCGTTTTAGTTTGTTTGAATGTTCGTTTCCACGTAGAGAAAGAATGGTGGCTTCTCTTTCCTTTGTTGTTGAAAAGAAAGAAAAAAAAAATTCGTATTTTCTTTTGTTTGAATTTTCATTTCCACGTGGTCCGAGAGATAAAAAATGGCGTTATTTTAAAAATATTTTTATCAACACGTTGTCCGGAAAAAGATGACGGCATTTTTGAATTTTTTTTTATCAACACGTGGTCACGAAAAAGATGGGCAGCGTGAGCGTTTGTTTTCTTTTGTTTTCTTTTTATCTCTACTTCAAAGGAAGTGGCGTCTTGTAAGGTCCATTTTGTTCGTCGAAAAAGAAAAAAAAGGATTGGCAAAAGTTTGTCTTTTTCTTTGTATATAATTTTCCGACACGTGGGTGAAGAAAGAGAAGAAAAAAAAATGAAATTGTAACTTGTTTTATACTCGGAGAAAGCCGAGAAATGTTTTTGGTTTTTCTTTGTTTGGGTATTTCCGCGTGGCCAGGAAAAATGGCTTCTTTTTTTTTGTTTGTTTGTATATTTCTACCACGTGGGTAGAAAAAAAAAAGGAAAAAGATGGATGCGTAATTCGTTTCACCACGAAAGAAAAAACGAGAAATGATATATATTTTTTTTTTGTTCTTGTACGAAATTAATTACTCCGCCCCATACAACAAAGCTATCACGTCGGGTCACCAATTGTTAGGATCGAGGGTCGTGTTCCCCCGATTATAAACGTGTAAAGTTGAATCAAGCAATGTTGCATGCAAAGACGGAGTAATAATTAATAAACAAAAATGAAGTAGTTCAAATAACGTTTATTGAACGTGTGTGTACGTGGAATGATGAAGTGTGTGATGTATGCATGTGTGTCGATGGAAAAACAGTTCTTGAAAAAGGTATAAGAAGAAATGAATCCGGCGTAGGAAAAGTCTTTGAAAGCCGTATACAAAGAAAACGAGTTGAGAACTCTTACCGTTGTTTGCCCACGTGTGTTGGTAGTTGTTATGCCGATGACTAGTTGAAGAGAAAGGCGTGAGACGAAGCGCTAGTGTATTAGCGTCGTTCTGCCGACCAGAGAAGAGTGAAACGGAACGCTAGTGTCAGCGTCTGTCTACCGAGGCAGGTCGGTGAGGAAGAGAGAGAATTTCCGTTTGGCTCCGGGTTTTATAGTCCGAAGGGCAGATAACTCTGGTGTCGCTTTACAGCGCCACCTGTCGGTGATAAAGCGCCACCTACCGGCAAACCGGTGTAGTTATGTTTTGAAAGGAGGAGGTAACTGCTACAACCTCAAGCAACTACAGACCAATAACCTGTTTACCAACAATGTGGAAAATCCTGACGGCACAACTGAGAGAACAAATCTACCAGTCTCTAAACAAACGTAGACTACTCCCCGAAGAACAAAAAGGATGCCGTAAACGACGCATGACCTCCTATACATCGATCAAAAAATCATGAAGGAGGTAAAAAACAGAAAAAAGAACATATTCATGGCATGGATTGACTACAAAAAAAACTTACGACAGAATCCCTCAAGCATGGATAATTGAATGTTTTAAAATATAACAAAATACCCGAAAGGATGATTAATCTTATTAAGAAAGCAATGGGAACATGGAAACTGAAACTGACAGCCGGAGGACAACACCTGACTGAGATAAAGATACAGAAAGGCATCTTCCAAGGAGACGCCCTATTACCACTGCTGTTTATAATAGCTATGAGTCCACTTAACTACATACTCAGGAAATGTGATTCTGGATACAAGTTTACAGACACAGAACTAAAAGTAAACTATTTGCAAAAAGCAAAAAGGAAGTGAAAAAGCTGATAAATACGAGCAGAATCTTCAGCCAGGACATCCAAATGAAATTCGGAATGGAAAAGTGTGCACTACTAGAAATAAAAAAGGAAACCTGGAGAGAACTGAGGGCATGGAACTACCCAACCAAGAGGAAATGAGGGCACTAAGTGAACAGGATAGCTACAAATATCTTGGAGTTTTGGAAGCAGACACCATCAAATCTACAGAAATGAAAGAGAAGATTGGAAAAGAATATTTACGAAGAAATACATAACTCAACACATGGGAAATCCTTATCACTGCAGCAAGAGACACCGTTCCAACGAACAACTCTGGAAGCACCGAAACACGAAACAAAACGACAAGAAAAGAAAAGTGGGAAGAAAAACCACTACATGGACGCTTCAGAAAACTGACAAGAGAAGAAACCAAGGAAAATGTGCAAACAATTGAATTTCGAATACGCAGACAAATTGTACAAACATAAACCATAAACAGTACTGGAAAACGAAAAACACAAAATCATCTGAGAAATGGATATACAAACAGACAAACTCATACAAGCAAAGAGACCGTATGTTATAATGATAAACAAGAAGGCGAAATCTTGCAAAATCGTAGACTTCGCCGTTCCAGCAAACCACAGAGTGAAAATAAAAGAAACGGAAAAAACGAAGCAAATACACGGAACTAGCAATAGAACTGAAAGGAATATGGAGCATGAAGAAAGTCAGTATAATACCAATAATCGTAGGAGCACTAGGAATAATCCTCAAAAAAAACAAAAATCCCAAAAACCTTGAAAAAAGACTGGGAGAAATTGGAATCAAAGGGATCATTGGAACTATACAAAGGACGACAATGATCAAAACAGCAACAATCTTAAGAAAAATCATTGAATACGGAAACCAACCCGCATAAGCTCCGATGGGTCACACGGAATCTACTACAGGAAGAAAACAAAACCACAGAAAGAACACACCACAAACAAAGAAACAGAAATGCAAGAAACATCACTTTATAAGCTCACCCCCCCCCCAATAAATTACACCGGTCTCAACTGAGACGACACAAAAATGAACCAATGAACAGAAATAGCAAGAAACAGCATTAGCTCCCCCCCCCCAAAAAAAAATAATGATAATAAAAAAATAAAATTTAAAATTTTTAAAAATTTTAAATTTAAAAGAAATTTAAAAAATGGAACCAGCCTAGGCTGACACTACACACGATATTTGAATAGGGCTAAGGAGGGTGAGAAGGCCGAGGGGGGGGGGGCAGCACAAACCAGACCTCCATCGGAAGTTCAGAGACTGCTGGGACCTTAGGGAGGCTTATTGCAACCCAAATCTTAGAGAAGACTAATTGTCCTTTTCAGCGATAAATCAATGGTAAACGACTGTTGTGATACTGCAAGTTTATTTGCGGTGGCTATCGAAAAGAGGTGAATACTGGAAATCTGGGGAGACTTGTTGCCACTCAGACTTCAGGGAATACCACCGGTTGTCGGTGAGCAATCACTGATGACCTGTGTGAGAACTCCTAGCGAGTAAATAATAATAATAATAATAATAATAATAATAACAATAATAACAATAATAACAACAATAACAACAATAACAACAATAACAACAATAACAACAACAATAATAATAATAATAATAATAATAATAATAATAATAATAATAATAATAATAATAATAATAATAATAACAACAACAACAACAACAACCAGGATATTCAGCCAGGATATCCAAATGGAGTTTGGAATAGAAAAATGTGCACTGCTAGAGATCAAAAGAGGAAAACTGGAGACGACAGAAGGTATAGAACTCCCCAACCAAGAGGAGATGAGGGCGCTAGGAGAACAAGAGAGTTACAAATACCTGGGAGTTCTGGAAGCAGACACAATCAAATATACAGAAATGAAAGAGAAGATTGGAAAAGAATATCTACGAAGAACAAGGAAACTCTTAGAAACTAAACTATATAGCAGAAACCTAGTAAAAGGGATAAACACATGGGCTGTATCACTAATAAGATACTCTGGACCATTCATAGGCTGGACCAAAGAAGAACTCAGGCACCTTGACCAAAGAACTAGAAAAATAATTACTATGCACAATGCATTGCACCCAAAAGACGACACGGACAGACTCTACGTGAAAAGAAATAGAGGGGAGTAGAGGACTGGTAAGTATAGAAGACTGTGTGGAAGACACCAAAAAAGAGTTGGAGAAATATGTAACCCAGAACACGGAAAGACTGATCACCACAGCAAGAGACACCAGCCCAACAAACAACCCCGGAAGTACTGAACCCAGAAACAAAAAGTCAAGAAAGGAAAAGTGGGAAGAAAAACAACTACATGGACGCTTTATAAGACTCACAAGCGATGAAGCCAATGAAAACAGCTGGGCATGGCTAAGAAAAGGACACCTGAACAGAGAAACGGAATCTCTGCTGACGGCCGCACAGAACAATGCGATTAGGACAAACTTTATTGAAGCAAAGATAGATAAAACCCAGGAAAACAGCAAATGCCGACTGTGTGGACAAAGAGACGAAACGATAAATCATATAATAAGTGAATGCAGCAAGCTAGCACAAAGGGAATACAAGAACAGACATGACAGCATGGGGAAAGAAGTACACCGGGAAATGTGCAAACAACTGAATTTCGAATATGCAAAAAAACGGTACAAACACAAACCAGAAACTGTACTAGAAAACGAAAAACACAAAATCATATGGGATATGAATGTACAAACAGACAAACCCATAACAGCAAGGAGACCGGATATGATAATAATCAACAAGAAAGAAAAATCCTGCAAAATCGTGGACTTTGCCGTTCCAGCAGACCACAGAGTGAAGATCAAAGAGACGGAAAAAAGAAGCAAATATACTGAACTTGCCAGAGAATTGAAAGGAATATGGAACATGAAGAAAGTCAGTATAACACCAATAATCATAGAAGCACTAGAAACAGTCCCCAAAAACATGGAGAAAAGACTAGGAGAAATAGAAATCAAAGAGATAACTGAGACCATACAAAGGACAGTAATGATCAAAACAGCCACAATCCTGAAAAATGTCCTCGAATGCGGAAACCAACCCACATAAGCAACGAATGGAAAACAAACACATAGAAGCACAAAACAACAGAACCGGAGAAAATACAACCGCACGAGAGAGGCGCAAGCATAGGCTGACGCCACAAAAATTATGGACAGAGGGTCGACGAGAGAAAGCGTAAACCAGACCTCCACTGGAAGAGCGCGGACAGCTCTGGAACTTCGGGAAGGCTTGTTGCCACTCGGGCCCCAGAGGGGACCGATGGCCCTTATCAGTGGGAAATCGTTGGTAGGTGGCTGTTGCGATTACCACAAGGTCATCAGCGGTGATGAACGAAAAGAGGTGGAGCATACTGGAGGCCTGAGGAGACTTGTTGTCACTCGGACTCCAGGGAATACCACAGGTTGTCGGCAGTGGGTGACCACTGACGATGACCAGTGTGATAACTCCTAGTGAGTAAATAATAATGATAATAATAATAATAATAATAATAATAATAATAATAATAATAATAATAATAATAATAATAATTATAATAATAATAATAATAATAATTAAATAAAAATTTAAAAAATTAAAAAATAAATAAATAAATAAATAAAATTTAAAAAAATTAAATAAAAAATAAAAAATAATAATAATAAAAATAAAAAAAATAAATATATATATATATTAGTAGAGAATGGTAGTTTGCTTGAAGCATTGCTGGGTATAGTAGTAGTAAGTTTTTGAAAGGCTGTGGGCAATGCAATTCCGGGTAAGATGCAAGTTGAAAGGAAAGGAACAAAAAACAATAACAATAAATCGAATACGATATAAGACTTACTATTTATTTTTCCTTTTTTTTTCTTTTTTTTTCTTACATAACAGCAAGAGTGTTTTAGCTGTTCGTGTGATGTCCGGGTGATTAAAAATCACTATTTGATATTTCGGGAAAAGACATCCCTTTTTCAAAAATAATTAGACCAGAAGAAGAATAATATTTTATTCTTCTCCGACTGTGTAGAGAATAATACAAAACAAAATGGCTGCCAGATATAGACCGCAGCAAATAAAGCAGTTTCACAGGGAATATAAATTAAATTAAGTTTTATTTTAATATTATGTTAAATATATGATTTGGTGTTTAGAATATTTGTGTAATGTTGGTTAGGTGTATGGTGTTCGATAAACTGTTAGTTTTAATAATATATATATATCATTTTTTTTTTTTTTTTATATTTGAATATTTACTTTGTTTTATCTTCGTATTTTTATTTTGTTTATCTTTCTATCGTAATTTAAGAATTTTAATATAAAGTAAAGTAATTAGTCTCATATTTTAAATATTCTAGATCTATCTACTTATCGATTTCGATTATCATCTATTAAAGAAGTGTTATTAATTACTAATTGTGAGTTTCGTCAAATTAGATTAACGAATTAACTTATTAACTTGATATATTTACTATAAGATAAAGGGGAGTAACTCTGGATTTTTTTAAATATTTTTTTATATAATTAATTTTTATTTATTTATTTATTTTTTTTAATTTTTTTTTTTTTTTTGGTGGAGATCTGTATAACAATATTAGTATATATATACAACATATATACACATAATGCATACATACATATATATATACATATCTATGTATTATTGTTTGTTTAATTGTTTATCTATATATATTCATCAATTTCTTTACATATTTGTTTGTTTTTTTTTTGTTTTTTTGTTTGTTTTTTTATTTATTTATATATTTATTTTTTATTATTATTATTTACTTGTTTAATTTATTTTATGAATTATTTATTTAATATTTGCATGTTATTTGTATACATTCTATATGTGTTTGGATTTATTAATTAATAATGCTAGGTTATGGGGTGACTTATTTTGGTGGGTTAGAAGAGTATGTTGAATATGGTTTTTGGTTTGTGGTTGAAAGTGTGTAAGGATGGAAGTTCATATGGGGAGGGGCCTGTTTGATTGTTTGGGTGTGTGGTGAGTTTATTATAGGAGGTGAGTAATGAGTGAAGTGGTGAAAACGGACTCTGTTAAGTGTTAGATATGGGGGTTGGTTGGTTGATGGGGGGTAGATATTATAGAATGAAAGGTGAGTAGAGCTCGTGACGTTGATTGAGTGAGGGGTTTAATCTGGAGATGAGGATTGATTCTGTGATTCTAAGGTCACCAATGTTTCTGACAGACGCTAAGATGGAGACGTGAATATCGCGCTGAGTGTTTGAGCAAATCTCTATGTGTTTGTGGAAAGAGGATATACGGGTATTGAAGTGCTCCTTTATGCGCAAGTGTAGCGGTCTTGTAGTGTTGCCGATGTAAAATTTTTTGCATTTATTACACTGTAGTTTGTAAACACAGTTAGTGCGAAGGCACAGACCTGTGTTGGGGATAGGGCAATTGGCCAGGGAGCAGGGTTCGGGTGTGTGGTTAGTGTGTTTATTAGATAGATGTTGGCGTAAGGAGGTGCCAGTATGTGTTAGTTGTATAAGGTTTTCCTTATGTATTGCCTTGCGGATGGAGGTGGTGATCTTATCGCTGAAGAAAGGGAGTTTTAAGAAGCATGTGTTAGCGAGGGTGCGGTGTCTACGTGTTTTGGGCTTATTTAGGTGGGGGGGGGCGGGGTAGCCATTATTTTGGAGGGTTTGGTGGAAGTTTTTAGTGTGTGATATTTTGTCAGCAGCAGAAGAGCATTTATTTTGTATTCGGGTGATTTCATTATGGGCATAACTTAATTTGGCTTTTGTGGGCAGGGCAGACTTATAGTGTATGAAAAGGTTTTTGCAGGCAGGTTTCCTATAGAAGTTAGTGTGTATAGAGCCATCTTCGGTGATGTTAAGGTTGAAATCAAGGAGAGTGAGCCGGACTCGTTTGGGTGTTCTATGGTGAATTGTATGTGGGGGTCGGTGTTGTTGAATGTGTTGAATATTTGTGTGGCTTCGTCTTGAGAGGATGTAAGGATTAGAATGTCATCTATATATCTGGAGAAGAATATATAGGAGAGGCAGGAGTTAAGTGCTCGTTGCTCCAACCGGTTCATGTAGGTGATGGCTAAGAGACCGGAAAGGCTAGAACCCATGGGGAGGCCGGAGATTTGTTTGAAAGTGTGCTGCTGAAAGGTAAAGTATGTGTTGTCGATGATGATGTATAAGAGATTGTGAATGTCAGTAGGTGTTAGTCCGAAGAGCTCTAGGTTGTCAGAGGAAGATATGTGGTCGGTGATGAGGTCTATGGCTGGGTGTGCGGGTATTGAGGTGTAGAGGGAGATTACGTCTAGGCTAAATATATAGTTGTTAGTTTGTAGTTGTTGGTGTTGGAGTGAGTGTAGTCTGCTAATTACTTAGTCGGAGCTGCTGACATGTGCGGGGAAGGTGGAGAGTAGTGGTTTGAGTAGTTGAGAGAGAAGCCAAAAGATTTTATAGAGTGGTCCTTCAATACTAGAGACTATAGGTCTAATTTGTGTGTGTGTGTTGGTCTTTTGTGTTTTAATGAGGTGGTAGAAGGTGGAAAGTCTGCTATTTTTGGTGGTGAAGTTGATTTTGTATTTTTTGGGGAGGTTACGTGTGAGACAGATTTGGGACCAGGTGTTGTTAATGGAGTTTTGGACTAATGTGGCTGAAATGTTGGGGGCGGGGGTGTATAGGTTGTTGTTGTTAAGATGTTCGAGAGCGAGTATGTTGTATGAGTCTTGAGAGATGATACAGAATTCCTTACCTTTATCAGAGGGTAAGTAAACTAGGTTTTTATTTTTCAGGTTTTCTAGGGTAAGGCGTTGGGATCTGGTGATGTTAGGGGTGATGTGGGGTTGTTCTTGTTGGAGTATATCAAGGATCCTCTGTTTTAATCTAGAAAGTTTTTGATCAATTAGGTGGTTACTAGGTGGTGGGTGTAGTGGGTGGTCAAGCTGGTAGACAGGGAAGGAATTAGTAGCGTCGGTTGTATTATTAGGGATGTCTAGAGTAGGTTGATTAAATGCTGTGAGCCATTTGAGGTGATAAGCTGTTCTACAGAATTGAGTCTCGATCTTAAGTTTTGTGTGGTCGTTTAGCTTTTGGGTGGTGATGAATTTGGGGCCAAGGCTGAGAAGCTCAGTCTCGGCAGTAGTAAGGGAGCCGGTGAGGTCAGTGACCATGGGGGGGGGGCTAGTGAGGTGGTTGTTGGAGTTGTAGGTTCTGGTGGTACTAGTGTTCTTGGTGATGTGAGGTTGAAAATATTTCTGGGAAAGCCAAGTGAATTTCCGTTTAAGTCGGTTTTTCTCGAGGTTGAAGCAATGGTGATAGGCATCATTGACAGCCGTAGATATGTTGTGTGTTGATTGTTCTGTGGGTGTGGATAGTGAGGAGTTGATCTCTGTGATGGTGTTGATGAGTTGATGAAGTTTACAATAGAGGTATTGGATAATTTTCCTGATACAATAGTTATGTATGAATTTTCTGGCTGGGTAAAGTATGGGTAGGTGGAGGCAGGCGGGTAGGTGGATGTTTTGTATAGTGTTGGGTGTTATGTTGTGCTTGAGGCATCTTTTGAGGAAGCGGGTCTGGCAGCACATACTTTACCTTTCAGCAGCACACTTTCAAACAAATCTCCGGCCTCCCCATGGGTTCTAGCCTTTCCGGTCTCTTAGCCATCACCTACATGAACCGGTTGGAGCAACGAGCACTTAACTCCTGCCTCTCCTATATATTCTTCTCCAGATATATAGATGACATTCTAATCCTTACATCCTCTCAAGACGAAGCCACACAAATATTCAACACATTCAACAACACCGACCCCCACATACAATTCACCATAGAACACCCAAACGAGTCCGGCTCACTCTCTCTCCTTGATTTCAACCATAACATCACCGAAGATGGCTCTATACACACTAACTTCTATAGGAAACCTGCCTGCAAAAACCTTTTCATACACTATAAGTCTGCCCTGCCCACAAAAGCCAAATTAAGTTATGCCCATAATGAAATCACCCGAATACAAAATAAATGCTCTTCTGCTGCTGACAAAATATCACACACTAAAAACTTCCACCAAACCCTCCAAAATAATGGCTACCCCGCCCCCCCCCCCACCATAGCCCACCTAAATAAGCCCAAAACACGTAGACACCGCACCCTCGCTAACACATGCTTCTTAAAACTCCCTTTCTTCAGCGATAAGATCACCACCTCCATCCGCAAGGCAATACATAAGGAAAACCTTATACAACTAACACATACTGGCACCTCCTTACGCCAACATCTATCTAATAAACACACTAACCACACACCCGAACCCTGCTCCCTGGCCAATTGCCCTATCCCCAACACAGGTCTGTGCCTTCGCACTAACTGTGTTTACAAACTACAGTGTAATAAATGCAAAAAATTTTACATCGGCAACACTACAAGACCGCTACACTTGCGCATAAAGGAGCACTTCAATACCCGTATATCCTCTTTCCACAAACACATAGAGATTTGCTCAAACACTCAGCGCGATATTCACGTCTCCATCTTAGCGTCTGTCAGAAACATTGGTGACCTTAGAATAACAGAATCAATCCTCATCTCCAGATTAAACCCCTCACTCAATCAACGTCACGAGCTCTACTCACCTTTCATTCTATAATATCTACCCCCCATCAACCAACCAACCCCCATATCTAACACTTAACAGAGTCCGTTTCCACCACTTCACTCATTACTCACCTCCTATAATAAACTCACCACACACCCAAACAATCAAACAGGCCCCTCCCCATATGAACTTCCATCCTTACACACTTTCAACCACAAACCAAAAACCATATTCAACATACTCTTCTAACCCACCAAAATAAGTCACCCCATAACCTAGCATTATTAATTAATAAATCCAAACACATATAGAATGTATACAAATAACATGCAAATATTAAATAAATAATACATAAAATAAATTAAACAAGTAAATAATAATAATAAAAAAATAAAAAATAAATAAATTAAAAAAAAAACAAAAAAAAAAATTTTTTTAAATAAAAATATGTAAAGAAATTGATGAATATATATAGATAAACAATTAAACAAACAATAATACATAGATATGTATATATATATGTATATATGCATTATGTGTATATATGTTGTATATATATACTAATATTGTTATACAGATCTCCACAAAAAAAAAAAAAATTTTTTTTAAATAAATAAATAAAAATTAATTATATAAAAAAATATTTAAAAAAATCCAGAGTTACTCCCCTTTATCTTATAGTAAATATATCAAGTTAATAAGTTAATTCGTTAATCTAATTTGACGAAACTCACAATTAGTAATTAATAACACTTCTTTAATAGATGATAATCGAAATCGATAAGTAGATAGATCTAGAATATTTAAAATATGAGACTAATTACTTTACTTTATATTAAAATTCTTAAATTGCGATAGAAATGTAAACAAAATAAAAATACGAAGATAAAACAAAGTAAATATTCAAATATAAAAAAAATAAAAAAAATAAAAATAAAAAAATGATATATATATATTATCAAAACTAACAGTTTATCGAACACCATACACCTAACCAACATTACACAAATATTCTAAACACCAAATCATATATTTAACATAATATTAAAATAAAACTTAATTTAATTTATATTCCCTGTGAAACTGCTTTATTTGCTGCGGTCTATATCTGGCAGCCATTTTGTTTTGTATTATTCTCTACACAGTCGGAGAAGAATAAAATATTATTCTTCTTCTGGTCTAATTATTTTTGAAAAAGGGATGTCTTTTCCCGAAATATCAAATAGTGATTTTTAATCACCCGGACATCACACGAACAGCTAAAACACTCTTGCTGTTATGTAAGAAAAAAAAAGAAAAAAAAAGGAAAAATAAATAGTAAGTCTTATATCGTATTCGATTTATTGTTATTGTTTTTTGTTCCTTTCCTTTCAACTTGCATCTTACCCGGAATTGCATTGCCCACAGCCTTTCAAAAACTTACTACTATATATATATATATATATATATATATATATATATATATATATATATAATTTTAAAAAAATGGTACCAGTCTAGGCTGACACCACACAAAATATCTGCATAGGGTCAAGGAGGATGAGAAGACCGAGGAGGGACAGCACAAACCAGACCTCCACTGGAAGTGCAGAAACTGCTGGGACCTCGGGGAGGCTTACTGCCACCCAAACCCCAGAAAACACCAATGGTCCTTGCCGGCGAGAAATCAATGGTAAACGGCTGTTGTGATACTGCAAATGTATTTGCGGTGGCTATCGAAAAGAGGTGGAGAACACTGGAAATCTGGGGAGACTTGTTGTCACTCAGATTCCAGGGAATACCACCGGTTGTCGGTGAGCAATCACTGATGACATGTGTGAGAACTCCTAGTGAGTAAATAATAATAATAATAATAATAATAATAATAATAATAATAATAATAATAATAATAATAATAATAATAATAATAATAATAATAATAATTCTGTGTTTGACTTAAATGTGTTTAATTATTGATATATAGTGCCTTATGCCCTGTCTATTGATTTCCCACTGATGAAATCTTGGAATCCCATGCTGACTGACTAATTAATCTAGTTCTTTCTAATTAATCTAGTTCTTTCTAATGTACCAATATTAATAGACGAAGCAGGCAGTCATAAATGATTTCTTTTACTATATTAAAACATATATTCCAAACAATCCCTAAAATACCCGGTCAAATGATAAAGAGAAGAATACATTAAAAAATATAGAAATCACGTCCTTACTTAGATAGTAAAAAAAAAGAAGTAAAATGTCTTCAACTGCTTGAAAAGATAACCCTTCCACCATGACGCCAAATTTCTGCCACTTAAAATGACCCTCATTTCGAGACGAAACGTGCGACTGAAAAGGTTCCCTCAAATCTGATGGAGATAAGCATTGTCTTTTATTTCCTATTTTTATTCTTTGCTCTTTATTTGTCTTTATATGTCCTTATATAATATATATATATATATATATATATATATATATATATATATATATATATATATATATATATATATATGAATATATACATATTTTTTGGTAATAGTGCACAATATCACTCATTAAAATGAATGAGACAATCACTATCCCTGTGACAGGACCACAAGCAGAATAAGCCTGAGCCTGGTGTGGCCACACACACCAAAAATATGAATAATGCACAATAATATCAATACAAGACGTGGGACTCAGGAGAAAGACCTGAGTGTCATGATGGGCAGGTGTTCCCTTGTTAGCCAACATGGGGGACCCGGTCGGCATCCTGCGAATGTTGGCCCTTCTCATTTCAGAAACAAGACAACGGACAAGAACCAGGTAAGTAACCTCTCTGATTCCAGATATGACAAGGACACAAACCAAAGACAAGAAAACCATAGCGAAAACAGCAAACTGAAAAGATATAGAAAGAAATGGACCACGAAAGAGAACAGACTGGTGATGGAGTGCTATTATAAAAGCCGCTACCCTACAGAAAGAGGAGAAATAGGAATCAAGGGGATAACTGAGACCATACAAAAGACAGTAATGATCAAAACAGCTACAATCCTGAGAAATGTCCTCGAATGCGGAAACCAACCCACATAAGCAACGAATGGAGAACAAACACATGGAAGCACAAGAAAACAGAACCAGGGAAAATACAACCGCACGAGAGAGGCGCAAGCATAGGCTGACGCCACGAAAATTATGGACAGAGGGTCGAGGAGGGAAAGCGCAAACCAGACCTCCACTGGAAGAGCGCAGACAGCTCTGGGACCTTGGGGAGGCTTGTTGCCACTCGGGCCCCAGAGGGGACCAATGGCCCTTATCAGCGGGAAATCGGTGGTAGGTGGCTGTTGCGATACCGCAAGATCATCAGCGGTGATGAACGAAAAGAGGTGGAGCATACTGGAAGTCTGAGGAGACTTGTTGTCACTCAAACTCCAGGGAATACCACAGGTTGTTGGCAGTGGGTGTCACTGACGATGACCAGTGTGATAACTCCTAGTGAGTAAATAATAATAATACTAATACTAATAATAATAATAATAATAATACTACTACTACTACTACTACTAATAATAATAATAATAATAATAATAATAATAATAATAATAATAATAATAATAATAATAATAATAATAATAATAATAATCGAAAAAAGAGTATCACTCTGGCATGGATCGACTACAAAAAATCACAGGATAATTGAATGCTTATAGATGTACTACATATCTAGCAAACGTATCGATTTCATGGAGAACACAGTAGAAATATAGAGACTGAAACTGACAGCTGGGGGACAACACCTGAGAGATATAAGAATACAGAGAGTTATTTTCCAGAGAGACTCTCTATCATCACTACTTTTTGTTATAGCCATGATACCACGCCGCGGATGTGCAATGCTGGATACAAATTTATAAACAGGACAAAAATAAGCCAACTAATGTATATCGATATTCTTAAATTATTTTTACAAAAGCAAAATAGAATTAGAAACACGAATAAATGCAGCTAGAAAATTCAGCGAGGACGTACGAATTCGGAAGAGGAACGTGTGCACTACATCTGGGCTGGTACATCATCCACTAATCTCTCCCTCTTAGACAAGGTCCAAAAAAGAGTCCCCACTTTAATAAGTCCGTCACTAACCACCAAGCTCCAGCCCTTATCCCACCGCCACAGTGTTACTTCCTTGTGCCTGTTTTACAAGTACTTCAATAGATTGTGCTCTGATGAACTTGCTGCTCTGGTACCCCAACGACGTAAATTCACTAGACTAATCTGACCATCTGCCAAATCCCATCCATTCACTGTGTAGGTCCCAGATACTGAAGAACTGGACTCTGGAACTCCCTCCCTACCCCGTTTTCCTGACGGTACTGACATGCAGAAATGTAAAACTAATGTAAACAGACATCTCAATGCACAGCTCTCAATTTATGTTTCCCCCCTCCTCAAAAAAAAAGAAAACTCTCACCCTTTTTCTCAGTAGCCCCTTACGTCTACAGTGGCGATCTGCCTTGTTTGGGGTGAACTATGTTAAAAAAAAATTTAAGATGAAAAGTTTGAGATGGGTATATTTGCTGATGACACAAGGTTCAATTTTCGACATGTGGGCAAAACGAACGCACACACATCCAATACAATGACTGAATCATTAGAAAATGACTTCCAGTCTATAGTGGAATGGGGACATAAAAGGATGATAACATTAAATACAACTAAGACAAAACTTATTCTCTTTAACAATTATAAGAAACATCAATCACTGATTGTCATGGCTAATAGCACCCTACCTGAGAGTCAAACATTCACACTCCTCGGCCTAACATTCACAGGTAACATGAATTGGAACAAATACATAGAAGACATTGTCAAGGCTGGTGCAAAGAAGATAAACTCACTCTACTGTTCTAGAAAACTTCTCTGGCCTGCTAGTATCCTATATCTCTACAAAGCCCCATTCGCCAATGCATAGAGTATTGGCGTCACATCTGGGCTTGTGCACAAACTTCTAGCCTCTTCCTCTTTGACAGAGTCCAAAAACGAGTCCCAATCAAATAAGCCCCATACTATCTACCAAGCTCCAACCTCTGTCCAATCGCCGCAATGTTGCATCCCTGTGCTTGTTTTACAAGTACTTCAATGGAATATGCTCTGACGAAATTGCTGCACTGGTGCCCGGCTCGACGTAAATACCCCCGACTGGCCCGACAAAACGCGAAATCCTACCCCTTTCACTGTAGAGGTCCCCAGATGTCGAAAGGCTTTCTACTCTAATAGCTGATTTCCTTGATCTACTAGACCTTGGAATATTCTTCCTTCTCCCTGTTTCCCTGACTGTATCAACATGCAGAAATTTTAATGTAAAAAACATCTAAATGCAAAACTCCCCACTTATGCTGCCCTGTAAGTATGGCCCCTAATTCATAGTAGCTCCGTCTCAATATGCTTTGTTTGGGGTGAATTAATGTAAAAAATGGGGAAAACTTTAAAAAACGAAAATATAGATCTGCCTAATCAAGTTGTGATAAGGGCATATGGCAAACACGATATGTATAAATATCTCGGCTTTCATCATCAAATCAAAAGAGCTGATTCGAATAGAATACATGAGAATAAAACGAAAACTTACTGAAACAAGAAACTTTATAAAAGAAACAAATATCCTAGTAAGATATTCTGGGCCATTAATTAACTGGACAAAAAAGAACTCAGGTAAGTGGATGGAAGAACAATTAATCCACGGGGTAGATTGTTCTAGCTCTGTACAATCACAACCGGGTAGAGGTGTGAATCATGTTTTAGATGGGTTAGGGTTAGGGTCGTTTACTTTAATTATTTTATAGCTTAGATGGGTTAGGGTAAGGGTTGTTTACTTTAATTATTTTATAGTTTAGATGGGTAAGGGTTAGGGTTGTTTACTTTAATTATTTTATAGCTTAGATGGGTTAGGGTTAAGATTGTTTACTTTAATTATTTTATAGTTTAGATGGGTTAGGGTAGGGGTTGTTCACTTTAATTATTTTATAGCTTAGATGGGTTAGGGTAAGGGTTGTTCACTTTAATTATTTTATAGCTTAGATGGGTTAGGGTAGGGGTTGTTCACTTTAATTATTTTATAGTTTAGATGGGTTAGGGTGAGGGTTGTTCACTTTAATTATTTTATAGTTTAGATAGGTTAGGGTGAGGGTTGTTTACTTTAATTATTTTATAGTTTAGATGGGTTAGGGTAAGGGTTGTTTACTTTAATTATTTTATAGTTTAGATAGGTTAGGGTGAGGGTTGTTCACTTTAATTATTTTATAGTTTAGATGGGTTAGGGTGAGATTTGTTTACTTTAATTATTTTATAGTTTAGATGGGTTAGGGTGAGGGTTGTTTACTTTAATTATTTTATAGTTTAGATGGGTTAGGGTGAGGGTTGTTTACTTTAATTATTTTATAGTTTAGATGGGTGAGGGTAAAGGTTGTTCACTTTAATTATTTTATAGCTTAGATGGGTTAGGGTTAGGATTGTTTACTTTAATTATTTTATAGTTTAGATAGGTTAGGGTGAGGGTTGTTCACTTTAATTATTTTATAGTTTAGATGGGTTAGGGTAAAGGTTGTTCACTTTAATTATTTTATAGTTTAGATAGGTTAGGGTAGGGGTTGTTCACTTTAATTATTTTATAGTTTAGATGGGTTAGGGTGAGGGTTGTTTACTTTAATTATTTTATAGCTTAGATGGGTTAGGGTGAGGGTTGTTTACTTTAATTATTTTATAGCTTAGATGGGTTAGGGTGAGGGTTGTTTACTTTAATTATTTTATAGTTTAGATGGGTTAGGGTGAGGGTTGTTTACTTTAATTATTTTATAGCTTAGAGAGGTTAGGGTGAGGGTTGTTTACTTTAATTATTTTATAGTTTAGATGGGTTAGGGTAAAGGTTGTTCACTTTAATTATTTTATAGTTTAGATGGGTTAGGGTAAAGGTTGTTCACTTTAATTATTTTATAGCTTAGATGGGTTAGGGTAAGGGTTGTTTACTTTAATTATTTTATAGCTTAGATGGGTTAGGGTAAGGGTTGTTTACTTTAATTATTTTATAGTTTAGATGGGTTAGGGTAAGGGTTGTTTACTTTAATTATTTTATAGTTTAGATGGGTTAGGGTAAAGGTTGTTCACTTTAATTATTTTATAGCTTAGATGGGTTAGTGTAAGGGTTGTTTACTTTAATTATTTTATAGTGTAGATAGGTTAGGGTAAGGGTTGTTTACTTTAATTATTTTATAGTTTAGATAGGTTAGGGTGAGGGTTGTTTACTTTAATTATTTTATAGCTTAGATGGGTTAGGGTAAGGGTTGTTTACTTTAATTATTTTATAGTTTAGATGGGTTAGGGTAAAGGTTGTTTACTTTAATTATTTTATAGCTTAGATGGGTTAGGGTAATGGTTGTTTACTTTAATTATTTTATAGTTTAGATGGGTTAGGGTAAAGGTTGTTCACTTTAATTATTTTATAGCTTAGATGGGTTAGGGTAAGGGTTGTTTACTTTAATTATTTTATAGCTTAGATGGGTTAGGGTTAGGGTCGTTTACTTTAATTATTTTATAGCTTAGATGTGTCCTGTGATTAATAGGGCAAATGTCCATTTCTTTAAACGAAAATATTCAATCTTTCACTTCCTCTTTTGATATGGAATAATAATAGTAACTGGATCAAAGAACAATTTAATCCACGGGGGTAGATTATTCTAGCTTTGTCAGCCACGAATCATTTTTTATTGTATTCTTAGTAAGTATCCCCTATAGTGATGGTTGTGTTGCATAGCCCGCTACTCGTTTCGTACACTCGTCCCGGAACGGCCGTGGCAGTTTCCATTTAATCACTCGTCATTGTTAAAACATAAATCATATAGTTTGCATACCTTTAAATTTCTCCTTCGCCGCGTAGAGGGTCGCCGTCTCGATGTCGTCTAGTGGTTGAACTCCTTCCTCCTTCTTTGCCGTGAACCACGCCGCTGCAACAAAAGCTCCATGATCGGGTCGGAAGACAAACAATCTTTCAAATTTAACTTCAGCTTTATTTCAAGCGTAATCTTTCCGTCAGCTGGGAGATATTCACAAACGTCGAGAGAGAGAGAGCAAATTACTGCTTTTGCAATTACTTAGGTTATTTCCTTAATCATTCGTGGAGGGGGGAAAAGAGATCTTTCGCCTCTATTTTCTTAGGGAAATATTTCCCTTATCTGTTGTAGACTACATGGTAACAATCACATCTCATAGGTTAGCCTCCAAAACCCAGACTGCTAAAACTCGCTTCTCATGAAGAACGAGTGACGTCACGGATTCCTCTGCTTCCCACGCAAAGGCCCGTGGCGTCACAGAGCCTCTCGCAGGTGCACATTGACCCCTGATCCGAGGTCTCGTCACGCGGTGACCTTGTCACGTCTGTGATTTTCGACTGTGAGAACAGGCCCTATTCTGCACTCGACTGCACGGGTCCATCCCGCGCTAATTCGCGCAAGTCAAACCAACAATTTCGAACAGTTGAACCTTAAACCCTCTAAGGAATGTCGCGTGAAACTGTTTATAGCTTAAACCCCTTATTTGCTGCGACATGTATCCACGTGTAATTCTAGTATGAATTTTCGGGAGCTTTAAACGTAACCGTGTTTTAGATATGTAATATTACTGCTCATTAGTACTCATTTCTATACGAGGATTAAATACACGATATGTCATAAAATGAAATGTCGTGGAGACAAAATGTAGTGAAAGACAAAATAGAAAAACACATTAAAATAAACATCTCATTCATCTTTGTTGATTTGATAAGGTCCACTTACTGAAATCCCACATATTTATAAATATCCTGCTTACCAAGTCCCCTCATCACCTCTTGATTACGCAGTTTCCTTTCTCCTGTGTTTAATATATATATATATATATATATATATATATATATATTCTATGTAATATATATATATATTATATGTTATATATATATATACATATATTATATGTAATATATATACATATATTATACATACATGTATATATATATATGTATATATATGTGTGTATATAATATACATATATTTAATACATACCTAACTTAATACTTTAAAGATATGAATAATATCTTTAACCAGTAGATTATCAGGATAAAAACAAAGCTCAATGTAATGTATAAGGCAATAATATATATATATATATAGAGAGAGAGAGAGAGAGATAGAAGAAAAAAGAGTGATAAATATGCGACGATTGATCTTTTTTCTTCTATATCTACAATTGCTCTATCTCGTATATTGAGCTAATCCTATTCACAATAGGTTCCATCTACTAAAAGTTTTTACTTTGGTTTATATTTGATCCTATATATATATATATATATATATATATATATATATATATATATATATATATATATATATATATATATTATACATACATATGTATATATATATATATATTATACATACCTATATATATATATATATTATACATTCATATGTATATGTATATATATATTATATATACCTATCTATATGCATATATATATATATATTATACATACTTATGTGTATGTATATATATATATATTTATATTTATTATACATACTTATATATATATATATATAATATATATGATGTATACTTATATATATAATATATATATTATACATACCGATATATATATAATATATATATATTTTTTACATATATATATAATATATATTCCTAAGTATATAAATAATATATATATATATATATTATACAAACCTATATATATATATATATATATATATATATATATATATATATATATATATATATATATATATATATATATATATATATATATATATATATATATATATAGGAATAGGAATATCTTAAGAGATAAATTCTTATCAATAAAAAGGGGGTTTAAAAATTAGAAAAAGTTTATGAAATCTCTTAAAGTGTTTTCCTCGAACCCCGTTCAGAAGAGAATTCAAATAATGAAAGGGGTGGAGAATTGTATGTTGGAGATATTAATTGAAAGGTAGGTGTGATAAAAAAAAAAGTAAGGGTGTAAATTACTCAATTAATTAATTGATGGATTTAAGTCATGAAAAATATCTCACTTATGTTTCAACTCTTTTTGTCAACATAGGCTTATTCGAAAGGTGTTAATAACGATCGCCTCAATATATATATATATATATATATTAAATATTTTTGAAAATCAACAATCGTGATATATTTTTATAAATGAAAAATTTATTTATTTAAATTTTTTATCGCGAATTTTTGTTGTAAAATACAATCTTGTCAAGCGAGACTGTCTTTTTTTTTCCTTTTCTTTCATCCACATTTTGATGGTGGTATTAATCCCGAGGGGTCGAAAATACGTCGAGTTCTTTAAGACGTTAGAAGTTTAGTCTGGTCGATGTCATGCGCAGATTGGCGCTATTTTTTTAAGTAAGGAAGTTAACACCTTTGAAGCACTGATTAGAATGTATTAAATATTTTTGAAAATCAACAATCGTGCAATATTTTTATAACTGAAAAATTCATTTATTAAAATTTTTCATCGACCAGACTAAACTTCTAACGTCTTAAAGAACTCGACGTATTTTCGACCCCTCGGGATTAATACCACCATCAAAATGAGGAGGAAGAAAAGGAAAAAAAACTATAGGACAGTCTCGCTTGACAAGGTTGCATTTTACAACGAAAATTCGCGATTAAAAAAATTTAAATAAATGAATTCCTATCTGATGAGAGCAATAGCGTCTGTAGGTATTAATTATTTAATATTTTTTATAAATATTATATATATATATTCTTCTTTATTTTGAAGGTTTGTGTTGGATTTAATAAAAACTTAAAATGTTAAAATGATAAGATAATAAATAATTATTGAAAAAGTTTTTTTACTAGCGTTGGTAATCACAATTCTTTAAATATACTTTTTTCTCTCGGAACTGCACTGATGCTACACACACCCCTTCTCCCTCTCTCTCTCTCTCTCTCTCTCTCTCTCTCTCTCTCTCTCTCTCTCTCTCATATATATATATATATATATATATATATATATATATAGCATAATATAAAATTAAGTAATGAAATAAGGTGCGAATCAAATTTTATTAGAATTCAATGTTCAAGCAAAGTACCTTAAAGTCGTTAACTGATGAGGTTTCAAAGAAAATTATTCTCTACAGAGGACCATTACCGCAATGGCATTACTGCAGATAATAAAATTAAACTTTAAAAATATATAAAAATACATAAAAGTATATAAAACATCAAATAGATCAGCTCAAAACATACTTTTCTGTTAAAGTTCATCCAAGTCATACAATTTAAAACATATTCAAGAAAGACACCTAAGATGCTGATTGAAAAATGATCCAGGTGGTGAATGGTAGTCCAAAAACGAAAAAGTTATCCAAGCGGGAAACCCGTCTGCAATCGATACAGTAAATGACAGTGAAAAATGTATCCAAGGTGTATGCAAATTAATAAAACGATAAAGAAACCAAAACATATTAAAAGTTCAGAAAACTCACTTGGTTTTGAATAATTATAATGTTCAAAATTCAGAGTTCTTATGAGGTGATCGGAATAGTGTAAACCAGAACTCCTTGGTTAAATAAAAGCTCCGGTTAATCCAATTCGAATAAAATTAAAACGACCTGATGTATTCGGCCATTTTTTCTTCCGGATCCGATAAAAATTATTCCAATGAATGAAATTATCTTCAAAAGTAATTACTCTCCCGCAAGCCAAGTAAACAGAATATATATATATATATATATATATATATATATATATATATATATATATATATATATATGAGAGAGAGAGAGAGAGAGAGAGAGAGAGAGAGGGAGAAGGGGTGTGTGTAGCATCAGTGCAGTTCCGAGAGTAAAAAGTATATTTAAAGAATTGTGGTTACCAACGCTAGTAAAAAAACTTTTTCAATAATTATTTATTATCTTATCATTTTAACATTTTAAGTTTTTTTTTAATATAATTTCATAATGCGTTTCGAGCATTTATCGTTTATCCATTATGCTCTCTTCAGATGTAAATTCCATTCGATTAAAGTGTTTCATTTTAGAAAACATTTCATTTTTCTTTCATTTAAAAGTGTCTGTTCCATTTGACAGAAAAAATGTTTGTTGCGTTTGACAGACAAAAATGTTATCTTGTTGAGATAAAAAATATATTCCGTTTGGCAAGTGTTTGGTCATTTTAGTACATTTGTGTATTAGGTTTTATTGCTTTGATTGCTGTCGGCCGAATCTGTACGGTATGTGTGTGTGTGGTCATTCCCGATCATTCATGACGGTGTCCCTGCTGGGTTCACACATGAATGTGGATGTGTGAATGGTTGGGGGTGAGGATGTTTGCTTGGGTTTGGAGAGAGAGAGAGATGAGTAGATAAGAGGATGGGTGAGTAGATAGATAGGTGGGTAGGGAGAAAAAGTGAGAGAGGGGGGAAGGAAGATTGAGGGTAGATAGAAATATAAATAGAATTAGAGAAAGAGATATATATAGATAGATAGAAAGATAGATAGATAGATAGATAGATAGATAGATAGATAGATAGATAGATAGATAGATAGATAGATAGATCGATAGATAGATAGATAGATAGATAGATACACATATTCATATTATTGTCTGCATGTATGCATGAATACACTCACATGGGGTATGTATTCGTTCCATGTGTGAGGGTGTGCAAATGCACACGTGTCCGAGTGCAGATGGGTTCCTGTTTATACATGTGTTCGTACTTGTTTTTATATGTCTGTGGTGTGATTTGTCTTATGATTTATTTAATGGTGGGTTGAATTTGTATATGAAGATTTT
>OY744526.1:152861238-152876238 GCA_963556195.1 Sepiola atlantica
AAAATCATGGACACGTGTTTCTGGCTACGAGCCGTCATCAGCTTGACTACTCTGGCAGGGATCGAACCGTCGATGTAAATGTTCATAGTCTAGTGTTTTACCCCCAGCCATGCTGATTACGGCTCGTAGCAAGAAACACATGTCCATGACTTTCTTTTATGTATGTAAAAATTAATTTATGAAAATATTAATTAATAAATATATATAAAATTGATGACACGTTCGATTAAGGGCGGTTGAATGATGTAGTCTGCATTTTCTTAACCGCTCAGTAAGCGAAAACTAATAATAATAAACATACCGGTGTTCTACCGCTAGTAAAAACAATAGCAAAACAAAAAAATCTGCGTATATATATATATATATATGTTTATTAATACAGAAATTTAATAGAACATATGGACCAATGGTTTCGAACACAGAAGGTGAAACCTCTGGCTCTCATCAGCATAGAAAGTAATTGGTGAAAAAATTAAATAATATTATAATATAATACTCTTTTTTTCATATCTTTCCGTTTTTGCTGGAGATGGGGCATCCTACCGGATGCCAGACATTCATCGGCTATTTCAGACACTCCAGCCTGGAGATATTTTTAAAATTCTAACCATTCCTTTAAGTGCAATTGTTTGTATTTCTTTTGCACTCTGTTCACCGGGTATACTCGCCAGATAGCTTTTGAAATTCTTTTTCATTAGTCCTGTTGCTCCTATAATTACTGGTATGATGGAGATTTTCCTAAAATTCCAGTTTCTTTTCATGTCGTACATAAGACTTTGGTATTTCGTAATCTTTCCCCTTTCAGCTCTGTTTAATCCTGCATCATTAGGGAGATTGACTTCAACTAGGATTGCTACTTTCTCCCTTTTGTCCCATATTACGATGTCAGGTTTAACAGCTCCGTTTTCTAGATATGTAGCTGTAGGGATTGCATAGTCATAGTGGATAGTGGATAAATTATTTCCAACTGTTCTTTCTGGTATATGCTCCCAAGACTTGCTGCTACACTGGATATTCAACTTTTTTACAAATAGTCCAGTGAAGATATTTACTCTGTCAATGGACTCACGTGTGTGCCGTCAAACGAATATAATGATGATGTGATCAGGTAGCATTCGAATTTCTGTGCTGATGAGAGCCAGAGGTTTTACCTACTGTGCTCGAAACCATTGGTCCATATGTTGTATTAAATTTCTGTATTAATAAACAAATATTAAGCTCTTAATTCTGATTCCCTTAATTAATTGAGCACTCTGCTGGGATTTTCTTACTATTTCACAAAGAATTATATATATATATATATATATATATATATATATATATATATATATATATATATATATATATATATATATATATATATAGGGTGGGCCAAAATAAGGGTCCTATCTTTAAATTTGAATAACTTGAATTTGAATAACTTCCACAAAATAAAAGTTAAACTCACCAAACTTTATGTGTGTGTAGACTGACCCTTCCGAGATTTTTTTGAAATAAACAAAACAAATTTTAGCCGAAAAACACTTCTTAAAACTTACAAAAACTAAAGTATTGTTTTTTACACTGTTTTGAGTTTTTTAAGCAAAAATAATGTTTTCTAAATGAGGGTACGTTCCTTAGGGCTAATACGGCTCATGCTTGCTTCGGAAGGGGTCCTTTACTTATTCTAAAAAAAAAAATTTAAAAAAATCAATAAATAAAAAAGTTATGAATTTTTAAAAATAAGACCCTTATTTTTGCCCACCCTGTATATATATATATATATATATATATATATATATATATATATATATAGTTTACTTTTTTAAGCATTTCCTAGCATATTACTTCAACGGAACAATAACTGACTGTGTGATCTTACATATGCTCAACATTGCATGACACACATTCAGTTATTATTTATAAACATTAAACACGAAACGACATCATCAACATCTTTTGATATTTACTCTCGAGTGGAAACATTGTGATAGAAAACGGCTATAATATACAATAAAAAAAATCTCCGTTACGAAAGGTAGAGGGATGCTATTACAATATAAACTATTTATTTGCAAACTAAAATGGAAACATAGCTCGAGGTTTGAATACAGATACTCTTAATACATGAGGAGTTAAGCTACGGATAATTCTAATACTACGCACGCACTTGTAAACACAATTTATTTATCATTTGCCCCAAGCTGTTAACGTAAAAATAAAAGTTATATTTTATTTTTTACTCTTTTAGAAATAGAGGCTTAAATTATAGTTTAATTTTTTTTAATAGCTACGCAAAAAACTAACACACCACACAAACCTACAAAACAACAATTCTATGAACATCTTTTTGTTTTGCTGCTGTATTTCTTATTTGAATCAATAATTAGGTAATATTCAATAAATAAAAAATAATTTAAAGTCACGTAGAGGCGAGATTGCTGCTGACATTTTTCGATAAAATTTTTTAAAACGAAATGCTTTTAAACTGTAAATCAAATAATAGTTACAACAAAAATATTTACATAAACAAGAATATATAAAGTCGGCAATTTTCCCCATGATGCCGTTAAATCGCTTAGCAGAAATAAAAGAAAATGAAACTATTCGCCAAACTTTTTTGTTTTAGATACCGGTGAATTACGAGTTATGTCTCTTATTAAATTTGTTCCGGGGTTCATGAGTGTCAGTATGGGAGTAGAAATAAATATGATTAATCAAAAACGGATTACTGAACAGTATAAAATATAAGAATATCAAAATGTAAATACATTTTATCCTTTGAAGAACACGGACCGATATTTCTCATAATTTATTTACGAAACAGAATTACGTATCTATCTTGTACTTAAAAATATATTTACGTCAAAGAAACGAAACAAAATATTTAAAGTCAGAAGATTGCTTCCACTCTGTCGTTAAATCGGTTAGCAAAAATAGAGAAGGGAAACCATTAGCCAATGAAAATATGATTTAGTAACAATGAATTACGAAAGAAAGTTTTATTAGATGTGTTCCTGGTATTCCTATGTGATAGTGAGAGGATATCTGAGTGTGAGAGTAGAAACTCCCCCTCCTATAGATATGGTTGATAAAACATAGAATCGGGACACACCCAATATTTGGCATAATTGACTTAAGAAATAGAATTAAGTATCAATCTTGTATTTAAAAAGCTATTAACATCAAAGAAATTGTGAATAGACACTATTCACAATTTACTGTCATGAAATATCATTCACCAAAAGAAAAGCAGACAATATATGTTCTCATTCCGTCGTTAAATCGCTTATCAAATAGAGAGGATATTAGCTTGACTGGTGCAAACAGATGAAAACCCTCAAGCTCGGAAACTAATTCCCTTAACCAGGTAACGCCGGCCAACCACAGGTAAGTTAAAATAGAAATAAGACAAAAATAAAGAACGAACATTACACAAATTTAGGAAACTGAGACCGGTAGAATTCTCATAACCGCACACACATACACACACACACACACACACATACACACACACGCGCAAACAAAGTGGCGGAACTAGCCAAAATAGTCGTGACGGGTGTAAGAGAATGGAAAGTTTAAGGAGGGGGAGAATCTACCAAACCTTCACAGTGCGGAGTATACTAGAACCTTGTAAAATCTGATTGCCACTCAAATCCCAGAAAATTGCCAACGGTTGTTATGAGCGAGAACTGAATAATGGACGGCTGTTGCGATAACGCAAAATGATTTGCAGCAGTTATCGAAAGAGGCAGAGAGTGATGTTAGCATGGGGAAATTTATTATCACCGAAACTCCAGGAAACACCATACGTTATCGCCAGTGAGCAGTCATTGATAATGACTCGTGTTAAAGAGTAAATATGATAGTTATATACTCCCAAACTACTGAATAGATTTGCACCACATTTGGCAGGAAGAGTCTTTCGGGTGCTGCATTTAATGAAACTAAGCTTCACCCTTCAGTCGGCTCTTTCTTTAGTAAACGTAAAAATAGATACGTCTCGCCACATAGCATGAAAAACATTTATAATAACATCGATAATTTAAAAATCGTACTTTAATTCTTAGTTGTTTTTTGAAAATCTAAATCACCAGCGGATTTCGTTCAACTTAATAATTTTATAGCTTAGATAAGTTAAGGTTGGGTTACGGTTAGGGTCGTTCACTTTAATGATTTTATAGCTTAGATTGGTTAAGGGTTAGGGTTGAGGTAAGGGTTGGGGTTAGGGTTATGGTAAGGGTCGTTTACTTTAATTATTTTATAGCTTATATTAGTTACGGGTTAAGGTTGGGGTTAGGGTTATGGTTAAGGTCGTTCACTTTAATTATTTTATAGCTTAGATTGGTTAAGGGTTAGAGTTGGGGTTAGCGTTAGGGTTAGGGTTAGGGTCGTTCACTTTAATTATTTTATAGCTTAGATAAGTTATGGGTTACGGTTGGGTTAGGGTTAGGGGCGTTCCCTTTAATTATTTTATAGCTTAGATTGGTTAAGTGTTAGGGTTGGGGTTAGTGTTAGGGTCGTTCACTTTAATTATTTCATAGCTGAGATTTGTTAAGGGTTAGGGTTGGGGTTAGGGTTAGGGTCGTTTACTTTACTTATTTTTAGCTTTGATGTGTTAGGGTTAGGGTTGTTCCTTTTAATTATTTTATAGCTTAGATAGGTTAAGGGTTAGGGTTGGGGTTAGGGTTGGGGTTAGAGTTAGGGTCGTTCACTTTAATTAGTGTATAGCTTAGATAGGTTAGAGTTAGTGGTAGGGTCGTTCACTTTAATTATTTTATAGCTTAGATTGGTTAAGTGTTAGGGTTTGGGTTTGGGTTGGGATTAGGGTTAGGGTCGTTCGCTTTAAATTTGTTATAACTTAGATAGGTTAGGGTTAGTGTTAGGGTCGTTCACTTTAATTATTTGATCGCTTAGATCAGTCCTGCGATTAATAGGGCAAATGTCCATTTTTTAAACGAAAAATATTCAATCTTTCATTTTAAAGACACTGATTGATGAGGTTACCTTGTTTTCAGTAATCAATAACTCAAAGTAAAAAATTAATAAACACAAATGGGAATTGAATAATCGATTTTACAACTCGTGATGATCTTCGTATATGAAATTATAAATCTATATCACTGGAATCCCAGTTTCATTACACATTTATTTGCTCGTGTGTGGTGTTTAAGTGTTTTACACATACCTAATATTGGATAGGTGAAGGGTCGCCGAGTGCATGTTGATCTAGTCCTGTAACTCGACCCTCGTAATATTTTGATTCTTACAGCCAGCCATCTTGGATTAGGCCCGCATGCTTGTCGACCTGATAAAAAGCTTTCAATGTAACAAGATAACCCCAGGGTGATCGGAGAATCAGGTGAGTGAATAAAAATTATAATCTAGATGGTAAGGAGATGTATGTCAGTATTTGAAATGCGACTGTGATTGTTTTGATGATTTCAAGGCTGAAACGAAAATGAAAATGTAAACATTTTGTTGTTTTTTTTTAGTATGTGGCTCGAGGAATGTGTTTAGAAAACCAATTTTCGGAATTATTTCACCAGAGGCTGTGGAGTTTACTGTATATGTAAAACTGAGTGTGTTAAGAGGATGTCGGCATTTTACCACAATAAATTGTAAACTTTTAAAAACATTTTTTGTTTCGATTCTTCATTTTTGTTGCAACATATTTCGCATTTTGGGGCCAGTAAAGAACAAGGTGCATAATGGCACATCAAGATATAACGACCCCTTTTGATAAGGTTCACCTGTTTTGCGTATTTCCGGAAAACGAAAGTAGTGAAGCTGTTTGGTCAAACTACCTCAGGAATTGGGCGTGTCCTCCGACCATTGAGAACACGTCCATCAAAATCAAACAAAAAAGAAACAAAAAAGTAACCGTAGTCACCTATCCGCTCTTCCGGCTCTGAAGTCATTTCCTATGTCTCAGTCGTCCACGGAGATAGAGGAGGGGGACCGACCCTTTTACAACATCAATCTATAGAAAATTATTTAGATCTTTAGACGAAGAGAATGGCGTTTTTTGTTTTTGCTTTTCATTGTGTATTATTATTATTATTATCATTATTATCATTATTATTAATAATAATAATAATAATAATAATAATAATAATAATAATAATAATAATAATAATAATAATAATAATAATAATAATAATAATAATAATAATAAGCATAAGCATAAGCTGGACTAAAGAAGAACTCAGGCACCTTGACCAGAGGACTAGAAAATTAATGACTATGCACAATGCACTACATCCAAAAGACGATACAGACAGACTCTACGTGAAGAGAAACGAAGGGGGGAAGAGGACTGGTAAGTATAGAAGACTGTGTGGACGACACTAAAAAAGAGCTGGAGAAATACATAAACCAGAACACAGAAAGGCTGATCACCGCAGCAAGAGATACCGTGCCAACGAACAACACAGTAAGCATCGAAACTGGACGCAAACAGACAAGAAAAGAAAAATGGGAAGAAAAACAACTACATGGACGCTTCATAAGACTCACAAGAGAAGAAACTAACACAAATATCTGGGCATGGCTAAGAAAAGGAAACTGGAACAGAGAAACGGAATCTTTACTGATGGCTGCACATAACAATGCGATTAGGACAAACTATATTACAGCTAAAATAGATAAAACCCAGGAAAACAATAAATGCAGACTTTGTGGACAAAGTGACGAAACAATAAATCATATAATAAGTGAATGTAGCAAACTTGCCCAAAAAGAATACAAGAACAGACATGATTGTGTTGGGATAGTAATACACAGGGAACTGTGCAAACAATTGAATTTCGAATATGCAGACAAATGGTACAAACATAAACCAGAAACAGTACTGGGAAACGAAAAACACAAAATCCTCTGGGATATAGATATACAAACAGATAAACTCATACAAACAAGGAGACCTGATGTTATTATAATAGACAAAAAGAAAAAATCTTGTAAAATCGTAGACTTCGCCGTTCCAGCAGACCACAGAGTGAAGATCAAAGACACGGAAAAACGAAGTAAATACACAGAACTAGCCAGAGAACTGAAAGGAATATGGAGCATGAAGAAAGTTAGTATGATACCAATAATCGTAGGAGCACTAGGAACAATCTCAAAAAACTTGGAGAAGGGACTGGGAGAAATTGGAATCAAAGGGACTATCGAAACCATACAAAGGACGGCAATGATCAAAACAACTGCAATCTTAAGGAAAATCCTCGAATGCGGAAACTAACACGCATAAGCTACAAAGGCTAACCAGTCACAAAGAATTCACAACGGAGAAAACAAAACCACACGAAGAACACCACAACAAGAGCCAAGGAACAGAAACTGCAAGAAACAGCACTTCATAATTCCCCCCTCCCCCAATAAATTACACCGGTCTCAGCTATCAATTTGGTCAAGATCAAAGTGTAGTATCTGTTCCGATGGATACTGCACCCCATAGACTGGTATAGTCTTGGCCTTCGGGGCTTGATTTGCGCCGGTCTATGGGTCTGTCCTGTGCAGTTCTAGGAGGTCCACCCTCCCAGGCTTCGCCTCCCCTCTTTGGGGAGGAGTAAGTTTATTGCTTACTGCCTGAGGCACCCCTACCGGGGAATGCTGACGGGGCTGCCCAGGCAATTTTTAAACCCCACTTTCCCGACCCGACCTTGGGTCACATCTTACTTGTGGGAGTAAGATAAAAACTGGCCTTGTGCCTAACTCCTGGAAAGGAGTAAATCAATACACAAAAATGAACCAAAGAAACAGAAATTACAAGAAACACTATAAGCTACTTCCCTCTCTCCCACCCCCACCCCAATTTTTTTTTTAAATTAAAAAGAATTAATTTTTTTTTTAAATAAGGAAAGAAAAAAGGAAAAAATAACAACAGTAACAACCACAACAACAATAACAACAACGACCGTAACAATCACAGCAACAACAATAACAACAACAACAGTAACAACCACAGCAACAACAATAACAACAACAACAGTAACAACCACAGCAACAACAATAACAACAACAACAGTAACAACCACAAAAACAATAACAACAACAGTAACAACCACAACAACAACAATAATAACAACAATAGTAACAGTAACAACAACAAAAGGCGCCAAACAATTCGTCTAATATTTTAAAGACATTTGTTTGCGGTAGCTACAGTAAATTCAAAAGAATCAAGGTGCATATAAAACAGACAGAGAGAATTCGTCACAATGGCTACGGTTGAAGATATTAGTGTATTATTATTTGTCTGTTATGCCTTTTTAGGCATCTCCCTTTTTAACTATTTTCTCGATTTAACAATTAACAAATATTGCACATAACATCTACAATATTAATATGCATATCTGTGAAATATTTCTGTTAAATATTTCATCTAATAGCTCCAACAATTGTTGCCATTATTTATGAATTCATCGGTGCCATCTTGAAATCTACGATTGGAATCTTGTAGTAAAAATATATCACTCTATTAACAACAAAATATATAATTCGTTAATAGAACCATGCCGACCTCCTCGGCGATCGCCGGCCTCTTCAACGCTTGTGTGTTGTGGTTTTCTTCTCCTCAACGCTTGTGTGTTGTGGTTTTCTTCTCCTCAACGCTTGTGTGTTGTGGTTTTCTTCTCCTCAACGCTTGTGTGTTGTGGTTTTCTTCTCCTTCATCTTCTATTCTGGCTGTGTCGCCCCGTATTAGCGATCGCCGAGGACTGGTTTACAAGTATACAAAAACAAAAGCAACATAGACTCACAAAAAAGGAACCCAAACACATTGTGTATAAATCATTTGTGCTCTGGGTGGGTGTGATACCGTCGCGGAAACGGAACCCCAAACGTTAGTATCCACATCTTAGTAAAGTTTCAGTATATCAGCTAAGATCCAGCAGATAAGTTGCCTGTCGAGGCCACTATTATCGTCCGGTTGATCCGCTCATCTCATCGTTTGCTGAATCTCTGCCGGGTTCTGCCTGCCTCCTCGTGTCTACCCTATATGTTCACCTCTGCTCTCTGCTTAACTCTGACTCCTCAATCTCTTAACTTATGACCGTAAATCCTATGTCCGATCTTTTGACTTAATCACCGCATCCACCCTGATCAATAAAAACTGACTACTTCCGCGCTCGCCTTCTCAGCCACTCCCAGTTGACTGCTAATACTACTTCTATCGCCTTTATGCGTCTTCGTGAATCATTTCCTTATATTTTCCGAGATCTTGGCTCGAGGGAGTGGCGTGCATAGTATCACAGATATATGTATTGGAATCTGTCTTTCAGATCGAAAAGAAGTCTTTGTAAAATGTTCAACATAGTTAGGAATAACATTAATTATTTTTTAAGTTTCAATTAAATCATCGCTGATATTTCACTCTAGTAAAGTAGTCCGTTGTTGTTTTTATTAGTTTTATCACGAAACTGTGAGCTAGAGAATATCGGACCACTTACTCCTATTAGGGGCACTGTAATTAGATGTTTCAAAGACCCGAAACCATCTAATGGCTCCAGGAAAATGTGTTGCCTGATGCAGTGTTTACGTGTATTTTGATACATTTGAATCTTAATTATTCTATTCACATACAAAAATGGATTTCCATTTATTCTTAGATTTCGTCGAAGAGTAAACTAACTCAAGATTGGAGTTGTTGGCCATACAAACATAAACTTACCTAACAATTTATACTAGTATGTCCAGAATTACCCGCCCTTAAATTTGCAATTTACCTTGACTCTAGGTTCGACATTTTCGTTTTACTTGTGTAAGGCTTGAATGGATTTAATTTGGATTCCCGGTATCATCTAAAAATCTAATAGTTGATAAACTTATCGGTATGTGATGTTAACTCATAAACAATTTTTTTCTAATATTGCATATTATTGGCAAATACCAACGTCAAATAGTCAACGGTTCACATCATGTCTAATAATAAACAGTCAGGCAATTTATCGATTGATTCCCAGTAATCAACTTTATCTAATGATTCCAATAATTGTTCAATATATATATATATATATATATATATATATATATATATATATATATATATATATATATATATATATATATAGTAATCCAAGTAAAGTAAATATTCGCAGGATAAAAATCCCAAGAATTTCAACCGGGCTTATAAAGAGTGCTCAATATCAAATAGAGATTATATATATATATATGACTATTTTTATTTACTGCTGTCAAAAGATGATATTTCATCAGGCAGAATAATAATCTGATCCTTCCCTTAGGTCATATTTGGAAAAGTTATTTCCAAATATTACTTAAGGGAAGGATCAAGTTATTATTCTACTTGATTAGATCTCATCTTTTAACAGCTATTGATCGATAACATCGATTGTCAGTGTCGCAGATTATGTACATGTATGTATAAATAAAAATTATATATATATATATATCGATGAACATATGCATATATATGTATATATGCATATATATATGTGTTTCCGTATATTTATATAATTATACACACACACATATATATATATATATATATATATATATATATATATATATATATATATAATTTGGTTATTAATGAATATTGGCTTACATATCAGTTACCGAGTGTACAAGAGAAAAAAATAAGATTATATTTGGAATTGGCGGGAAAAGCAGAAATAAGCGAACACTGTTTTTGTCTACTATGTTTCCCCAATAAATATTTTAAACAACAAAATTATAATGCTTTATGCTACAATTTACGAGAGTCCGCAAGCGAAAATAAAAAGGGAGATAATTGCAATGCCTTCAACTATGATAATCTATTGGACGGCCGATTCCATTTGTTAGGAGTCTGTACACATTAAAATAGATTATTGAATAATTCTAAAATCATACATTTTCTTATTGAGTTTATTATAAGGAACATGTTAATAGACACATTATTTCTAAAGTTTCTACATAATTAATTATTTACTTTATAAACGTAAAGGGTACTTTGCTTTGTGTGTTCAAATTGAATACGAAAAGGTAAACGTCTATTAAATTACGTGCATACTACTTAGTACAGTATAAACACTTTTTTTGCTGCTTTTCTCAATTGTGTGATTGTCACTCGTAACAGAAATATTGTGGTAGATTGGGGTGGGTAACCCAGCTAGTTTTGTGTTAACGAGTAATGGTTAATTCGTATGTACTGACACCGTCAAAGGACGAAAACTTAATGAGGAGGTTGCAAAACCAAGCGACTTTGAGTGTGAGAACGGAAGTAGTAGTAGTAATAGTTGTTGTTGTTGTTCTTCTTCTTCTTCAAGAGTTATAGGAAGAACGTAAATAAATAATTAGATTTTGGAAGTTTTCAGATGAGGATTGATAATTTGTATCATTTGAATTATTCGGACTAGTGTTTTTCATCATAAGTGTTATTCTCACAACGTTTCAGCCGATATAACATCCGACATTTTTTGTTGAACTACTATGCAAGGACCCGTGGCGCAGTGGATGGAAGTGCAAAGTAATAATAAGTTCTAAGTAAGAGTCTTCAGGAGTTTGATGGTTCAATCCTTAGTAGGGACGATACTAAGAATACAATTATGAATTTCTCAAGACAGCAACTCGACCATGGCTAACGGAATGAGAGTAAGCATCTCCCGTAGATTAAATACAGCGTACAGTAAGAAATTCTGTACAGATTCCGAATTTGAAAAATTTCTGAGTTCGACAATCGACACCTGAAGTAGGTCAGAGGTTACATCGGCCGAAAAGTTGTGAGAATAACATCCAAGATGAGAATAGTAGTCCGAATAATCCAAATAATGTAATAAAATAATGAAAATGAAGAAGAAAAAGAAAAGCAACAATGTAAGAGAAGGGCGGTTAGAGAATGTCGTAAATAAATAAATGACGTAAATAAAAAAGAAAACACATATAAGGAAGAACATATATATATATATAAGTGTTCTTCCTTATTTACGTCATATAAAAACATTTCTTTGTAATATTGATATATGTTTTTTTCTATACTTGTACTTTTGACAGTCTTTCTTTCCGCTATTGTGTCCTTTTATGTGGTCGATGTCATTGCTTTGTATGCTATTGGAAGTGGAATGTAATTATCATATCTCAATCCTCCATCATCCTATCGAATTGCTGTATAACTAAGAGTGAACTATACTCTAGTCTTGGTACTATGTTTGGAGTTGGTGCCGATACCCTGTGCTGATGAAGTGACTTGATGTCAATAAAAATCAATATCGTCTCAGAAACGATCGTATACGAAACTGTTGTTTATGTTGAATTCTTGTAAATGCATATGTTCTAAATTTGTTTACCTAGGATATATATATATATATATATATATATATATATATATATATATATATATATATATATATATCATAGGTAAACAAATTTAGAACATATATATATATATATATATATATATATATATATATATATAATGAATAAATGCGAAAGTATTTTCCATCTATCCTAACTATATTAACATCAAAACACGTTAGGCTTATTTAATTCTAATGATACAAGACTCTCTTCAAATACTGTCTATGTATTAATCTTCAAATTCCCTCAAACAAACACAATATTGCTAATTTGCATATTTGTAACAGTTTCTAATAAATCAATATTCTGTAATATAAATTTCTAATTTTGATTGCAAAATGTTCTTTTATATAGGCAATCGTTTAATCTATAATGCTATTATTATAATTATTAATATAATTAATTACAGAATTTTTATTAAATAGTGATAGCGTTGTAAAAACATTTTTAGAATTCTATTTTCAAAAGATATAATTTACTTCCGGTATTAGTAAAACATCAAATATCGCTGAGATGTGGAGAACAGATACTACACTTTGAAATATTTATTTGCACAAAATATAAAAATGTACATTTGGAACAAATTAGGTACAAAGTTATCAAAAAGGTGGGGGAAATGGAGGTCGTTGGTCACCATTGTAAAAAATGATTTCTTGTATATCTTACTCTTAATGATCTTTGTCACCACAATATCACATTTACTCTAGAGGTCATCCTCCTTAAGATATCTCCAAATTGGATTTAAATTTTTATCCATTTGGAGTATAATATGGGGATGGGGGAAACAAAAGCAAAAACCCATTAGTAAGACCCTCCAAGCCCTTTCTAAATAAAAGACTTCTCACTGTTTTCCGGTTTGTTCAGAACCTAAGACAAGTACTTCAATCTCTAAATGGGAGTGGGGTCTAAGTGGGAAGAAAAAAGAAAACGGGGGTCAGAGAATAGAGAGTGTCCTTTCAAGATAAAGGCAATTGAGGTAGGCCGAGAAAAAAAATTGAAAGTGCAGAGTGGGTATTTGGGGGGGGGTTCTATTATCACGAGGGAGGAGGTAAGTCATTCACTCGACTAGCTAAGATGCTAAACTTACCCGAAGGGCTGGAGTCCAACAAAATCAAGAACCGCGTGCGCCGTGATCAGGCAAGGAACACGTACTCATACTTGACTCTTTTCGTACACACAATTTTACTTCTTGTATACACCTTTTATTTCAAAAACAGTGGAGTGTAATTTTTTTCTATCACATTAACTTAAGACCAAACTCAGCCTCCTGCTCGCTCTGCTGCAATATATATATATATATATACAGGGTGTTTCAAAAGTCTTGGGAACATTACAAATGCGTATATCTCATGAACTATTCCAGGTAGAAAAATGAAACTGGTGCCATTTTAAAGCTTGCTTAATCAAGTTTTTGGTCATACTAATGATTTTCGTGTTATCTTTCCAGGTGCAGTAATGGCGTTCTCTAAACAAGACAAGGCATTTTGCGTCCTCCAATTTGCAAAGACTGAATCGTGGACATGTGTTCAGCGTGCATTTCGCAGGAAATTTAAAAAAGAAGCCCCTGAAAGGAAATCCATTATCAGATGGCATGCTAAATTTGTGAAAGATGGGTGTTTGTGCCCAAGTAAGCGAACAGGTCGCCCTTCAACTTCAGAAGATGCAGTTGAGCAAGTTCGGACAGCCTTTCAGCGGAGCCCCCGTAAATCAGTGAGAAGAGCCAGCAGGGAACTTCAGCTTGCTCCAGCAACTGTCTGGCGTGTCTTAAGGAAACGACTGCAAATGGTACCTTACAAGCTCAAGTTGGTCCAAAAGTTGAAGGACACTGATAAGCCACTTCGCCGTGACTTTTGCATTGCAATGCAAGAGAAGTTGGAAGATAACGGCTTTGATGACCGGCTTGTTTTTAGCGATGAGGCGACCTTCCATCTGAATGGCAAAGTTAACAAGCATAACACTCGCATATGGGGTACTGAGAATCCTCATGAACTTCTTGAGCACGAGCGAGATTCACCAAAAGTGAACGTGTTTTGTGCAATTTCCAAGAAAGGTGTCTATGGACCGTTCTTCTTTGAAGAGGCCACTATCACTGGTGAATCCTATCTCAACATGCTGGAAGACTGGTTAATGGCTCAGTTGGAACAAGCAGAATCTGATGACTTCATTTTTCAACAAGATGGTGCACCACCACACTGGAGTCTTAGAGTAAGGCAGTTTCTTAACACAAGGCTGCCTGGTAGATGGATTGGGAGATCTGGGCGAGGTGATGACGTTCTCATGCCCTGGCCTCCTAGGTCTCCAGATCTTACCCCGTGTGACTTTTTCCTTTGGGGCTTTGTCAAGCAACAAGTCTATGTGCCGCCCCTTCCAAGAGATATTGACGAACTAAAGGCTCGAGTAACGGCAGTTGTGGGAACCATTGACGTCAAGATGCTGGAACGCGTTTGGCAGGAAATGGACTATCGACTAGATGTCTGCCGTGTGACGAATGGTGCTCATATTGAGCAACTTTGAAGATTCCCCACAAAACTTGAAACTTTAACCTTTCCAACGGTACCAATTTCATTTTTCAACTCCTAATAGTTTTTGAGTTATTAAAAATCGTTATGTTCCCAAGACTTTTGAAACACCATGTATATATATATATATATATATATATATATATATATATTATTATTATTATTATTATTATTATTATTATTTAATTATGCGTGTATA
>OY744526.1:152881238-152891238 GCA_963556195.1 Sepiola atlantica
CTCACACAGCACACCCAGTCGTGTTACTTTTTAGAAACATCATGTATATTGCTTGATTTTCAGCTTTTGTATTCCATCTCTATAATAATTGTGCTTGTCTCTTTGTTAGTACATATGCGACTTGCCAACTTGGGATTCATAAAAAAAATTAGCGCTTCCAAACGCAACGAGTGGACGAAAGATATTAGCAATAAAAAACAGAAGAAGCGAATGGAGGGAGAGTATGGTAACGTATGAGTATAGTAGATTGGGGCGAATGGTAGATTGGGGCGAGATTCAGCTAAATAGAAAAATAATGCAGCAGTTTTATTCATTAAAATGAAACGAGAAATAAATTGTCTGCAATGGAATTTGGAATTAAAATGTTATGAATTAAATTACAACAATTATTGGAGCAAAAAACGTGTTTGTTCAATTGAATTTAGATTTTATAAAAAAAAACTGAAAAGTTAAAAACAAGAAAAGTATTTGGTGCAAAGTTTTCAATAATATTTGCAATGATTATAATATGTTCAATTGAATTTGAATTGTATAAAAAAACAAAAATGGAAAAGTTAAAAACAGGAGAAGCAGAAGTAGTAAAAGGGGGAAATGGTTTCCCTTTCAACATGATATCCATCGAAGCTAATGAACTTTCCCATCCTTATTTTTTGCACGCTTCTATAAACGACGTCGTAACGTCCATCTTTATGGGTCCATTACCTTCAAAACGCGCGCCCCTTGATAATCTCTTTCGGCTTTAGTTAGGAGGAAGAAAAGATCACACGAAGACTGTTCTATTACGGCGATGTTCTTTTCATTCGTTCCCTCATTGTGATCGTTTCTTCCTCAGTGCTCATAGATGAACGACCTGAAAAAGGGGGATGTAAGCAAAATGACAAAACGCTAAGATTACAGTTCTATACTCCCAATGTACCATGCTGTATACTAACACAATCCGTTTATCCCCCTTCGCCCATAGCTCACACAACACAGAGTGCAACCTAGTCTTGTTACTTTTTAGACACACCGCGTATGTTTTAAATGAATATGTAAAAAAAAGTGCACGTATCATATACGTATATCTTTCTTTTTGTATGGCATGTGTGCACTTACTACTTTCAAGCTAATAGTGGAATTTGGTAAATCCCTTGTCGATGTTGATTGCTCGAAGGTTAATCATATGCATCTGTTTTAAGGGATTTGGAAGGGAGAATGAGATTCATACTGAAAAGTGTTTCATCGCAGAGTTTCAACCAAAGATAAACAACTCATATTATACAGATTCTTAAACTTGAGGCCAATCTTTTGAAACTCAGAACATTAAGTATTTTCTGATCCCATAACTTCAGTTACGTAAGCTGCATTTTCGCACAGTTTTCACCATATTAGTATCAATATCGTTGCTCTTATTAAGAGGTTCAAATTCTTTTCAGTAACATGAACCCGCCCTGAGACAGATATTCCAGCTAGTTGATATTATAATTTATGGAATATGTATTTTAGGCAACAGGGTGAGTAAGTGGGCACAATATTACTTATTTTGTAAACTTTGCCATTTAGAAGGCTGCCACCGAAATCGTACCAGACTCCCCAAAGAAAGAGAAAACATTAAAATTCAAAACTAATGCTATATTTATTATTTATTCTTCTAGTATATAATTTGCTGGTGCTGTTATAGATGACGCGCCTGATTTCCGTGACTTCGCGTCGGCAACGATCAGGCAGGTCGCGGAAGCGCCCGAGAGTTGCTGAGACGAAAACACCAAGCGTTAATGGAAGACTTGCAGGCGATAATATAAGACAAAAACATTCAAAGAAAAAAATACATAGATTAAATATTTTTGTGTGTGAAAATGATGGGGTTGTTTTTTTTTGGGGGGGGGGGAATTTTGTCAATTTTTTTACAAGATAAAAGAAAGAAAACTGATATTCTGTCAGCGCTCGGGCGCTTCCGCGACATACCCGATCGTTGTCGACGCAAAGTCACGAAAATCAGGCGCGTCACTTATAACAGTACCAATTTTTTTTTTTAGTTATAGTTTTTGTAACTGAAACAACAGCTGGTAATTAGTCTGTGCATTTATCAATTATAAACGTGGCAGACCGACAGAGGTACTTATAAAGATGCGTGGACACAATCTAAAACGAGTATTACACACTGAATCGTAACAGAGTTAAGGAAATGCTTTTATTTCAAACTTAAATGGGACACACTAACCGACAAACAAAGCCTCTTATAGGGATGCACTGTCGTATCGAAGATAAGATGCGGCCATTTAATCTGCGATTTTAGTGATGAGAATCTTATTATAAACTCGTTACAAACTGACGGCCGGAGAAAACTTCATAAGAAACACGGGGACGCCGTTTAAAAAATGTCTGGGTGGGACGTATGAAGACACTGATATTCTATTGACTTTTATTTTATTTCTTCTGCTTCCTACCAGCTAAATTATGCACTTCATTGTTTGAAAGTTGGACGTTTTTTAAAAGGTATTTTAAATGTTTTTTTCTGATAAAAGCAGACAGTTTTTGGCAACATTTGAGAGCATATCTTTCGATGCTTGCTGCTGATCCATTCAATAAAGGCTCGAAAAGTGAGGAAAAATCATTTTGTTGAAACCTGATTTAAATCATTTTGTTGGAACCTGACTTAAATGCTGTTTTGAATTGATACACATACATGCACACACACACTTATATATATATATAATATTTATTATGTTTCATGTTTACACAATCTTTAGTGTAGGGAGTTAATTCCAGACGGTCGGCGGGCGCGAACCCCGATCACAAATCACCACTGATTAGTAGTCAAGCATCTTACCCGACGGCCACCGTCAATACGATTGGAAGCTAGGAGGAATTTAACTTTGTAAATGTCATATATTCTACTATTATAAAGAGAACTTGAGTGCCTACTAGAAAGAACTTGAATGCCTACTGGAGAGAACTTGAATTCTTACTGGAGAGAACTTGAATGCATATAGAGACAACTTGAATGCCTACTACACACTTACCTCGACTATCTAAAGTATCTCTGTACATGGGGTTTGTCAGGACAACCTGACAGGAGGATACATCCTCCTACAAGTAAATCCTGGCCAAATATTCAAAATAACATATTGTTCGAACCTCAAATAAGATCCCCTCAGCACGGCTATACACTTGCTCATACGAGGAATAGTGCACCTTCTCCTAGTGATGTTATCTCAAGTAATAGCACTTAGCTGGATACTCCACCAGACTAGATGAATTCTTGTCCTTGAATCCGGTAAGACTAAGAGACAACAAGAACTAGTAAATTAAGGAGATAAAAATGAATGTCCTTAACATCTTTACTAACTCAACGTTTGGGAAATAAAGGAGAACTTTAATAGAATATTAGAATATTCGAATATTTATGCATCTCATATAGAGATTAAGTGTTAGCCCCAGAAATCGGCCCTTTGATTTCTGAGAACTTCGACTGACATAAAATGAAATAAAAAATAAAAATTTTAATAGAAATATATATATATATATATATATATATATATATATATATATATATGTGTGTGTGTGTGTATGGGATGCCATAGGATACAATACTGTTTTGTTTTCAATATATATATATATATATATATATATATATATATATATATATATATATATATATATATATATATATATTTAACCATAACAATGGTGGTGTAAAATAAATAAAATTTATTTTAATCTTATCTTTCGAGAATATACTTCTCCTTGTCAAGGGTGTTTTTCTTTTCTTCTTTTTCTTCATCGTCCGATGGAATTGGACTTCGTGTCAGAAAATCACGTCATGTCTGAAGGCGAGGTCGCGCCGGTTTGAATAAGAAAGGGTATTTAGACATATTTTTAAACCATTGTTTCGTAATAGTGGTGTAAAATAAATAAAATTTATTTTAATCTTAGCTTTCGAGAATATACTTCTCATTGTCAAAGATTGTTTTTCTTTTCTTCTTTTTCTTCACAAAAAAAATATAATACTATTACGAAACAATGGTTTAAAAAATATGTCTTAATACCCTTTCTTATTCAAACCGGCGCGACCTCGCCTTCAGACATAATGTGATTTTCTGACACGAAGTCCAATTCCATCAGACGATGATAAAAAAGAAGAAAAGAAAAACACTCTTTGACAAGGAGAAGTATATTCTCGAAAGATAAGATTAAAATGAATTTTATTTATTTTACACCACCATTGTTATGTTTTTTTCAAAAAAATAAAATATAATACTATTACGAAACAATGGTTTAAAAAATATGTCTAAATACCCTTTTTTTTATATATATATATATATATATATATATATATATATATATCGACCTCCCCGGTCGTCAAGACGACGATACTAACAAGATAAGTACATGGTTCGAATACCGACCGGAAAGAGCAGATAAATCGCCCTATCCTTTCCAGAGTGCAACCGTAAGTCGAACAACCGGTTTAATTTTAGATGCACATTATTATAGAGGATGAATGTTTTTTTCTTCAGAACAGAAAATGATCATATAGATATTCAGAAATGTTATAGTATGATTAAAAACAGATCGTATGAATCGGCAAGTCACGCTGTTATTTCTTCGTTCATGTATTAGAATAGTGTTTTTTCGATTCGTTTCTTTATTTTTAGTTTTGCTTATAGAATCAGATTTGTCACATGAAGCTTGCCAACATCCTTAATGTATTAATAGATCCGAACAATAGTAAGCTGAAAATTACTAACAACAAGTACAACGAGATAAAACCTTTTTAATACCAGAATTTCGAGCTACATTGCTAACAAAATTATTATTACGAGAAGAATTATCGTGAACTGCTGATACGAAGTGTAAAACTCTGGCTTCTGCTTATAGTATTATTTAATCGAAAGATTGCAACCTTAGAAGTAAATTGGAAATCGCCATCGCCTGTCGGTTAGATATTCCCGCCAAATTATATTTGTATCCGGTTATGGCCGGAAGCCAACAATGGAGGAGCAATCCTGTTCAGATGTTCTTCAGTCGTTGGTTTTTCGGTCGTTTTTTTTTACCTTAGTTTTATAAATAAATGTGTTATTTAGGGTTACGGCTAGGGTTGACTCGGAATGAAGTCAATTTGTTATGATTAATTTGAGAAGATTTACTATTTAAGTTCATTTACTTCTTTATTTTCGGAAAAAACAATATTTCTTTTATAAAAGTGTATTCTATCTTTAATCGTTAAAGTTGTTCTACAGAAAAGATTTATAAATCAATGGATTTTTATATCGTTTGTGTCGACTCATAGGGAATTTCCGGAAATTGAATCTATTTGTTTTTGTTTTTTTATTGACAACATTTTTTCTTTATTTACGACCATCTTTTGTCTGTTCATTTGATAATAAATGTTCACACTTACCCAGTTCAAAGCGCACGCGGTCTCTGTATTTTGAGAGCACTGTATTCAAGGAATATAAAATAATTATCTGAGAGAATCATATTTTACACTTTTATTCGACATTAAATAACCTTTAAATGGTTGATATGCCGTAAACAAAACAAAACCGAGAAACCGAAAAGCATATGTAGAATTTGATATATTGGGTGTTTTTATCACAACGTTTCGGCCGATGTAAACTCGAACTTGGGAACCTTTCTGTCGAACTCGGGAATCTGGACGGAATTTCGAACGGAACCCTTTATTAAATCCACGGGGGTAGCATGCTCTCGTTCTATCTGAAGTCTTCAGTAATTCGCAATTCTTCGGAGGATTGAACCTTCCACCTTCAGATGATAGTCACTTAGAACTGAATTGTACTTAGTACTATATACACTACGCCACTGGTCCATGCGGGCAATTCTAGTATGAATTGTGTGAGTCTTAAACCTATTCTTGTTTTTGATCTAACTACTTATCACTATAGATCACTAATTATCTATTATTTATAATTATAGGTTCCCGTATTGTATTTAATTCTATACTAGGTCTGCTTAGTAAGTCATTGTTGCCTAACATATGTGCTGCTTCTTTGAGTCGTCTGACTCTCCACCGTTCTTCTCTATCTATAATTTTTACTTCATCCCATAAGGGTAGATGGTTTCCATTTTTCTTCCATATGTGGTCAGCCATACCCGACTTTTCGATTTCTCCATGTATTATTACTTTCCGGTGTTCATCTAGCCTTACCTTTAGTGGACGACGTGTGTCACCTTTGTATACTTTTCCACACTTACATGGAATCGCATACACACAGTTTTTAGTCATCACTTTTTCCGTCGGGGGTTTGACTCTCACAAGATGTTTTCGGAGAGTTGAGTCGCTCTTGCATACTATCCTTATGTTATATGGATTACATATTCTTTGGATTTTTTCCGACAAGCCCCTCATATATGGTATACAAACTGTGGCAAGTTCACGGGTGGTGTCTTTTGGAGTTGTGTCTAGATTTGTTGTAGCTGATGTCATGCTCTCTAGATAGTTTTTTTCGGTGGATGGTTTCCCTTAAACTATACATTTACTCTTGATATGTATCTTTGTTACTACATATTGTCTTTGCTCGATGTTGTAGGCACCGGACAATTCCTTTCTTTACATTATATGAATGGTAGGAGTTGAAATTTAGATATTGTCCAGTGAAAGTTGGCTTTCGATACACAGATGACCTAAACCCCTGGTCAGTGCGAGTTATCAGCACATTTAGGAAGGATAGTTTGTTGTTATGTTCTTTTTTCATCGTGAACTGTATAGATGGGCGGACAGAGTTCACATGGTCCATTAATATTTGAACGTCTTCCTGATGAAGCAAGAGTATGAATGCGTCATCTACATATCGCAGCCAGATTGTTGGCTGTAGTGGTGTTGATTGTAACGCCATTTCATCGAAGTATTCCACGTACACATTGGTCAGTACTGGGAGCAATGGTGAACACATAGCTAGACCTTCTTCCTGTCCGTATATATCAGATCCCATCACGAAGTATGTGGTTTATATGCAGAAGGTTAACATCTCCATTATATTATCAATTTGGGTACAAGTGCGTTCCTTCAGTGAAGCATCTGAAGTCAACCTATCTCATACCACCGTCAGGGTCTCGCCAGTGGATACTTTTGTGAACAGACTCACTCAATCTAGATTCACTATCTGGTTGGAATGAATGGGAGCATTGTTGATTTCTTCAACGAAATGAGCTGAATTCTTGACATACGATGGAGATTTTCCTGTGAGTGGAATGATTACATCTACCAGGAATCGGCTCCTTGGATGGCATGCTGAACCTCGGGCGCTGACTATGGACCTTAATGGAATACCGTCTTTGTGAATCTTAGAAAGGCCGTATAGGTGTGGTAGCTTGCTGTAATGTTGAACCAGCTGTCTGTATTTTGCAGGTGGAATTAGGTCCTTGTTTTACTAAGGATCTGTGTCAGCTTCCTCTCTGTTTTCAAAGTTGTTTTTTTTTTTACTTTACAGTGACCACCTGATCCCACTAGATCTGACAATTTCTTGGAATATTCCGCTCTATCCATTAACACTTTAGCATTGCCTTTGTCTGCTGGTAGTATTATGATATCATAATCACTGCGTAGTGACTTGATAGCCATGACTTTTTCCTTTGAGACGTTAGGTTTTGGAGGCTTAGAATTCTCGAGTTCTTGTCTCACCTTCCACCTTAGTTCATCTCCTTGTGCTTTGGGTTTACCCAAGGCTGCCTCTTCCATTGGAGCTATCATGTCTAAGTATGAAATTCGCTTGATGGTTGTGGCGAAGTTGAGACCTTTGTTCAGCACTGATTCCTCAGAGGAAGTCAGCTGACGTTTACTTATATTGACAATGGCTCTTATTGGTGAATGGTGAACCTGGGGTATTATGTCCTTAGATTTCAGATTTTCCAACTTCTTCATTTGGCGAGATTTGATCTCCTTAAATTCATGCTTATACGATATGTCCAGGAACGAAAGCATGCTACCTCCGTGGATTTAATAAAGGGTTCCGTTCGAAATTTCGTCCAGATTCCCGGGTTCGACAGAAAGATTCCTAAGTTCGACAAAGTAAACCTGAAGAAGGTTGGAGGTTACATCGGCCGAAACGTTGTGATAAAAACACCCAAGATGAGAACAGTAGTCCGAATATACCAAATTCTACAAATTGTCAACCCTCATCTAAAAAATTCCGAAACGAAAAGCATATATATATATATATATATATATATATATATATATATATATATATATATATATATTAGTAATATGTTAAGACGGTTGAGGGCAATGCAGAGTGCCGGATTGGTTATAAGCTGGAAAGAACAAAAATAATAAATCAAAGAGGAGGGGGACTTACTATTTATTTTGTATTTAAAATCTTACATGAGAGCAAGTGTGATGTCGGCTGTGTGTGTTGTCCGGATGATGATTAAGAATAATTTAATATTTCGAGAAAATCTTCTCTTTGTCAAAAATAGACACCAAAAGAAAAATTCATCTGTGTGGAGAATTCACCAAAATAGATGCCAGCGAGTAGGGTTGGAACAAACCAGCCCCGCAGAGAATAAAAGTTTATAAATTTTAAATTTCCTCAAATTATGTTTTGTGTATAAATATGGTGTTCAAAAATACGTGTGTAATATTAGATAACTTAATTGGGTATTGTATGGTTATTAATTAACTTTTGTTTTAAGAATATACTTTAATTTGTTTCTGTGTGTTGTTCTTTTAATTTCGTATTTTTTGTTTTGTTTTTAATATAAAGTAATTAATTAATATTCTTTTTTATTATTAAGTTTTATTAAATTTTCATTGTTTATCATATATTCAAGAAATATTATTAAATGTAGGTTTCATTAAATTAGTTTATCGAATTTATGTAATTTGTTACTTATTATAGGCATTTATATATTTAGTTTAAGCTAAATTTAATCTTGTTAAATTTGGATTTTAACCGTAAGACAGAGCCGGTGTAAGGGAGATAACTGTGGTTGATACTAAATTACGTCTTAAATGAGAACTAATTCATAGATTCAATCGATAGATGTCTGTGTATTAAATTATTTATTTATTTATTTATATGTGAATTATTATTTATTTATTTTATTTTATTGTATTTATTTTTATTATTATTATATATTATTTGTATACATTTTATGTGTATTTAGATGTGGGATAATATCTTATATGTATTTAGATTGGGGGTAAATTGTTTAATTAATTAATAATGCCAGGATATGAGGTGAATTATTTTAGTGAGATAGTAAGAGTAGATCAATTATTGCTTTTGGTTGTTAGGAGTTGTTATTCTTCCTATGACTGAGGGTGTGTAGACATACATGTTTATATGGGGGCCTACTTGATTATTTGGGTGTGTGATGGTGGTGGTGGTAGTGGATGGTTTAATATAGAAGTTTAGCAGTGCTAAAATTGAGAAGGGAAAGTGAAATGGTGAAATTGGAATACAATGAGTGTTAGATATGAGGGTTGGTCAGTTGGTGAGAGGGTAGATTATAGAATGCACGATAGGTAGAGCTCAATACTACTCACCGCAATATCCGCGTCTCTATCTTTGCCTCTATCAGAAACATCTCCAGATTATACCCTTCACTCAATCAACGTCACGAGCTCTACTCACCGTTCATTCTTCCCTAGAACATTCTTTGAATATACATCATAAAACGGACCCAAGATTTCTTTGATTTGAACTAAATCTTAATAAACCTTGTGCATTATGTTTCAGTTGCATTTATAAAACACGCGGTCTTCAATTGTTCGTATAATTACTACTAGGTTAGTCGTTTGCATATGGCGAAACAAACTTGTAAATGGGTGCACTATCATAATAAAGGGCGAAGAAGGAAGACAAAAACTGTATATCAAATATTGCAGAAAACTTTGTGTTATTAAAACCAGGGGTTGATTAATTAACCCCAGAACATCGGCACAAAAACAGATAATTTAGAATGATTGTTTCTTTACTCCACCACGTGACTTGCATAATTTTAAGTTTATACTGTGCTAGAATACTTCTTTCACTTACCAGTATCCTATATT
>OY744526.1:152896238-152921238 GCA_963556195.1 Sepiola atlantica
ACAACATCAACTCCTTTTCTTGAATCTGGTACTAATAACTGCATGTTGGCGGGTGCGGATGAGGAGAATACGTCGTCCTTTGTGGTGAGGTACAGCTTCAATGACATGGAAGTTAATCCGCTATGCAATTCGTTTTATTGTCACGATGCCATTTTCGGACGGTTTCTAGTCTAGCGCGATCTGGACAGACTGACCCAGTCATCCACAAATTTTCTTAAATATTCACTGCATAAGGCATTGTCATTGTTGAAGAGGAGTTGGGATAGGGGAAACGTTTGAATTGTACCGACTCCACTTGCCGAATAACATGCGCGGTGTCTTGTCGGAACTGCCGCTGCATCACTTAGCAATCGATCAGAGTCAACAAATGGCAACCATTGTAGTGCGTGATGTCCATCCCTAGTCGATTCCATCGTTTCATGCACACTAAGCTCTGCCTTCTGCCATAGCAGTGTAGCCGGGTATACAGACGTGCATTCCTCACAATTCCGAACAGCCTTCAATACGGGCGGCTCGATCCTATGCGCAAAATACAAGGTTTGCCTGACTCCCGGGTCGAGTAACTTCAGTTAACTGTGCGTGGATCATATTCTCTGTGAAAACAGCACACACCAGCTGTGTGGCTTTGATTTCCTTCTTAACATCGCTGTGTCACCTCTGAGGAACTTTCGTCTGTATATCTGCCGGGTCTGGTCAGATCTTACTAGTGCTACATCGGCCGACACAAGTCGCACAAGTGCGGTCAATGTGTTCAGTGACCGTATTATGGGCATCTTGCTGTTCAACCGATATTTTTCTATACGGGCATTGATCACCCAGTGGTACACGCAAAGAGATTCTGTTTTTATGTATACACCCCTAACCTGAAATTTGAGCGCGAGGTCAGCTCCTTTTAGTATGGCATCCAGCTCTGTCACGTTGATGTGTCGGGTGTCCTTTGTCGGCTGCAGCCAGCATGTGTCCTTTATGAGAGCACCATCGGTGTCCACTTATACATCCGACTCTGTTGTGTTTACGTACCGCTCTCTTTGGGCGGGATGCAATTGTTGTACCCGGGCGAGATTGTCTGTTGTTATCTGCCCAAGAAAGGGCATCGCTGACTTTGTCATTCCAGTTCAATGTGACAGCGGTATCACGACGTTTGACCTAAATGCTTCTCGTGGCATGGTCAAAGAACCACTCACTATACTGCTACTTCCTCGTCACTATAGTAGTCTACCATGCTCCCATCGAGACTTCTAGTCTGAGCACTCAGGAATCGTTCTGCATTTTTTTCCGAATCTTTGCTAGTTCATCCGTACAGTTAGAGGTGCCTAGTCACACAGTCCGCAGACGCTACATGTTCTTTAATTTATATATTTTCGATATATACTGATGTTGCTTTCCTTAACGTTTCATCCTGCGCTAATACCGCTTTGAGCACAGGCCGCAAGGGCGCCATATTCCAACATAATTAGAGAATATCTTCCTCCCTTGAACACAACTGTTTGATACATCCACTGTGCCTTCTCAAAGTGAATTACAGGTAAGCCTTGTTGAGATACCGAATTGACACACTCACTCCATGCTGTTTCCATTTTCGCAGTTGCTTATCGCAGACATCTTCAGAACTTGCGTGTGCGTCAACGCGGGTATTCAGTTCTCGATAGTCTATTACAGGACGCACCTTATTCTTGTTGGTTTCTAGTATGGCCATTAATAGTATCAGTCCCTTAGGCTTGCTAAATCCCTCGTCTGTATACAGCATCAACCAACTACTATCCATCTAGGTTTGCAACTCATGTTCGAGTGTCAAACGAGTTGAGGGTAGGTCCCCTCAACTCGCTTGACACTACATATTAAGAGGTTCTATTCTCTTCGCCGACGTATGACCTGCCGACTACTTTCAGGTCACAATTTACACGATTCTTGTATGTGTAATATGAACACCGCAGGGACACATGCCATCGGAGGACGTTGCATTCCTCCGAAGAGGAACGATAACTTCCGTAAACACGCCAAATATACTTCGACGCTCTCTCCTGGACACAACACACGTGCCTCAAATATGTCATACGCCGTGAATCCAATCGAAGGCAAAGGCCGTAATTGGCACTTACTTAATTCGGGTTGTCTTCGATTTATCAGCCTTCGTCAGTCGCACACCAATTCTAACTTCTTGATCCATTCGATCAGAGCACTAGTCGCATCAAATTCAGAAATACTTTTTAAGTCCATTCGGCCGTCTATTTCAACCGAAATATCTTCTGGTTAATCAGCCATTTTTTTTTCGCCATCTTCTGGGTTGTGTTGAATAATCATATGCCCCCTGCCTTCAGTAATAATGAACTGCTCCTTATTATAAATGATCCTGCTTTATTAGTAACCTTTACATATGCTGAATAATTAAGAACGTCTCGTTGCCAGGTGGTGTTACGGATTTTTCTATTTCGATTGTTGTTATTGTTGCTGTTATTTGTACTGATATTCCTTATTGTTGTCATTCGCTCTACCGTTTATAAGGTCGAATTATTTTCAACTATTACGTTGTTTTTTTGGTTGTTTTTTTTTGTTGTTTTTGTGGGGGTTTTTTGCTTTCTTTGCTAGTTTTGTTGTTACTGTTGTTTTCCTTTTCTGTTTCGGCCATGGAAACTCCATGCCTTGCGCTACGGGAAAATTTTGATATTATAATGAAAATGGAGTCGGTTAAGGCGTCACCTTCCCTTCAACCTAGACAATAAATATGGACGATTTTGACTAAAAGTTGAAAAATATAAAACAATATTCACCGAAAAAGGATTGATCATTGATCTACGAAAGCAAGAGGAACTTAAAAAGAAGACATTTACCATGTTTGGTGTGGACAGAAAGCCCAAAAGTGATAAGAGCCTCTGATGACATCATCACAAAACTTTTAGCTTCAGTAGGTCATCGACAACAAAAAAATATTAAAATCATATGGACACCCTACCTAGAGCTCACTTTTCACATCACAAGAAGAATATATCGAGTTGTCAACGAAATACATAATCACCTAAGATTATATCTTACGTGTGGAATACGATAGTTTCCGTGTTTCATGTCCCCTTCAACATCGACGGAGAACATATAGGTACATTTTTTATCCAAATATACGGACTTTATGTCAGTTACCTGCGACAATTACTTATCTATGTGGAACTACGATATTCTACTAGACCAAAAAGCGTTTATGGAAATGCCGTACTCCATGTAAGGCAAATTACTTGTAATTGTCGCAGGGAGAAGACCTACTTGCTGGATCTGTGGTGCCGTTGGCCACTTAACTATTGATTGTCACTTAAGGAAAAAAACAAGTCCAGCGGTGAATGAACTTCTTTTTTTTACTTCAATTCACCCCAAACATTGCCACTGAGACATAAGGGGATACTCTGAATTAGGGGCGACATTAATAGGGGCATCCTAAGTGGGGAGTTGTGCAGCGAGATGTTTGGTCACATTATATTTGATTTTCTGTCTGTTGGTAACGTCGGAGAACTAAGAAATATGAAGGAAATTCCAAAGGTAAGCAGTTCGAGAGAAAAAGCTATTAGTGTAGAATGCATTCCGGTATATGGGGACCTCTACAGTGAAGGAGTGTGATTATTCTGCTTGTCGGGGTTTTTACTTCGAGGGGCAGCAGTGCTACGAGTTCGTTGGAGCACATTTCATTAATGTACATGCAGTGAATAGAAAAAAGTAGAGAATCCCCTTTGTCCAAAGGTCGGGGAAAACCAACAGCGTGCAGCCTTCAAATTCCCCACCGAAGAAACGTACAGCAGCAGCAATGCCCGACTTAAGCCAACCGAAGGGAAAGGAGGAGAGATGAGCAATAATTTAGGGGGAAAACATTTGGAATGCTTGCCCCGGGATCAAATGAGGAAAAAAGAGCATCAGAATACAAAATGTCTAAAATTTCAGGGCGGGAAAACAAGTTAAACAAAGAACTTCGTGCCCAGAAGCCTTCCAGATCACACTCTTCTCTAAAAACACATTCCGCTCAGGTGACTCCCAAGCCGTACTCACAAAATATCACCATATAAGTGAAAAATGATTTCCGGTATCTGGGGACCTCTACAGTAAAGGGGTAGGATTTTGCTGGTTGGTCGGGGTATTTACGTTGAGGGGGACACAAGTGCATTGAGTTCATCGTACCACATTCCGTAGAAGTACTGGTAAAAAAAGCACACGTAAGCAACATTGTGACGATGAGACAGGGGTGGAGCTTGGTAGACAGTATGGGACCTATTTGATTAGAGTCTCTATTGTGGACGCTGTCTTAGGGGGGAGACTAGTGGTGGATACACTAGATCAGATGTGGCAACAATACTCCGTGCATGGGCGAATGGTGGCTTTGAAGAGATATAGGATACTGGTAAGTGAAATAGGTTTTCTAGCACTGTTACGTGTTCATTTCTTCAAACCGGTTCTTTTTAAATCCATCGTTACTTAGTTCAGTATACTGATATACTTTTCTCATTTTGTATACTGACGCCCGGCGCCGTCGCCATCATCATCGCAGTGTGTTGCATTTCGTCATCATCATCATCATCATCATCATCATCATCATCATCATCATCATCCTCGTCCTCGTCATCATCATCTGTCTTTCCTGATGAGTATACTGTTGAATAACACAAAAAACTCAACAGTAAAGACATATCTTTTTAAGAAACCAAGACTAACACCGCCTGAAGATGATTTGACGAATCAAATCGAAAGTACTCACGAAAAAGGAAATAAAATGGAACAATCAACCCATGGAACTTGCAAACAGCAATTTGACCGAAACATTAAATGGACCATTCGAAAAATTGAAAAAATAATAAAAAGTCTTATCAAGCAAAAACACTCCGTGTTATTTAATAATGTTTTCCTAAATGTATGTATATATATATATATATATATATATATATATATATATGTGTGTGTGTGTGTGTGTGTGTGTGTGTATTTCTTTAAGTTAACACAACGGGTTATGTTGTAGCTCAAAAGTGTATGACTAGAGGTTCTAATTTAACATCATGTAATTATTCAGAGAAACAGTCCATATTTCTTTCAAAAGCACGTTTATTTACAGTCAGTCTGACTGTAGAATTCTATACACTGATGAAGCCTCCTCATAAATGTCGATGATATTGTATATCATGAAAATATATGTTTTTGAACTGGGTAGCAAAATCTTTTGGTAAATGAAAGTGTTTTTGAAGGAAATATAAAATGTTTCTCTGAATAACTATTGTTTACATGATGTTATATATATATATATATATATATATATATATATATATATATATATTTATATATATATATATATATTTATATATATATATATATATATATATATATATATATATATATATATATATATATATATAATTAAATAAACATTATTTAAGTCTACGTCAAATAGTTAGCGTTTCGATAATATTACATCTTTTCACAGACTGAATACAAATAAAAAGTGAAAAAAGAGAAACTCGCATATATATATATATATATATATATATATATATATATATATATATATATATATATATATATATATAGATATAGATATATATAGATATATATAGATATATAACAGAGGAATAAATATATTGATATATAACTTTAAAGTAGAACCTATCATGAAAAAGTGATGCTCGAATTATATAAACAAGTAAGGGATGAGAATAAAAATTCTACAAAATACAGTGGCTGTTAAGTCATCAGTTGTTCACGACAAGGGGTTTAAATAAAAATGAGTTTTATTATTCCTTCCTTAAGCTATGATTTTTCAAGGAATTATATCTTATAGTCAGAGGAGAAAACGGATACGTTGGTAAGGAGAAAATTACGTTTATTGTTGCCGTCCCCTCTTCCTCTACCCTTTTATTTTAACTGTTTTCTCCCGCCCACTACTCACACCTTGCTGTCCCCTCTTTGCATGGCATGCTGTCTGTTTGATTTCAAATTCTATTTTTTACCAGCTTACTCTTTTTTGTTGTTCTATTTTTATTTCAATGTTGACTTTTCTTACGACTAGTTCTCTGGATTGAAATCACCATTATATAATTTGACCATAAATTGAATAACTCTATAAAAATCTTTCTGCAAATCCATAGAAGTTTTCAAGTGTTTTTAATACACCACTGACATCCTAAACTTTCACACACAGCAACTTTTTTCAACTGGATCTTGTGGGCCATTTAATGATTTTTGCCTTTCCACATCTTTAACGGATTTTTACAACTTCAGATGTCAATCTTTTCCTAAAATAGGTTTGGATTTTACCTAATTCGAACATGTTTGTACTGAACTCTCATGATGCCTTTAACTCTGATGTTTTGCCTATATTTTCAAAATTTTCGTTTTACATTTTATATTATATATATTTTACATCTTTTCAAATTTTGACTTGGTAATTTCCCCTTACCAACTTATCTGTTTTCTCTTCTGACCGTTAGATATCATTCTTTGAAAAGCCATGGCTTAAGGAAGGAATAATAAATGTATTTTATTAAAAAAACTCTTGTCTTAGACACCTGATGATTTAATAGATATTGTACAATGTTTATCCTCATCCTGTGCTTGTTTACATATATATATATATATATATATATATATATATATATATATATATATATATATATATATATATATATATATATATATATGTGTGTGTATGTATGTGTGTGTCTATTTTTTATTAATATTTAGAATTTTTATATAAATTCAATTTTTTTTTTTTTTGTTTTTGCTTTGTTTTGTACAATTAGCACTGAAGATAGCCACACCAAGAAATTAATGCACAGAAGCATTTTACAAATATCTTGGTGTCTACGGAAACAATCATAGGCTGAATAAAAATAAGTTTAATGAAATGACGTGAATCTGTCCTTTATAACATTGATATGGTATATAATTACATTATATATATATATATATATATATATATATATATATATATATATATATATATATATATATATATATATATATATATATATATATATATTCGATCCCGGCCCGGATAGTTCTGCTAATGACAGTCTATAGCCAGAAACACTTGCCCGTGCCTCCCTTTTGTGCACGCGAAACTTAATTTATAAATTATTAATTAAAAATCTATATATACAAAAATTAATTTATAAATTAATTATATATATATATATATATATATATATATATATATATATATCGAGAAAGAGAGAGAGAGATACCAGAGATAATTGGATGGACACACACCAGTCACATGTAAGCATCGCTTTATGTCATTGGCTATACTCTTTTTCCCTGCCTCCACCACCCACCGCATACACACACTTATCATTACACTAAGGGGGGGGGGTCATAGGAAGCTGCCGAAAATTCTGTTTTTTAAATATATTTTTAAAGACTTTTTGTATTCTTATACATATATAAGAAATAAATAATAAAATTGCTAAACATTTATATATTTTTCACATGCATTGTTATGCATACATATATATTTTTAATACGTACATATATATATATATATATATATATATATATATATATATATATATATATATATATATATATATATATATATATATACTGAAACTACATTACAGAGGTTACTTGGATACGTATATTTCACTTTGATCAGCTGAAATACAACATAATCGTGAGGTCTGCCTTTCCACTAAAAGGAAATAAGATATTTTACTTTACTTTAATTATATAATTTTAAAATATTGAAATTAAAAATAAATGTTAATGAGGTGTTCAGGCCTGGGAGCATGAGTTCAGTGGGACCTTCATTAATTGCCATCGAACGCCGAGTGTGCCTCGAGTGAGTTAAAGAAATTTATTTCAATCAATGTCACCCTGCTCACATACATTGAGATTCCATAAATGCCCTACTCTAAAAAAAATATATCATAAAATGTAACAAATAAGAATAAACATGAGATGGATTTATAGACTGAGTACAAAAAGAAAATAGGGTTTCTCATTTAATCCTGGGCAACGCCGGGTCGTCCAGTTAGTAGGTAAATAAAATTATATAATTGAAACTTTCATTAACCGTGGAATTTTGATGCGCCTTGTTAGTAATTGTAAAAGCAATTCGGATCATTCTTCTCATGGGTAATAAATCAAAGGCTTCTAAAATCTCCGATGTTCGAAGCAATAAAACTCTGATCCAGGGCCAAATACATTAATGCCATCCTCTTAAAGCGTTTCTACAATAAAAATCAGTCTTGTTTGGGGAGTGGGGCAGGTCAATGTTTCCGGCCTTTCTTAATCTGACCAATCGTAATATCACATCAAAGTTTTATTGCCACTATTCCCGCCGGCCAGGAAGTCCTGGTTTCACCCACAACAGTCAGGCCTTTTTCCCCATTTTTCTCAACACGAGTTACGACAAGATTAGGCACTTTACAATCGCCATACGCACTTGGCCAATCAGAGGGAGGGTTTAGGTTTACAACCGGAAACGCAATACTTGCCAAGCTATCGGGAAGAAGAAAAAAAAAACTATTTTCTCTCGTAGATGGTCGACTTCCGCTTTTACAGACGCGAAGTCTTCATTCTTATGATCACTTATCTTTCATCTTATTTGCGATTGTGGTTCAACAATGGGATTATCTACGAGTGTAATGTCCTCGCGTCTCTATGAACGGCTTGGTGTGTCGGTCTGTCGATCTATCACGCTTTAGTCTGAAACTAAATTTTCATCGCTAAACACGTAGATTGAATAGCCGCATTTTATTTTACGTGCGTCCAAAACTTTCTATAAGAGACGCTGTCCGTCAGCTGGTCAGCAACGCTTCAGTATGAAATTTTGATGCTTGAGTTTGAAATAGCATTTTCGTTAATTTGTCACACTTAACTTTCAAATAGCATTAGTTCTGTCATGCTTAAGCTTTTTCATAGCATTTTCGTTGGCCTATCACACTTAACTATGGAATAGAACGTTTTTCGATACTTGACAGTTAAGTTTGAAATAGTATTCTGGTTTATCTGTCATACTTACATTTGAAATATAATTTTCGTTAGGCGTTCAAGTTTAAGTTCGAAATGGCATTTTCGTTGAATTCAGCTTATCCATCTTAAATAATATTTTTAAAATAAGAAGAAAGAAAGACTACGCTCAACGGGGGCGGAAATGAGGGTTATCGCACATTCGACCAAACGGTAAGGAACCCAAAAAAAAAACACCAGCCACAGGTTTCGCACTAAACAAGCAACACGATTGATCGAAACATTGAAATCAATTAAGTAATCTATGGTTTTATCAAACAACATTTGAACATATACCCTTTTTTTGTTGCCAAGTATGTCGTGATATTTTCAAGGGTTCTTAAGTTGTGTAAAAAATGTCGAGAAACAGTGTTTTATACGATAAAACTTTATGTAAAGAATGTCATTTTTGAGATTGTATGCGGAGATCCGCTACGTTTCATACAATTTCTGTCAAGGGCGATGCAAGAACAACGACTGACGCATGCACAAATTGAAACACCTGTGGTTCGTTTGCGACGAGAAAAACTTCTGTCAAGACCAGAGGATTAACTCCCAGAACAACATGTGGATCGCTTCTTCATCCAAGGACGTGCTCGGAGTCATACAGACAACGTCTTCAGCGTCAACCATGGTCTTCGTTGTCGACGATGAAGGTGACGCGATGCCACTCTATTTCCTCCCGGGGTCTAAGTCTTAACACCGATGGCTACGTCCGCGTTCTGTGTGAGATAATGAAAATCTGGCATAAATAATCAGCGCCGTGCCATACTCAGCCGAAAGACCCATGTGTAGTTGTAAGAGAACTTCATCGACCACACTTCACTGATATCTGGTCTCGCAGCTCGCCTGACTGCAACCCCTTTGTATTCTCTGTGTGCGGCGCAATGGAACAAGACACCAACTGATCCAGCTGCAACATGGTGAACAAACTAAAGGCCAGGATAACCAGGGCCTTTAGGAAGCTTACGCAGATAGACAGTAACAGAGGCGTGTTGCCGGCTCGAAGGCTTGTCATCAAATCATAAGATGGGCTCGTCGAGTAAAACCGACAGGATAAATAAGGAGGGAATAAATGTCAATAAATCAAACTACCGTGGTATTCTTGCTAGACAGTAAATTTGTGGATAAATCTCGTTAGTAGGTCAGCCTTCTGCCGTCTGAAACTTCGCCGTTGACTGCGTAGTGATACCCGACAAAGCACAAAGAACCTGATTTATCATGGCCTAGTACGTGCCATCTTTTTTGTACGGGGGTGAAACTTGCGTCGAATCGCCCGCATAAGACCACTAGACAGAATCTTCATCCTGCTTTCCAGTTGCTTGCAACTGGACACCTTTTTTGGCTAGGTCACGTTCTCCGATGCGAGGAACGAGAACTCATACGCTGTGGTTTCCGAATCCATGTTCCGATAACGAAAGTATAGTGGCAGTCAGCTGAAAACGTGGCTCGGAGCGCTCAAAGCGTCTACGGTTTCCGACGTTGGACAAAGACCTGGCTCCAAATTATCACCGATGCTTCCGCAGACCTGAGACGATAAAGCGCAGCGATCAGATGTTTATCCTACTTTCGGCAAAAATTGATTCAAGTACAAGTAAGTTAGCAGCTTGTATGATCCTGTGTAGACGAAGACTTGAAATAAAAGAAAATAATCTTTACAATTGCTGTCAAGTACAATTCATGCTAATTGTTTCGCGATGCCTCTAAACATAAGATAAGTATAAGAGATTTGGTCTATCGGTTGGTATGAAATAGCATTTTTTATCGGAATGCCACACTAAAGTTTAAAATAGCATTTTCATCAATAACCGGTGGTCGTAACTTCAGAATATCGTGTTTGAGAGTTCTAATGTCACACTTAATGAATGAAATAAAAGTGAAATCTATGCTGATGATTATATATATATTTGTAAACATGCGCGGTCAACATGCATGTTTGGTGAGATACATTGCTGTAATGCATGCAGACGACAGACTGGTGATAGTAAAATGTCTAGCTCCAATTTTGACAAAGCAAAATTTAATTTCTCGACTTGAAAAGGTTATTGATTCTTTAAACGGGGTTTCATGCTGAGACATCAAACAACTTGAAATCTTAGGAAATTAATGTCAGATTAGAGACTCCCAGGTCAATAATATTTTATGAAAATTAATAAAACAACTTAGCCTTTTCAAGTGTGCTAGCTGTGTGGTCTGCCCTAATAATATATATATATATATATATATAAAGTGGTGTACTAAAAGCGAACTTTTAGGAAAAGTAAAACCTATTGTGAAGAGTATACAGCTCAATATCCAGGATAGAGCAGGTAGAATGAAGAAGAATGGAAAGGAATTAGAGAAGCAAAAGCCAAATCATAATTCAATTCAATTGCTCAGAGCAAGGTATATTCCGCAAAAAAGGCAATTTATTCAAGTTAAATTTTCCTTAAGCCAGACTTTTCAAAGATCAAAATCTTATCATCAGAGGAAGTCGCTGGGATAGATAAGTTGGCAAAGGCCAAGATTTAAAATTTGAAAAAATAAAATAAAAGTTGTAGGGGGAAGAAACACAAAGCAAAATTCTGCCCGAATGCAAGAAACAAACCCTCAGGCATTATTACACATAACATGACCACACACAGAAGTAAAAAGTTTAACACATCTGCACCTAAGACATTCAAAACACACGCTAATAAGCCCATAGGAACTAACAATATTGATAATAATATTTCAGCAGTAATGTTAAAACCAATATACCTAAGGAATCTTTCCAAATTTTAGACAGATCTTTTAAGCACCCCCACAGATATAGCACTATTCTTAACAAAAATTCTATTAAAATATCTTACCACATGTAAATTCTAAAAATAAAACATTGTTACTTGTTTTAAAGTGGTTTTGTTTTAGGGTTAAATCTTTTATTTACAGGACTGACATATACCACATGATTAACATTGTCGGAATCAAGCAACAAATTATGAGGAAGAGAACAAGAGGACGATCACGACCTGAGCAGTAAACGCACACATATTTATCAAGTGAACAAATCATAGATTATTAGTTTCGGTTTCTTTGTTACGCTCATTCATTGAGAGAAACACGGTCCTTATAGAAAACGATTTCTTTAAACACACTATTTGATTTGCTATTTCACCAATGGTATGGAGGAGTGTTCATAGCTTGACAAACGATATTATAAGCGTAAATGCAATTGGATTTGAATTCTATAGCTTGTTTCGGTATCCATTATATAATTCGTGCTCACTGTAGATAATGAAATAGTCAAACCATGAGGCCAAACAGACGCTATGTTTTAATGAATACATTTTAGACACTTTGTATTTTTGTTCTTTCTTTTAAGTGACTATACTCTACAATGAATAAACGCTTTAATGGCTGCCTTATATCAGTTTTATAACAACGAGACACCTGGAACCTTTGATAAGCGCCAGAGACAAGATTCCAAAAATACTTCAAAGTAATTAACATATTCACATGATAAATAGTGTGTAAGAACACATATTACATGTCATTTATGTTATCGACTCAGAAATCTTCTCTGTGACGTAAAGCTCATATTTACAAGTCTTTAGTAGGCAGATAAGGCTCAACTTTTTAGAATAAGTATAATCACTCTATATATAAAGTTACGTATGTGTATATGTTTGTATATTTGTATGCACATGATTCACTCCTAAACTAATTCATTATGAATTTTGAAACACAACTGCGAGGTTTAACGGTGGGTAATGTAAGTTATATTTAGTTTAATTTATTTTTATGCAAAAAGGGCAAAGAGGGGTGGGGTGAAAACCCTTCATAAAAATTCAGATACCTAAAAAAAATTTAAATTTTAACAATAGGTATTAGACATCAAGATATTCCCCAGATTTCAGTTTCTTTGTAAGATTTTAAGGGGTTTTAGGGAGTATAATATGGGCTTATCCTCTTACTTAAAAAGTAAAATATTTCAGATTTGCATTCAATTTGATTCATAGTCATTAGACACCAATTAAGTAAAATTCCGTGGATTTCAATTTATGAACCCTTAAGCTTGCATTTTTTACATTTTCTAGGATCAAAATCATCAAAGACTTTTATCAAAATCGGCATAAATATTCTAGACATAAGATTTAGTATCATTATATATAAAAGTGGTGCAAATATGTCCTTATGTGGATCCGACCTGGGTGAAGTGTTCCATATTTCTTTATAGTTTAACTCATTAAAATCTTGTTCAAAATGTTCACTAGGTGGTAACTAAATAAGGACATCACATAGCCAATGCTTCCGACATTCCATCTATCCAGCAATATCCCATAACGTCAAGGGACGACATCGACTCTATCTGTCTTAACTTTTCAGTGGGCATGATAGAACCTGGTGGAACCCATGTCCTATCAAAGCCAGATGCAGCACCTGGTATTCCCAAATGGTCACTCATTTAGTACTGTCCAGGCTCAACGTCGCTTAACTTCGGTAATTTAAAATGAACGGGTGTGTCCACGTGATTATGCCGTCTATAATTCATCAAAATGTGTACACATGTTGATAATCTATTTAATTCTGTCTGATGTCATCATCATCATGGCCGTCACTCGAATCGAGTAAACGGGTCACCAGGCGCTTCAGTTGTGGGTTCTCATACAGTTCAATTGAGATCCACACATCTTATCACAGATTGGGTATGCATTATCGTTTAGCAATTGATTTTAGCTGCGCACTATTCTTGCTGCTTTCAGTTCTTCAGCGTGATGACGCCGTTCACTTTCAAATCTTTCCACACCACCCCTTATTCCATTCCCCCACTCCGTTCTCCCGAGTGCACTCGCTTCCCATATTATGTGATCAATTCCACACCTCTTCATATCCTCCTTCAAACAATCCTTGTACCCCTCATTCTGTCTTCCAACCCTCCTAGCTCCCATATTCAGTTCGGAATAAAATATATATCATGCAACTATGGTTTGAATGTCATTAAAATCTGAGGTAAAAAAAAAATAGGTGGGGGAGGAGGTTCGTGCTTATCGATAAATTCTTTAAAATAGATTTTTGTAATTACCCTTTAAGACAATGTACATAGCGAATGGATCATTCCTACCAAATTTGACGTTTCTATAACCTAAAAGTGGTTAGCGGTCAGGCGAATGGACAATTTCCATGAAAAATACAAAAAAAAACGAGTGGACAGTGAATTACTTCAAGTCGCCGCCAGGTCTAATCTTTCAACGGACTTAGATGAAACGATAAACCAAATACAAACATAAAAATGAAGATCATTACTACCAAATTTACGTCTTCTACGTCCAGCGGTTTACTTGTGTATAAACTACAGACAAACACACTACCATATATGCATACATTTCTAAGTAAATGTCTACAATACAGTAACAATACGAGACTTGCTGAACGCATATGTAATATGTATCAGTTTTGAGCCGTGTATTGTTTCATTAACGTTGAAATGTACTCAATAAAGTTATGTATATCTGTGAATGTGTATGTCCGTTTGGGTAAATAAATGAAGCGCTAAGGCAATTGACAATGTGTATATTAAGATTCTGCTTATTCTCAGCAGGTGCCGAATGATAGCTGAGGGGTTAGGGTAGCTGATTACCGAGTTTCGCTTATCTCGCGACATTGATGAGCGGTGATACTGCGAAACATCCTGCCTGTGAATGACTATATATATATATATATATATATATATATATATATATATATATATATATATATATATATATATATATATATATATATATATTCTTGCCTTTTGAGGGAAGTGGGCTCTGATCCACTCTGCTGGGAAGCCATGAAATAAAATACTGTTTTGTTTTTAAATTCCAGAAACAGCTTTTCATGGTAAACAGCTGATGATCCCTCAAATAATTTTAAGACTAGCGTAAATTCTTGGAAGCAAACTAATATAGTGACTGTAAAAAGTAAATTGACTTACAAAAAAGTTATTTTCCACCGAACGACTTGGGAATAAAATGTTTTTTGTTTTTTTTTAATATATATATATATATATATATATATATATATATATATATATATATATAATTATTTCCACAATCAGACAACGCCGCAGCCCACAACCTATGAAAAGAAACAAACCGGAAGTCCTAGACTCGAGTCTAGGACTTCCGGTTTGTTTCTTTTCATAGGTTGTGGGCTGCGGCGTTGTCTGATTGTGGAAATAATTATATATATCATCTCACATTCAAGAAATCTAATATATATATATATATATATATAGTTTTAATGGTTGAGAAACTTCCAAGACTATATATATATATATATATATATATATATATATATATAATGTCTTATGTATATTTACATATAGTATTATAACGTAATATAATATATATTTAAATATACATGAGTATATATTTACGGTATTTACTTCAACAGTGCTCAATACGTGATTAGAGTTTATTACTATTAGTATGAAAATATTTTAATGCAAGTAAGCTACACAAAAAGTTTATGTTTCATTATCTGGGGAAATCATAATGCTAATATATAAATAGCCTTTTTCTTATGTTTATATAATTTTATTTATAGAAGCTCTACTATGTATTGAGCACTTTTGAAAAAAATTGGTTTTACGCCCATGTCATTAATATATTTGAACTTAACATATATATATTAATGAATTAATTTATATATATATATATATATATATATATATATATATATATATATATATATATATATATATATATATATATATATATATTATGTTATGTATAAATCTTATGTGGTAAGCTGATCTCTCTATTTCAGGAATAAATGGACTTACTAAGAAACAATAAATACAGTAACATCTAATACGTAGTTTAGTAGTTATGGGCCTAACGCATGACGCGTACTCCTGTTATATACTTCTGCTAATACACTTTTGTTAATTATGCAACTGTGTTTGTCTTGATTATTATCGGCTTATATTGCAACAACAATGGCGACGGGGGATTTCGATACTTATATTGCCACACAACTGGCGACGGAGGATTTCGAGACATACATTGACACAACACTGGCGACGGAGGACTTCGAGACATACATTGCCACAACACTTGCGACGGAGGAGTTCGATACTTATATTGCAACAACACTGGCAACGGAGGATTTCGAGACATACATTGCCACAAAACTGGCGACGGAGGATTTCGAGACTTACATTGCCACAACACTGGCGACGGAGGATTTCGAGACATACATTGCCACACAACTGGCGACGGAGGATTTCGAGACTTACATTGCCACAACACTGGCGACGGGGGATTTCGAGACTTACATTGCCACAACACTGGCCACGGAAGATTTCGAGACTTATATTGCCACAACACTGGCGACGGAGGATTTCGAGACTTATATTGCCAGAACACTGTCGACGGAGGATTTCGAGACTTATATTGCCACAACACTGGCGACGGAGGATTTCGAGACTTATATTGCCAGAACACTGGCGACGGAGAATTTCGAGACTTACATTGCCATTTGGAGTCACGGTTGCGTCAGCTATATTTCAGTAGGTAATAGATGCCTTACTGAGCAGTCTAGAGTTTGCGACGACCTATCTGGATGATATCATAATAATTTGTAAAACTATGGAGCAACATAAATCGCACATACATAAAATTTTCCAAAGAATTCAAGATTACGGTTTCAAACTAAAAGCACAGAAATGTGAGTTCTTTATGGAACAAACTAAATATCTTGGACAAATAATAGACAAAAATGGGAGAATATCCGACCCAGAGAAAGCATGTGCTATAAAGAATATGCCAGAACCAGAAAATATATCATCTTTGCAGAGTTTCCTTGGATTAGCGACTTACTATAACATATTTCTCTCAAATATGCACAACCTACGAGAGCGCCTTTAAACGAATTATTAAAGAAAGATAAAGACTGGATTTGGACGGCAGAATGTCAGGAAGAATTTGAGAAAATAAAGACCATTTTCACGTCTGATTTATTTTTAACTTATTATGATCCAGAACGTGAGATCGTCGTAGCTTCCGATGCGAGTTCATACGACATAGAAGCATGTATCTTACACAAGACGAACGATAACGCATTCTTTTTGCACACTCCTATCAGCCGAGAAGAACTACTTGCAAATAAAAAAGAAGCGATGGGCATCATTTTGGCGGTAACAAAGTTTCACCGTTTCGTGCACGGAAAAAGATTTACATTACAAACTGACCATGAACCTTTATTAACAATTTATGGCTCGAAGAGGGGGTTGTGTACACAAACGGCTAACAGATCACAAAGATGGGGAATCATTCTCCTAAACTATAACTACAAGATGGAGTATCTCCCATCTTCAAAGATCAGTCATGAAGACGGAATGTTTAGATTGATACCGAAATCTGTGGAAACCCTTGAGGACACGGTAATCGCGTCTCTACGAACAGAAGTCGAGGTGAAAATCACATTGTGTACTATCGTGAAAGAACTTCCAGTGACACTAGCAGAGATAAAGACAAATGCGATGAACGATGATTTTATAAAAAATATTAAAATGGTCATAATTGAAAAGAACCAAAATATTCCGGAAGAATATTCCATGTACAGTGATCGGGTGGTCATTCCGGCGTCATTACTAAAACATAATTGGATCAGTCTAAAGCATTCGACAGGGTCGACCATCGCTTTTTGATATCTGTTTTAGAGACCGCCGATTTTAAACCGGACTTCCAATAATGGATCTTCGTACTGTATCGCTCGTTGACGACGGCAGTGGTGCACGTAAACGGAAAGCGTTCGCAATCTTTCGCTATCTCCCGGTCAGTGCGTCAGAGCTGCTCACTGTCGCCCCTGCTCTACATCCTTGCGTTGGAGTTGCGACTGCGCAAGCTAAGGAGCGGGGAGACAACTTCGGTCCCACACACAATCACTTTACCTGACGGAGCGCGAGCCAGATTTTCCACGTTCGTCGATGACATCACTGTCTTTGTGTCGAGAGGATGACAGAGGCGCTCACATGTTACGAAACGATCACATGGACCAAAATCAACCGCAGCAAGTCAGTTAGTGCCTGGAGCAGTGACACCACCCTTCCGGCTCCTTTCTGCTGGACAGATAGGCTGGTTCGAATCCTTGGCGTGTGGTTCAGAGGTACAATCAAAGGTCGAAGCGTCGGTTAACACTTGGCTTCGAATGAAACTATCCTTTAAGCTTACTCTTATCCTTTACCGATTGGCCGGAATTCCCTTGCTGACGAATCCCCTAAACGTTCTCCGGCGCCTTCTGTCCTCGCTTCTCTGAAACCTAAAGAGGCACTAAGTTCGCCTGTGTTTGGGAAACCTGGGGTGCCCGACTTGACGTGTCATCGAAACGCCGAGAGACTAGCTTCCCTGAGTCGAACATTGACAAAGGAATCTGCGGAGAACCCCGCGGTCGATAGCGCTTTTCTTGACCTCATTCTCGACCATTTGATCGAGAGTCGTCATAGGCCGAAGGGGAGAATCGCAGTTCTTCAGATAGTGCTTAGCCACGCTCAAAAAGCTTTTTCGGTTCTGTCCGTCTTTCTGTCTTATAGAAAGGAACTCTATGGGATTAGTGACGAGGGCAGCTGCTGATCTGTTAGTCGAGCGGCTCGAGTTGTCAGAGGAGGAGATCCGCTCCAAATGGAGTTAGACATCAAGTACGAGTCATCTCAACAACTCTGAGTTCTCTCTGACCTGGCGATTGGCTCGGAACGCGTTACCTCTCAATGCCATACAACACAGTTTCGGAATAGAAGACTCGCCCGAGTGTCCGCGCTGCAAGATGTTCGAAAGAGGAAACGTTCGATCACGCTTTTTTCGAATACCGTGAACTTTGACGTTTAAAGAAGTATGTCAACGAGGTGACGGCTCGTATCGATCCCGAGCATTCTCTGCCGCTAAACGTACTCTATGTAATCGACAACGTCAGGCTGGCGTGGAACAGGGAGAGACGAATGGTGTTTTTCGCGAAACTGGCCATAACGGGAATGGTGGTGTGGACGTCGCGTCTGAGAGATGACCAAGGGTTTGAATCTTTTACTGATAAGGATCTGATCGCTTTCTTCAACCCCAGCTGATGGTCAAGATCAAATGTGGTAGAAAAAGATTACATTTCTCGGTTTTTGAAAAAAGGTTCATACAAATAGCGAGCTTGTGTGTACAAACACGGAATACATTTTCCCTGCCTAATGATGGCGCACGTGGTTCCTGGTTCTTTTCGGGCCCTAGCCCTTCGGGTAAGTTACGCCTCTTAGCTAGTCGAATGAATGAGATACACCTTGATAATAGAAATCCTTCAAGGTGCCCACTCTCAACTTTCAATTTTTTTGTACTCGGCCAACCCCAAATTGCATTTATCTTGGTAGGACACAACCCACTCTCCAACTCCATCCACCGTTTTTCTTTTCTCCCCCACTTAGATCCCACTCCCATTTAGAGAACGGTCTGCTTGTTTTCTGTTCTGAACAAACCGGAAAACAGTAAGCGTCGCGTCTGAGAAATGACCAATGGGTTTAGAAAGTGTTGGAAGAGTCTTACTAACCAATTTATTTTGTTCTTTCCCCACTCCTCGTTTTATTCCAATTAAATATTTTTTAGATGTGTATATTTATGAATAATAAAATTTTTAATCAATTTGGGGATATCTTAAGTAGTGTAAATGTGGTATTGTGGTAACTAAGATCATTCTGGTTAAGAGTAGAATAGACATTGTTATCACTATAGACAAAGGATGACCAACGACACTAAATTCCCCACATATTTAATGACCTTGTGCCTAATTTGTTTTAAATATATTTTTTTAAATATTTTCTGGCAATAAATAATTCAAAGTGTAGTATGCGTTCTCAGCATCATATAGACATCAGACGTTTTACTATCGATTAAAATATTGCTTATATATAAGAAAATATGACAATACAAATTACAAATGTATATTACAAAATATTAATTTATTAGAAACTGTTTCAAAAAATAAACATGCAAATTAAGAACTCCTAAATATGTTTATGAGTGTTTGGAGTTTACTATATATATATATATATATATATATATATATACAGTATTTCAAAATCTTATGTGTTATTATAGAATTAAATAAGCATCAGCTCTTTTGATGCTACTATATTTAGGATAAGTGAAAAAAAGATTCCCGAGTTCGACAGAAATATTCTCGAGTTCGAAAAGATACACCTGAAGAAGGCCGGAAGTTACAGTGGCCGAAACATTGTGAGAATAACACTCAAAGTGAGAACAGTTGTCCGAATAATCCAAATTATACAGAAATTATTCTATTCGTCAGTCTAAACGCTTAAAAAATTATGGTGAAAATAAATATGAGTTAACAGTTTTACTATATTATTAATACTAGCAAATATATGCTCCCTCCAGATGTCTACTTTTGCTAGCCTGTGAGAATGCTATCATGACGGACGAACATATACTACAGTAAGGTGGGTGTAATGCCTGGGAGAATGGTTTTATGACGAACGAACATATACTACACTACGCCACTAAAAGAGGATGTAGTGTCTAGAAGGATGGGCTTATTACAACAGAACAGATACTACACTATCGTCAAAAGAGGAGGTAGTGTCTTAGAAGATGATCTTGTGGTGGGTCGAGCTGCGATTCGAACGAACGACAAAAAGCGAATGGCTTGTATGGCCACCCTCTTTCTTTCTCCGGTTTCTTTTGACAAGCTTTGCTTTTCACTTCCAAAAAGCAAGTGAGTTTTCACAGGAACTTGTTAACTCAATCTGTTCCAACCAATGAATATCGTTTCAAACCCAAAATCTATCAAGTCTATGTCAAATTAACAAGCCAATGCGAACTGAGAAACCCCTATAAAAGACGGTGAAATAATAGAGTTCTTCAGAGAGATTTAACCCGATGCACCTCGAAGGACGTTTATCCCCGCGCTTTTGGCCGAGAAGGTGGCTGAAACAAAAGAACACTTCAAACTCACGTAGAAGCTTTCCTCATCTCGCGCACATCTACACACGTACTGACAAAAAGTCAGGCGAACAAAAGCAAATTGCTACCCACTTACACGCACTAACAGAACAAAGTAAACCTACGCGTACTTACACAGTGCCATATTGTCTATTACCCACACACGCATATTCACACTAACAAATATAGACATACACATCTTTATCCCTCGTGTCTGATATTTACTGAACATTTTCTACCAAAGAACACGAGTTGTATAAACTTTACTAAATGAACATTTCTTCACTAAAACTGACTTTTATATTCATGTAAACTTATAGTTATATAAATGTTTTGTTAATTAATAATGATTCCATTTCATTTCATTGATAAAATCCTTTTTGTGTTTGTAGTCTGAATAAGGAAGGATTCTCCATCATCAAGATTAGTTGTTAGTCCCCGAATATGTGTGAACACGAGCCTCAAGGGAAGATGCGAATTTATTTTAGGGGGAGTTTGGTTTGAACGTATTGGTTTATATACGTATTGGCATCATTGTTTGTTTTAGATACAGTTCATTAGGCGAAGTGGGTGTTTGTTAGATGTCAGTAAGCTCACACAATTAGACTATTAGCCGAGTCTTTATCTATGCGGTTGTGTCTTCGGGAAAGCCCGCCGGAGATAAGTGCATGGTTCTTTTCCAGGTGCGACATGGCACTACATTTATCCCGATATTATACAACTGTTGATAGAGCAGCCGCTCTTAGCACTACTTAAAAGTTAGGACTCCTGTTCTACCAGTCGGAAACAATAGGCAGACAAACTGTCAAACTTGTACCCTCAACCTATCAGAACACGAGCGGTCTAGACTAGTCATGTGAAACTAAGTGACAAGTTGCTAAAAGTTGCCAACATTGAGAGTAAGTGATGGTGGGACCGCGTTCATTGTACTAGTGAGGAATCAGGGCCAAGCAATGTTTTTAAAGTGTTCATGTGATGTTACTTGGCTAGAAGACAAAGAAGGGATGCAAGGCCGTAAAACAGGCAGAGCTTATCTACTCCTTAAGCAATTGTAGGTTTTCAAACCAGATATCTTTATTCGAGTTTCCAGCTCTAGGAAGGTTGTCGCCTAGGACTAAGGAGGCATCCCTCCCCCAGTGGTTCGATGCCAAGACGTTGGAAGTCAGTACATAGTGTTTTATATCAAAGTTTTCCTTCTCTTAGATGGGTGATCTGACAAGATCTACGGGTCTCTCTCACCGAAAGGGGTAATCCCGCGTCTGGGTACTACGCCAGGTATTTCTACACTCCTGCTTCAATAAAAAAAAATTATTACGTATCTACTTAAATATGTTTTTGAGTCCTCTCCGGAAACATTAAAATATTTTCTTCTTAATAATAACATTCACTGAAAAGAAACGTTTTAAAATGTTACTTATAAGATCCAAATACATTTCTTTAAAAGTAGAGATGTTCACACTACGGAGAATAAGGAGTGGTAGAGAGGCAAAGTTTCAATTCAATCTTCATAGATTTTTGTTAATGCGTTGTTTTTCTTTTTATTCTTAACGTAGAGACAAAAGCACTGGTCCGACAGGTTTTTATTAAAAAAAAGAACTTTTAAGAAAAAATTAAAAAAATGAATAAAGATAATAGAAAAAAGAAACGTTTCTTACAAGACAGACACATGCTTTATTAAAAAGAGTATTTTTTTAAGTAGCGAATTTTATACCGCGGAGCAAGTTATTTGGGAGACAAGCGATGGAACAGGGGCAGAGAGACAAGGTTTCAATTCAATCTTCATAACAACAAGAGAAAATCTAACCAAAAACAAATTCTATATAGTCATCGTCAGGAAAAACCTTCAAAGAAAGATTGAACAACCATAGATGTTATTTTTATAATACAAATTATAAAGGAAAACTTCACTTGCCCAACACTTCTGGGAGCTAACCACAAATAATCAGATCCTTTAACACACCATGTTACCTCTGCCTAAACGAAAAACTTGAGATATTTAGATTTAGTGACAAAAAGAAACTTCTTAATAAAAAGCATGAAACTTTAATTAGTTCTAGGCATAGTAAATCACACCTTTTTAGCAACCTACATATAACCTCTTGAGTTTATAGTACTACTTAAACTTGTTAATGAAAACTATGAATTTTAATCAAATCTATTCATCTATAATCTCTATCCTACTTTCTAGCATGGACATCCTACCCTTTACCCCTATAACCTACAATCTAACTTTCTGATCAATTTTAAATTAAGTGACACTTATCTAACCTTGAATAGTGATTGACGTCTGAGTTCTAACAATATACACTAACGTTCTGTTTAATATATATATGGTATGTAAGGTGTTTGAGAACATGAATTATTTTTACAACAGTAGGAATATTATTTGCCTTTATATATTTCAGAATTATCCATGGCAGCCCTTATAATTACATAACAAATGAAGAGGCACACAATTATCCTGACTATAATTTAGAAATAAAACCATATTTAATAGTCGCTTGATCTTTTGTTTACAAAATTCGCAAAGGTATCACCTCTATCAAGACAGCAAAGACATCTTGTACACACTGCTAGCATTAATACACCTGAATTGATTCGGTAAGTACAGCAGACCGTTGGTGGTAATCCAAGAATATTGATGAGGTCGATTACAAAAGAACACCGTGTGTCCGAAAGGAAAAATCTGATACAAGTTTTATGTGACGGGTAGTAAATGTGCATAGTCGCATGACATTTAACATTTGACCTATTAGCTCAATCCTTTTGACTACTATGTATGGAACGTAGTTAAGAAGAAAGGTTAATGAACACATTCATTACACCAAATAATCTCTAAAAGTCTCCATAGTTAGAGTAATATACAATATGAACAAAAAACTTTTAAAACAAATAAAATTACAAAACAAGTTATTTATTCTTATCCTCAAATATGTTACGCATCTTGTGTGTATACACACACACACACACACACACACACACATACATATATATATATATATATATATATATATATATATATATATATATATATATATATATATATATATATATAAAGAGAGAGATAAATAGAGACAGAAAATGGGAAAAAAGAGTGGGTGTATATGTTTATAAAGTTTTATGTACATGATTCATTCCTAAACTAATAAACCGATTATTGTGAAGTATGGATTATATGTTGTAGACAACAGAGTGAGTAACGTAGACACATGTAAACTTTATTATTTAGGGGCTGACCCCCCCCCCCCAACACAGGCCTCTACATTTTTAAATAAGCGAGATACAAAAAATGATAGAAAAATAATTGCTCTACACTAAATTTTGAGTTATATTTAGTAATAAAATTTTTAAGTTATATTTAGTAATAAAAATTTTGAGTTATATTTAGTAATAAAATTTTTAAGTTATATTTAGTAATAAAAATTTTGAGTTATATTTAGTAATAAAAATTTTCAGTTATATTTAGTAATAACATTTTTGAGTTATATTTAGTAATAAAATTTTAAAGTTATATTTAGTAATAAAAATTTTCAGTTATATTTAGTAATAAAATTTTTTAGTTATATTTAGTAATAAAAATTTTGAGTCATATTTAGTAATAACATTTTTAGTTATATTTAGTAATAAAGATTTTGAGTTATATTTAGTAATAACATATTTTAGTTATATTTAGTAATAAAAAGTTTGAGTTATATTTAGTAATAACATTTTTTAGTTATATTTAGTAATAAAAATTTTGAGTTATATTTAGTAATAACATTTTTTAGTTATATTTAGTAATAAAAAATTTGAGTTATATTTAGTAATAACATTTTTCAGTTATATTTAGTAATAAAATTTTGAGTTATATTTAGTAATAAAATTTTTAAGTTATATTTAGTAATAACAATTTTGAGTTATATTTAGCAATAAAATTTTTTAGTTATATTTAGTAATAAAAATGTTCAGTTATATTTAGCAATAACATTTTTGAGTTATATTTAGTAATAAAATTGTTCAGTTATATTTAGTAATAACATTTTTTAGTTATATTTAGTAATAAAATTTTTTAGTTATATTTAGTAATAACATTTTTTAGTTATATTTAG
>OY744526.1:152923738-152928738 GCA_963556195.1 Sepiola atlantica
AATCCATTTTAATTTTTATGCTGAAACAAAATAAAATTTATCGACGGTGAATATCTTAAAGACCATATCGATTAACCTTTTTGTTGTTTTTTACCTAAAAACAAAATTTGACGATGTTCATGCACGGTATATTTCCCTCATATTGGAATATATCAAATAACACTACGACAATCATCATTTTTTTTAATTTCCTCTAAATAACCAAAATGTCATGAAAATTTCTTATTTGGTTTCTGTAAACAAGACTACAGCGTTAGTAATTGCCGGCCAGTAGTTTTTGCTAGATTACAGATTATAAAAATTATTCGAACGCGTGAATTGTTCATTTGTGTTTATAAGTATAAACATGTAAAAAATTTTCATTTGTTTGTAGAGTGGAGAAAAAAATTAGTCAATGTATTGCCTGTTTTCATTTTGTCACCTTGTATGTGTTACAGCGTAAGTGAGTTGATAGCAGTTTTTGTTCTTCCCTTCTCCCAGCTAATAGCTGGGGGGTCTCGGTCATAGCGTGTTGCGTCTTCTATTTTTTGACCGGCTTCTGGCTGTTGACTTCTGTGTCGAATCTTTTTATAGTATATTGTTGTCGCGTTTAGTGTGAAAATGTAGTTTTACTCTGCGGACGTAGTAATTGACTGTCACGTGATTTGTTTTATAGTTTCGTCATTTTTCCCTTTAGGAGTCGCTTTTTGTACAAAAAATGTTATAGTTTTTTAGATGTAATTTTCAGAGTCTTATTTGTTTGTGTTCGCACCATTGATAAGATTTCAAGCTTGAATTTGAATCCTATACTTTTAGCACGTTTCTATTCTCTCCATCTCCTCATTCTAATGATGTATTTCTCTCACTCCCCTCATCCTTTTATTATATTCCTTATTTCTTTTTTTCTTATCTCCGTTTTTTTTCTTTACTCTTTCTTTTCAACTTTTTTCTTCCTTACGTTTCTCTCTCTCCCTCTCCCTCCCTCTCTCTCTCTCTCTATCTCTATCTCTATCTATCTATCTACCTCTTTCTCTCTCTCTCTCTCTCTCTCTCTCTCTCTCTCTCTCTCTCTCTCTCATTGCGCAATAAGAGTGCGATAAATCATTGGATATTTTAGTTATCAAAATGTAACAATGTTAATTTCGGGCAGCTGCTGTCGGCTACGAACGAGACGCAACGAAGCTTGCCTTTATTACATACCGTTTTCGTACATTCTATTCTTGGTCGCCATTGTCTGTGATGAGAGACGGATTTGCCTTACAACAGTATGTCAGAAGTGAGTTATTTCCCTTTTGGTCGCACATATCCTCAACTAAAATAATGTTTCCTGCTATTATTCTGAACTTTAGTGCAGCACGGGATTTAACGTAATTTTAAAGAAACGACCTCTCTCATCTGTCTCTATATATAAAAGAGTCGAACATCGTCTGTCTGTTAACCAACTATATTATTCGATCTAGAACGTGTAAAAATGATCACATACATATGCAGATTGTTCTAGGGGAGGGGACTTAATATTTGTCTGTTTTCTTTAAAAACAGCCTTAAAGTCCACACAGCAAATTCGACACTTTTGAGTTGTTTTTAATGTTCATAATTCAATTTTAAACTATTTTTATTCAAATACATTTTTACTGAAGTCCACAACTTTAGTTGTTTTGTTTTTGTTTTTTTGGGTTTTGGTTTTTGGTAAGGTTTAAGGAGATATATAGATTTACCATTGAATGATGATTAGTACTATTGAAAATCTCCACATATAAGTCACTCTAAAGAAAAACAGCCGACCAGAAAACACCAATCATCTCCCCTTTGTCAGAAACGTCGCTCATTGAATATGAGGACTAAATAACAAAATAAGGGAAAGCGAGAATTACGAAAGTAACCCTAACGTCCATTTTCTACTCTTCATAATTGTATAAGCTCTATTTTAACGTAGTTTTATTTTTAAATTTAATGTGATTCAAACCAGAGTTACATGACACTAAATTAAATAGATTCTCAAAAGTTAAGAAATTCATGAACCTTTAGTTGTTTAGGCTCTGTTTCTAGGTACTATTCGCCATAACGGTGTGTTGTGATTGCACCAGGCGTAGTATTTGTGGCTCTGTTCTGTTGTACTTATTAAATGTTCCAAACGTGTCTCATTATTATGAACTCTTCCTGTGACGGGTATTGCGGCTAGTATTTCACATGAATAAATTAAAAAGTTGAGGAAAAGTTCGTGCACCAAGTTATGATAATGATTCATTCGGCATGAATTTCTTCAACAACAACAACGAATACTATTCGTCAAAATAAAGAACATAGTTTTGTAACCTTCTGCCGACGTTGTTCAAAATACCAATCTTCTGACGTTGCTTGAAAGACTCGTATAGGCGATCCTTCAGAGAGTACTGCTGTTAAATATTACGTAAGTATAATTTTCTTTGGTGAGAATGACAGTAAATGAGGTTCAGTCGGGGTCAGCTTAATGTGCTCGAAGGTTAGCTCGGCCCACTGTTGGTATTGATACACGCGAACGTGACGTCACATGGAGGGAGGGGCAGAGAGAAGTAAAAGTTCGATCAGAAGCTTTGGAGTGCGAACAAATGCGTTGAGAAATGTCCTATTAAAATGTGCTTTTTCCCTCCAAAGACGATTTTCTCGAAATTTCTTTAGGAAGCAAGAAATAAAAACTGAAAAATTTAATTTTGGTTTGTAAGAATGTTGAATTGGTTAAACTTATTGTTTTAAGTATCTTGAATCTTTCAAGAATTCTTTTTAGGGTTTGAGTTGGACTTAGTGTTCAGGTTGAAGCTAAGGTTGAAAACTTATAGCATTCTCATCACACTTAGACAGGCGATCCCTTCAAATCCTCCATTACCAAACCGTAGACACAAATAACCAAGGTTAGGCATGTTACGTGTCAAGTAACTTTGAAATGTTATTTTCTAACAAAACAATTTCGTGTTTCTATTTTGATTTTATGACTAGATGAGAAGCTATGGAACACTTCGCTCTTCACTGTTCCCTCAAACGTCATGGCGTGTGTATTCTCATTAATTGGATGCACCTATGAATTGGGGGACAGGAGAGATACCAGGGTTCTAAGCGATTGAATGGGGCTAAGTTAAACATTTGACTAAATGTTTTAGTTAAAATTCAAAATTTGATGAGCACAAACAAACGATCTACCTTACATATAAAATAAAGTTAGATTTTACTTATTTCATTGACCAGTATACACAAGCTTCACTTCTCATGTGCTTTAGTCGCTTATTGATACGTGCGTTCAGAAAAAGTTAATTTTGTTCGAATTCGCCGACTTTTATATTTTATCGGCTAAGCCGTTTTATCTTTGCACGATAATAGGAATTATGGTTAGGGTTAGGGTAAGTGTTAGAGTTAGGGTTATAACCTGTACCCAATGGTTTCAGCATAAGAATAGGAGTAACTACCATAGATATACACAAGAACTTTTATTAGAGCACATGTTTGCTTTTAGACCAGAGTTCGCACATTTCACATGTAATCATTGCACCGGACATCGATTACACTGCTATTATATGCAAAAAGCTATAAAAATACGTTTTCCGATTGTCGATTATACAAAAAATTCATTCTTCCCGACGACATTCATAGAATATGAATAAAAAAAATCCCAGGCGTTACTTTGTTAGAAAATCAATTTATAATATTGTTACGGTACCTTACTTATACAGACTACTTGAACTCTACTACTCACCATAAATCTTGGGAGCACCTGCTTCTCAGAGTTGGGACCACACCAGTTCAACGGGAAGTAGGCCATTTTGGTGGTCTTTTATCAGTCGGGCTGAGGTATTCGTCCTGGGTAGTCCTAGAAGGTGCACCCTCCCAGGCCTTGCCTCTCCTCTTTGGGGTAGAGTAAGTTTATTGCTTACTGTCTGAGGCGCCTCGACCTGGGAATGCCGACGGGTCTGCCCATGCAATTTTTTTAAAGCCAAAGTACTCCTTCTTTAGGAGCGCTGACTTACTCCCCCCACCTTTCGGCCTTGTGCCACATCTTCCTGCGATGGGAAGGAAGTAAATACTTGGAATCATACAAGTCTAGACTGACAGTCAAGACTGACATACAACCACTCGTGTTCTCTGTTGTATTATACATTTTTCAATATACGTGTTATCTTTAAACTCCGAGTTCGTGTTTACCTTCCGGACCCTTTACAGGCCCACAACAAATATAATTGTATTTAATTCCATAAACCATTATTACCGGCCGGTTTTATTGCGTCATAAATTACTATGACTCATCGTTCTCTTTCCAGGTTGCCAATAGTGACAAAGCGTTTCCTTACGAACACTTCTCTGATTCTTACCATGTGCCGATTGACTTAACTACTTACTATTTCAAACTGCACATCTCTTTTTACACGCAATTTTGTTCGACCAATCATAGCCTTTGATTTTCTTTATGTGTTAGTGTTTAATTTTTAAAGACTTTCTTCCATGATCCAACTTTTCCCCCAACATTTTAATAGGTTTCTAAATGCAATAAATAACTGAATTACGTGACTGGCCAATATCGATTCGTTTTGATGTGAAACCTTTTATAGCCTGAAACCAAATACCTAAAATACGTCTCTGCGGCGTATAAACATCCAGCTAGGAGAACTTTATATACTAAAAGGATATCAAATTTACCTTCGATCCAAATCAACGGTATTACCTCGTATTTTGATCATAACCCGAGTTGCTCTCCTGGATACATATACATAAATATAAGTTTTATCCTAAATGAATTGATGTTACATGGTGGAGGTCGAATTTAAATTGTTTTGAATTATAACTCACATTTAAGGTACAAGGGATGTAATTCGACTCGTACTTTCGACCTTGTTAGTTGTGGAGTTCTTTTCCCTTGAATTAAACCACAATAATGTTGAATCGAAACTGGTGGATTTACTGCCCGCTTAATACATCATACCAAAGACGATTGAACAGTACTTGGACTTTTGCATCAACTCTGACCCTGTGCGTCCTCGTTGCGCTCTGTCAGACTCC
>OY744526.1:152933738-152946238 GCA_963556195.1 Sepiola atlantica
GTTTAAAAGAAATATAATACGTAGATTTTGTTAAATTGGCAATCGCGATTCGATCGAATGTTTTTCAAAGTGGAGTGAACACTAGAAATATAGGATGTACGTAGGCGTAAGAATAATCATAATGTTCTTATCTGTTGATCGTATGTAACATGTTATTTTGTGTTTGCCTTTAATTATTATAAAGCTAATTAATTTAAAAATCAAGACTATAAAATAGTATTATAATGATATTTAATAATTGATTATAATAAATATTTACTTAAAGTTAAGTAATTATTGAAAAAAGCATCCGTAACGGCGCATGTTAATAGAAAAAATGTGAAAGATTATTACGGAAAAGTATAATTTTAAAGCGGTGAATATCGAAAGAATTATCAGTTATAAAGAAGTTGCAAGAAGATGACTTGAAAGTGAGAGAGGGTTTTCTGAATTCATTATTTATTGTGATCATGTACGCTGTAAAGAGAAGAGGAATATAATAAAGGACAAAGTCTATCCATACAAAATAATCATTTTTTATTGACAGCTTTATTAAGACAATGAAATTAAGGGTTGGTAAAGATTGAGAGTTCAAAGTGTCCAAGAGACGTTCTAAGAAAAGAGCTGGCAAGTGTGTAAGAAGAAATTGAATATGTTTTTCGGTTGTCACCGTGTGCGTTTACGTGTGTTTAAATGGGATAAGAATGGAAGAGTGTGTATTTATATTAGCGTGCCTGTTTTGCCAGTAAGAGATGGTATGAATGTTAATTTCGGTGCGTTTGCGTGTTTTCATGTACGAACTATGTATATGCGTTCGGTGAGCGTCGTGTTTGTGCTTCGATGGATGTGCAGAAGTTCTGTGTGTCTCTCTCGTTGCGTTTGGAGGGGAACTTCTCTGCACACCCCGCACACCCTAAAAAGAGGGCTAAACAGAATTATGTCGTGTGCATGCCTGTTGTCTCCGAAAGAAAAGAGTGACAAGAAGGAGTAAGATAGGTGTTTGGATATTTATAGTACACGCTGGTGTTCGGAGTTGAATATTCCTTGCATGTTAATTGTTTGAAAGAAACTACTGATATGAGATTTTGTCCAATCAAGAGTCGATACGTACATACAATATTTACTGCTGTTTCTACTTTGAACAACGCACTAATACTGTTGGGAAATGTATGCAATTTACTTCACCAAAATCGGGTAAAACAGAAACTTTTGTTCAATGAATCGTAGTTTCGGCATCAAATAACCCAAAAAGTGTTGATATACGGAGCAGGCAGGAAAGACATAAAACGGATAAACCAAACATAGCTGCGCATGCGCTAAAAAAACTCTTCAATGCTCGCATTTGATTGGTCAAACGTTCGATAAAGAAAACGGGATTTATGGTAAAACTTTTCCTTTTATTTCTCGTTATGTGTTATTTTTATATTTATTTTATTATTTATTTTATCGTTGACAAAATAAAACGCATCTATTTTGTTCTTTCTTTTTTTCTTTTATGCATTTAGTTTTTTTTTTGTTTATTTTGTTTTCATCTGTTCAATGGGAAATTTCTTTTCGTTTATTTTTTATATTAGTGTGTTTGTTGTGTGTGAGGGGTGTTGTGTGTCTGTCAAGGGATGGGTATGGGGAACGTCGTAAAAAAAGCATGGAGACGGTTTAATAAGAGATGCAAATCAATAGGTTTACGGGCGGTCTAGAGAGAAACTGGGAACACAAACCCAAAGAGATCGACTTCCGCTACGTGAGGATTCGATCAGGCCATTACTTCAGATCTGACCGCGAAAATCGGTTACTGTCAATAGAAATGGAAAGCTCAATATAGACCAGCAGACAAACACGCACGCACGCACCAACACAAACATACATTAACACAAATACATATTTACATGCTTACGTGTACATATATAACAGTGTTATACACATACGTGTATAAATATATATATATATAGCATAGTTTATCTACATCTGATTATTACAAAATATTTATAAACATTCGTGTATATATATATAACATATTTATGTATAAACTATAGAATTTGTATGACCAGTTGAGTAGCAGAATAATTAAAACACCGGTTTATATTGAGGATAGAATGTCCCATTATGCTCAGATGGACAAGCTTATTCTTTGAGCTCTGATTGGTTGCTTGTTCATGAATGGACAATCTAGTATATAAATATTTCTTCATTCAAACAAGTTTTTATGTCAACTGAATGCCAGTTGGTGCTTTTAGGCCCGTAAGTGTTATTGTGATTCTACGTATACGTCTCTATATATGTAAAGTATATATAACATATTTTATCTACATACGTTTATATATATATATATATATATATATATATATATATATATATATATATATATATATATATTTATATATATATATATATATATATATATATATATATATATATATATTTATGCAAACATTGTTAAAAATAACTGGATTCGTCTATTTAATTATACCTTTTTTAAATTTTTTTCAATTTTTTATGGTCTTTTTGTATCAAAATCAAAGAAAAATAATAAATGTTCCATATGTTTCACAGGTTTCGTCGAATCATCCTCATGGTGTCATAAACAAATGAACAAAAAAGCTGGAGAAAGAAGAGAATTTTAGAAAGACGGCGAAGAAACGCGTATAGAACTTTTTTTTTCTAGGAAATCGTTGACGATTTAAATTCAACAACGCTGGAGGGCATCACAGAACAAAATCGCATTACGTTAAGCATTTTAAAATGTTACCACTGGTTTCATATGTGATGTTGTTAATTTTAGGTTTTTGTATAGATAGCTTTCAGTATTTTTAATTTTTTTTTAAATTGGTTTCGGAATGTATAATTTCAGTGTTATTAACTAGAATCTGTCTTAAATCAGAGGGAGGGCAATTATGTTTTTGTAGATGTTGGTAAATTGAGCTAGAGTTTACAAGATGCCTGGTAAGACGGCGATATGTATATATATATATATATATATATATATATATATATATATATATGTGTGTGTGTGGGGGGGGGGTGTATGTGTGGGTGTGTTTTGTTTATTATCTATGTACGTATACGTTTCGTCCTTTATAATCGGGACTCATCAGCATAGAGATATGACTATTCACTACTGGTCGTGCGATTCGAACCCCCGGATTCCGAGTATTTTTACAACTGAAATCCCGACGTCTAGAACCACTCCAACGCTGAATAGCGAATAAACAGTGATACTTTTAAAACTTTATCCGGCGGCTTGGCGTCATAAGAGCGTTCGACTTAATGAAAGAAACGATGCATATATATATATATATATATATATATATATATATATATATATATATATATATATATAACATTTATATACATATATATATATATTACATATTTGATATACATACGTTCGTTTACATATATGTATAACATATTTGATATTTTGATATAGTTATGTTTATATATATATATATATATATATATATATATATATATATATATATAACATATTTTATATACTTACTTTAATTTTAAAAGTGCCGATTATCATAGATAGAGCGGGTGTTTGGGAAATACCGGTACCATAAGATGGGCAGGAAGAATCCTACAACAGCGTCTCCTTCCTTCCTTCATTCCTTTCTTTTTCCTTTCACCCTTCAACAATTCCAAACCGACAATTATTCTAAACATTAAAATTGTCCGATGTGACCTATTTGTGTTCTGTCGGATATTGACAAATTCTTATTCATTCTCTTTAATTTATCCCGGGCAACGATGGGTGACGGGTCCAGCTTGTATGATATATTTTATACATATGAATATATATAACATATTTTATATGCATACGTGTATAAAGATATATATAACAAATTTTATCTACTTACGTTTGTATATATAACACAATTTCTATGCATACATCTATTATTTTATTTTATTTTTTAACATAGTTCATCCCAAACAAGGCAAGCCGCAACTGTAGACGTAAGGGCTACTGAGAAAAAAAGGGTGACGGTTTGGGGGGATCAACCTAAACTAGGAGCTGCGCAGCGAGATGTCTGTTTAGATTAGTTTTAAATTTCTGCATGTCAGTAACTTCAGGAAAGCAGGGAGCAGGGGGGGAGTTCCAGAGTCCAGCAGCACGAGGAAAGAAGCTTTTGGAGTAGAAAGCTCTTCGGTATCTAGGGACCTCCACAGTGAGTGGATGGGATTTGGCAGATTGTCGGGTTGGTCTAGTGAATGTACGTTGTGGGTGTACTAGAGCAGCAAAATGTGAGTTAATCAACGTTTGTTTCTCAAAGGATTTTTCCTATATATTTTAATCACGCAATGGGTTATTTTCAAATAACCCATCTTTGAACCGCTCTCACTCTATGTTGTTTTACTACTCTCATCTTCTTATTTTATATAGTGTCTATTTCTTTTAGTCATCGTGTTGGCGGGGCCAAGAATTCGCCGACTGCAACCCAATGCATAGGGGTAACCTCCCCCCTCTGAAAACGGAGCCATCTGTAAGGCGTGGGTGGCGACCTGTGATGCTTTATGACGGGATCCTGGTGGCTGAACAGTCCGTGGCCTGGTTGCATAACTGGTCTCGTGACTTACAAAACTCTACTTCGGTCCTTACTTCGACTAGACGGGATGTCGGAGGGGTCGATCCGATCAATCGGTTGGTCACTTCATGCCCTGTTATCTTTAAGTTCATGCCATACCGTATTATTCAATCTGATTCTTCTGAGAATTTAAACTTTAATTCTTATTTTTATTTTTCTCCAAAATAGATCCTAGAATGCAGTGACTGACGGTCAATCGTTTTTGAGAACTAAGAAGATTACCAATGCCGATTATCTATTATTTCAGTTTAGGGTTACTGAAAACTAAATAGCAGAGGCTAATTTATTCTTACTCAATGTCAAAGTCTCTCCTATCTCAACCAGTACGTTTTGGGTTATCTCCCCTGGTAAATTGCCAACTTTAGTTGGACTCGGTGGTGGGTGGTGGAGCTCAGGATCATTGAAAACCAAACCAAATGGCAAACACAAACAAGAAAACCAGAGTCAGACACTTACCTGAGTTAAACATTTCTGACAATGAATCATAGAATAAATTTCCAAAATTTATTGTAATTGAGTCTCTAGAAGATAGACTTCTCGCTAAACTGCCACCTTTCGTGATTGAAAAGGTGATAAGCAGCAGGATAAACCACTCCAAGAGTTTGAAAAAGCTCTAAAACGGTGGATCCTTCTGGTGGGAGTTACTGACATTAAACAGGCAAAAAAATGTATTGACAATTAAAAACTTTTACAATCTCATCTGTAAGATTTTTTTCCTACGAAAAATTGAATACCCCTGGAGGAGTCATCCGAAGTCAGAACTTTAGTCTGGCAACGGAAGTGGAAATTAAGATGGCACCGCAAAGCAGGGGTCACTTATCACAAAAGAATATGCATAAAAAAAGGTTGAGAGACGATAATGACAAACACGTGTATACTAACTTTTAATTCTGCAGCAATCCCGAAGGAAGTAAAAATTAGCTGAAAGAGTCGAACCCTACAAATTCCTTATGGTGTTTCAAATGCCACAAGTTCAGTCACCATGAAGACATATGCAGAGAACGACAGGTAACTGTGGTAAATGTAGCGAAAGAGAACGTAAATGTGGTAAATGTAGCGAAAGGGACCGTAAATGTGGTAAATGTGGCGAAAAGGACCGTAAATGTGGTAAATGTGGTAAATGTGACGAAAGAGACCTTAAATGTGGTAAATGTGGCGAAAGGGACCGTAAATGTGGTAAATGTGGCGAAAGGGACCGTAAATGTGGTAAATGTGGCGAAAAGGACCGTAAATGTGGTAAATGTGGTAAATGTGACGAAAGAGACCTTAAATGTGGTAAATGTGGCGAAAGGGACCGTAAATGTGGTAAATGTGGCGAAAGGGACCGTAAATGTGGTAAATGTGGCGAAAATGACCGTAAATGTGGTAAATGTGGTAAATATGGCGAAAGGGACCGTAAATGTGGTAAATGTGGCGAAAAGGACCGTAAATGTGGTAAATGTGGTAAATGTGGCGAAAGGGACTGTAAATGTGGTAAATGTGGTAAATGTGGCGAAAGGGACCGTTCCACATTGAGAACGAATGCCAAAATGAGAAAAAAAATATTTGAACGGTCATGGGGATCACCCTGAGTTTTCAAGATCGTTCGATTTCTTTAAAAAAGAGAAACACACGAGAAATATGGCATCCCCCGAGGCTAGAACGATTGTGGAAGCTTATATGAGGCCTCAATCCTATGTCACTGTGGTTGGAGACACCACTGAAAAAAGATACCAAAATAGAACTGTTGAGAAAAAGAAGACTATATACAATGAACTGGTGGAAAAGTTGCTGAAACTTTTCCCGAACGAGTGTCCGGGATTTCAAAAGTGTTTACGGGATGCTTGATGTAGAGTTGAGGGGGGGGTGAAGGGCACACCAAAGCAACCAAAACAATATAATTATAAAGCCGACAGCGCCCATTGAAAATACAGGCAAGAAACATCAAGGATCCCCAGTGCGTCCACCGAGATAGGTATGAGATGCCCTAGGGTTAAGATTAAAGAACAAATAACAAACAAAAATAACCGACTATGAAACAAACATCTATCTCTCTTGAATTGATAAACAGATTCAAGGGATTAGAAAAGATGGAAGTCTAGAAAACAAAACTACAACAAGAGCCAATATAAAATAAAGAAAGAAAGAAACCAGTGGAATGTGACAGATGTTAGGGCAAATTTTCAGGAGTTGCTTCTCCTTATGAAAATGTGTCCAGACGTCGGCTGATCGCAGGAAAATTCATAGGGGAAAATAGCGATATTCATATAAAAGAAAAACGATATCCAATACAATTATATAAATAAGAATACAGCTATAACGTCGGGTGAAACATCTATAGGTGTAAACAATAAAATTCCGCAACGCCAAATACTACTTGACACAGAGAACATTTCACAACATGATCAGCATCTACTCTATCTATCTGGCACCAGATCAGATCATAGTGGAATCAAAAATGACTAACTTAATAAAGCAGCTTCCCAAACCATTCATTTAATAGTCATAATGAAATATGGGGCAGTAAAAGTACAAAATAAAAAAGGGCAGATTATTGAAAAAATTATAGATGAAAATAACCTCTTCCTCTACAACAATAAAACCAACACATATATGCACACAAAAACAGGAACGTATTAGCACTAGATTTAACTATATATGATCCGGCAATATTCATGGACTACACATGGAAGGTGCACAATGAGACATATGGGAATGATACCTTTTCCATTATTCTAGAAAGCGCAGGTCCTCAATTTGAGGTAAGAGTACCAGGCATGGAATTTGCAGAAAGCCAATTGGGGCGATTCTAAGAACAACGTCAAGAAAAACTGATAGCAAATGCCAATGTGAATTGAGAAGATCACTCCATCTACTTTACAGAGATACTGGTAAAAATAGCTTAAGCGTGTGTACCAAAATCATCCACAAACAAAACCAAACACAAACCCTGCTTTGATAAGGAATGACTAACGACTATCCGGGCACACTGTGCTGTCATGAGAATATTCAATTTGAACCCTGTTAGGTAGAATTTGGATTTGTTTAAAATCAAGAGAGACAGGGCTCGGCAAACGATTAAGGAGTCTAAAAGAAATTCATGGAAAGGCTATATATCCAAAATGAATATACAGTAGTCCACAGTTGTTAAGGAAGTGGTAGATCTGTACTCTCAGTTGTGGCGTTAAGATTTTCCACATGGTAGATAAACAGGTTATGTGTCTGTAGTTGCTTGGGATCGTTCCTTTTTCAGTGTCTTTCTGTATTAATATAGTTTTTCCTTTTGTCATCCATTCTGGTATGTCTGTTTCGTGGATACATCTTCTCATGTTTTGCGTCAGCCTTTCATGTAGGGTCAATAATTTTTTAACCAGTATGCACGTATTCCATCGTGGCCTGGTGCTTTCCAATTTGCTATTTCTTATAGGGTTGTTTTGAGTGTTTCTTCAGTAATTTCGGTTTCTAGTTCTTTCTTCAATTTCTTTTAGCTCTTCTTTAATGTTTGTCAGTCATTCGGCATTTCTGTTATGATCTGGTCACTTAACTCATATCTTGCTCCAGAAGTGGTTTGTTTTTGTCGAGTCCAGTTTTTCTGTTCTTGTTTTTCCCCCATTTACGTTTTGATAAAACTGGCTTTCATTGTTTTCAAAAGTCCTATTTTGTTTGTACTGTTTTTATTTGTATATATCGTCTCAGTCTTACATCTTTTGCTGCTATATTTTGTTTCATTTCTTCATGTTTCTTATATAGTCTTTCTTCATTGTTAGTCATATTTCCGTTCTTCCATTATTTTCTGTTCTCTTTTATCCTATTTACGGCTTTTGCTTCTTTTTGAAGTTTTCTGATCTGGTTTCAAATCTGGTGTTCCTATCCAGGTTTTGTCGGTTCATTTTTTAATGAGGTTTTGTTTTGACTATTAGTTTCATACTTACTAATTTGGTCCCTGCATTAATTAAATGGTTTAGGTCTGTGATGTTATCTGTTGATATGTATGGGAGTAGTCTGTTCACATTTTTCTGTTTCTAATTTTAATTTGTTTTTATTTTATTTTTTTATTTTTCTTACTCTTTTGGCTACTCACATACTATTTTCTCCAAATTCTAATGTGTACTATATGAATGTACTTAATTCCGTGTTTGACTTAAATGTGTTTAATTATTGATATACACTGTCTTATTACATGTCTATTGATTTCCCACTGAAGAAATTCTTGAAATCCCACGCTGGCCTGAAGGTTTGACTGCTGTTCTCTTATTTGTACTTACTTGCGAGAGGGAAACCTATCTTCAACTTTCTGTTCCATCAGCAGTGTACAGTGAACTTATATCTACATATATACATATTTATATATATACATGTATATATATATATATATGAAAGTCTCTTTTTTTACTGGCGGGGGCTTGGAAATACTCGACTAGTACACGGGCGCAGGCTATTTTTCCCCTCTTGGTGTGTTGGCCCCGTAATACCTTGTCAGGCTATCCATCTAAGAGAAGAAAATCTCTGACAATAAAACCTTGCTAACAACTACTTACGCCGTGGCAACAAACCGTTGGAGAGGGAGGCCTCCTTAGTCCTGATCGACAACCTTTCTAAAGTTGGAATCTCGAACAAAATATCCGGTTAAGGAGTAGATAGGTTCGGCCTATTGCCGGCCCTTGCACTCTTACTTTGTGTATTAGTCAAGCGCAGATGTACCAGCTGGAACGCCTCAAAAACACTCAGTGCCTAGCCTTGTTTCCTTACTAGGACAATGAACACCGTTTGTCTTTCTCTCTATATGAGCAACTTGGGGAAAGTGTTTTCGTCACTTAGTCTTACATGACCAGTCTGGGTCGCTCTTGTTCCGGCAGGTTTAGGGTACAGGTTAGACAGCTTGTCTGGCTGATGTTTCCGACTGACAAGACAGGAGCCCAAACTCTTGGGTAGTGCTAAGAACAGCTGCTCCATCATCAGTTGCATAATACCGTGTGTAGTTGTATGTGCCATGTCGCGCATGGAAATGGGGCCTTGCAGTTATCTCCGGTGGGCTTTCCCGAGGCCACAACCCCCATGGACCAGATCGAAACTAATGGTCTGGTTGTGTGAGCTTATTGGCACCTAACAAGCACCCACCTTGTTCAACCCACTCTATAATAACAAAACAAACATGTCATTACAAAAAAATAAAATCAAACCTAAACTAGACACCCAATAAAAACACCTTCGCCTTCGCCCTTGATGCTTACAAATATCTGTGGACTTAGAACCAACATCAACGACGTAGAAACCTTTCTCCTGACAAACTCCCCTCGTATCCTAGCACTAAGTGAAACAAACCTTCAATCCTCAATCTCTTTTCACCACTTTGACATGGCTGACTACCTCCAACTCTACCATAAAGACTCTGACAAACATATGCACGGGCTAGGAGTTTATGTTCGGAACACACTCCCCCTGACTAGAAAACATAGGTTAGAATCGGATGACCAAGACTACATGTGCTTTAGATTGACTTTACATCACAGCGTTAGTTACTTATATTTCTTATACCGTTCCCCTTCGACCCAGAACTGTACCCTGCTAAACTCTGTCTCTGAAAACATAGATAGCGCACTGTCACTTGACTCGAATGCCCAGATACATGTATTTAGGGATTTTAATGCACACCACCGTGACTGGTTGGGATTCTCTAGCCTTACTGACGCAGCCGGTAACTCTACGTATAATTTCTCCTTAGCTCACTCCCTCTCTCAGACTGTTGATTTCCCTGCCCGCATCCCCGATCGAGTAGACCAGCAAGCCTCACTTCTAGACCTTTTCTTGACCTCAATGCTAGAGGCTTGTGTGACGAAAGCTCATAGCCCACTCGGGAATGCTCATCACATTGTGCTAATGATCCATATCACCCTAAAAAGTCGTCCAAAAGCTGATGAACCGTTGCTCAAAACAACGAGATACTACAAGCAGGCTGATTTCGAGTCAATCAGAGATCACATCAGCGACGCCCCATGGAGTGAAACCTACTTACTCCCTGCTGACCGGTGTGCAAATGAGTTAACTGAATGGGTCAAAGCAGGCATTGAAGCCTATGTTCCCATGCGAAAATTCTTTAGTAAGCCCCACTCTCCCCAATGGTTCACCTCGAAATGTGCAACTGCCATTACTGAGAGGCAGCAAGCATTCCTTAAATTCGGCCGCCATAAGTCAGCTACTAATAGAAATTTATAGAGTCAAGAATTAATTGTAAAGTAAAGCAAAGAGAAGGTATACTGAGTTTAAAAAAAAACGCATTCAGTCACAGAAACTAGGTACTCGTGATCTCTGGAAAATCTACAATAGTGTGGTGAAAAATGGTCAATCAACGATTCCCCCACTATCAAACCACAATGATGTCGTTTGCACAGCAACTGATAAGGCTGAACTACTGGCCCAGCGTTTCGCCTTTAACTCCACTTTGGACCCTAAATTCCCATTGCGGACCGAAGCCACACTTGATAACCTGGTCATCACCCCATCCCAGGTCAGAGACATCATAAAAAAACCTTGACACCTCCAAAGCTTGTGGGCCTGATCTTATACCTGTAATAGTAATAAAGAAATGTTCTGCTGAACTGGCCCTTGTCCTTTCCAAACTCTACAATAAATGCCTAGCTGAATCTTGCTTCCCCGATAGCTGGAAAATTGCCTCTGTAGTACCATCTACAAGAATTCTGGGAATAGACCTAATCCTCAGAACAACCGCCCAATCAGTCTACTGCCGATCTTTGCTAAAATCTTTGAATCCTTAATCAATGTAGCGATAGTCCGGCACTTAGTTAATGCTAAACTTCTTTTTGACCGCCAGTATGGATTTAGACAAGTACGATCTATTGTAGACATCTTAACGGTCATCTCTGAACGCATGTATCATACACTCGACAAGGCAGGAGAAGCTAGGGCAGTAGCGCTTGATATATCCAAGACCTTTGACAAGGTTTGGCATAAAGGGATTCTCCTGAAAATACGTTCATACAGTATTACTGGGCAACTACTTAATATAATTAGATCCTTCCTAACCAAAAGAAAGATCCAGATTGTCCTCGATGGCCGTTCATCTAAGCAACATGACATAAATGCTGGTGTACCCCATGGATATATCCTTGGACCTTTATTGTTTCTGATTTTCATAAACGATCTCCCTGATGACATAGAGTCTGAGATTGGTTTATTTGCTGACGACACCACGCTTTACTCTCGTAATGTTGGTAAAACGGACGCCATCATATCCGAGGCAATGGCTGAATCCTTAGAAAATGACCTCCAGGCTGTAGTGGATTGGGGTCATAAATGGTTGGTAACTTTTAATGCCGCAAAGACAAAGCTCCTTTCCTTCAATAACTACAAGAAACCTATCCAACCACCGATTGTCATGGCAAATAACACCCTACCTGAGAGTTCAACATTCAAACTCTTCGGCCTAACCTTCACAGGTAACATGAATTGGAACATTGAAGACATTACCAAAGCTGCAGCAAAGAAGGTGGGATCCCTCAACCGTGCTAGTAAACTCCTCACACCTTACATTATCCTGTATCTCTACAAAGCCACCATCCGCCCATGCATGGAGTATTGTTGCCACATCTGGGCTGGTGCATCATCTACTAGTCTCTCCCTCCTTGAGAAGGTCATAAAAAGAGTCGTCAACTTAATAGGTCCCTCACTGTTAACCAAGCTCCAGCCCCTGTCCCATCGCCGTAATGTAGCATCCTTGTGCTTGTTTTACAAATACTTCAATGGATTATGCTCCGATAAACTGGCTACTCTGGTGCCCCCTCGACATAAATTCACTAGACCAACTTGACAATCAGCTAATCAGACAATCCATCCATTGTGGAGGTCCCCAGATGCCGGAGAGTCCTCTACTCCAATAGCTTATTTCCTCGAGCTGCTGGCCTCTGGAACTCCCTCTCTGTCCCCTGTTTCCCCGACAAC
>OY744526.1:152951238-153253738 GCA_963556195.1 Sepiola atlantica
TTAAAAACGGCATGGATCTGAAGTGGAACAATAATCGTAATGAGACTCAATTGCAAAATAAATTGTCCATAATCGAATTATGCAATAACAATTGCTTTTGGATCGATGCTACTAACGTTGAAGACCTGCTTACAGAAACGTACATTTTTCAATGTCTAAGCTAATAACCCCACACAAATAAACCTACACAAATAACCCCACAAAACTAAACCCACACAAATAAACCTACACAAATAAATCCACACAAATAAACCTACACAAATAACCCCACACAAATAAACCTACACAAATAACCCCACAAAAATAAACCCACGCAAATAAACCTACACAAATAGATCCACACAAATAAATCCACGCAAATAAACCCAAACAAATAAACCCACACAAATAAACCACACAAATAAACCTACACTAATAAATCCACACAAATAAACCTACACTAATAAACCCAAACAAATAAACCCACACAAAAAAACACACAAATAAACCACACAAATAAACCCACACAAATAAACCTACACTAATAAATCCACACAAATAAACCCACATAAATAAATCCACACAAATAAATCCACACAAAAACACACAAATAAATCCACACAAGTAAACCCACGCAAATAAACCTACACAAATAAACCCACACAAATGAACCTACACTAATAAATCCACACAAATAAACCCACACAAATAAATCCACACAAATAAACCCACATAAATAAATCCACACAAATAAATCCACACAAAAAACACACAAATAAATCCACACAAATAAACCCACACAAATAAATCCACACAAATAAATCCACACACAAAAAAACACACAAATAAATCCACACAAATAAACACACACAAATAAATCCACACAAAAAAACACACAAATAAATCCACACGAAAAAAACACACGAATAAATCCACACTAATAAATTGTCAGCATTGGCCAGTACCTAAGAACCGCTAATTAAACCTCAGCTCAGCAATAGTACATGAACATGAAGAGCCAGCAAAACAAATTCCATCACAAAGTTGGCCAAGCATTTTGGACAGGACTGTCATATAATGAGACAGAAACACCAAACAATCCTGCCACAGAAATTGCGCAAAAGAGCCGGAAGAGATACTCCCAGACTTTTAAGAACAAGTGCATTGATGAGTAGTCAGGACAGAAACGTGTCACAAACTTCTTCGATGAACTATCCAAGAACTATGTTGATAAGGAAGGGTCCTTGGACTAGCTAAAAAGGGGAGCCTTCCACTACGACCAGGAGAGGCTTATAATGGCCGCCCAAGACCAGGGCCTGATGAAATCCCCACAGCTACCTATCTGGAAACTGCAGCTGTCAAACCTGACATTGTCATATGGAACAAGTAGAGAGAGAGAGAGTGACAACTTTGGTTGAGGTCAGTGTCCCTAATGATAGGGGCCTAAACAGAGCTGAAAGGGAGAAAATAACAAAATATCAAGGTCTAATGTATGATATGAAAAGAAACTTGAACCTCAAAGAGATCTCCATCATTCCAGTTATCATAGGAGCCACTGGATTCATGAAAAAGAACTTGAAAAAGTATTTAGCAAGTATACCTAGGGAACCAAGTGCAAGAGAAGTACAAACAACTGCACTCAATCGAACACCAAGAATCCAGAAAAGAGCTCTCGGTTAGAGTCTGTAAATAGCGGGTGATCGTATGGCATTTGGAAGAATGCCCCGTCTCCAGCAAATGAATGAAAATAAAAAATAAAAATAAATCCACACATATAAATTCATACAAATAAATCCACACAAAAATATCCACACAAATAAATCCACACAAATAAATCCATACAAATAAATCCACACAAATAAATCCACACAAATAAATCCACACATATAAATTCATACAAATAAATCCACACAAATAAATCTACACAAATAAACCCACACAAACAAATCCACACAAATAAATTCATACAAATAAACCCACACAAATAAATCAATACAAATAAAACCACACAAATCAACCCACACAAATAAATCCAGACAAATTAATCCACACATATAAATTAATAAAAATAAATCTACACAAATAAACCCACACAAATAAATCCACACAAATAAATCCACACAAATAAACCAACACAAATAAATCCACACATATAAATGCATACAAATAAATCTATACAAATAAATCCACACAAATAAACCCACACAAATAAACCCGAAAAAATAAATCCACACAAATAAATTCATACAAATAAACCCACACAAATAAATCCACACAAATAAATCCACACAAATAAATCCACACAAATATACCCACACAAATAAATCCACACATATAAATTCATACAAACAAATCCACACAAATAAATCTAAACAAATAAATCCACACAAATAAATCCACACAAATAAACCCACACAAATAAATCCACACATATAAATTCATAAAAATAAATCGACACAAATAAATCTACACAAATAATTCCACAAAAATAAACCCACACAAATAAATCCGCACATATAAATTCATACAAATAAATCGACACGAATAAATCCACACAAATAAATCCACACATATAAATCCATACAAATAAATCCAGACAAATAAACCCACACAAATAAATACACACAAATAAATCCACACATATAAATTCATACAAATAAATCCACACAAATAAATCTACACAAATAAACCCACACAAATAAATCCACACAAATAAATCCACACAAATAAATCTACACAAATAAATCTACACAAATAAACCCACACAAATAAACCCACACAAATAAATCTGCACAAATAAATCTGCACAAATAAACCCATATAAATAAATCCACACAAATAAATCCACACATATAAATCCCTACAAATGAATCCACACAAATAAACCCACACAAATAAATCCACACAAATAAATCCACACATATAAATTCATACAAATAAATCTACACTAATAAACCCACACAAATTAATCCACACATATAAATTCATACAAATAAATCCACACAAATAAATCCACACAAATAAATCCACACAAATTAACCCACACAAATAAATCTACACATATAAATTCATACAAATAAATCTACACAAGTAAATCCACACAAATAAATCCACACAAATAATGTCATACAAAGAAACCCACACAAATAAATCTACACAAATAAATCCACACAAATAAACCCACACAAATTAATCCACACAAATAAATCCACACATATAAATTCATACAAATAAATCCACACAAATAAACCCACACAAATAAATCCACACAAATAAATCCACACATTTAAATTCATACAAATAAATCTACACAAATAAACCCACACAAATAAACCTACACAAATAAATCCACACAAATAAATAAACACAAATTAATCCATGCAAAGAAAATACATTTTCACAAGCACAGATATGGACACTGATGCACAAATATAAAGTAGGTAACCATTCAATCACAGGAATGACAGCCTCCAAAAATTAATTCGTTTTAATTGTTCTGTTTATTGCGGAATAAATGGGCCATTCACTCCACTAGACAAATGATTGTTATAGCCTGGCACGGTGTGTGCCACATCACAGTTACTTTCCTCCTTTTCGGTGTTATGTTGGTGTTTTTGTACTCTTCGGCTAATTGCTCTTACCAAGGCTTCAAAGTCAAGTCAACCGTAATATGTGAACTATAATTAGAAAGGATGCGGAATAATTTCATACTTCTACCCAAACAATTATTAACGGTACTGAGGTAATTTCATCCACATCTAAGAAAGCCATTTTTTTTCAAATAATTTTGCTACAAATTCCACTTTTACACAGTAAAAAAAACGACTTTACTGTTTGACTGCTAAAATTACGTATTTTCTGTCATTTCCCAAAGATAAAAATTCGTCTGCCTGCATCGTTCCATATGGAACGGTGCAAGCAGAAGGCATTGGAAAAATTGCCCAAATGTAAATATTTTTCTTTTCCGAAAGATAAAGAATTATTTTGTACTTGGACGAGATTACTTTAGTCCTACGGAATATAGAAAGGAATGTCAAATGATGTATATAAAACTTAATTAAAGTAAGTTCATGACCTTAATTAATAACATAGATTAAATATATCCAAATACTTGTAGAACATTCATTGGATGTGTTTCTACCAGTATTTTTTTATTTCAATTTTTTAACTCGTGGGCAACGCCATCTTGTTTCTTGTTTGCACCTAACTTATTTATTGAAGTAAAAAAGGGGTTTTAAATAAATTAAGACCAGTTTAAGTGACCTCTAAAAATGTTGGTTTCATTAATATCCTCGTTCAATCTTCTTTTTCATGTTGACTCTTTTGAGTAAAGAAATAGAAAGAATGCTTATCTGGAGCTCTTCAAATTCTTTGTTAAATATTTTTGTGGTATAGAAAATGATTATATGAGAAAAAATTAAACAGAAAAAGAAAATTTCAAACATTCAACTAAATTATCCAACAGGTGTTTCTATAAGTTTGATTTAAAAAAGATTTCTGCACTAGTAACTTTATTGTTTGTTTGTATTTAAATTATTTGTTTTAGTGTAATTTGTTTTATTTTTTGTAATTTATATTTTTTTCATTTTCAAACTAACTTATCGTTTGTTTTTATTTAAACTTATTTATTGTTTGTTTACATTTTTTAAATATTCATCGTTTTTTTTTTATTTGTTTGTTTATGTAATTATTTGTTCCCTACATTTATAATTCAGTTTTTTCGGTATTTGATGATATTTCTGCTTAAAAAGAAAATATTTAAGAAAATATTTTTGGTTAGAACGTATGTCTATACGTTCTAACCAACAATATTTTCTACACAACAAATAATAGGTTGATATTTTTGTAACTTTAAACAATTAAATATTCATTGTGAATTCTTAGTTTTATTTTTAATTTATATTGAATAAAGATCAGTTTAGGTATAAATCGAATCGTATTCTGTTCTTTTCTTTTTAAATGCATTTTTTTAGTTTTCTAATGTTCTTTTTAAAAGCTCTCATTCATTAGGTGTGTGCAAATATTAGAAAACCGCGTCGTATTATTTCTGCAATATTATTGTTTCTGTGAAAATATTATGTAAACAATGCGTTATTAAATGCTAATATCGTTAATTCGAGAAATTAATTGTTCTTCGAGTTATATTGATTTTATTAACATCGTATTTAGGGGCTTTTTCGTAATATATGAGAACTAAAAACAAAAGCTTTATTTTCATTAAAAGGAATGCATTCATGCGTTTTTTAGGACCCTGTGGTACAACTTTAGTAAAGCTGTTTTTGTTTACACGAAATGATACGTTTGCACTAAGATTTCTAATAAAGTAAGGGTTGGCTCATATTCCGTGGTCGTTAATAAGTAAATACTGAAAATGTCATTAAAATTAGTTGATCTCCTGAATTTTGATGAATTTTAAAATGAAGGGAGGAGTCAAAATATTTTGACATTTTGGAGATCGGCCATTCATTTTACCGATAGTCTAACTGTTCGGCAGATTCCGTTTGCTACTTTATAGCATGACGTCATTCCCCAGTTCACCGGCCTGGTTTATTACGACGGCCACGATTCTCCTCTCCTCAGCGCTGTGCAAAGCATTTCAAATCACTTTCACATGCTTCCCGCCAAGTTACACTATAGTGGGCTACTTTTTCCAGTCACATTTTTCCATATGGTGATATGTTAGATTTTTACGTATAGTGGAAGCATGTATGTCTGTGTTCTTTGCACTGAGCCCCTGATCCTGTGCCAGAGATCTTGGCACTGAGCAGGTATGCAATCGAATGATCCGATGTTCTTCTTCGACGTATTTCCGTGTCGGAAACTTTGTGCCAGCATTTTAAACCTAACATGCGCTACGGACTGCAAATGTGGTAAAAACTCACATCCGTAAAGAAAGATGAAGAAATATATTGGCCTGTAGATTTTGATTTTGTTAATTAGTTGTTGTCTATTTATAAGAGCACCGTAATGTTCAGTTGGTTGTCTTAGGGTGTCACTGGGGTATAGTACCTTTATGAACTCGACACCACGTGATGCTCAAGTCTCACCAGCGGCTCCTAGTGGCTTATTGGGCACAAATCTGGTGAGGCAAGTCGGTTGGTTGATGCCTTCTGGCAGATGCCTTTTTTTCTTCAATGCCCGAAGACTAGCAGACGACAATCTCTCATCGATTGTGCTCTCCCAATAGCAGCGGGCTAGAGAAGCAGACGATGGCACAACTTGGTTTTAGAATACTGGCTTCGATCGCAACAGCGCCTGGTGGGCGATTCCACATAAGAGACTAACTGTCCGTGAGACGGACATCGTAAGTCTGAAAGGCAATGCCAACCAACCAGACCTAATCTTTTTTCCTATACATCTACATAACAACTCGAAATCGCCATTAATCGTGACCGTTTCAGAGTTGCTGCGCAGGCTGCGACAACCTTGGCCGGTCACGCTATCTTCAGACTGATGTTGTCTACTTATAAGAGAACGGTAGCGTTTAGTTCATCTGTTCAAAATGTCCATCTGATCCGATATTATTTTCATCATTACTGAAATCAGACGATGGAACTTTATTGACAAGGCCGCTGGCAGTATTGATGGCACGGCACAATAGAGCTTGTCTCCCTGTGTCTGTGCAGCTCTAATGTTTCTATGTCAGTCTACTTCATCAAATGTTTTCTTCATATCTCTCAACTTTCACTGTATCCCGGCTTGAATTTCCGTATATCTTGCGCTATTTTGTGGGCTACGTGTGTTCACGGCAGTTTCTTGTTTGTCTTCTTGATGAAATTCTAACGGCGATGGTGAAGAGGTAGTGAGAATATGAAAACGATGTTTCTCTGACCTCTCGGTCATGTCTCTATCCGATGGGCGGCCTCGGAAGTGGTATATAATTGGTCCGAACAAAAACGCCAGTCTCTTTCCGCGCATTCGAGACGACTTGGTAGCCTTATTTAGGCCCGAACTGTCCACCATAAATTGAGGGAAGGTCTAGAACAGATGACCTAGAAATGTGCTATTCTACCGTTCTCGAGTAGGTAAACGAAATCTTCTGAGGCATCCCATAACTCAGCGGAAAAAAAAACATTGTTTAATCATAAAAATAATGGGAAAGTGTATAAACAGCTGAGTGCGACAACTTTGAAGTATTCATAGTTTAGTGGGTCCGGAATACTCTAGCTGACAGCGGAGAAGAACAGTTTTAGTAGCCAAGCAACATGAAGTCGTCGCCATCACAGAAACACGCCGAGCTGACACTTTTGATTTTCATAAGTATTCGTTTTTATAATCTTAAAGTAAGCGAGGTCATAATACTAAAAATGGATCCAGTTACAAAGACATTTGCCATCCCTAAATTCAGTCGTACTCGTATGGAATTCACCTTTCAACAGCAGTCGACAGGCGTTTTTCAACACCCCGCAGAAAACGCCAAAATAGGGATCATATGTTTCCGGTCACTGCCCCTGCTGATTAGGACATATATAAACGTCGTTTGCGACGGATCCGGTCTCTTGCCTCCAGAATTTCTTCAGACAGGACGATGCGACGACTACCTGTCGCGTCAAATCATTCTTTCTCCCCCTTTCTGACTGCTGGACACACATAGTAAACTTGGCATTTTCTTTCTCTCTTTTCAATTACACACGCACACACGCACACACGCACACACGCACACACGCACACACTCACACACGTGCGTTTTTCTCCATACAAAACTTATTTAAAGAGACATTGCTTTAAATAACAAAAAGACACTATTTCTTTCAAGCCGTCAAAGAGAAATTTATCCAAAAGACGCTAAAAGACTTTCGTCAAATATGGAACATAATTTTTATGTGTAAAAATGCAAAATAAATTGTTGTTGTTCATATAAATGTTTGAATATTAGATATTTTATTTGCCCTTCATTTGTGTTGAATGTTGACGTTTTCTTGCTCGTTTTTCTTCAATATTTAAAAGGAATAGAATGCATTAGCATCCCCCACAATTTGGTGACCCCGTTGAACATTTATTTAATAAGATTCCAGTATTCAAACAACAATGGCTTTTAGTGACCCGACAGAATGTACACTGACTGTGAATTTGCCAACATACAACCCTACAAACGTACAAACGTGGTTTTCTCAGCTGAATGCAATTTTTACGGCGAAAAAGATTACTTCGCAAAATTCAAAATACGTGTACGTGGTAGAAAAACTACCAGCAGACGTAGCTACAGAAGTTGTAGACCTTTTAGACCACATGCCGCTGGAAAAACCATACGACATTTTGAAGGAAGCCATAATAAGACGAACAGGCAAATCGAACGAAAGGCGACTCCACGACCTTTTCAACAACCTGAATTTAGGAGACATGAAACCCTCTCAACTTTTAAGAAAAATGCGCACATTGTTGGGATCAAATACAATGTCCGACACGGTTCTAAAAAAGTTATGGAAAAACAAGCTCCAGGCCCACACTACACAAATTTTGGCATCACTACCGGACGACTTGAATTTGGAAAAACTTGCAGATGTAGCTGACAAAATACACGAAAGTAACAACCCAGAAAAGAACGTCTTCAGTGCCGACACTAAAAGCAGACACACCTGACATTGTAGCCAGGCTTGAAAAAAACATGTCAGAATTAACACTCAAGGTCCAGAGTCTCCTTAACAACCAAGAACAATTTTACCGACCTCGGAGACGTTTCAGAGACAATTCCTATTCTCCACATAGGAATCGCCGGAGCCGGTCAAATTCCTCCTCCAGATGGGGACAAACGCACGATACCTGCTGGTATCATCTCAATTTTGGAAAAAAGGCGAGGAAATGCATAAAACCATGCAATTTCAATGTCGACCAGACTCAGGCGGGAAACGGACGCTCCAGCAGCGATTAAAGACGACATTAACTGCTGGAATCAAACAAATTAGTCGTCTATTTTACATCCGGGATAGGAATACCGGATATCATTTTTTAGTCGACACAGGTGCACAAATAAGTGTAATACCACCAGAACCCAACAGCAAGTCTACACCATCAGAATACACGTTGCAAGCAGCAAACGAATCAAAAATCCAAACCTTCGGTGAGACATCACTAACATTAAATTTGGGACTGCGACGACCTTTTTCATGGATTTTTACACGAGCCCAAGTAAAAACACCCATTCTCGGGGCAGACTTTTTATCTCATTTTCGTCTATCGGTAAACATGTATACACACTGTCTCATCGACAATGAAACACAGTTGTCGATGAAAGGAATAACATCAGTGTACAAATCGACAGGAATCAGCTGTACTTTACCAACTAACAGTGATTTACAGGAACTGTTTAAAAAATTTCCATCCATAATGACTCCTTTGAAGCACACGGATGAAATTCGCCATTCTGCTAAACACCACATTAAGACTACCGGACCACCAACTCATGCATCTCCACGCAGACTACGCCCGGATAAGTGCAAAATAGCAAAAGACGAATTTCAACACATGCTAAAGTTAGGAATCATCCGCCCATCAAGTAGCCCATACTCTTCGCCACTACACATGGTACCAAAACCAGATTCAGGGGCTTGACGGCCTTGTGGAGATTTTCGACACCTCAATGCTAAAACAGTTCCTGACAGATATCCTATTCCACACATCCACGATTTTGCCATAGGTTTGCAAGGAACTAAAATTTTTACCAAACTTGATTTGGTCAAAGCATACTATCAGATTCCAGTGGCGGAAGAAGACATAGAAAAAACAGCAATCACTACTCCTTTCGGCCTATACGAATTCACAAGAATGCCTTTTGGATTACGTAACGCAGCTCAAAGTTTCCAGAGACTAATAGACGAAGTTTTGAGAGGATTACCATTTGCTTTTGCATACATCGATGATGTTCTCATCGGTAGTCGAAGTATGCAGGAACATCACGAACACCTAGAACAGGTTTTTGAGAGACTGGCACATTTTGGTTTAAAAATCAACGTGAACAAATGTGTTTTTACAGTTCCTCAACTGACATTCTTGGGTCATGTAGTCGATGAGCAAGGTATTGCGCCCATATCAGAAAAAGTGGGAGCGATACAGCAGTTTCCACAACCAACAACATTACGACAACTGAGAAGATACCTCGGTCTTATCAATTATTACCGCAGATTTATTCCAGGTTGTGCAAAGATATTAACCCCACTCACAAATTTACTGCGCAAACAAAAAAAGAAAAATGCAACAATTGTAGTAGAAGGGGAAGCATTGATCGCATTTAAAAACTCGAAGAAAGCACTAGCAGATTTCACAAAGCTTTCCTACATCCGTGATGAGGATAATTCACTACTCACACTGACTACAGACGCTTCTTCAGATTCGATTGGATCAGTTCTACACCAGTCTCAAAACGGTACAGAAAGACCAATCTCTTTCTTTTCTGTGAAATTGAATAACGCACAGCAAAAATACAGCGCTTTCTCCAGGGAATTACTTGCGATCTATCTCTCGATCAAACATTTTCGGCATCTTCTCGAGGGTCGAGACTTTACAGTTTTCACAGATCACAAACCCCTCACATACGCCTTACACACAAGCATGGAAAGATATACACCACGAGATACGCGACAACTGGACTATATAGCCCAATTTACATCGGATATCCAATACATCAAGGTTACAGATAACATTGTAGCAGACACTTTGTCACGTTCCACTATTCATGCCATAAATTCGGAAACACTCAACTTCGATCTAATCGCAGTAGAACAGCGAAATGATGTGACATTAGACGAAGTAAAAAAGAACACTTCCTTAAAATTAAAGGCACAACCAGTCCCTTTCGGATCAGAAACATTTCTATGCGACACGAGCACAGGCTATTCCAGACCATACATACCACCTTCACTAAGACAAAAAGTTTTCCAACATTTTCACAACTTGTCACACCCAGGCAGACGAGCTACAAAAAAATTAATTAGTGATCGTTTTGTATGGCCTAAAATGCATAGAGACATAACTGACTGGACTAAAGTATGTTTAAAATGCCAAACTAGCAAGGTAGGCAGACATACAAAATCTCCTCCTGGACAATTTATTCACCCAGATGGTAGATTCACCAACTTACACATCGACATAGTTGGACCACTACCAGAAGCAAAGGGCCACCAATATCTACTGACAATAATCGACAGATTTACCAGATGGCCTGTCGTAACTCCTTTGCGTGATACATCCGCACATTCCGTCGCGAAAGCAATATTGCAGGATTGGATAGCTAATTTTGGTTGTCCATCTGTAATAACAACAGATCGCGGCGCACAATTTCAATCAACACTTTTCGAGGAGTTCACAAAACTTTTGGGAGTGAAACACATAACCACTACGGCTTATCAACCTTGTGCGAACGGAATGGTCGAGCGTTTCCATAGACAACTGAAAACAGCTCTGACAGCAAATAACGATTCCGGAACATGGTTAGAAAACATCCCTTTGGTTTTGTTGTCCATCAGAAATGTGTTGAAACAAGATTTAGGGTGCACATCATCCGAAATGGTTTTTGGGACCACACTGACATTGCCTGGCCAATTTTGTGAGAAAACAAATCATTTCCAACCAACTACAAACTTTGTTCAAAATTTTAAGCAAAGGATGAATGATTTGGTTTTTACACCTACAAGGACACAGACAAAAGAAATTTACATCCCAAAAGACCTCAACAACTGCGAATATGTTTTTGTACGCATAGATGCAGTAAAAAAACCTCTTTGTGCTACATATTCAGGACCTTTCAAAGTAGTCGAGAGGAAATCAAAGTATTTCACTATTATGAAAAATGGAAAACAAGATACGGTTGCCATAGACAGGTTAAAACCGGCATATTTGGATCTATCGAAGAATAGCGTGTCGGAACACCTCACACCTTCACAAGACACTGACGTGTGCGAACAAGATACTACCATAAGCAGCACACCACCTACACCGAAGCTAAGGACAAAATCCGGCAGGAGAGTAAATTGGCCTGCCAACTTGAAACAATATGTTACATATTGAAAATATTTTTTTTTCTTTCAATATTTTTCAATCTGAGGGGGGTTTTATGGAATTCACCTTTCAACAGCAGTCGACAGGCGTTTTTCAACACCCCGCAGAAAACGCCAAAATAGGGATCATATGTTTCCGGTCACTGCCCCTGCTGATTAGGACATATATAAACGTCGTTTGCGACGGATCCGGTCTCTTGCCTCCAGAATTTCTTCAGACAGGACGATGCGACGACTACCTGTCGCGTCAAATCATTCTTTCTCCCCCTTTCTGACTGCTGGACACACATAGTAAGCTTGGCATTTTCTTTCTCTCTTTTCAATTACACACGCACACACGCACACATGCACACACTCACACACGTGCGTTTTTCTCCATACAAAACTTATTTAAAGAGACATTGCTTTAAATAACAAAAAGACACTATTTCTTTCAAGCCGTCAAAGAGACATTTATCCAAAAGACGCTAAAAGACTTTCGTCAAATAATTTTTATGTGTAAAAATGCAAAATAAATTGTTGTTGTTCATATAAATGTTTGAATATTGGATATTTTATTTGCCCTTCATTTGTGTTGAATGTTGACGTTTTCTTGCTCGTTTTTCTTCAATATTTAAGAGGAATAGAATGCGTTAGCAACCCCCACACTCGTAACTTTAGAAAACAAGCCCAACCTATCCCTCCGCTATTCTTTGTCAACTTTCAATGCCAAGTTAATTAAGACATACCGATGGACATAGCCAGTTATAGAAATTAGTGATAGCACACTAGAAATATTCTTCCAATGCCGATATAATTACCGATACTGTTCTAAATTCCCGATTACGAGACAATTACCGATTCCGATTCCAATAACGAAAGCGCCCGAAAGAACACAGCCGCAGTATAAAAAGTAATTACGTGCAAAGCTATAGACCCACGCTGTGGGCTGCTTGCCGGAAATGCGTAGAAAAGAGAGATTTTGTCGCGACGGTCTGCTTTTATATTGTTTGACCAGTGATCTGACCGACGTAGTTGGCGGCAGGACAGCTATTTTTGTGTTTTTGCGCCTTTTTGAGAGACTGGTTCGTGGGAGCCGATTTTTATGGCCCCAGTTTTGAGCTTTTTTGTTGGAGTGAATTCGGGATTGGTTTGTAGCGATAGCTATAAATGAACACCAAAAAGCGAATGGCTTTAAGAGCCACCCTCTTTCTTTCCCCGGGTTCGTTGGATATACTCTCTCTTCCTCGTTCCAAAAACAAAGAAACTTTTAACATATTTTGGCTAAATAAGAATTTCGGCCAATAAGATTGAGCCCTGGTTAACTTAAACCCCATAACATATAGCGAGCTTGCGTCAAGTGCTTGACCTCCAATATAAGTGCAAATCTCAACGGTCAGACACCAGATGCCATCAAAGATCCAAGATGCACACACATCGGAGCGAGATCCGAAACGTGCCCTTCAGCAGGCTGGGCGAAAGGACTTCTTTAAAAAAACACACGTTCAAGCTTTCAATATACACGCTCTAACAGGGTAAGGTAGGCCACACATATACAAAGCTATAATGACTCTTAGTTATTATACACTCTCTTGCACATACTTGCACACTGTCAGAATGTCTCTGTACTCTCACACGCATATTTACACTAGGAAATATATACAGACATTTCTAAAAGCTCGTGTATACCAAACGAACTTTCTCTACCAAAACCACAAGTTACCTAAACCAAAAATGAACAATTCAATGAACACTTTCTTCACACGAACCGATCTTTGAATTCATGTAAAACTAGTTATGTAAATGTTTGTTATTATAATAATGTCTTCTTCTCACTTTCATTCATAAAACCCTGTTGTCTGTTTTAAATGTACTTCTCCCATGTATTTCCTCCTTTAATATGCATGCATGTTGTTTATACCCATGTTTCTTCCTTCGCTATAATAGAACATTTATCCTTCCTCCTTTCAAATATTAAATGGATGGAGTGGTTCCTGGCTAAACCCAAAATGACGCTACCGTTGTCTCAAAATAAGAATACCAAAGCCAGGAATCACCTCCTCCACCATATGGATGTCCCCGACCTTCGGTTGGGCCATATTGATGACCCTGACGTACGGTGGGGCCATACTGATGGTCCCGACGTTCGGTGTGCCATAGATTTCTGTTTTTTCTGCTTACGCCGTTTGTTGATAAAATATTAGAGGATGTCAATTCTATAGAGGTTTGGAAGCCTTTCGTGAACATTCAGATACCTGCGAATTTTGTTAAATTTTAGCAATAGGTATTAGACTTAATATATATTTCCCAAATTTCAGTTTCTTTGTGATATTTTATTAAACCATTTTAGGGGCATAATATGGACATAAACTCTCATTTGAAATTTAAATATTTCAGATTTACATTAAATTCTATCCATAGTCATTAGACACCAATTAAGCAAGATTTCCTGAATTTCAATTTCTTCTTAAGGCCCCTTAAGCATTAGCCTAAAATTTTAGATATTTCCTAGAATCAAAATCATGTTATGGATTTCGATCCAAATTAGAATAAGGATTCTAGATATATGGTTTTGTTGAATTATATCTCATTTTAATCTCCATAAGGGGGCGTAAAAGTTACGCAAAACTGATCTATTCGGGGAATTTATTGTACCCGTCCTGGGTCAGGTGTTTTTCTTGTTTAATATGAAAACAAAATAAAAAACGAAACAATGAAACCATTTTAAATTGAATATTTATTTTTATTTTTTTAATAATATTTAAATGGTATTGTGTTGTTGTTTTCTGCATTTTTCTATCACTTTCTGCTTTCACCGCGATGATCATGAAGTGATAGATCAATTTATAAATTAATTAATCAATAAATCAATAACCCAATCCAATTAAATTCAGAAAAAGAAAACACCTCGTAAATTATAAATATAAATTTTAAAAAAGAAGAAATTAAGAATTATCTCCCTTGTATTACAACCTGGCGTCCATATGAATTTCAGTGTTAATATTTTGAATTCTATGAAATTTATTTCCATGGCTTCATCTTTTAAATTCATAGCATGCAGGATTGGTCATCGTCAATGCCACTTCCTGGATAGGATCAAAGTATAGTATCTGTTCTAATGCTACATGTTACACTTCATCTTTTCCGTTATCGATCAGTGAAAAAGAAATCCTTCTTGACTGAGGCAATTTTTATTTGTGTCCCAATCCGGAGTTCTCTTTTTGGGGAAGCTGCATTTAAAGCTTTTAAAGATTTTAGGACTTCACATTTGTCTACATGGTTGTATGGCTTCAGTTTTATGATTTTACTCTCTCTCTCTCTCTCTCTCTCTCTCTCTCTCTCTCTATATATATATATATATATATATATATATATATATATATATATATATATATATATATATATATATCAACAAGAAGATGAAGGGAGCCGGATGGCCAAGCCCTTCTGTGCTTGAAACCGACGGTACGAATGTTGTACTAATTTTTCTGTACCAAAATAATTAAATATATATATATATTCTAATATTTTACCTACGTACGACGTCGTTTCGAGCTTATGGCTCTCATCAGCGTATGGAAGTAAAAATCTCAGACGGTCATTTTTTGTATCTTAAATCAAAAGGATATGTCAAATTTAGGACGTCCTCGGATTAATCAGGAAAGTGGACCCTGTCTTCACTCCAGACGAAATTAAAGATTTCGACTGGACTTTTATTTCAGTTTTACCTAAGATAATGGAAAAGGAAGTACATCTCATGATTTCCCTGGGTTTGCTTGGGAATTCTAGCACGTGTGGAGCATGCAAAATACCCAGGGTTCGGGCCAAGAAACAAAAATACACATGGATGCCAGTGGGAATGTCTTCACTGTCGGTCAATAAGGGACAAAGGATCTTTTTTTATATTATATCCGAGATGCGATTCGAACGAACGCCAAAAAGCGAATGGCTTGAATAGCCACTCTCTTTCTTTCTCAGGTGTGTTTCGATAAGCTTTCCTTTTCACTTCCAAAAACAAGTTAAAGTTTTCACAGGAACGTGTTAACTCAATATTTTCAACCAATAAATATCTATATATCTATATCTATCTATCTATCTATATATATATATATATATATATATATATATATATATATATATATATATAAGAACGAGGAAATAACCAGGAAAAAGAGATCCAAGCCGGCAGACATCAAGAAAGGACCCAAAAACCTAAACACACACACACACACACACACACACACACGTGCCTTTGTACATGCTCCCTCATCTCGCGCACATCTACACACACACTAACAGAACAAGGTAAACCTACGCATACTTACACAGTGCCACATTTCCTAATACTAACGTACACATATTACTCACACACGCATGTTACTCACACTAACAAATATAGACATACACATCCTCAGCCCTAATGTCTGATATTCACAGAACATTTTCTACCAAAGAACACAAGTTATATAAACTTTACTAAATGAACATTCCTTCACTAAAAATGACTTTTATCTTCTTGTAAACTTATAGTTATATAAATGTTTTGTTATTTAATAATGTTTTCCTTAATTTTTCATTTACAAAACTCTTTTCATGTTAAGTTAGCACTTGCTATCTGGTGACCCTAATATTTCATTTCTTTCCATTTATATTTAATATGCATGCGTGCCCGTCTATATTCCCATTTCCTTCCTTCGCCATTTACAACCCCGATTTCATAATTTGTATTAAGTGTCGGCGTGGTTCTTGGTAAAATGCCAAAGTCGCCTAAAAATGGTCCCACCAAGACCAGGGACCACGCCACAAAGGTCATCTGCAAATAAAACATAATAATAGTTTTTGTTTTTATTCCTTATCTTCTTTTTATTAACATAACATTGTTTAGTTATTAAAGTTTTAAAACCCGTTTGATAAATATTTAATTAATTTTAATAAACAAACTTAAAAATGTAAAAAAAAACTGTCTTTTAGTTATTGTTAATTCTTCAGGTTTAATGACAACTCAACATTGAAATTGCTTAGTTTAGTGGGAAAAAAAGAAAATGGAGTTGTCTCCCGCATTCGGTACGTTTGTGTCTATATTCAACCTAAATTGAAGGAATCGGCAGCACTTTTACCCCCAGCCCAACGCCGCCCAGCCCCCGGCGTCAGCATTTTGGCTCACGTGACTCAATCGTAGTCACTTATGAACACGGAAGACTATTCTGTTCATAAGTGACTACGATTGAGTCACGTGAGCCAAAATGCTGGCGCCGGGGGGCTGGGCGGCGGTGGGTGGTGGTAGGCAAAAATCCATCAGTCTTCATTCTATTTCGTAAGGTAAATAATTAATAAACAAAAAATGTATTGGGGTGGGATACATGCTAATTGTTAATACGGAAGACTATTCTGTTCATAAGTGACTACGATTGAGTCACGTGAGCCAAAATGCTGGCGCCGGGGGCTGGGCGGCGGTGGACGGCCTGGGCTGGGGGTAAAAGTGCCACCCTGAAGGAATTCACGATTCCACGAATTAAACATTAGTAAAATTATGATTCATTGAAAAATATAGTGGCAGCAGTTATCAAACGTAGATTGATTATTTTTGTTTTTTGTTTTCTATTTTGTTTTTTGTTTTCTGTCAGAAAATTCCCTGTTGAGCGACTCATTATAATGATTCGCCACTGCCTGCGTGAAATTCAAAGGGAAATAACTCATTCTAGCCAGTCCCTGTTGTGATGGCTAGAATGACTGAGTTATTTCCCTTTGACCGTTCATACTAAACAACATGACATAAATGCTGTTGAGAAGACAATGATGTCGGCGTCGGTTTTTACGAAGAACCATGAAGTTGTTTTGTTGTTTTGATGGGTCTTTTAATGCCGAAAAGCCAGTTGGAAAGTATTAATTGAACATAAATTTCCACGTTACCAAGATGGCTTACTGTCGGTCTCGTTTTAGATTGTCCTCGATGGCCGTTCATCCAAATAACATGACATAAATATACGTTTAGCTCAAAGATCAGGGATGAACTAAGTTTGTTTTTTTTTAATTAACGTTCCCTCGAGATGGTACATTCCAGGGGGAGATAACTCCCATCGGTACAGAATGTCTGCTAACATAACATCTCCCTTTTTTTTTAATAGTCTTTTTGGGGTTTTTCGTTTTCTTTACTGTCCATGCTATATGATCTCTCTCTCTCTCTCTCTTTTATTACTTTATTCATTCACTTATTTTTATTTTTTTTCTTAGAGATCTAGCTTGATGGGTGGTCTCGACTGGCATCCAGACCTTGTTCTTGTGTAGTCTTGAGAATTGAGGGTTGGGCATGCTGTTTTCACGGTTTCTTCTTTTGGTGGATGAACGTCTTCATGGGGTTTCCGATTCGTGAGCCTCGACTATTTCGTTGGATGGTTTGGGAACAATGTGTTGTCGATTGCGTCAGATTATTGTCCCTTCGCCTTTGGTCTGTAGAACATAGGAGCGTGGTGTGGATGCTGTTTTAACAACTGTGCCTTCCTGGTTTGAAAGGTTGGGGCTTCTGACCCATACTAATGTACCGGTTTTGGGTGGTTGTAGATCTTTAGCTATGTGATAGGCGGTGTGTGAATCGTTGATGGACCTGTTGGTTCTCTTCCCTCTGGCTGAAGCATTTGAGATTGGGCCATTTGGGGTTTAATAAACTTGTGTGAGTTGGGCCGTTCGTCCTCAAGCGTCGGCCCATTAATAGTTCGCTAAGGCTGAACTCGCAGTCCATTGGTGTTGCTCTGGATCTTTTGCCTTCTTTGACAATGCTTTCATTATCTTTACACAGACCTCTGCTGCTCCATTGCTTTGGGAGTAGCGAGGGCTGTTTGTGACGTGCTGAAATCCCCAGTCATCTGAGAATTTGACAAAGTCTTTTGAGATGTATTTGCTTCCTTGGTCAGTTCTTAGGATGACCGATACTCCGTGTCTGGCAAAAATTTCCTTCAGGCTCTCTATTATAGTTCTGGAAGTTATCGATGTAAGCATGGCTACCTCTGCATATCTAGAGAAGTAGTAAACAACTACAACATATGTTCTGTCTATAGTAGAATAAATCCCTTAGCTTTTATCTCCCTTTGTCAGACCCTTTTCGTAAGGGATTCTTCTAGCCCGACACCGGGCAAGTGGCTGCCGGTGCTCTGTTCCAGATCTCATAGCTGCTTTTATCACGAACCTACATGGAGAAATTTCTATCCTTTTAAATATTCCGATATTTTAGGCATCTCCAGTAAGAAACATTGCCTTTATTCTCCCTCAAAATAGAATTAAATAGTACTAGTATTATTTCCTTTGTATATTTCTCTTATCTAAGCAAACTTTATTCATCCTTTTTCACCACGTATGAATCTCCATTTTAAACACTTGTAACGTGTGTCTCTCTCCTCTCTTGTATTATCTTTTATGATCCTAATATTTTCTGTTCTGTAATTTATTAGCTTATGGCGTTTTTTTAGATTTTTGTAAACTCCTTGTTCCCTGCCTCGTCTTCATTTTTGTATTGACGTGTTTCTGAACCAATGTAGTTGTTTCTTTTCCATTTTTACCTTTGTTTATGAACAATAAAACCTGTGTCTAAAATACACTATACCTCAGAGTTTTGCTTGCGATAAGAGTGTATGCTAGCTGTTCGACAATTGCACGTTTTCTACAAAACAAACGCATCCCAAAGATCGGAGGTTCGAGTGTGCCATGGTCTTGTTGGAAGCTCAGTTGTCATGAGGGGGTTTGGCGGTTGGTATCTTAGCTCGGCACATTTTGAACTGTTTTCTACGGCCCTTTTCATTTGGTCAGATAATCCCGGCCACCATATGGATTGGCGAGCTCTTTGTCTGCACCTGGTTATTTCCTGGTAAGCAGAATTGATTTTGGCAATCATAGTCGATCTCGACAATGAAGGAATTATGATACGCGTGCCATACATCAGTAGCCCGTTCTTGCATGTGATGCTGCCGCGGTAGGCCCAATATAGTTTGACTGATGCTGGAACATGGTTACATATTGTGAGATATAGTTGTTGATCTCGTCAGTTTTGATGGCTTTCTCCAACTCCCTTAGGCATTTTTTCTGTGGCGGGTAAGAATTCCATTATGGCATGGACAAATGCCGTCTTTTCCTCATCAAGGTCCTTGCCCTGTTCGGTGGGGCCATTACTGAGTACTGCTCTGGGCAGAGCATTGGCTGTATATAGTTCCTTACCAGGAACATAGTGAATGGTGTATCCATACCTCATTAGACGTACCCAAAACCTCTGTATCCTTGCCAGTATCTCGCCGAGGTCCTTGCTGCCTAGCAGTGGCACTAGTGGCTTATGATCTGTTTCCACTGTGAAGTGTAGTCCAACAAGGTAATCAGAGAAGCGTTCACGTTGTCGTCAAGGCCTCCTTTTTATTTGGACTTAACGAGTTTTGGTCTCAGATATGGCTCGTGAAGCGTAGGCGACAGGGTGCAGTTTCATGCCGTCCTGTCATTGTAACAACACTGCTCCCAGCATTGGCAGACACTACGGTCTTATTTAAAGGACTATACAAGCATAGCACTGATGCCAAACACAGTGCTTTCTTGATGGAGCTAACCGCTTCCTGTTGCACACTGTCCCAAACGAATGCGTATTTTCGTCAGGTTTGAGATGAATGTTTCCATTTGATTCACCATCCCTAGGAGTTATGTCTGTTGGTGTTAGGAAGTTGAAGACACCAGCGACCCTTTCTGGATCTGGCCGCAGACCGTCAGCACTGAGTATGTGCCCTAAAAATTTCGGCGATGGTTTTGATTATTTCGCATTTTTCTGAGTTGAGAGTAATGCCCGCAGCCTGTTGTTTTTTTAGTGCGCTTTTCAGTCGGGTATCGTGTTCTTGTTGATTTTTGCCATGGATTAGCATGTCATCTTGCATACATATCGCTCCGACCTCATTCTCTAATACTTGTGACATGCGTCTCTGGTAGATCTCACTGGCTCAAAGGGGAGACTGTTAAATTGGTACCGTCCGAATGGGCTGATAAAGGTCGTGAGTGTACGGGATTCCGCTGAAAGTGGAATTTGCCAATATCCAGTTTGCTCATGACTCTCACCTCCCTAACTGGGCCAGAAGATGGTCAACTGTGGGTAGCATGTGGAGTTCACGTTTTACGCACTTGTTGAGTTTTGTGAAGTCTACACATATTCTGACCCTCCTGTTTGCTTTTGGGACTACAACCATGGGGTGACACCATTCGGTGGGTTCGTAAACCTTGCTTATGACCCCCAGCTTTTCTATTCTCTTGAGTTCTGCCTGCGTTTTTCTCATCAGGAGTAGCAATATGCATCGTGGTGTGCGTACTGAGTATGGCCTAGCATCTGCATGCAACGGTATACTGTATTCTTTCCCAAATATACCTAAGCCTGTGAATAGGTCTGGCATTTCCTTTTTCGGATCGTATGGCTGTGTTTTGCTTCTGATGGCATGTAGGGGTGGGTGGATGGTTACTAGCTTGAGGGCTTCAATGGCTGGTCTACCTAATAACGGCTCCTCAAGATTGGGGATAATGAATATCTGTTGTTTTGTCGTCAGCTCTTTGTGTGAGATGGTTGCAGTGATCCTTCCAGTCACTTTGAGCGGAATGTGTCGCGGACCATGCTGGGTTTTGTGAGCATCTGAGAGGGCGGTAGGTCTCTCCTTACTTTGTAGATGTGCTCAGGGATGGCAGTCACATCTGCACCAGAGTCCAATTTGAACTGCAGTGGTACTCCATTGACGGTGATGTCGGTTCGCCAAGGTTCACTCACGCTGATTTCTGATATCATCAGGACACCAAGGTATGCACTCTGGTCATCCGAGTCATGCTTAACTTCATGTAGTCTTCTCGCACGGCAAAATTTAGCATAGTGGCCAATCATGCTACAATTGTGGCAGGTAACTGAAATGGCGGGTCATGCACGTCTCTGATGACTGGTACTGTTACCGCAACGGTGGCATCCAGCTTCCACTCTGTGATGCTGTGTGTGCCCTTTCTTATGCTGATCCTCGTAGTGAGGTTCTCGTATGGGCTTTGCCTTGTATTTACTCTGCCCTTGTCTGTGAATTCTATTGTGATTGACAGAATAAACAGCAACATTGCTATCAGCTAGTCGTTCACTACTGATGCATTCAGGAAACGTTGTTGTAATTTGATCATCTCACATAGTTGTGCGCATCTGATGGCCCCATCTAAGGTGAGATCTGGAATCATTTGGAGACTCTCTGATAGCTTGGGATCAATGCACTGAACTACAATTCTGTCACGAATTAGTTCCTCGTGCAGGTCCCTGAAATTGCAGTTTTTTTACCAGTGCATGGAGATCTGTGATAATAGAATCAACTGACTCACCTTCTCATCTTCTTCTCGGCGTCTCTGGTTGAACCTGACCCGTTCGTATATTACGTTCATGTTACATTTGAAGTGATCGTTGAACTTTGACACAACTATGTTAAAGGTTTGAGCTTCGTTCGGCGAGAGCTTCAATGTGGTGATAATGTCCTTTGCTTTATCACCCATGCAATAGATCAGGATATCTACCTGACAAGGGGCTGGCTTCTCATCTAGTCTGGACACTGTCTTGTAACGGTTGAACCGTCAAATCCATTTCTCCCATAATTCAGGCTGGTCGTATGTGAAGGGTTCTGGTGGGGTTTACGTGGCTGTTCATCATTTTTTAATTTTTTATGTACAGTTTTATTTCTTTTCGTTCTTCAGCTTTTAGGCTCGATACTTTGTTAAACTCTCCCCGTATGTGGTGTTCACATCTGTTAGTAAATCCCCTATTCTGACACCATGTTTTGTTAGGTTTTTGTCAGTAAATGAGGCAAGACGAAGTGTACATGTCGGACCAAGATGGCTGACTGCCGGTCTCGTTTTATTAACTCTCATCGGTATAGTATGTCTGCTAACATAACACTCACAGCTGAAGAGGGATATTCATACCTTTCCCAATGACTAGTTTTATCATTTGGAATATTTGGATTATTCGAACTACTGTTCTCATCTTTAATGTTAGTTATTCTCACAACGTTTCGGTCGATATAACCTCCGACCTTCTTCAGGTGTATCTTGTCAGTCGAAACGTTGTTAGAATAACATCCAAGATGAGAACAGTAGTTCGAATAATCCAAATAACACAAATTATCAATCCTCATCTCAAAAATTCCGAAGCCGTTTTCAGTATAGCAGTTTTCAATATAGCAGTTTTCAATATAGCAGTTTTCAGTATAGCAGTTTTCAGTATAGCAGTTTTCAATATAGCAGTTTTCAGTATAGCAGTTTTCAGTATAGCAGTTTTCAATATAACAGTTTTCAATATAACAGTTTTCAGTATAGCAGTTTTCAGTATAGAAGTTTTCAATATAGCAGTTTTCAATATAGCAGTTTTCAGTATAGCAGTTTTCAGAATATCAGTATTCAGTATAGCAGTTTTCAGTATAGCAGTTTTCAATATAGCAGTTTTCAGTATAGCAGTTTTCAGTATAGCAGTTTTCAGTATAGCAGTTTTCAATATAACAGTTTTCAATATAACAGTTTTCAGTATAGCAGTTTTCAGTATAGAAGTTTTCAATATAGCAGTTTTCAATATAGCAGTTTTCAGTATAGCAGTTTTCAGTATAGCAATTTTCACTATAGCAGTTTTCAGTATAGCAGTTTTCACTATAGCAGTTTTCAGTATAGCAGTTTTCACTATAGCAGTGTGGTGTTGCTTTATTTATCATGATTGGATGATCGTCGATATTTTATAATGTCTGTAACAGAAATTTCCTATTCGTCAAATTCTCATAGTTATATTAATGTGAAACATCAAGAAAGTAATTTCCTAGATTTATTTCTAAGATGTTTTTGACGTTTGGTCAGTGGAAAACAACTTATTTTTTATCTTTTTTTTTCAATTATTTTAGATTAAAAACAAAAGCTATTTACCTAATTTTTATTAAATTAACCATTTTTCTTGTTTAGCTTTATTTTTGTTTTTTTACATTAAAATTAAATAGATTTTTTAAAAATTCTATTTAATAAAGCAAAGTCGATTTTTCCCTTCTACCACCAGTCATTATATACGTCATTATACGTCATTATACGTCATTATATACGTCTGCAAATGCAAGCGATATATACAATTCCGCTATGTGCACGATTTATGCCAAGAATTGATGCGCGTTTTCGGAAAATATGCGTCCGTTCCATTCGCTTTTAGTAATTTGTACATTTTTTCCGGCTTGCTCGTCATTCCTAAAATAGTCATACATACAGGAAGTTGGAGTAACTTTTACTCCTACAGAAAAATTTACTGTCACCACTACCATCATGATATAATCTTCAGATGGTACTTTTTCTTGATAGCGTCAATTTCATTTTTCTGACTTGCTATTGACTCTTTTCTTGCAATACGTTTACAAACTAAATATGGGTCGTTCCCTTCTGCTTTTGGGGCGATTTGATGGGCTATTCCAGAGATTTGTTATACATTCGAGAATGCAGTATGACCTGATTGTTCCTTATGTCTGTAGCAATTGGGTTCTGACAACTGATAGAGAAAAACGTTTTGTATTTTTGAGCCTGCGAGCTGTTATGAGAGAAGTGATATAGTCGAAGCGGATGAGAGTATTTTACGGGTTTGAGATCTTTGCTCCTCTCGGCCTCATTCGGATTTTCCAAAAATGCATGAACGTGCGCATTACAGCTGAGAGAGTGAGACTCCCTTCCGTGAAATTTGATGATAGGTGGGTGAAATTTCGTGATTGTGTCGAGTAAGAGGGTCCAGTCTTGAGTGGTATTTGGACGTGCCTTGGGCAAAAGGATATTCGGTAGCACCAACGAACATTGATTATTGACCCATAGAAGTCTAGTATAGATAACCCTTTTTGGCTAATTTTTGTTTAATTTCTTAGCTAGTGTATGAATGATCTCATTAGGGTCCCCTTCTTATTCTGTCCTACCCTCCCCCTTTTTTTATCCCTTTTGTTTTTGATAAATTCCTTATCCCTCCCCTAATTAGGTGACAGATAGCTTAATTTCAAAAGTGGTGTTTGAAATAAAGCTTTCAGGGCCAGCTTCACTTTTCAACTGGAAAATCAGTTTATCTGCTACATTAGAAAGTGTGGGTTTTTTTCTCTAGCATTGTATATATTTCATGTTTGTATATAAAAATGTTATCCTAACACTCCACTACGTATTGCATATATGGGTTTTAAGTAGGTTAACTCTGAATGATTTCTTTTGTTGAATAATACTAGCTAGGTTAGTTTGTTTCAGTTATATTAGATCGGCCTTTCCCCACTCCCTTTTTCGGCAGAGTGGCTGAAGAATTAGTTTGGTAATATAATAATTAGTTGTCATATATATATATATATATATATATATATAATACGTTATGGCAATTTCATGTCCATACGTACGTTACTACCCACTTTCCTTTTTTTTAAAGATGGGATCAGACGATCAGCGAAAATGCAATGTAAAATAGTATTCTTTTTACATTGAGATCCTTTTTATTTATTTACAGAATATTTAGCTGACAATTATTTATATGGTAATAAAGTAGAGACTATTCATTTTATGGTAATAAAGTAGACACTATTTATTTTATGGAAAGAAGGTAGAGACTATTTTTATGGAAAGAAGGTAAAGACTATTTTTATGGTAAGAAAGTAGAGACTATTTTTTATGGAAAGAAAGTAGAGACTATTTTTTATGTTGAGAAGGTAGAGACTATTTTTTTATAAAAGAAGGTAGAGACTATTTTTATGGTAAGAAAGTAGAGACTATTTTTTATGGAAAGAAAGTAGAGACTATTTTTTATGTTGAGAAGGTAGAGACTATTTTTTTATAAAAGAAGGTAGAGACTATTTTTATGGTAAGAAAGTAGAGACTATTTTTTATGGAAAGAAAGTAGAGACTATTTTTTATGTTGAGAAGGTAGAGACTATTTTTTTATGGCAAGAAGGTAGAGACTATTTTTATGGAAAGAAGGTAGAGACTTTATTTTATGGCAAGAAGGTAGAGACTATTTTTATGGTAAGAAAGTAGAGACTATTTTTTATGGAAAGAAAGTAGAGACTATTTTTTATGTTGAGAAGGTAGAGACTATTTTTTTATAAAAGAAGGTAGAGACTATTTTTATGGTAAGAAAGTAGAGACTATTTTCTGTAGAAAAAAGTAGAGAGTATTTTTTGAAACAATTTAAATTGTAACAATAAATTAATTAGATAAAAAGGTTACAACTTTTGTTGCATTAATTTTTTTTTAATATTTAGCTGACAATTATTTTTTACGCTAAGAAAAAATAAAAAATTATTGCTTTAAAAAGCTATAAATTGTTTTAATTTTTTTGATAAATAAAAAAGAGATATATTTGTTCTATTTATTTAAAGAATATCTAACTGACAATGGCAAATATTTTCATGGGAGAAGAAAGAGGCAATTTTTGCTTAATATTATTAAACCTTACATAAATGTCTTATTTCAAAAGAAATATTATCATTAAAAGTAAAAAGTAAATTATGCAGATTGATGAAGAAACAAAGCATGGAATTTCCACAGGGGTCCGTCCGCTACGTATATAGATATAAGCGTTGATTGTTGTCGAGACGGTCAAGTTTTAATCCCAGCTTTAGGCGCTGGTTTATCTAGCCACACTGAAGAGCATTGCTCTGTGTAAACAGATGGAGCTCTCGGCATTTGACAATGTTTATCATTGAGATTTCACTCAATCTCATCTACTGCTAGATGATAGCTAAGTGGTTAGAAGTGCCGACCGTAGTCTAGACGGTCAGGTTTCGAGGTGCTTGTTTATCTAGCAACACTGAAAAGCTGTGATACAGCGAAACAGTCTGATGTGGATGACTAAACATATTCATACATTTTCGTCAAATCCGTCAACGAGAACAGACGATAAATAACCTTTTGGGACCACGAGGGGGGGGGGGTTACTTGTGATTGTATCACCAGCAAGATGAAGAGAAAAAAAAACAAAGAATGAAAAGAAATAACTCTTTAATAATGCTGGGATATCAACGAAATTCTCAGACATATATTTATGAAAAAAGATGATTTTATTCATAACTCTGATGATGGAATATTATTCCGAAATTAATAAGATTAAAGTAAAAAAAAAAAAAAAAAATTAAAAATTAAAAAAAAAAAAATAAATAAATAAATAAATAAATAAATAAATAAATAAATAAATAAATAAATAAATAAATAAATAATAATAATAATAATAATAATAATAATAATAATAATAATAATAATAATAATAAAAAAAAATTAATCTTGCATTGATAAAGGCTTCTATTTTCAATTTTATAATACTGACCCACCAATGCTTTTGAATGAACGACCCATTTTCTTAAACTTCGAGCATGCCAATGCTTTCTTCGTTCTACAACCAGAATTTGAATTTTATAACCGCCAACAACATCACCGCGGATACACACATAACAAAGACATTTTATCAACAAAAAAAAAAGGAAAAAAGTTTGTTTATTTTTATTGTTTTTTTTTTATGAAAAAAAGAATGACACAATACTGGTCAACTCTGATGATGGAATATTATTCCGAAATTAATAAGATTAAAGTAAAAAAAAAATAATAATAAATTAATCCTGCATTGATAAAGGCTTCTATTTTCAATTTTAATAATACTGACTTACCAATGCTTTGAAATGAACGACCCATTTTCTTATAAAAAAAAATGTTTCTTGGTTTTCTCAAAATTCTATAATACAATTCAAAAAACGTTTTCCAAATGATGTGTGAACCCTTTTTCAATTCAAATCTGCGTAACCGCGCCTTACACATCTACAATTTCACTTTCTTCAAATCTGTCAACTAGAACAGACGATAAATAACCTTTTGGGACCACGAGGGGGCGGGGGGGGATTTACTTGCGATTGTAACACCAGCAAGATGAAGACAGAAAAGAAAAAAAGAAAGAAACGAAATAACTCTTTCATCATGCTGTGATATCAGTGAAATTCTCAGACATATATTTATGAAAGAAAACGATTTTATTCATTTAATAAATACTAGCTGGCTTCACCCATTAGGTTTCGCTTCATATTTATTATATATATATATATATATATATATATATATATATATATATATATATATATATATAAGGAGATTGTAGTTTGCTTGAAGCATTGCTGGTAAATGTAAGTGCAGATTAGTCGTCCGAGGCTATAGCAATGCGATGTGGTTGCCGTAAGATGGAAAAGTGAAAAGAAATAAACGCAGGGAGAAAGTGAAACTCAAATTTCGATGATCTGACACCGGTTTTTCCCCGTTTTTCTTCGACCCATTCGGTCTTTTATTGTTGTCTTCTGATAATGAAAGTTTTTTTCTTTCGGAGATTTAAGATTACCCTTTGACGAACTACGAACTGTTACTTACCGGACAGTATTTACTATTTGGTATTTAATCAGTTTTCGTGAAATTATTAATAAATCGTTTTGAGTTTCACTTTCTCCCTGCGTTTATTTCTTTTCACTTTTCCATCTTACGGCAACCACATCGCATTGCTATAGCCTCGGACGACTAATCTGCACTTATATATATATATATATATATATATATATATATATATATATATATATATATTATGTAAATCATCCTTATTTAATATGTATTAAATAATGTATACATTTCATTGAAATTGGACCTATTTGAATTTTCAGTGAACCTATAGTTTAAATTTCAGTGTGTGTGTGTAGAGGGGACGCGGCTTGTGGCCCCAGGGACCCTCTTAATATTATCAAAATTTGCTGAAATTTTTGGAATAGACATCATTTTTGGTCATTTACCTATGGTTTAAATTTCATTTGAATCTAAGGGAAAACAATTTTAGGGGGGGGGGGGGGCTCCAGCGTTTTAAATATTTCTTATATAGCCTATGACCTACACTGAGAGGTCAGTAGTCCACATGCCAATTTTCAAGCAATTCTGTCCAGCGGTTTGGGTGAACATAAGACACAAAGATCAGGCGGACACATACACACACACAGAGTTACTATTTTATATATATAGAAGAAGATATAAAAAAAAAATGTTTCTTGGTTTTCTCAAAATTCTATAATATATTCATACGTGTATTTTCATTGCTCAACCAAAAGTAGTCTCCCTTGAACTGTACTCTTGCTTCTCGTTATATGTAATTACCTCCCTTTACTGGCATTCTTATGTTGACGTATGGCTTAAACTATTTTGTTTAATAAAGCCTTAAGAAATACAAGTCTTGACTGTTAGAAATCGCAGTGCTGGCAATCACACTTGCTGACCCCTCCTTCAAAAAGAAGGGGATAAGTGACCTTGGCATTGACCGTAAATATTGGCACCTCTAAGCGGAGAGTGAACCTTTGCAAGGGTGTTTTTTTGCACGCCCTTTTTCCCCACGCGGGGTCTTTTAAATCTGCTTGGGCAGTTGAGATTTTCCGAGGCGACAATGAACCTCGTGCCGACTCAATGGATTATTATACAAGTTTCTAGTGTTGTGTTTTGCGAGGAATCAACCACATGCCAACTCAAACAGAGTCGGGTCACCATTTGTAAGGAGATAAGATGGGTGGGGATGAAAGGGGTTATCCTTTTATCCTCTCGTAAAGAAACGAAACAACGAAAAGTATTTCTGTAACTATAACAAAAAGGGGTTTTATTAACTCAAGGTTACCTATACCGTTTGGTATAGGTAGAAGAGAGTGGGACGGTGTCCGGCTGAGGAAGAGGAAGAATATAAGAGTTCTTATGCTGCCCATTGGTAGTAGTCGTCAAGTGGCGACGGCGGCAGGAGAGAGAGCATTTCCTCGTTCCTCGCTGGTGGGCGACGGCGGCGGAGAGAGAGCGTTTCCTCCTTCCTCGCTGGTGCTCTCTGCAATGTGTCCAAGCTGGTGCCAGGAGGTCGTCTGGTCTTTTTCCTCGAACCCTAAGGGGACATAAGTAGTCCTTTAAGGAACTAACGATATTACTGCGCCCTGTGATTTGATTGGACAAGCCAGCTCACAGGAACAGTGATTACGCATTCAAAAGTAGTCCCTATTGGTGACTGCTACATAAGGACTTAAATGACCGAGCAATAGTGGAACCTCGGGTCAACATTTTTATTAACTAATTGATGATCTACTAACAGGCGGATCACGCAGTTCGCAACGTTTCTGCAACCCAAGAAAGGCGGCCACTTCCAATTTGATGTGTTCCCGGAATCGAGGTAAGTGTGAAATGCTAACGTTGCGATTCATGATTTTTAGCCATCATCTAGGTGAGGAGAAATTCTCACATAACAACACATTTCAAAGGCTGTGGCTGATACACTTCGTACCACGAATCATTGTTGATGCTACTGAGACTTCAGACTGAATCAATTAAATGACTGGTCAGTATCAAAAAGAATGTGCAGTAATAATGGAAGTAGTGTTTTGGTAGACATTGCCTATGACTGCAATTTTTAATAGGATTCATCTCTACCCCCTTCAGGGTGAAGCGATTCAACAGAAAAATACCCTAACCTGAACATGGAAAGCAGAGCATTAAACACAAAGTAGGAAAACAAGTAGGGGTCAAACCGTATCGGTCGTCTGATGTTATATTATAAGTCCACAACCAATTGGTAAAAAGTTGACAGACTGGTGCATTATATAAAAAAAATCGTTTCCCATTCAAAAGTAATGGCACATTGGTGTGTGACACATTGGTGTGTGACACATTGGTGTGTGACACATTGGTGTGTGACACAAGCGATTTGTTCTAACAGACATGGATAGATCAGTGCTTGATGCAAATATGTGATGATTCTTTGGAAGATGACTCATCTACGGAAAAAGTTAAGATTGTCCCATTATGATGAAGTGTCAGGGTTAGGAGACACTGTCTCCAAGATATCTGTGATGATGAGATCAGGGCAGAGTCATCATCATCAACCGGTTTATTTGTTGAATCAAGCCAAAATTAATCCTCTGATGAGGGTGGGGCCTGATTGTCCAGTCTCGATCTAAGTCTTCCCCTCCATTCTTGTTCTTGGTGAGGCTCGACGGAATCCATACCCAAGGCTCTCCTATCACGTTTGATCACGTCCTCCCAAGACAACTTGGGTCTGTCAGAGGTGGTCTTCTCTGCTGGCATGTTCAACTGTCGGACTTTAGCAATCCAGCTATTGCTGCGTTCAACGTGCCCTAACCAACGCAGTCTGCTCTTCTGCATGACGTCTGCAAGGCTTTCCAAGTTGACCTCACCATACAGATCCATCTGACCATTGCCTTGTTATTACGGTGCAGTTTCTTTAGTGTGTCAGCAGAGACGGCCCAAGTTTCGGAGTCATACACCAGCACACTTCTGACACATGAGGTGTATATACGACCTCTTGTAGCTGCTGGCAGGTCTGTCTGTTAGAATTGGTATTATATATATAGTGAGAAACATGGAGACTTACCTCATTGAACCAAGCAAAATAAGTTATGTGCGTGAAGTACTATGTTAAACCTTTGGATTTAGAACCAGCCAATTGGATTTTTCTTCATGATTATTTGGAGATATTTAAGTTGATGTGCTAAATATTTTGAGAATTGAGTCATGGTTGAAATTTCTAGGAAAGCATCGTAAAAATTGGTTGGATGAAGTTTTCAAATGTGTACGTTTATTGTGTGATTTCTTTTTACATTTGATTTGTCAAGTAAAACAAACAAAAACGCCTGTATTTGAAAGAGAGTGTTAAGAATTATTTGAAAGAGAGTGTTAAGAATTATTTGAAAGAGAGTGTTAAGAATTATTTGAAAGAGAGTGTTGAGAATTATTTGAAAGAGAGTGTTAAGAATTATTTGAAAGAGAGTGTTAAGAATTATTTGAAATAGAGTGTTAAGAATTATTTGAAAGAGAGTGTTGAGAATTATTTGAAAGAGAGTGTTAAGAATTATATGAAAGAGATTGTTAAGAATTATTTAAAAGAGTGCTGAGAATTATTTGAAAGAGAGTGTTGAGAATTATTTGAAAGAGAGTGTTGAGAATTATTTGAAAGAGAGTGTTGAGAATTATTTGAAAGAGAGTGTTGAGAATTATTTGAAAGAGAGTGTTAAGAATTATTTGAAAGAGAGTGTTAAGAATTATTTGAAATAGAGTGTTAAGAATTATTTGAAAGAGAGTGTTAAGAATTATTTAAAAGAGTGTTAAAAATTATTTGAAAGAGTGTTAAGAATTATTTGAAAGAGAGTGTTAAGAATTATTTGAAAGAGAGTGTTAAGAATTATTTGAAAAAGAGTGTTAAGAATTATTTGAAAGAGAGTGTTAAGAATTATTTAAAAGAGAGTGTTGAGAATTATATGAAAGAGAGTGTTAAGAATTATTTAAAAGAGTGTTAAGAATTATTTGAAAGAGTGTTAAGAATTATTTGAAAGAGAGTGTTAAGAATTATTTGAAAGAGAGTGTTGAGAATTATTTGAAAGAGAGTGTTAAGAATTATATGATAGAGATTGTTAAGAATTATTTAAAAGAGTGTTGAGAATTATTTGAAAGAGAGTGTTGAGAATTATTTGAAAGAGAGTGTTGAGAATTATTTGAAAGAGAGTGTTGAGAATTATTTGAAAGAGAGTGTTGAGAATTATTTGAAAGAGAGTGTTAAGAATTATTTGAAAGAGAGTGTTAAGAATTATTTGAAAAAGAGTGTTAAGAATTATTTGAAAGAGAGTGTTAAGAATTATTTGAAAAAGAGTGTTAAGAATTATTTGAAAGAGAGTGTTAAGAATTATTTGAAAGAGAGTGTTAAGAATTATTTGAAAAAGAGTGTTAAGAATTATTTGAAAGAGAGTGTTGAGAATTATTTGAAAGAGAGTGTTGAGAATTATTTGAAAGAGTGTGTTAAGAATTATTTGAAAGAGAGTGTTAAGAATTATTTGAAAGAGAGTGTTAAGAATTATTTAAAAGAGAGTGTTGAGAATTATATGAAAGAGAGTGTTAAGAATTATTTGAAAGAGTGTTAAGAATTATTTGAAAGAGAGTGTTAAGAATTATTTGAAAAAGAGTGTTAAGAATTATTGGTTTCTAATTCATTCTAAGACATAAACAAAAGAAAACTAAAAAAACTTATAAAATATACTAGGATTTCAAACTTTTTTCAGCATCTTTAAAATTTAAAACTTAAAGAAAGAGGCAAAATGCCTTCAAAAAACCATGTGTTAGATGCAGATATTTTTATTAAAAATCAAAATAATTTTTTTTTTAAAATAATTTTGATTTTAATAAAAAATATATGGTTTTTTGAAGGTATTTTGCCTCTTTCTTTAAGTTTTAAATTTTAAAGATGCTTAAAAAAAAGAACTTTCCCAAATTTATATAAACTAGGATTTATTTGTTTAAAAATAATACACCAAATATGCATACATGTCAAAGCATCCTCATACATGTACGAAAAGCAGTTAGGGTTAGGGTTAGACCAAAAAAGAGGAAATGAACTCATGTCGTGGATAAATCAGTCAATGGTTGAATCAACCAAATGGGAGATCACCACAATTATAAAATAAAAAAGCAGACCTTACACATTAATACAAGAGACAGGCAGGGTTACATCAACAGTAACTGAGAATAGAACAATGGAAAATGGTGTGATATAAAAGAACAAGGGGTACACCGTAGAAATTCCACGGTGCTTTCTACACCAATCTGCATCATTTACTGTTAATATTTCTTTTAGGAATAAATGACTCTTTCTTCCGTAAAAATAATTGTCATTGCCAGCTAAATATTGTTTGTATAAATAAAACGAATGTCTATTTATTAAAAATTTTAGCAATTTAATTCCTTTTTAAACAATAACTATTCTGTCTTCTTACCATAAAAATAATTTTCAGCTAAATATCCTTCAAATCAATAAAAACGAATATCACTTTTCGAAATGTATTCATTTAAAATTGTACTATTTTAGTCAATAGGACAACATAATTTGATTTTGGAAGAATTAATTTTAAAATGGGTAAAGTCAGAATTGTTTACCTTAGCGACATCAGATTAATCACAATCTCATTTGTAAAAGGTGATAATATATGTACAAACATGAATTGCCTTAACATATTATATAGACTAGCAGGTCCTTTGTGGAAATTTCATTAATGTATATAATTTACTGTTAATAATAATAATATTCTTTGACATAATAAATGTCTGTCAGAGTGTGACCTTCGTAAAAGGGAAGGCCTTTCCATTGAATCTCGTTTTTCTGCTGATGTCATAGTGGTTGGTGCTAGCCGCCGTCTGATGAGACTTCGAAATACCTGAAATAAACCGCTAGAGAAACAATAAAAGTTCTCTAATGTTTTTTTTATTTTGACTCTCGTGATTAGGATCACAGTATTGAATAATAATTTTTAAAAAATGAAAATTTAAAAAAATCGAAAAAATTAAATAATTTTTGTGGTAAGAAAAATGATATTACTAAGAACAGATTAAACAGTAAAAGAATTTCAAACATTAAACTAAACTATCCAACATTTTTTTTATAAATTTCATTTTTTTTTCTGAATTTATAACTTTATTCTTTGTCTGTATTTAAATTATTTGTTTGAATTTTTTTTTTTTTTAATTTATCGTTTTTCATTTAAACTTATTTATCGTTTGCTAACATTTAAAAAATTAGTCGTTTGTTTTTTTTTATTTAATTATTGTTTGTTTGTTCTCTAAATTCAGAATTAAGTTTTCGCAGTATTTGATTGTATTCTGCTTAAGAACATATATTGTAACCAATAATATTTCCTACACAACAAATAATAGGTTGATATTATTGTAACTTTAAAAAATTATAATCGGCATTGCTTGATTAGAAGTTATTAAAATAAAAACATGCAAATAAAATCGTTTTCAGATTGTTCACAATCAAAAAATAAACGAATTTTTGTCTTTAAACCCCATGAAACATGTTTATTTATTTTAAGGCAGCAATAACACAACTTCATTTTGAATTCGTTTTTTTATTTTTAATTTATCTTCTAATATATAAAATAGAGACGATTTTTCCCCCTGTACCTTCTCGGAGTATAGGAAAATAACCACATGCATCACAGGCTATTAAACTCACCACTATATTACACTTATTCACTCGAGCGTGTTTTAGTAAATTTGTTATTATTTTTTTCTACCTAACACTAAATATTACATTTGGCCCACCATCCACGTCTCTCCGCCAAAACTCCATATAGATGGTAGCAAAGACTTTTCCCCCTAACAATTGTGTACTGTCACTCTACTCATCGACACCAGGAACTAATACACAGTTTAATTTTCGTAAAACACCCGTTCTTATTTATTATTTGTCTGATATTAATTTACTACATAATATAAAGCAATACGCAAAGACTTAATGACCACTTCCGTTCAATCCGATGATTTTCCACGAATATCAGATTACGTTATTTCTAATTCTACCTATGACTTCTATATTTATATTCATTTCGGAATTAAGCGAATGAAATTAACGAACACAGTTCCTGCAACATTTATTCATTCAACATGGCGGCTACAATTTCTTGATCGAATCGACATCCTATTTAATTCAATAAGCGCCAAGATACTCGTACATCCCGATACATTTACATTTTGAAAATCATACACCTTTAACACGCATATTATAGAAACCTTGCCCAAATGCATTTACTTCATCAACAAATTACCTAAACCGTGTCATTGTTGAACATTACATTTGGTCGGCAAAAACTAAATCTTAACATAACACGCATGCCAATAAACAAGCTTAGCTCAATTGGCCTATTTTCACATGTATTTTTAACTTGAAACCGTGGCGCAGTCGTTAAGAAGGGAGGTTTCATGATCGGCATTTTTAGCGTTCGATCCCATTCTACTCTGCCACTTCTTTCTTCTTTTTAAATTTAAAACATTCGCCAACACGGTAGAGGAGGGGGGGAGAACAATAGTCCGTTTCTTTTTTATTCCACGTCATGCAATAAGAAAGTACTTTCTCCCGTGCAACGCCGGGCGACGGGTTCCGCTAGTAATGAATAAAGTTCAGTTTCAGTAAAAATCGAATTGCATTCCTTCGTTTTCTTTTTAAAGTTTTCTAATGCTTTTTTAAAAGCTCTCATTCATTATCGACAGTCTGACTGTTCGGCAGATCTCGCTTGCTTACACCTACTAACATGACGTCAGTTTCCATCGAACAGACCATACTTTTTTTATGCTGGTCACGGTCAACACTATTAAGAAAAAAAATGACCTCTTTCTGTAAGAATAATTATCATTGTCAGCTAAATATTCTTTTAGATAAATAAAATGAATCTCTATTTAAAATTGTAGCAATTTAATTCTTTTTAAAAAATATTCTTTTTCTTCTTACCATAAAAATAATTTACCGCTAACTATTCTTTAAATCAATAAAACGAACGTTAGTTTCTGAAATGTCTTCATTTAAAATTGTACTGTGTTAGTCGATGGGATGACAATTTGATTTTAGATCGATTTATTTTTAAATGGGTAAAGTCAGAATTGTTTACCTTAGTGACATCAGATTAGTGACGAGAATCAAATACGTCCTAAGACGGAGTACTGCCAAATATGGGGAGATGCCACTGAAAGCAGCCTTTCTTGCCTTGACAGAGTCCAAACTCAACTTAGAATGTCCTCTTCTCTTCTCTACAGTCACTCTCTCACAGAAAAGATGTTGCTAGTCTTTCTTTGCTCTACCGTTATTTTCATGGTAGGTGCTCGACTGAGCCCAAATCTATAGCCCCCCCCCCCCCTTGTAAAATATTCACAATAAAAACCCGCCTAGCTACTACCACTGTCAATGATTTCCTTTTCTCCCTCTGCATAACCAAGTCGAAACGAACCTTCCATGGGCAGAGTTTCTTTCCTAGAACTGCCCGTCTGTGGAACAGTGCCGCGAGCCTGCTTTCCTGCAGACTACAAATGTGGTTGTCTTCAAGTCCAATGTAAACAAGTTCTTGTTGAACTGTCCCTTTAAATAATCAATTTCTGCCCTGCAACAACCATCGTGCCAGTGAACACGATGTTGTTTCACCGTCCACCAGTCAAACTCTTTAACCCTTGTCCTCGAGTGGCCTTTGGGTCTTGATAAGCAGTGACCTTGTAAAAATAAAAAATATATATAAATAAATAAAAATAAAAAATTAATCATCTTTGCTGATTGGACAATCTCATTTTTTTTTAAATATGTGTGAAAGGTGATAACGTATGTACGAACATGAAATGCCTTAGCATATTATATAGATACTCATTTTTTTTTTAGCAACTTGAAGGGAGAATCATGAATAAATCTTGCATTTTTGCTGTTTTCTTGATCACTCAATTATCTTAGAGCTTGTAATCAAACTGAAGTGGATAAAAAAAAAAACAAAGAAACCAAAAAAATGTCAGAAAATTATAGAAATTAATGATCTTTTTTCCTTCGGGAATTGAACAAACAGATTTTCATTAACGTCCTAAAAAGACGAATATGTCCAATGGTTGACTGAAGATTTGAATACTAAAGGCGGATAGTCATGAAAAGATTGGTGAGGTATAGTTTGAAAATTATGTAGCAATATAAAGCTTTCTTCACTTTTCCATTCACACATTTTGTCACATCTCACCTCGCCAGCCAACTATTTTCTCTGACTGAATGCTTCTAAGGACATTCAAAAAGGGAAACTCTTAAAAAAACTAAAATAATCAACCTTTAACATGTTAGATGATGGCTGGTCTCTCGTTTATATACTTTATACACGGTTGTTGGAACCCACGTCTTGTCTTCGATCAATTAACAGGACACCAGTCTTCTTTTCGATAAAGGCTTTATTTGCATAAGGAACAAGTTACAGAAATCATTATTACATATATACACACTGATGAAGGCCGAAGAATTGCGACCAAAAATTTTGTTCTACTTTTAAGAAAAACTTTCTCTTTTTTTTTATATATAAGTGACAATTGATATTCCTACACGTCAAAATATAGAAAATAAATAAAAGATATATTAAAATATATACATTTCACATTGATTTTTTTTTTTTTAGTTGAAAAATACTTGTAGTCTGGGGTTTCGAATCGCATGACCGGTAGTGAATAGTCATATCTCTATGCTGATGAGTCCCGGTTTAAGGACGAAACGTATACGTACATAGATAATAAACAATAACAAATATTTATTATTTGTCGCTCCTCGAAAAAGTAGAGCACTGTAATGGTAGTATTAACACAGCATGACATCACTTGCTTTATAATGCATCGTTCCTTCCCTTAAAAAGAAGTAGAATGCCTAGATGTTAAGCCGCCGATAAAGTGTTAAAATTATCGTTTATTCGCTATTTAAAATTGTCCGAGAGGTTAAAGACGTCGGATTTGAATTGAAAAATACTTGTAGTCTGGGGTTTTGAATCGCATGACCGGTAGTGAATAGTTATATCTCTATGCTGATGAGTCCCAGTTTAAGGACGAAACGTATACGTACATAGATAATAAACAATAACAAATATTTATTATATATACATAAATATATATATTTATGTATATATTCCTTGGGTTAATATATAGAGAGAGAAGCTAAGATACAAGATTCAATTCATAACTCGACATCAAGGTCAAGACGAGCAATTGCCTTATGCGATCACTCACTCTGAAAGCTGACAGGAACAGAGGTCATAATACAAGGTGGGGAAATGACATCAGATTCCCAACTTCTACTTATTCATTGGGGTCACTTTCTGAACCCACAGCTGTCAATCATTCCTAGTTTGTCTAACCGATATTCTCTCCATTCTCGAAGAAGGACCTTCATTATCTAACAAATAGACAACAGAGATAAGAAGAAATATAAGCTAAGAGTGTCAATTTACTTATTTTTGACAAAAAAAAAAAAAAAAAAAAAAAAAAAAATGGTAAAATAATGACAAAACAAATAGAAAGCTGAAAAATGTTTATTACGGTTTTGGGAACAAATACAAAAGCTTTAAGAGAAATAACAGTAGATAAATCCAATGTAAAAGACATTTTCTTCAAAAATTTGTCGTCACTTGAAACTTTAGCTGGATTTGCCAACCAGAATTCTTGCATCATTTGCAGCATCCGTTTTGCAATCTTCTTTTAAAGAAAGACATGTTTTACATAGAAACTCAACAAGAGAAAAATAAACGAAAAAAGGTTGGTGTCAATTAATTTTAAAGTTTTTAAGAAAATACATCAAGAAATATTTTGTCTGATCAAAGAAAAAAGAAAATGAATAAATTCATTAACATACGTAAAATATCTTTAATTTGGAAATAAGTTTCAGCGTTGTCATGCCAAATATGCATTTCATAAGTTTCGATATAGAAAAACCGAGGAAAGAATTATTAGGCGAAAAAGAAAAGGAATGTCCAAAGTAAAATGAAATATTAAAATAATTATTTATGTACTGAAATAATGGAGAGAGTGAGAGGGGGATTCTCTTTTATAAATAATGTGAGTTTCTTTGAGGACAGCTTTTCTATAATTGGCCGCTTAGAAATTATTTACAATTCAACATCATTTATCTTTATTTTTCATCCCTGCATCTAAAAGAATTCATTATTCAATATTTTCGTGCCTGATATTTATTTTGCAACTATTTTTTGTTTATTAGTTATAGACAAAGTTGCAATCATAATTTAAAAAAAAAAAAAAAAAAAAAAAAAATAAAAAAATCTATGAATAAACCCTCTTTACAAATCTGATAACTTCAATGAAATCTTCTCTTTTTTTTTTTTAAAAAAGGATGATAGGAGAGGAGTTTTACTAATTCATTTTAAAGTGGAAATATCAATAGACATGATTCTTACCTTTAATTCACAAAGAAAGGAAAATTAAATCATAAAATGTCCGAGATTTTTTTTCTCCGAAGGCAAAATACATTTTCAAATAGAAAATAATTCATTCTTTTATGCCAATAATGAAGCGATAAATCTTGCAATAATTCATAGATTTGCACTTTGAGATTTCAACTTTTTTTTTTTGCACACTTTATTCTTACTTAAACTCGAAAATCACAAAAAGTAAATCGTCTTCAATTTTTATTTCTTCTGGAAAAATGTAGAATCTGTATTTACTGTGGAGGGGGGGGGGGGGATAATGATAAACTAACATATTTAGCCAATTGTTTTGCTAACTTTTGTCATTTATCAGAAAATTCTGTCTTCCAGGCCAAAAACTGCTTTTGAAGTTTCTTTCAAAGAATTCAAACATTTCAAGAAGACAGTGGATGAATCAAAACTTGCTAATCAAACAAGAAATAAATACATCCTTTTCATGGATTCTGTTCTTTTTTCGGGTGGTTCGTTTTGCTTCATAGTTAAGCATTATTTTAGAATATCATGCACCACACACTATCTCCTCTTTTGGTTACATGTGTGGTTACAAATTTCTTCATGTTAGAATAAATAAAAATTTAAAATAAATGAAGGGAAATCATTTTTTTAGTTTTATTTCAATTCATAATGGTGGATTACACACCAAAAGTAAGAAGTTTTCTTTTTCGAGTTAAAATGAAAGCTGGGGGAGAACAGACTTTTTCACAAACAAGACATTCATTCTACAAATTAAGGGATCAATTCATATTAAATGTTCTGTAATATATATATATATATATATATATTTATTTCATGTATATACACTTATAAAATAATATATTCAGTATTTACTTTAACAGTGCTTCATACATAAGTAGAGCTTAGTAGTATGAAAATATACTTATGACAACACAGAAACGTTTATGTTTCATTCCCAGAGGGAACCATCTATGCAATTAGTTGGATTTCGTTCCGGAATGAATCAAAACCGTTTCTATGGAGTTTACTAGCCATAAGGATATGTTCATACTACTATATATTATACAAATTATGAAAAAAAAAAAAAAAAAAAAAAAAAAAAATTAAATTTTTTAAAATGGTCAAAAATTATTTTAAAACAAACCAAAAAAAGTGGTTGTTTCTAATTGCAGCAGTGATTTTAATTTTCTTATCCATTAATTTTTAGTTCAAAAAGATAAATTATGGGATGAAAATTCAAAATTTCTAAAACCAAAAATATTGAAGATAGAAATTTCTTACAATTTTAAGCCATTTTTCCTCCTGTCCCTTTATGAACTTTGACCGTGAAACACATTTAAACAAATCAGTTAGAGTTTCACAGAAAAGGTGCTTCAATTTTCAGAAACTTGAAACAGAAAAAAAAAAATTCTATATCTAAAATCTACAGAAATCAGAATATAAAGCCTTACTGTTCAAATTTATGAAAATTCAGCCTAATGGTATGCACTTTAGGTTTATTATTGAATTTATTTGAAACATTACAAATAAATTTTTTAAAAAAAGGAGAAAATAAATTTTATTAATTTTTTTTTAATAAATTATAATTCTGCTATTGGTCTATACCAGCAAAATTTAAAGATTTTACATTTTTAGTGAAATAAAAAAAAAATTTAATTCTTGCTTTTTTTCTTGAAAGTTCCTGAAATTATTCATTAAATAAGTTTGATTTGTTTAACAAGAGGATTTAAATTTGGTATGGACAACTAATACATTATTTCATGTCCTTTAGATATTTACAGATTATTAACCTTACCAAAAAAAAAAAAGGCTAAAATCTGCTTTGACAGTTCTTAAAGATTTTGATTCACCTCACAAACTTATTAGGCTTTTTTTTGTTTGTTTTGTTTTTAATTTTATTTTGTTTTCAACAAATAACATTCGGGGAAAATTTTTAATTATTGCTATATTTTTACTTTTCTAAAGAAACATATCTAGATTTAAAAATCTACGAGAAAAAGTTTTTAGTTTCAGAATTTGAAAAGAAAACAAAAATTATTTTTAAATTTGAAGATTTTAATGAAAGAATTTGAAAATCAAATCCAAATTGGAAAGCCATAAAATGCGTTTTCTTTTTTCTGATCCGATTCAAATTTACCGATAAAATAAGATTTGTATTATTCAGACTACTGTTCTCATCTGAGATGGTATTTTCAGAAGTAATCCAAATAATACAAATAATTAATTCTCATCTCAAAAATTCTGAAACGTAAAATAAGATTTATCAAAAATAAATAAAAGTTGATTTTCTTTACAATTTTGATTTTCTTAAAATTTGGATGGCTACTTCGATCATTTTTGATGGAAATGATAGAAAGAAGATTTATTGTCGACCAAAAACTATTTGTTTAGATTTCACAGAAACAATGAGAGATTCTTCCTTTCAATCATTCTGTTAAGAGATGGGAACATTATGTCTAAAATTAGTAGAAATATTTCAGCTGTGATCAGGTATCGAAGACATAACGATAGAAAGAAGCGATAAAACGTGCAAGAAAGCAAATACGCTTGTGTGATCAATAGAAATTAACAATTCTATCTCGCATTCTCTTAACCATTTTGGTGAGGTAGCACCAACCGATAATCTCAAATCCCTCCAGTAGATAGAATGTAACAAGAAAAACTTATCAGCCAACTCATATAAAAGAAATTGATTTAAGGGATGAAAAACATGAGGGCCAACTGTTTTTAATAATAAACTACAACAGGTTGAAATCAAATTACAAAAATCAGGTGGGTTGATGAATTTTTACCTGTGACTATAGGCGAATAGCAATCAGAGACAAAACCAAGCAAATATGTTTTTTTTTACAACTTAGGTGAATGTTGTTGTTAGCTGAGAGGTCATTTGGTGCATTAATGTCATGACTCCTACAAGGTAAATATGCAGATTACCAGAGAGATTAAAATGTTTGTGTATGTCAGCCATAGTGACTGTATTCCTTATAAGCAGAATTTCACGTCAAGTATTTTGTTTTTCTAAGAGGATGAATGGTTTGTCAAAATAAAAAATAAATTAATTGATAAAAATCGAATTCGACATCATCCATTTTCTTGGCTCGATTTTTATCTTGTTTAACGCTTTGTTTTTAAATTTATTTTTAGGATATAAAAACCAAAATAAATAGAGGGAGACAAAATATGGCACCTTTCATTTTGAGAGTTGGAATTGGGTAGAATCTGTTCATTTCAAAATGAAAAGAAGTGCAGAATTGGTCAGCAAAACTAGAATTTAGCGTGCATCCCCAAATGATGAAAGGCGGTGTCATGGTTGAATATACAGACAACGTGTGGGGGGAAATCAAAGACGTTTCTGCCAGAGAGAGCACCAACAAAAGAAAGAGGGAGCAGCTTCACACACTTCATCTGATGAAAACCAAAAAATTAGCAGTTAGACCAAAGAAGAAAAAGCACCAATGACAAACAGCAACAACAATCCACCCTCGTGTTATATATCTGCTGTCTTTTCACGCGGGTGGAGGGTTAGGGTTAGGGTGGGTGGGTCTAGGTTGTGGGGCTGACTACAGTAAACAGCAGTAACCCTAACACTGCATCTGCTTTCGAGAATGTGACAAGATCCATTTCAGCCACCCTCTCTCCAACATCCAGTCTCTCACGCCACTTGCTCGTATTTTGCCTTATTGATACTCTTTGCCAAGCAACAGGCAAGAATTGCTCCAAGGAGCTGAAATAAATAAATAAATAAATTAAAGTAACACAAAGTAATCAATATACTTTCAAAGAAACAGTATTTAAATATTGCATATTTCAAGTTTTATCTATAAAATAAAAGTGAGCATACGTGTGTCTGGCTCGCTTGAATAATCATGTATGCCAATTTAATTGTTATGAGAAAAAAGTGGACGCTTAATCTTAAAAATAACTGATAATAATGAAACTGAAAGTAAAGAATTTCTTCCACTTTTAATATAGACACAAAAATAGTTTTGTGGTAGTAGTAGTAGCGTTATATGTAATAATTTGTCAAGAATCTTTTCCAGTTGTCAGAGAAAGCGAGAGAGGGTGTGATAGAGAGGGCAATGTAGGGAGAGAAGATAATAATTTTAATAGAAAGATGTTACACATTTTTAAACCCCGTTTTGTTGTCCATGGCCTGGACAACGCCGGGTAGCTGTGCTAGTTAATAATAAAAGTAAATTTTATCTTATGTAACTTGATTGACACTCAAACTGAAACAAATCACATGAAAGCATGTCAATACTGCAGTGTAAAAGCCATGGAAATAAATCCGTGCTCGATGGAAGTAACACAAAAAAAAGGAAAGAGCTTTATCTGACGTATTGTTGCAAGTAACAAGTGACATGCTCGCAAGATCAAATTGTCAGCATTTGATGCACTGAATAACTATAAGACATTTTAACTGCATCTTATGACGGTAGTTGATGGGGTGTGAAATATCTCCAGCTAAAATTGTAAAATGTTGTTTGCAGATATTTAATTACTCGTGGTCGAGTAACTGTCCGTAAGCTAATACTGTTGCATAAACTGGAATAAGATGAAATACATCCGAAACATTAACGCTAAATATGCATCGAATAAAAACAATTTAAAACTTACATTTACAACCCGTGATTCAAAGGATACACATGAATTTAATATTAGCATTTATCAATGCATCTGTGGTCAGATCTCAAAGTCTCTCACGTATCTATAGGCCAAAAGCTGAAAATGGACAAGGGGAATAACTCAATTCAATCAATTTGAAGAGTTTTTGCCCCTTTTATCATTTGTTGAAGAAACCAAACCTGTAACAGACATTTTCTAATTGGTAGACGGTTTGCTTAACTGGCCTTGCTAGTCTATAAATGATTCATTGTCTCGACTTTTACAGAAATTACATTATTTCTGTAAAACTTAAAATGCAAGCTGCAAACATCTTTCAAGAATCCTCATAGGAAAATTAAAACGAATAATTTCGAAAATTCTTGGCCTTTTGGCTAAGATCAAAGTGTAGTATCTGTTCTGATGGATACTGCACCCCATAGACTGGTATTGTCTTGGCCTTCGGGGCTTGATTTACGCCGGTCTATGGGTCTGTCCTATGCAGTTCTAGGAGGTCCACCCTCCCAGGCTTTGCTTCCCCTCTTTGGGGAGGAGTAAGTTTATTGCTTACTGCCTGAGGCGCCCCTACCGGGGAATGCTGACGAGGCTTCCCAGGCAATTTTTAAACCCCACTTTCCCGACCCTACCTTGGGTCACATCTTATTGTGGGAGTAAGATAAAAACTGGCCTTGTGCCTAACTCCTGGAGAGGAGTAAATCAATACTACACGTTTTCATTAGCAACAAGTCATTCCACTCTAACCGTATATAAGGTATCCCAAACCAAAATGTTATTTTCATTATATCTAAAATAAAAATGTATGTGGACACAAATCTTTGCAAAACATAAACAATGGTACCAAAGTTATTTTAGTAGTTCAATTAGCCACGGAATTATGACCGTTAGTGGAAATTAGAAAATTTGTGTGATATTGATCTAGAAGCCAATTTTCACGGTGTATAACTAAAAATGTAGGCTTCAAACAAGTAAAACATTCTTACAAATGGGAAAATGTCATCTTGTAGTAAATGAAAATTAATCACTCGGAACCACAACTTTGGCTGTTCATATAAGTTTCAATTCAACAGCTAATGCATTGACTTTTCTTAATATGATTCATAGCATATTAGAGATCAGGCTAGATGCTTCTTAATAGTAAATCAATAAAAAAAATACTCAGATTTGGACCATGTAAAAACAGAATTTGATAATAGGACAAAAATGGATAAAAAAATAAGTCAAAAGTATACATTACTGAACTTGCTGTAAAACTATTCATTGGAGGTACAATCTTGAAACTTTGCAAATTTACTATATTTTGGGATGAGCAATTCAAAAACTAAGTTTGTTTTTTTCTGTATTAGTGAAGATTTTTGTCATAGATATATTTTAACTTGGATCAATTTATTCAGTTAACTAAAAAAAAAAGGGCAACCAACAACAAAATTTAGAAATTTGTTATACAAAAGGAATCATAAGTCATCTTTTTAAGAAAATACTAATTGTAAAGCTTTAAATTCAAAAATTTGAAAGGAGTAGAAATAATTTTATTTTAACTGACAGAACATCTATGCAGATTTAATTGTCCCCCTACAGTTCTTCTGCTTACTGATTTGTAGTGAGAACCTTTTAATACACTTCTGCTATAATAAATACATCTGGAACATTCCAAATCCTACCATCACTTAAAATTGGCATTACATTAAAATCCCATCTATATACAAATGTTGACTCCACCTGTGCAATATCATCTGACAAAGGCGATTGGAAATAATCATTTCTGCCTTTGGTTTGAGTTAAAATGTGATTACTGCACTGGGTGGAGATATAAAAATAAAAGTTGGTGTCATAATATACAGCAACCCATTGTCCTTGGCGTTGGTAAGTAAAAATATCCGGAGATGGTTCTTTATTAGAACTTAGGAAATTATTTAAATGTTCAGCAGATTCATTGAGTGGCTTTTCTCCCTTCTTTTATTGATTTAGAGGTGGAGATTAATTGATTGGCGTTATTCTTACCAAGTTGTCACAGAGCAGTTTCCGGCTGAACTTTAATTCCACTGGTGTTGATCTTGAAACCTAAGACAACATTGAAATATCCCAATTGGTCTTATAGCGCTTCTAAGCCACTTCTTGAAACCAGTTTTATGTCTTTAACTGACTTTACAGGATCACCATGTTTGGTAACAGAATTGATCGATGATTCTCCATTTCTCAGCAGCAGCTTGACACTCCTTTTTCTCATTTTGCCTTTCATTTTTTATAATGTTTTCTTGGATGCAACAACTTCTTGTTGGGTGTGTCTTTGTCGAAGATGTTTTGCATATTTTCTTGAGATGCTAACAATGGACCGGTTCTCGGTTAATGAAATTCCTCCCAACCAAGTTGCTGCTTGGTTGGCGCTTCAGCATATTTGAGGTTGATCGATCGTGTAGCGATGCATGTCGTTTTGTTTGCATGCTAAAATCTAAATCTCCAAAGACACATTCACTTGGCAGATTTGTTAGAGGGCAACTCTTCAAAGCAGCTCTTGTCACCTGATCCACATCTCTTCCAAAATGGCAACTAGTGCTTTATGACAATGAGGAACTTGCCGAGTTTTTTCTGCTAACATTTGATTTACTTTTCTATCTACCTGTATAAGTTTCAAGTGTCAATGCTGATTGTAACATTTATTATCTATGAATTTGCTATCGTCACTTTTAATCTATCGTTAGTCATCTTCCAAGATTACATTCGACTTTTTTGGAAGTTGGTTGCTAACTTAAGATTTTTCTTTTTAAATACAACCAAAAATTTTCAAGCGTGATGTATGTACAATGAATGCTATGGAAAAAGACAAAAGAAGGTACGCCGTTCCGAATGTTACAGAATGCTTTAAAAAAAATTTTTTTTTAATGTTTAAAAAAGAAAAAAGTTAAGTTTAAACTCGTCTGGTTCTAAAAAAAAGGGTGCTCTTTCTTTTGTTCTAATTGCATAAAAAGGTCGTCGTTTCTCGTGTTAGCTTACAATTTTATATCATTAAAGTCGCCTGGTTCTAAAAAAAGGTAAGTTTCACAAGTCATTCTTAATATGGAGAGGGGGGGGGGGGTCTTCGGTAACATTCGGAACGGCATACTTTCTTTCGTATTTTTCCATTCGTTTTCGTAGCATTCATTGTACATACATCACACCTGAAAATTTTTGGTTATATTTTGTGAAATAGTGCCCTTTTTTCCTGGTATAAACTTTCTCTTTACCTTTACGAGCTTTCTTCAGCATGAAATTGCAAATAACCGGTTTGTGTTTTATCACGATTTCTTCACAGGTATTAATTTCACATCACTCAAGAGCTTTTTGTCCTTTTTCCTAACCAGCAAATAATCTACCTGAGTCTTTACTGTACCAGATTCATATGTAATTCCTAAAAGATTTTATCAAACATGTCCATTGCAAGATCAAATTCTAAAATTCTTTCACCATATCCATTTTCTTCATGCATACCCTCAAAATCAGGGATCTTTCTAACATGACAATTCAAATCTGCCACAGTAAATACATCCTTCTCATCAACCTTACTAGTTACCGCAATAAGCCCTTCATAAAACTCATCTTTCGCAATTTCACTTAAGTCACATTATGGTACATAAACATATATAGCTGTAAAAATCCTCTCACCAACCAGCAAACTACATCGAAATTTTCAGAAATGTTTCATCCATGATTTTAAATAATGTCTTTCATGTTCGATACAGATAGAATATAATCCGTTATTATAATTGGTATATAAATAAAATAAAAAAATTTTTTTTTTATAGATCATACCTGGAAAAAGGAGATTCCCAATGCCACACCTCCAATAAGTCCAAGGTTACCATCCATGAAGTCCACAACCTTCCGATAACAACCCTGGAAAAAATAAACCAATATTTAAACTCATATTTATCGTAAATATTTGGGGGTAATTTTCTTATGTCGCTTATTGTTTACAATAAAAAAAATTTTTTGATTTTTTTTTACATTATTCTGAAATCTTATTTAGTACTAAAAATCATGATTTATGTCATTTTCTTGAGTAAAAAACAATACTTAACGAATGTCAGGAGTTTACTGTATTTAACCTAATATACATTCATTAAGAAATTACTCGGGGAAATTCGTTTTATTTTCTAAAAGTCAAAGGCGTAAATCAAGGGACATAATTCATCATGAATTAATTTCCAAATATCTAATTATTATCTACGGTTAAAATAGATTCTTTTGACATAAGTTTCCTTTGAAATAAGAAATCAATCAATAATGAATTATGTCATAGAATCTATTTTAACTGTAGTTTAAAGATATTTAGAAATTAAGACATGATGTTCCTTGATTTACTTCTGACTTTTCGTAAGCAAAATAAATTTCCATGAAACAAAAAGGGTAATTTCCTAATGTATTTCTATGCTCGACGACAAAGATACTGCTGATATTGTCTTTTCGGACTTTGTCAAGGCCTTTCACTGTCAATTACCGCTTACTTTTATATAAACCCAACACCCTCAAAGATGAATCGGTTATAAAGTGGATAAGATCCTTTCTTGGTGATCGTACATACAGGGTTCAGATAAATAGTCTGTCATCTGAAATGGATGCTTGCAGTGGTGTTTCTCAAGGCTCTGTGCTGGGTCATATTCTCTTTCTACTTTATATAAACATGCCGGAAGTGACTAGGGGAAACATGCTCCTATTTGCAGATGACAATCTCAAATCTGGCCTTCAACGTGCCTGGAAATGATCCATTGAATGGAAGTTAGACCTTAATGTCGATAAATGCTGCCATATTGCAGTGAGATCTCTTGACTCGACTCTTACTCTCGGTGATGACACGGCTCTGCTCAAGGAGATGAACGAGACAAAAGATCTTGGCCTTCTGGTCGACTCGTCCTTCAAGCCATCTAAACGTTGCATTCAGGCTGCAAACAAAGCAAGAGCATTCTATTTCTCATTCGACGTTCTTTCTACAAACTCAATCCTCAAATATTCCTCCTACTTTATATCTCCCCCGTCAGACCACTGTTAGAGTATGGTGTCCAGGCCTCTGGTCCACATCTAATACATGATATCCAGCATCTGGAAAAAGTTCAAAGACTGGCTACTCGAATGGTGCAGGGTCTATGGGATCTGCCCTATGAAAGCCGATTCAAGAAACTTAACCTTTTCTCCCTTGAGCGATTACGTGGTGATCTCATTTTGGCTTACAATCTCCTCAATGGTCATTACGCTTTACCTCAGGACCTATTATTCATTCCTGTACCAGAAAGAGGTCTATGCAAACACCACAAAAAACTATTTCATCGCCGACTTTGATTGAAACGGAGGAGGGTCACCTTCTCAATCAAAATCTCTGGACATTGTAATAGTCTCCCAAGAGCAGGAATAAATGCACCAACAACACAGCAATTCAATGTGAATTTTGACAGATGCTGGGCTACTGTAGCCTCTCCAATGTAAATTTCTACCACTTTTTCCCTACATGGCAACTGAAACATGCTTGTTTTATTTTTGCCAAATTAATTGAATTGAATACCGTAAACACATAACATTCGTTAAGTATTATTTTTAATAAAGAAAATAACAAATAAAGTTGCTTGGGAGTCATGGCAAAAAAAAGAAAAGAAAAAGAAAAAAGAAGTCCCCCCCCCTCAAAAAAAAAACACACTTCATTGTAAATAATATTATTCAACTTTTAATCCCAAGATAATAGATTAAAAGTAAATAGTACTTTTCAATATTTTCCTTCAAATTTTTTTTTTCTTAATTAATATTGTAGAGAATCCTGGGCATCAGGAGCTAGATGAGATGGCAATTGGGATATAATATTAAAATTAGGCTTCAAAGAAAAAAGATCTCAATTATAAAAATAGATTAGGTCTAAAACATCTAAAACACAATTAGATTTGTTTCTTTTAATAAATCAATATACTTTTAGAACAAACTGCCTCATCAGATTAATGTAGCTCTAATGCAAATCATTTGATAAATAAACTAGAGGAATTAAAAAATAGTAGTGAAATAAAAAAAATGAATATAGAGGGATATTTTTAGGGTCTATCTGATGAAATATTTAAAAGAATTTGATCTGTATATATATATATATTTTGTAAGATTTAAGCTGACACGAGATTAATTAGTTAAAACAAGAGATGCCCAAAGAGGAATAACAATATAGTTTTGTGTGAGGATTTCTGAAATCTTTTGCTTTAAAATACAGCATATTTTAATTTTACAATTTAATTTGTAAGTGATACACATGATAAAATAACATCTATTATAATAATACATTAAAAAAACAAACAGACAAATGGTGGCTTTATAGGATACTGGCTGGTGTAAGAAGTTTTCTAGCCTAGTAGAGGGAGCCTACCTTTTTTTGAGGCAGACTTGGCATTTTCTACGTACTTATTACACTTCATGTTACCCGAGAGTGTCAGGCCGAGGAGTTTAAACAAACTCTCGGAAGAGTGCTACTGGCTATGGCAATCGGTGGTTGGAAAGGTTTCCTATAGTTGTTAAAGGAAAAGAGCTTTGTCTTGGTAGAATTGAATGTGACAGACTGGAGGTCATTTTCCAACAATTCAGCTATTGTGTCCTCATGATGTGAATAGAGCGTCGTGTCATCAGCAAATACACCCAAAAACATTTACATTCTATAGCAAATTTTAACACTTGGTCATTAATTTTTCAGAAATGAAAACCAAAAATGATAACATAAAAATTACATTTCTATCAGTAAAAGTGTAGGGTACAAAATAATAATCTTATATATAAAGTAAAGCAAGATGTTCCCCTATTTTATTGAATGGTATAGCTTCATAAACACAACGCAACATTTCTTCTCAATATGTAAGATAGTGCACATATTGTTTTGTATTCTGATGAAAAAAAAAAAAATTTTTTGTGTACATTTAATCCGAACAACAGTTTTTGTGTTTATTAGTAATGTCATAAGAGATAGTCCGAGGAGATTTTCCCTGTCAGTCACAAGTCTGGGATTTTACTGCTAGAAAGGTCTGTTATAGATTCCTTAGATGGCCAGGGGGGGAAAAAAGTGTGTGTGTGGGGGGAGGGGGGTCAACTTCTTTTACTCTGAAATGTCAATCAGTTTTCAACCATTTGTTTCCAACCAACAAAATGAAAATGTTAAAACGCTGTTATTAACTTTGGAATTAATCTTACTTGTTCAAAAATCTCAGTAGAATTATCCGTAGAAATTTGGTTGTCACATTTGTCTTCTACTTTACAACAACTTGGCGGCACTCGCCCCGAGTGTTCCCTCCCCCATGGTGTTTTCTGCCAATCTTTGTAACTAGAGATCCCACAGCAATCCAGCTGAAAAATACAAAGCAGACATTAAAATACAAATCTTCATAAATGAATTTCTATGCCATAGGGAAATTGCTCAACTGTATCAATATCCAATGAGAAAAGAAAGTTGAAATCACAGGAGGCTGACATAACAAAAACAAAAAAGGCTTGTACAGATATGGCTTATTTGTAATCTCTCTCTCATATATATATATATATATATATATATATATATATATATATGTCACTTTCCCTCTCCAGTCCTCACGGTTCTAATTGTCTCCGAATTCCACTCTGTATGGTCCTGTCTAATCACTCGCTTTCAAGTTTTCTTTGGTGTAACGGACAGAGTTAATCCCCCTCGCCATAAACAACAAAAAATAGCCTGTGCCATGCACGAAATGTTGGGAGGGAAATTTGTATAGCATCCAGGTGAACTGATAAAGAGTTGAGAATGAAAACAGAAGGAAAGAAAAATGGGAGAGCGGCAGGAACGTCTGTTTATTGGTAGAAGATTGTCCTGGATTTTTTGTTTTGTTTGTATGTTGCTTTCTTACAAGCTATCTCGGCGTCATGATGGCAAATTAGATTGATCTGAAACTTATACCAGAGTTCAGTGGTTCGAACCCCAGCCAATCCATAATTGAATGGATTGAGAAGGCTGAGCTTGTGTGCCGGCTGTTCTCTGTAAAGAAGATAGAATGCATAATTCCTATGTGTTTGACAGGCAGCGCCTTTGTGGTGTACCAACAATTGAGTGAAGAAAAAAAAGGGGGATTATGCCTCCATAAAGGAAGCTTTATTTACAACGTTCGTCCTGCAGCGTATGCACAATTTGCGACAGGCCGCACGCACCCGGGTGAAACCGTAGATATTTTTCTGGCGGATTTGCGAAAGCTTTCTGCAATATTCAATGGTATGATGAATCGAGGTCTCAAAGCAGCCTTTGTCCATGGGTTGCCCGACAGCTCCTACAAGCTTCTTCCCCAAAGAGCATTTCTCAGCTTATGGTTCAAGCGAGAGTTATATTGAAAGATGACTCATCTGTACCCGCATTAATTACGGAAAAGCTAGACAGAGAACACCAGGATAAGGTGTTTCAAATGCGATAGCTTGGGATTGTCTAGCTTAGCGCGACAGACGGAGAGCTCGAGACACCCAACTGTGGAGAAATGGTGCACGTTGTTACTGATGTGAAGGACTAAGCCACACATCTCTGGATTGCCCAGGAAAAGGTTTAGGGGACGACAGCTATGCGCCAGCTTCTTCCCAGACAAGATGTTAACTCGGCGCTGCCAATTGTAAAAATAGCTGTGAACGGGAAAGAGTGCATTGCACTAGTTCATTCTGGCTGCTCCTGCACCAGAGTGAGCAAAAAAGTGTACCAGACGTGGCAAAAGCAGACCATCAGGATGGTTTTATTGGTGGGAGAACGCAGACATGTGGAGTTGGGTCTGTTAGTCTCCAACTGGAGAGTGGGCCTGCGGTTGTAATTGAGGTCCTGGTAATGGTGGGGAACCCGCTTGGGTTCGACATCTTGATGGGGATAGATGCGATAAAAGCTCAAGGCAGAGTACCCATCTTGAAGTCTGGAGAGGTTCAATTACTTGACGAGCCAGTTTCTGTTTGTGCAGCTGCGTCAGCCCTTATCATTGAAGAACCCAATTTTCGGGTAGAGTTTGACCAACAATGAAATGAATGGACTGCGACATGGTAAGAGGCGGAAAGCTAGACTCCTGACAAGCTGAAAAAATATGTCTGAGTATTTAATGCTGGCAACAGTCAGGAAACTATTTGAGGTAGAAGTACAGCGATGGATTCAAAAAAAGTCTTACACCCTATGATGAGCAAAAGCTGGAGCCCCAAAAGGGCTGCTCCGTTTATGGTTGTCGCCCAGCAAAATAAATCAAAAGTGTACCCTGTAATGGACTACCGGGAATTAAACCTCTATGTGGATGCATATACTGCAGACGCTGATGTTTGCACCAGCAAACTGATGGAATGGAGATGGCAAGGATCAAATGTAGTGTTGTTGGATTTCCCATCTGCTTATCTTCAAGTGTGCATTGGTGAGTCATTTTGACCCTACCAGACCGTTGTTTTTCAAGGTAGAAGGTACTGCTTAACGAGGTTAGGATTTGGTCTGAATGTGGCTCCACAAATAATGAAGTCCATTGTGAATGCAGTCTCATCCCAAGACAGCAACATCAAGAAGGCAACCTCGACTTACATCGATGATGTGTATGTGGATGACAGTGTCGAATCCGCAACCAGTGTTGCCGAACATTTGTCACGTTTTGAACTGGTCAGCAAAACTCTGGGGCGACTGAAGGATACATCCCGGGTGCTTGGTTTGACTGTCTGGGTAGTAGATGATGCCCTTTTTTTGGAAATGTGGGAATGAACTGCTGGACGTCCCAGACACTATTACCAGTAGAACGGTGTTCTCTTTCTGCGGAAAGCTTGTTGGGCATCACCCAGTGTGCGGCTGGCTGCGAGTAGCGACTAGTGTCATCAAGCAAAGGGCAAGTACAGAGACAGAAGGATGGGACAATCAAACCGAGGATGTCTCATCAAGACGTATGCTAACCGAGACTGTTAATAGAGTGAGTCAGGCTGACCCATCAAAAGTAAATGGTGCGTCAATGGCGACGAGCTTGACGTGTGGGTTGACGCAATTTCCTTGGCCACCGGGGTCCTGCTCAAATCACATGAGACCGCGATTGAAGATGCATGTTGAATGAGGCCAGAATCAGAAATATGACACATAATCTCGCAGAGTTGGATGCTATTCTAAAAGGAGTAAATCTGGCTATATATTTGGGAGGCCAAATCTTTGCACCTGAAGACCGACTTCTTCTGTGTGCACCGATGGCTTACTAACACGTTGACTAACAAATCCAGAGTGAGCACTAAAGCTTCTAATGAAATGCTTATCAGAAGACGGTTGAAAACTTTTTTAGAACTTGTCAAAGAGTACGCGCTGGTGGTAGACGTTGTGCTTGTCAGGTCAAGTCAAAATGAAGCCGATAAGATCACTAGAGTCCTGCAGAGGTGGATGGAGGCAATGAGGAAGGAAACAGCTTGTGATGCAGATATGTGCCATCGCTAATAACAGCATGGAGCCGAGCCAAATATGACAGATCCATTTGAACAGTGGTCATCCTGGAGTGAAACAAACAACCTACTTTATCAGGAGGATCGCTCCTGGTATGACAAAGGGGGCTGTAAAATCTACAATTGCATCCTGTCGCGAATGTCTTTCTATTGATCTTGCACCAGTACAATGGCAACATGGAACGCTTGAATGATCAAGCATATGGCAAAGGTTGGGTATGGATGTAACTTACTCTGAGGGTGTTTACTACCTAAATTTCATCGATTGCGGGCCTACCAGATTTGCCATATGACGACTCTTGCGGCGAGAGGATTCTGCCATTGTGATACAGTGTCTTAACTGTTTTCTTTGAGAGGGGTCCACCCGAAGAAATCTTGACCGGCAACGGTACAGCTTTTAGCAACAATAGGTTCAAAAAGTTTGCTGAAAGCTGGGGCGTCTGATTGCGTTTCTGGTGTGCATATGCACTGTCAGGAAATGGTATTGGCGAGAGGTCCCATAGATCTATAAAACAGATTTCCACTAGGAAGAGATGCACTGCTGAAGAGGCAGTTTATTGGTACAATATCATTCCGAAAACGATGTCCATAATGCGACGGCTCCCGTGAACGCACTATAAGTATGAAGTCGGGTGAACGGCATCGATGAAGCCTTTCCATTGCGACCATGAAATTTATGAACAGGAGAACGTTGTGCTGGTGGGTGCCCAGCCAAACAGGTGCACGAGTGAATGGAGGACAGGAACAGTGAAGAAAGTGGTGAAACCCCAAACCGTGTGTGTGGCCGGAGTGCCTTGCCATGTAAGAGATCTTCACCTGAGATGGTGAATAACTCAGAAGACAGTGGAAGTGCATCGTCAAGTAATGTCGAATTGTGTGTGTAGGTGATGAATAACGAGGCCGATAACTCAGCTGATGGTGCCTGTAGTCGGTTGAGAGACAGTGACACCAATATCGAAGATCAATGTTTTGGTGAAACAACCTCAATAAGTAACTGAATCAGTTGTGCCACGTCTCCTTAGAAGCCACAGACGAAGGAGGCCACCTCGCAGCTGCTGCATGTGTAATAATGAGAACAAGGGTGAGGGTAATGGACAGAGCCAACCTCCCCGACATTAACAATGAAAAATAGCCTGTGCCATGCATGAAATCTTGGGAAGGAAATTTGCATTGCATCCAGGTGAACTGATAAAAAGGATGGAGAATGAAAACAGAGAAAAACGGGAGAGTGGCAGGAACGTTGCTTTCTTACAACCTTCCTGCAATTCAAGTCATCCATGCTTCTGCAATGGTTTATCGAGGACAATGCATGCTTCACATGACTGTATCAGCATAACCGATTCACATATTTGTTATAAGTAGTAAATATTAATTTTGTATAAAATAAATCAAAATAGCTGGAAAAATGTTTGAATATCATTTAAGTCAGTTATGTGCGAGTTGGTTCTGTGATTATGGAGATAAAAAGACTAATAACTAATGGAAAATAAATGGTAAAATACACATTTATTTGAATGAAAGTTTGGGAAAAGATAAAAATACACAAAAGAACAAATTTATGTTAATCAGAAGACACATCTCAGTTTGGCAAATGGCAAAGATTTCTTATTTGCTCCGTTCAAAGAAAAATAATTGGGGAACAGGACAGACAAGCTTTCCTTAACAAAACAGCTAAAGCCATACAAATTCTTTGCCGTCCTTTCTACATTCGCTCCAGAGAAAACATTGAAAAATCGTATCATCATTCCTTTTATCATCTTACTTCCCTTGGTCAGTGGTCTGACGTTTCTGACAGACTGCAAGCTGTCTCCAAGCTTGGCAGTCTTGGGGATTGATTCTGTTCAAATTCCACTGTCTAAAATTTTTTGTTTTTGGGGGGGGCGTTCAACTTTCTGTTTGAAGTCATAAATTATTCAGGTCCCAAGATATCAGATAATTGTCATTCCAATTACAGATGTTTAAAAACTAGATGGGGAAGACGGAAAATGGGGTAGGGATACAAAGGAAGTGGGGATAGGCAGGAGAGGGAAAAACTGGATTTCAATTAAATAGTAGCAAAAAAGCGGAGGTAATGTTCACAGAAATCTGCCTTTTACAGTAAAAAAAAAAAAAAAATATATTGCCAATTCAGAAAACTCGCATCTGTGATCTAAGCAGAGTTATGGCTCTTACACCCGTATTCTTGGTCACAGAATTGCGTGTCACTACTAGTATTGTAGAAAGTGCATGCACCTAAAATATGTGAGTGCGCAGTCACTTCAATTGTCAAGGATTGAAAAAAAACAAAAAAAAACACAGACACTAAATATGCTAAAATATTTTTCCGTTTATCCAAATAGAATTTTCAGCAGAAAAAAAAGCAATATTCTTTTTAGTGAAGAGAAAATCAGCTACAAATAGAATCAACTTTAACTTCTTTGATGATTTTCTATAAACGAAGCAACTGAAGTTGTAAATGTAAATGAACACATTTTTAAACAAAGATTTTTTCATCAAAACGAAAAAAAAGAATTTAATTCATTCGTAAATAAATCATGAGGAAAAAAAGTATATTACGTTTTTCTGCAAACCTTCGATTGCATTATTTGTCGTTGCATATTCTTTATCACCGTAGTGTTTAAGGGCATTGTGCAGACCATCTTGAAATCCATTTTCCAACTAAAAAAGAAATTTTAAAAATTTTAAAAAGAATTAAAAACTTATTTGCGTTCTTATATGGAAGTATAGTTTAGATTCTTCTAATAAAGTCTTACTTAGCATTAACAATATACAAAAATATAGAGAAATTAGGAATACTATATATATATATATTCCTTTCATTAGTTGAACACTTTATGACAGTTACCTTTAAATAGGATTAATCTTTTGCTGATTTACAGAGTTGTCGACAACAGCCATGTAGGCTAAGACGTTGGAATTTGAGTTTGAAATATAACTCGTGTTTCGGGGTTCGAGTTCGGCGACCAGTGTGAATAATTCTTCCCTACACTGACGACTTCCGTATGGATGAAACGTATTTGTATGTAGATAAAAACAATATATATATATATATATATATATATATATATATATACATATACATATACATATATATATGAAGAGTTTGAGTGCAAAACTTGATAAACACCACTTTTACATTTTTTGAGTTAACACTACCAATCCATTTAGATTTCATCACACTACAACACACAATAATTATTTTTTCACATTTTTATATTTTCCATTTATTTTGCTTTTGAAAATTGGTTTTGTTACAAAACGCGATAAGCGCCATGCTTCACGGTTATAAAATGCAAATTTTATTAATTAAATTCGATTAAAGAGAATATATGGTAGAGTGTAAAGATTTAGTTAAAGTTGATAAAGATTGATAATGAAAGTAGCACCAAGTTTGTTTCAAAAAAATAATGGATAACATGTTAGTGGGTTTGAATTACGCTATGGCGTACTTGGACGATATATTGATGAAGAGCAAGATCGTTGAACAACACATTGAACATGTGAACAAGGTTTTTTTAAAAATTGCTGAATATGGGTTCAAGCTCAGCGAGGATAAATGCGAAGTTTTTATGTCCAAAATAAAATTTTCAGGACAAATTATAGACGCAAAAGGCAGAAGACCCGACCCAGAAAGGTCTAGTGCAATTAAAAATATGCCGCCCCGACAAATGTTGCTGAATTGCAAGCATTTCTAGGTCTTGCTTATTGTTATCAGATATATATAAATAATATGCATGATTTACGTTTTCCGTTGAACGAGTTGTTAAAAAAGATAAAAAATGACAATGGACAGAAAATTGCCAGAGGGCTTTTCAAAAGATTAAAGGTGTGCAGAACTTTTTTTAACCCATTATGACCTAAAATTAGAAACAATTGCGGCTACTGATGCGAGTAATTACGGCATTAGAGCTGTACTACTCCATAAAGACAATTTAAGGGGCACAAAAGCCATTGCTCATGCAAGCAGAGGTTTAATCTCAGCTGAGAAAAACTATAGCCATACTGAGAAGGAAAGTTTATCCATCATTTTCGGGATTAAAAATTTTGCAAATTCATCCATGATCGTAAATTTATTTTACAGACGGATCATCGTCCATTACTTTCGATTTTTGGATCAAAGAAAAGAATCCCAGTTCATACAGTAAATAGATTACAGCGATGAGACACTATTCTGCTAAATTATGATGTCAAAATGGAATATATTATTTAAAGAAGTTACGCCATGCGGACGGCTTGTCCCAATTAATTCCGAAATATTGTGAACCAATGGAAGATATGGTAATCGCATCACTCAAAGCTAAAAGTGAAATAAAAGTAGTACTGGTTAGCACCGTATGTGAACTCCCAGTGACTGTAAGAAATACAAATAAAATCTAAAAGTGATAATTTTATTAAAAACATGATGGATAAAGTGAAGTGCAAACAAAGGAGAAATATAAATTCGCCGATAAGCAATAACTATTCAATTTGTGACGAAATTTTAATGTACGCAGAGCGCGTCGTGATCCCAGTGGTACTACTAAAGAGACTGTTAAAGAATTTTCATTTTGGTCACCAAGGAATGTGCAAAATGAAATTGCTTTATGAGTTCATACGATTTTTGGCCAGGTATGGACCAGGACATTGAGAGGACAGTTAAGAGCTGTAGGGGTTGTGCTCTAGCAGCTAAAGCACCACCAATAATGACTGAAAGTGGACACGCCATGGTCTAGACTACATCTAGATTTTGCTGGACCGCTAAATGGTGCATATTATTTGATTGTAGTGGACAGTTTAACAAAATGGCCAGAGATTCTGAAATGCAAAAAGCCAACATCTGTCATAACAATAAATTTTTTGCATGAACTGTTTGCCATGTTTGGATTACTTGATGAAATTGTCACAGATAATGGGACCCAATTCACCTCAGGAGAGTTTAACGTTTTGCAAAAACTTTGCATAAAGGTTTGTAGATGCCTTTAAAAGGGCTTTAAGAAAAGTTGGAGGTGAAGTAAAAAGTGAATTAAACGACGAATGGAAGATCCAACAATTCTTAAGGGTTTACAGGGTCACTCCGAACAGAAACATTACGGCAAACATGTCACTGGCAGATATGATGTTCGCAAGAAAAATTAAGACCATTTTTGACAAATTGTTGCCAGTGAAGAAAAAACATTTTGAAAACACTGATGGTAAGACGAGACATTTTAATGTTGGTAAAAAAGTGTTTTTTAAGGATTACAGAAAGGGTAAAATGTTCTGGCAAGACGGTATTGTCACCAGGAGAATCGGACGCCTGATATACATGGTTCGGGGTCCGAAATGAGTAAACAAGTGTCATGTAAACCAGTTGAGACGCAGATACATGGAAAAATAAAGCTAACATGAGGAACCAATGTTTTTGATGTACCGATTCCTGGAAACCTTACTACTACTCTTGCTACTAAAGTAAGACGTTCAACGAAAAGAAAGAGAAATTCAACAGAACGTCTAGATATTGACCCAAAGAGGAAAAGACATATTTCCAGGAAGAAATAAATCTTAAGGGAGAGATGTTGTGGACTGATCCGGTTTCCCCCATAATGACAGGATGGATTCGTCAGGTCACTATGAAGTCGACACCTTTTCCCTTACCAAGGAAAACCGCTTAGCATGTCTGCCTAGAGCTTGTAATGGTGACCAACTCATTGTAATTAAGTATTCTTAATACAATTCCTATTGCTTTCAATTCCTGTCTTGGTTTCTTATATTACTTATTGTTATTCTTACAATATAAGTTTTGCACGCGAACTCTTCATATATATATATAAAGCAGTACTCCTGTCTGCTTGATACATACTCCTACTAGGGTTTTGAAGATCAACCCCTATAATCATATATTCCAAAACTACATTACTAAGTATACTTGGATACGTCTATTTCATATTTATCAAATGGGACACATTATCGTGAGGTATGTTTCCGTGCTTGAAATTTATAAAAAAGGAAATACATTTTACTTATAACTTGAAAATTATCGAAATTAAAAATACAAATATTAATAAGGAGTTCAAGACTTGAGTAGGATTGCACAGCAGAGGTTCTCATTCACTCTTGCGAAATGCTGAAGGTGTCTCAAATAAAGACGAGAAATTTACCAACATTTTTTTTCAATTATTGTCACCAAATCAATGCTGAATATATTCTTGGTTCCTCCCTTAAAAATTGAATATCATTAAATGTATAAAATACAAATAAAAAAAGTAATATGTTGTTATGGGATGTGTACATAGTTTTTATCTCATTCAATCCCGGTTGATGCAAAGTTTTCCTGCTAGTTCTAAAATATTGCAAAACAGACTCATTTAAAAATGTCTTTTCTTGCAGATTCCGTTATCAGAAAATGCAATCTACGAAAAGAAATCTCTTACCTTGGTTTTGAAGATGAATCCGGTAATGCCAGAACTGAGTTCAATTAGAAACACAACCACCAAAAACACAGAATACTAAAAAGAAAATGGGAGAAAACAAAAATATGACAGAAAACAAAAATATGACAAAACAAAAATATGACAGAAAACAACTGATTTGTAATACAAAAAAATTTTGATTTGGTTTGCAATAAATACTGGAAAAATGACAAAATCATGTTGAAAATTTGAGTATTAAGATATGTTTTTTACGATTGTAAAAAATAGAGCTTAATACTCACATGAAATGAATAATGGAAATAAGTAGATATGTGACAATATTAACTGGCCCTACGAAGGTCGGCGCCCAGCATACACGACTAGTATAAATTGGCCCAGTAGAATATAATATAATTTCTGGTTTGAAATAAGAGTATCAATTTATATTGTCAGAGTGACCTATAGACTTCTTATGTATCCATAAATATTAACCAACATTGGACCTCAAATAAACAAAATTAGCTTGATAAGTAACATTTCTCCACTGAAGATAAACAAGTTCATATATCAATTTATATGATCAGTGACCTCAAAACATCTTCAATCTCAGATAGCATTATCGGAATTGAACCTTGTTGTTTTGAATTGGAAAACAGTGGAAATGTAATATACTTATAATTTGGATAAGGATAAACAATTTTCAAGTTTTATTTATATTGTCAGAGTGATCTATAAACATCTTATGTCTCAATAACATTATCGAAGTTGAACTTTGTTGTTAGATTCACAAGCGATTTCCATATAAAGGAGTTGAAGTTGAGAGAGTTAGTCAGTCGGTGATAGAGAGTCGGCGATAAGCATCAGGTGAGGACTGGCCAGTCGGCGATAAGCAGTGGGTGAGGACTGGCGATAAGCACTGGGAGAAGACAAGCCAGTCGGTGATAAGCATTGGGCGGGGGCTAGCCAGAGTTACACCAAGCAGACCGTGAATTAATCAATGAGAGAAACGGACATAAGAACCCTTCTCTATTCGTCAAAGATATCACACCTATCGGGATACGTGTGTCCTCACCCAAGCTTAGAACAGCACGCCACTGATAGAGGGATAAATTGTCCATCGGTCCAATTACATACCAGAGTGAAATCTACATTATCTGGCCAAGTGACTCAACAAGTGTATATTTTATTTCATTATTCATTATTAAGAATAATTATTTTCTAAGAAAACCACAACGGACTTGATTTCTTCCCTTCAACAGTTCTGCATGAATGACCTTTCATTCCACAGGTATCACGAGTTGCTGATTCCCCCTCAACGGTCACCCACTTATCTAAGCAAACACAACGTGGGGGTGGGTGTGACCTTACGAGAGGCCTCTTCGACAACAGCGGCCTTCTTCGGAGCAGCAACTTTTGTACCAACAGAATCACGTGACTAACCAGCCCAGGAGCGGCCAACTGGTGACGTCACGGGTGGGTAAAAGGCCTTTTTCAGATATGCAATGAAAAATTATAATGAACACGATAAATTCACAAATTTATCTCCGCCTTTTTCACATACAAGTAGTTTTCCTTCCTTTTTGAGGAGATCCGTCCAAAGTATATTTACCTGCCTGCAGGTCAGTTTATAGTGAGGTGAACACCCCCTTCAAATAGGTGTCACTGGATAGGTGCAAAATTTGGTATGACCTATCAACATTCTACAGTGGGTAGAAGATTCAAGTGACTGGAAATAAACCAATCACAAGCAGAAGGAGGTAATGCCTTTGTTTAAAATGAAATGGCTGTAACATGTGTGTATACATATGATGTGCAGTTCATTTCCGGTAGATGGAAATGTTGCAAGATAAACATTTGTTGGAACTCCTTTCATCTCTTTTCTATGAAAATATATAAACAGAAGCTGTCGAGATGATACAACCGACCAGCACGGTATTTCGTATTTACCGTTTGAAAATATTCAAGGCTAAAATATGAACAATTAGATTATGGAGATTTATCATTACTTTTTTTTTTTTTTTTTTTTAGAAGATAAAAGTCATTAATTATTTATAGACTATTGTGCTATTTTTCCTCTTACAAATAGTAGAAATTTTAATAAAATGTAATTTTATTAAGATTTAAACATTTTACACCCGATTTCCTTGGATACGACCGTTTGGTAGTAATAGCACTATACTGAACTGTTTTGAGAAAACAAAGACGGGAAAGGAATGAGATTTTGAAAACAAGTTATAGGTTTTAAATATTTTAAATAATTTATCATTTTAAAATCTTTTTCTTTCAATGTTAAACTTCAAAAGTTATAAATTATATTGTGCTACAATAAAACAAAGCTAATCATTGCCTTCTATTTGACCGGCACATCATTTAAAAAGATGAAAAAAAAAACAACTTTATTATCTTAAAAAGATTTTCAAATTCAAAGTCTGTGGAAATTGAAACATCATGTAAAAGGGCTTCATTTTCAAAACACATTTCATAAAGATTAATTCTTGCAAAACTGACGACATGAAACTTAGAAAAAGTCAAAAATGTAATCCCAAATATTTGCATGTGAACTTATCTGCTTGAATTTATTAAAATAAAAAACCTGAGGCACATATCATGTTGATAAATAGCAAATAAATACATGATACAATCAAAGCTGGCAATGTTTTTCATTGTTTTGTTTTTTATTCTTCCAAAAGATTTTTTTTTTATTGCCGAAGATTTAGATTTGACATTTCTGACAGTTAAATGTTATATATGAATCAATGAACGTTTTACATGATGTATTTAACGTAATGTAAATAAATCGGATCAGTTTTATTTTCTAAAGGAAAATGTAATGCCAAAGAGAATTAAATGTACAAGCATCGAGTTATAATTTACCAAAAAAAGTTGCTTTTAAGACAATCTTTTTCACAACAGAAGAAATGTGGAAAATTATGTCAAACATTTGTAAAAAATTTCAAATTAATTTTTTTTCTTATTTACAAAATTATTTCATTTTAAATAGGATTTTTAAAGTTAAACATTCTATTGTTTGTTTATTAAATTATTAATTGAACCAAATTGTTATAAAACTATGACTAATTTTGTTAATGTTATTTCTCTATTTATGAAGTGATTACATGTAAATAGCTTTTAAAACTTACTTAGCACATGAGTAATTCGCTAAGTAATTTAAAATCAGAAATCATTTTTATTAGACAGTTTAAATACTTCTAAATCCCTTTAAAATTTAAAACAGTCAAGAGATAACTCATTCTTATTTTCAACTATTAAAAGATTAAAAAGGCTGAATTGTTATTTCATGCTATAGGATTTTTGATTTCAATAAATGATTAATAGTAATTTTTTTTTAAATATATTAATTCTATGTGTAAGTCATATAGTGACAATAGAATCAGCCACACACACACAATGTTATAAATACAGAGATTTAAAGAGAAAAAAAAGTGAGAAGTACCACATAAAGCAAAAAGGAGTTGCCCTTGACAGTACAGCAACAGCCGAGGGAGCCAACAAGGACAATAACAGCACCAACTCCAATCAACACATAAGGGACCTCCTTATAATAAAGACTGGACAGTTCCATGTAGATGTATAATTGAACCTTCGTCCATATTCCAATAGCAAGAATCGTGATGCCAGTAATCTGAAAAAGAAAATTTATTTTTAAATATCATAAGTATTCATTCCATTAGAAACAAATAATAAAAGAAATTCAGAAAATAAGATTTCTAACCATTTGTGCTAATCAAATTAAATATTAGTAATATGTTGGCACAAAGGAGAAACATTTGAAAACTGAACCATAATGCACGAATATGTGTTTTAGTTTTAAAATCGATTTTGTTTCTTTTGTTTACATATGTAGACAAGAATTTGCTGTCTATTAAAAAACATTTGATGTTATGGCGTGTATGGTCTGTTTTGTTGAAATGTTTGACTATTTGGGAGTATGGTGTGTTTTGTCTAATAGATAGTCTATGATTATTAAATCTAAAAGATTATTTTGTCTTGCCTATGTATCCACTATTCGGACATTTTGTGTAAAGAGACGTAATATATAACATCAGGGCTATGAAAGGTCCGTCTAGTGTGGTGGTTGTATTTGGATGCGTGTATTTGGGATTGTGACTAAATGTTGACAAATTTAATTTTTTTTTTTAAGGAGGGGAGTAGTGTAGTATCTGTTCTGTTGTCATGAGACCACCCTTCCAAACAATACCTTCTCCTTGGGAAGGGGGAGTGTAGTATATGTTCGTTTGTCATATATACTAGCAAAAGAACTAGTTATGTACTCTGGGTTTCATGGCAACCCATTATTTGGTTTTAATAAACCAGAGTTAACTGGCCTAGTTTTGGTCATGAAACTCAAGGTACATAACTAGTTATTTTCCTTGTACCAAAATTAAATAGATTGGGCTCTGGCTTTGGTAATTGAGCGCTCTGGTCACTTTTTTTAAAAAGAACTCTAAATCTACTATATATATTTATATATATAAACATTTACAAAAGCGACACTGACATGACAATGTTTCAATCTGTAGTCATTAAAAACTACAATCTCAGGCAAAAGGGTCTGTCTTTTCTCTTGTTCATATTTAAGAAAGAAAGGAAAAAAACTGAAAGGTCACATGATCAAATTTAAAATAATATTTAAATAAATCGTTTGTATATCTTCCGTTAAGAAGTTAAAAAAATTAACCTATATTGTTTGAATGAATAAATGCATAATTAATTAAAGTTATTTAATAAATCAATCGGAAAAATAACTAAAACACCTTAAGTTTAAAACTACCTGTGCTCACTGAAGACCTTACCGAACCTCGTGGCTCGCTATGAGTGAGGGAGAAAAGAAGAGGGAGAGTGTGGCTGTCTCACTCTCTCTATCTCCCCTTTTTCTCTTGCCCTCTTTTTGCAGTTTTTTACATTTTCCGTGAAAAATAAAAAACTTTTTTATTAATTAAGTTAATGCCTAATTTATAAATTTTAACAAACTTATTTTTGTATGTTTACAAAGACCTTTTCACTATTTTCATTGACAAATAAATAAATAAAAAATTAGTAGCACTGATCTGTTCAGATTACAAAAAAAAGAAAAATAGAGATTCGTATTTTGGTATGATTGTAGATTAACATCCTCCACTAAACTACTCCCTTCCCCCCAAATATTATTCTACCTTTTTTTAGGCGATCACACGTAAACACCCTGAAAAGTTTGACGGAAAAAAGAAAAAAATTACAATTATTTTAGAATTTGAAGGGGGGAAAACTTTTTGTATATAAATTCAATGTAAAATGATCCCCAGTTTTCGGGCAGTTAACTAAATTCTTTTTTGTTATGGGAATTAAATCCCCCGCATTTTTTTTTTTTTTTTTTTTGTGTGGGAAGCACTACTTTGTTTTTTAAGAGATTACGTGTGGTTTAATAACCTTGCCACTCGGACTTAGGGTTCGTGGTAAAAAAAAATTGTTTCCTAAAAGGATAGAATAGCCCGGAAATTGGGGAACATTTTACATTAAATATATATAAAACTGATCCCCCACTCTAAATTCTAAAATATTTGCTTTTCTTTCTTTTTTTCACGGTGTTAACACGTAATCGCCTAAAAAAAGCAAAATGTCATTTTGTAAGGGGATGTGGGTATTAATTGAGGATGTTAATCTGCAAATTTACCCATATTTAATTTTGTTTAAATCTTTTTTTTTTTTTTAAATTATACGTCCCTTTTTTTATTTTAATTTTAAGCAATTGATTTTAGTTTTGTTTACTTTTCCTGTAAGATTAAATAACTTTAAAATGATCTAATTAAATGCCTTATTTTTATAGGATAAATACAAATATTGAAAGTTTGGATATTATGGTAGATTACCCTAGGGTTAGTTAATCAACAAATTTACCAAAGTTTGTTAAAATTATAGAATTCTCAGAGTAAAAACATTTTAAGTAACGCCCCCTCCCTCCCCATTAATTGCTGCCCGGAGGGCGGGTAGTATTTGCTCGTATATATATATATATATATATATATATATGGCTAGATGATTTAAATACTTCTGTGATATATAATATACAAACATCTGTGAGGTACTTCTGAAATCTCATTTATTTTTTCTGTCTTTATTCTTAATTATTTCCTCCTCAAGTGTAAATAAGCCTTTTACAAAATGGCAAACATATGGAAGACAAGTGCTAAGTAGGAGAGAAAGAAAAATGCTATGATGGCCATTTAAACGAGAGAAAGCGACAAAGAATTGGAACAGCACGTGTGAGGAGAGGATTATTTTGTTTCATTGAAATATGGAGGAAATTAGTCATTCAGCTTGGTTTTAGAAAGAACTTTTTTTGGTTGGTTTTTTAAAGTAGACAAGAAAAAGAAATTAAATCACAGCAGCAAAAGCACAATAAACTGGCAATGTTCATTTGGTGGTTAGCTGAAACAATGTTCATTTGGTGGTTAGCTGAAACAATGTTCATTTGGTGGTTAGCTGAAACAATGTTCATTTGGTGGTTAGCTGAAACAATGTTCATTTGGTGGTTAGCTGAAACAATGTTCATTTGGTGGTTAGCTGAAACAATGTTCATTTGGTGGTTAGCTGAAACAATGTTCATTTGGTGGTTAGCTGAAACAATGTTCATTTGGTGGTTAGCTGAAACAATGTTCATTTGGTGGTTAGCTGAAACAATGTTCATTTGGTGGTTAGCTGAAACAATGTTCATTTGGTGGTTAGCTGAAACAATGTTCATTTGGTGGTTAGCTGAAACAATGTTCATTTGGTGGTTAGCTGAAACAATGTTCATTTGGTGGTTAGCTGAAACAGCAGTGGCACACAACAGTTGTCATCAGCAAAATGGAAGGAATCAAGAGTTGAACAATTAAATGATGGGTTTAAAAAAAGATGTAAAATTTTTGTGGCCAGTTTTTCTTGCTACGGAAAATCAAAAATAGAAAGAAAAAGAATGCAAACAAAAACCATACTTAGCTTTTTTATTAACAAAGAATAAAAAATATACACAGAATATACACTTCCAACCTAAATAACTAGAAGTTGCTAGTTGAAATATAAAGTTGTTTTGTTTTTTAATATAAATGCAAAAGTTTTTTTTTTTCCACCTATCTGAACTATATTAACATAAATACGGCTTATGCTTATTGAATTCTATAATGCAGCATAACATTTTGAAATACTGATTATATATATATATATATATCAAGGGAGGCGCGAGAGCGCTCTATCCCTTAATAGACTTCAAAAATGGCCTATGCTGGAAATCTCATTTCTTTGATCAATCATAACTCAAAAACCAATAAACCAAATTAGTTAAAACTTTGCACAAAATTTTTTTTGATAGGTTCTATAAGTGTGTAGAATTTCAGCATCATTAGTCAAGGCAACCCAGAGATCCAGAAAGGTCGGGAGTGATTTTGTGTTATCCGTGTGTACGTACGTACGTGTGTGCCACCCTGTATCTCATCAACTATTTGATAGATTCAGCTGATTTTTGGCAGAGATAGTGGTTCTAGGGTCTAGTTAATGGCATTTAAATTTCAGTTTACCATATACCTTAGTTCTCCAGAGAATTCCAAAAAACCTTAAAAATGACCATTGTATTGAGACATAGCCTTTACAAAAGTAGTGACATTCCATGATAAATGCCAGTATACTGAAATCATGTGCCCTTAATAGGATTAAGATGAAAATTCATATACACTAAATGTACAAAAGCAAGGAAATTTCCAAATTTTTACACTTTTATTGTCATTAAGGGTATGCGAGCACAACAGGGCTATGTATTTTACTGGTAGGAATTTTTCTTCAGCGCACCTCACACACTTCATTCACTCATGCATAGAGATTTATACTGTAGTGATGTGATAATGAAATGGTTTGGTTGATATGTAGTCATACCCTTAATGACAATAAAAGTGTAAAAATTTGGGAATTTCCTTGCTTTTGTACATTTAGTGTATATGAATTTTCATCTTAACCCTATTAAGGGCATATGATTTCAGTATACTGGTATTATCATGGAATATATATATATATATATATATATATATATATATATATATACATACATACATACATAGGTAGGTAAAATATTAAAAATATAATTTAATATTATTAGAAGTGTCTTTATGTAAAATGAAAGAGCATTGTTGGAAATATTAAAAATAGACATTCATCTAAAGCCCCAGTGCAAGACTCCGGCTCTGCCGTTGAATTCTATCGAATGTCTTGATATTTATACTAGCCGCTTCCAGTATAATTATAACTTAATTTCTCCGATATCACGTGACAATCTCTTGTGGCCTCAAGGACTAAGTGAACGCTTACAGATTCAAGGTGTCTCTGTGAACCAGGTTCGCGCCCTGTGACCATCCGAGATTGTTATTTCCCTGCGCTGATGAGAGCTGTAAGCTTGAAACAACGTTGTGTATATATATATATATATTAGTTGCCCTGTCGACAAAGCCACAAATTTGCCGACTACACCCCCCCCCCCGAAAACGGGGACCACTAGTAGGCTGTGGGTGTCGACCTGTGATGCCGTAGGATGGGATCCTGGTGGCTGAGCCATTCTTCCACTTCGGCCCTTACTAGATGGAAGGTCGGAGAGGCCCGATCCGATTAATCAGTTGGTTACGTCATGTCTTGATATCTAAAAGTTCACCCCAACCGTATTATACGACCCGAGTCTTCAAAAAATCAAAACCGTATTTCTTCTTTTTATTTTTCTCCTCAAATAGATACTACAAGGCGATGGCTGAGGGTCAATCATGTTGAGAATAAAGATTACCAATGCCGAAAGGGAATGTTTTCAAAGAAGTAATGCCTGTCTCTGCCTGCCCCCCCCTCTCTCTCTCTCTCTCTCTCTCAGTAGAATTCCCTTCTAAGAGTAATGTTCTCACTTTCACTGTGAAATTTCCTTCTATGAGCAAGATTGTCTACAAATAAGGTTTTTTGTTTTTTTAAGAGCAATGTATTCTGGTTTTCTAAGAGCAATGTATTCTGGTATTCTAAGAATATAATTACCCTACCTATAGAATTATATTTGACAACTGAGTCGATTCCCAGCTTGGCTGTGGGTATTCTCAAAGAATGTTTTCTGAGAGCAATGTATTCTAGGAATATATTATATCTAGAGAATTATATTTGACAACTTTATTCGGCATTAAATAACCCATAGATGGTGGATATGCCGTAAAACAAATCAAACCAAACCAAACCATATATATTAGTTATCTACAGACAGCTGTTTCGCCATATCACTAATCTTGATTGTGGCTAGATATTGCACGTGTCTTACGCTGAGATGCAAAACCGATTGCATAATCAGTAGTCAGGCTTCTTACTTATGCCCACAACAAAAGTAAAGGAAATTATGTTTATATATTTTTACATTCGCATTACTGACCACCGCGAGTATTCAATTACTAGCAAGAAGACTTGCCTTGGATTAAATGAGGAACTTTAGGTCCTTTTGCAATCAGCCCACAACACCATATTACATTTTTTTTATTTTTACATTTTATACCCCACAATATCATTGTACCTCCTTTGATCAAAATGGAAGATACTAATCTAAGTGGTTAATCTAGCTTTAGAATAGATATGCTAATGGGGAAGGGGAGTTCTATCTCCAAAACCCTGTGAACAAACAGACAGGAACTACAACTTTATATATAGGATATGAATTTTAAATGAAACTTTAAAAGGAAAAAGAGAATAGTATAGAGGAGGTTTGCGTGAATGTTCAAATCAATATAAAGGCGTCGGGCTATCGTTCGTGCAAGTACGTTCCATTTTGTTAGAGATCTTCTAAAGTTTCAAAGGTTCGAGAGCTGTTGAGATACTGTGGTTTCCTTGCCGCTTTCAAAACGGAGATGTGCACAAGACGAGGCTTAGCTTCGATAAGCTCTGCTTCCTCCATAATGAGGTTGTATTTCGATTTGAAGACATTGTTTTAGCGGAACTTGTAGGTAAGCATTATTTTGAGCATTAGGGTTACTGCTTTCCATATTTTACTGGTAAACCTCTCACACTCGCCCTTACATTGATGGTTATATATACGAACAGTCTAGCTCGATGAAATTGCATGCTTATGTAAGAATGTTTTCACTTTTGTTGACAAAGTTGGAACCTCTGTATGAATATACGTACATTGTCATACCAAAAATCACAAATGATGATGGGAGATGAGGAATCTGATCATGATTTGTGACGGTATATCTGGACAAGCAAAGGCAAATGAGAAGCAAGAGAATTTGTTTATCTTAAATAAAATCCGGTGATGAGAAGATAATGTCGAAGGTCATTTGAAATCAATGCCGAGCCATTCAAATAGCATTGTGGCTTTAATAGAAGCAAAGCATCAGGCTAATAAAATCAGTTTGCCTGCTGCACAAATGGCCGATATTCTTAACATCCTCTATAGGGTAAGGAACCTGCCATTCTCTAACAAAATGAAACACTTGCATGATGCCTGAGTGACAAAAGAGTTGTGTAGTTTCCATAAAGTGTCCAACTTATAGCCGAGCAATATGATTTAGATAAAGCACCTGCAGTAACATTATTTTACGCTGGCTGATCCTCCACTTTCAAATTATAGCATACTGTTTGAAATCAAACATGAACGCCACTGACCAGCAGCGTGTAAAGCAAAAGGATGATGCCCTGTCGTATCTCCACCATTAATTTGGCTTCTTTTTTCTATAGAAAAGGGTTTTCGTTTACATCCTATAAAAGAAAGCTATAGGTCTACAACTGGCTGCAATGGTGTGGTCAGAGACATCTATCTCTACAGTGAAAGGTGCAGTCTTATCAATAGAAGACACTAACTTTTCCCCACTACAAATTTCAGACATTCAAATGCACAGACGCCTTGGATAGTGGAAAGTTTTGGGTTTGTACGAGAGGGGGGTATAATTAGTAATTCACTGTGAATAGTAAAATATCCAAATTCATAAATTGCGGAAGTTCTTTAAGGAGTCAAAATCTTTCAGGGTCTGCTTTAATTTTACCCTCAAATATCATATAGCCTAGTTGGTTAACTGAAAAGTTAGAGAAAGCATTTATTATGATTGAAGATTAACTTGGCTGTCTTCGTAAATTTATTAAGATTCTTATGCTGCTCTTTCCGACTGCAACTAATTATGTTGTTCAAATAGAAAAGCATATGGGAAAACAAATTATCAGCGATACATTTATCAATTGTTCTTTGAAAGCAGACAATGCCATTGGTTACTCCAAATGGAACTTTGCATAGGTGGTACAGCTGGCTATCAGGTCTACAGGACTATAAATTTTGTATTGTGACACCGTATTTATTAAAACATCAATCTTAGACAGTGGGTAGGAATCCAATATGGGGAATTGGTTCACTGCGTAAGAATAGTCAATCACTATTCTCTTCATATCTCTTCATATCGCTAATTGGCGATCATCACAAGACCTCCACAACATCTTTTGTTTTATTTCAGTTTTCCTTGTTCGGCTTACTATACTTCCTGGATTTGACAGCTGTTAGAATTGCCATTTTTGGTAAGATAACCAAAAAGTCGGAATGTAGACACAAAAGATTGTCTATCTGCAGACATTTAATGGTGAAGAAGTCAATTACTCATAAACTTAGTATTTCAAAAGAAGTTGCTCAAACCTGCAACTCTCAAAATGTTTATCATCAGATGCTTAGATTAACATTCAATCCAAGAAATAAAACATTCAACATTCAATTCAGTGAATTGTCAAAATTATTTCTTTGATGTTCTAAAATGACTTCTACATGATTTAATAATTATTACATTAATGGCAAGTTAACACTTGTTGCTATCATTATGATTTATTGTATTTTAGACGGGTTTCAACCATTTCATTCGTCTAACATTAAAAATGAAACGATCTTCGAAGGATTTCAAAATATGAATTTGGGGAATTGGGATGAAAACAATGTCTCAAATAAGAATGACTATTATTAAAACGCATCCATTTAATCTGCGTATTTCAAATTGAAACCTGTAAAACCTCTCAGCTGCAGGGATACATTTGAAGTATGACAGATACATCTAAAAATGACGTCAATTTCTTTTTCCATATTCAAAGTCTTTCATGAATCTTGGGTTTGTCTCTTTGGATTTTTTTAAAAAGCTTTTCAGCAAAATTAACTTTACTTGTCAATTAATAATAGTTTTGCCTGTTTAAATATATAAAAAGGCCTTTAATTTTGTTTCCCTTAATGAAGAAGAAAAACTACGACTACATCAAGTTAAAATATTACTGAAGCTTTTTTGTCCCCAGAAAATGTTGGCCATTATCTTCAGTATAGCCTTGCCTCCAAATCATAAAAAGATATGAGAGACATTAGAAAGAAAAAAACATCCTGTTAGTAATTGACTGTATTTTATCAAACTGGGGCAGCAATTACATTGTTATTAACGAAAAAGATGTGTTCACCAAACCAGTGACAGATGAATTGTTGGAGAGGGGAAAGAAAAAAAAAAAAAAATATCAAACAATTAGATCGTAAGGGAATTTTTGGGGTTTGTTACTAAGCAAGACTATTCATGTAATTTTGGCGACCTCAAAAAATAAAATATTGCCGTTTTTATTTTTGGACTACTAAAATACTAAAGATATACTTTTGTACCAATAAAAACAGTTCTGGGTATGACCTTGAAGTGCATCCGGTGTTGAGGACCCAATTTGGGAACCTTGGAGAGTATGAAGTCACTCCTTAGCCGGCAGGGTCCCATCTATGGGTTCAATAGAATTTGAACAGAACACAACACTAAATTGCCCCAGATACCGTTAGGCAAGATGTTAGTCTCTACTTCAACCCAAAATCCATCTTTTCCAAACTTTTTTCTGCCTACCATATTTTCAACCTTATCATCTAATCAAGTCCCTCCTCCACCTCAACAGCCCTGGGTACGACACAAAACTGCATCAAGTGGTGAGGCCCGAATTGGGGAGCTTTGGGAAGTTAGCCCTTAGTTGCCACTACTCCCAGGTCCACTCTTCCCCAGAGGAGTGGTAGTACCTGTCAGGGCCACATGTACATGTTCAATAGAAACTAGCATTTTACAAACTGTTTATGAAATATATGCCGACGAAAAAAATTAATCTAAGAACTAATCATATACAAAACATATGTAAAATTTCAGCATAAAACACCCAAAATACGGTTGACCTTTTGGCTAGAAGCAAAGTGTAGTATCTGTTCTGATACTACACTTTATCGTAGTCAGTGAAGGAAAAATCCTTCTAGACTGAGACAATTTTAATTATTTTGCTCCAATCCATAGTGACCCTTTTTGGGAGCTGGATTTTTCCTACATTAAAAACTGACCTTGTGTCAAACTCTGTCCTCATGGTGAGACAAATAGAAACTACGGTTGACATGCCCTAAAACTAAACCAACGATAAATTTTTTTTTTTTAAATCATCATAGTTTGAGATGCACACCAATCTTTTTACACCAAATGCGTCTCACGTTGCATCTCACGTTGATGTTATGCTTTGTTGCGTAAGAATCATTCTGTTACATTTACTCGGGTGAAAAGAAGCAATCTGTTGTTCGACATCATTAATTAAAACAATGATCACATCGACTAAAACTGAATCACCCGATATCAAAAGCAGATAGAAAACTTCAAATTAATCATCCCATTAATTCTAAATGAATTTACCACCATTTCATTGACCTTAAAATTAACAAAAGAAAAAGGAAAATGTAAGATTGAGACTTTTCTTTAAAATATTTCCATAAAATTTTAAATAAATTTAATCGTCATTGCAATATTTTATAAGAAAGGAGAATTAAGGGTGACTTAACTGAGACTTCTACAGAATTAATGGGATTTCTACATAATTAATGGGATTTCTACATAATTAATGGGATTTCTACAGAATTAATGGGATTTCTACATATAAAACAATTAGCAAGAAAGATAGCAAAAACTAAAGCTAGCACACAATTAGATTTTTTTTTCTCCTAATCAAGTTAAAAATAATGTAAATCATTTTAATAAACTGGATGAATTGAGAACAAATATTAAATGTGAATTTACAGGGACATTTTTTAAGGTACATCTGATGAAATATTTAGAAAGATTTTAGCTGTATATTCTATATATATTGAGATATTTTCTTTCTTTTTAAGTTGACATGAGATTATGGAATTAAACAAGATGAAAAAAAAGAGGCATCTATAAATTTATCTGATCATATAATGTGTGTGTGTACGAATAAGGATTTGTAAACATTTCTAAATAAAAATTGATTAATAAATTATTTAAAATAGTTTATTAAAAAGAAAATTGTAATGAATATATTTAAGTTTCAAAATCCTTTTTAATAAAGAAATTAATTATTTAGTAAAAAAAAAAAAAATAAAAAAAATTAAAAAATGGCAGGTACCTCAGGCTCTTAGCTTATTTAAGAGTTTAAAAAAAATAAAATCGAAACTATTTATGGAATTTAAATTTCAACAGATTTGATTGCAAAACAATTTTTTTTTAAACATTCCTTAATTCGATTATCTTAAAAATGTAAAAATATTCTTATAAGAAATGAATTAAGAGAAAAGATTGGGGGGGGGGGGGGGGGGGTCAATGAACGAAAATGAACTTTTGTTGAATTTTATAACGTTTGCCTAAAAAAAATATTTACAATCATTACCTCTGCTAAGATGGAGGTTACACCTTTGGTCGAGTTCGTCATTATATTTGTGTAGTCTAGCATCCACATCGTTTGATCAATCGTCATCAAAATATTGGTCATGGTCTAACTAAGAACTGATTTGATTTGGGGATATCTAGTTTAAAGGAAAAAGTCACTTTTAGTGTTACATTTGAATTTGTTTATCGTAGAGATTTGCTACTTGGCCTATATTGTAGCCAATGAAGTTCCACACCTTATGTGACATTGACCTTGAAGAGATCGATCAAGATTGAAATTCTAAAGGAATTTCAACTTCTGATTTTTTCAATCTGATGCTCTTTGATAACAGTAACCACCATCTTTCTCGGCCTTTTGACTGAGATGAAAGTGTAGTATCTGTTCTGATATAGACTGGTACTGTTTTGGCTTTCTGGCGTTGATTTCACCAGTCTGTGGACTTGTCCTGAGCAGTTCTAGGAGGTCCACCCTCCCAGGCTTTGCCTTCTCACCCTTTGAGAAGGGGTTAGTTTATTGCTAATCACCTGAGGTGCCCCTACCGGGGAATGCCGACGGAGCTGCCCAGGCATTTTTTGTAGGCCAGAGTGCTCATCCTCTCGGGCACTGGCTTTTCAATCCCACTTTCCAACCTTGTGTCACATCTTACCGCTGTGGGAGGGAGATAAAAAAAAAATTAAAATACAAAAAAAATAAATAAATAAATAAATAACCACCATGCAAAATTTCAGCTTCATCAGACGAATAGTTTTTGAGTTACCAATGTTTCCATAGCATAACTTTGGAAATACCTCATACAATATGGAGAAGTAAGGCCCAGATAAAACTTCAGCCCATCCTTACGTTGTCAGGTGGAGGTATTCTGTCTCCCAACTTATTTACATTCGTGTTTAGGAAAGTGTTTAGCTTTTATTTATTTCAAGATTTTGGTCTTTAATTAAAGAATAATTCATCTGCTGAATGGGAAATATATACATTTTTTGTTTAAACGTGTAAAACACATCTCCCTTGGTTACGTTAGTATCAGCTTAATTATATTATTATTACACCCGTGAAGATAACGACAAGTTTTAATATTCACTCAACATATTAGCTCAACATATTAGCTCAACATATTCGCTCAACATATTCGCTCAACATATTCGCTCAACATATTCGCTCAACATATTCGCTCAACATATTCGCTCAACATATTCGCTCAACATATTCGCTCAACATATTCGCTCAACATATTCGCTCAACATATTAGCTCAACATATTAGCTCAACATATTAGCTCAACATATTCGCTCAACATATTCGCTCAACATATTCGCTCAACATATTCGCTCAACATATTCGCTCAACATATTAGCTCAACATATTCGCTCAACATATTCGCTCAACATATTCGCTCAACATATTCGCTCAACATATTCACTCAACATATTCACTCAACATATTCACTCAACATATTCACTCAACATATTCACTCAACATATTCACTCAACATATTAACTCAACATATTAACTCAACATATTAACTCAACATATTAACTCAACATATTAACTCAACATATTAACTCAACATATTAACTCAACATATTCACTCAACATATTCACTCAACATATTCACTCAACATATTCACTCAACATATTCACTCAACATATTTCTGACATGAATTTATCAAACTCGAGCTTCTGGGAAATATAATCACAACAAAGCATACACATTGTTCACAAAAACTATAATTGATATTAACTCGATGTGGATAATAAATTCTCCAAGTTTTTAAGCTGTCATCAGATAAAGCTGTTATAACTGCTGCCAATGGAGTCATAGAGATAGCATGACTCAAAGAAACCAGTTGCTATGGTAACTTATCGATTATTTTTAAATACTCTTAAGGGGGGGGGGGACTTTTTCTTATTGCTTTCTCTTGATATCAATACTGTAAACACTTTGACTGCTGATACATTACAATGCAAACCATTACTAGCAGAGTTACCTGGCGTTGCCTAAGAATGGATAAACACCCGTGTGTACTTCCAGCCCTGATCCCCTATATTATCATTGCTTTTTTTTTTTTTTAATATAATTTTAATTGGTTTAGGAGAAATAAAACTACTTGTACAAGTATTTACTGTGATTTGTAAATTAAAAAAATATTTTTCTGACTCGAGTCACTAATTTGGTCCGTGGTTACTTCAAATGAATGAATAGTAGAAATCATTTCTTATTACCATAACCTGCTTGGGATCATACTAAATCAAAATAGGTCAGATTTGTAAGTGTATCATTGGCAGATTCTGACTTTTTAACCACACTTTTCTTTATATGTAAGATTACCTGAATTTCATTAAGCACTTTATTGATTAAAAAATCCCCAAAGTTCATAGATAGCCACCTAGTTTTACTACATCTTATAAATAAGTGCTATACTTATCTATGACGGACTAAAAGTTAAGACCAACAAAGTTGGGAAATGTAAATACTTTTATTCTGACATTATTTTTTATTAGACATTATTTCATAATTCAGTCCATTCACCGCACACCACTCTCAAACCACTAGCAGTTAACATTAAATTATGGGGAACCCTAAAAATAGTCTGTAGAACTGTATTTCAAAACAACTTATTTTTACCAAAAAGATAAACTGAAACAAAATTTTACTTAACGTTACTTTTATTCAACTATATTTCGTGTCAACAAAAACATTAAGTATAATGGTTATATTCAATATACTGTTTTGAAATACTGGATTCCCCCAAAGTTAATGCTAACATTTTTTTTTGTTTTTTTACCCATATCTTATGATGCATTTTGTATCCTGTTCATTCCATGTTCATACACACTTTTACCTCAGAAAAGACGTAACTTTTTACCAGCGCTGGGACGAGTTATCAGAATCGAAAAAAGCAGAACTTTTTGAAGTATCAGAACAATTTAAGTAATTTCCGATTCCAAAAACGATTCTTTAAAAAATTTTTTTTTTTTTTTTTATTGCTGGTAATAATGATAAATATTTATTGATTTTAAATTACCAGTAAAACTAAAATTTATAGATCATTAAAACGAATTTAGGTAAAAATGGCACTAGTGGATAAATAGAAAAAAAAATGGCATAAATGACAAATATAGTTGAAAATCTCATGAGTTTATCCAAATCTCGAATACAATACATAAAGGGGAACCATTTTTAGGCGATTTTAGAATCCGAATCTGTAAAAATATCACTATTTTTTTACATTAGGTTTCAATTTTAAGCAACTTTATTCAATTTAATGGCCAAACAATAATTCAATTAATTTAGTTTTCACTCATTGATTACTGTAAAATAAATATTTCTTGAAGAGAATCAATAAAAACATCTTCATAAAAATTGTAAACTATTGTTGATTACTACGTTTAGAAGACTTATCAAAAGATTAAAAAAAAAATTATTATCATGCACCTAGTGGATGTTGAATTCTACATTATACATTTAATATACACGCATTGATGTTTTGTGCATATATAAAAGGAAGCAGTATCAGCAGAAGCTGGTATGACATTACTGATGAATTAATGTATGTTTAGTTCATGTGTGTGTGTATATGGGTAAGCTACAAAACATTGGAATAGCAGCTGTAAGACATTGAGGTATATTGATGGCGTGCTTATTTCATGTGCATGTCTATGTGTAAGCTTCTGTTTCCAGTTTAATGAATAGCAGCTTTTAGTACAAAATGTAATTTCTTTATTCAGTTACAGAAATAAACTTGTTATCTTCACACGTGTAATCATATTTTATCCTCCACTTTAATGCTGGGCCCAATAACACTACAAGAAATTTAATAGGTTATGGGACCAACACTTTAACAATGGGGGGGGGGGGGGGGGGCACTTCTATATCATAACCTTCATTGTAAAATGGACACTTTATAGCCAATATAGCTGAAATCCATTGTAGAATTCCAAGGGACGTCGTAGAAATTAGGGATTTCAGCTACATGGGTTATAAAGTGCCCATTTTATACAATGAAGGTAGAATAGAGAAGTGACCGCCACCTCACTCCTCAGAATAAATATTTGTTTTGGAAACATGATCTTAATGTGCTAATCAAGAATCATAATTTTTTTAACTTTGTTACATTTTTGAACAAATAAATCAAGCATTAAAAAAAAAAAAGAAGATTGACAAGCTTTTTATATCACAATAAAATGGATTTCTGCTTCAAACAATGAACTCTTTACGTTATAGACATCAAAAATTAGTATTTATCGCAATTGTTATCCACTTTTAAAAGAGTGGTGTTTTTTTTTAAAATATTAATAAGTTGATGCGTCACACTTCGATATCATACAAGTGAATGGAAATGATGAGTTTTCGTTAATCTGTAATTTACCCGACAATGATGAAGTCTAAAACATGTCCTTATTCACCCAACAACAATCTTAAGGCCAAGATGGCAGTCAAGAATTTCGGTATCAAGTCCATAAATTCGGCTTCACCTCATTTTACAAAGGTGGCGGTTAAGATGATTTCATTGAGTGGAGGTAAATTTTGATAACAGTACAACATTAGGTTTAGTTGTGGGTGCAAACAGACAGCTCCACATTCATTGCCGGGCAACACCAGGTTTATGCTAGCAATAACAATGTCAAACTGGCCTGTTTATACTGCGAAAATGAGTAAAAACAGTGAAATTTTTGTAAAATTTAATTTATGATATCTCGGCTGTTTTTCAGGTTATATCTATGAAATTAGAATGTAAGCAAAATTTTATCTTTCCTCTTTCTAATGATATCATTTCTTTTTTTTTTTATTTTTACGATGAGTAGTTTTTTTTGCAGGTCGATTTAAATTATATAACTATTTTACTGAGAATGTGTTTAGTTCCGCTCACTGTTAATTAATCCACTTTAAAAAATCATTCCATCTTATAAAAGAAAGGTTATTCTTCAATTTGATGGGTGAAGTATAGAATTTTAAGTTAATTTTTATAAAAAATTTCCAAGTTGAAAACTTCAGTAAATAAAATTTTACAGAAATTTAATTTTACAAAGTATGCTTTGTATACCATTCGATAAAGCAGGATTTCCCCAAATAATAAGTATAGAATTTTAAGTTAATTTTTATAAAAAATTTCCAAGTTGAAAACTTCAGTAAATAAAATTTTACAGAAATTTAATTTTACAAAGTATGCTTTGTATACCATTCGATAAAGCAGGATTTCCCCAAATAATAAGTATAGAATTTTAAGTTAATTTTTATAAAAAATTTCCAAGTTGAAAACTTCAGTAAATAAAATTTTACAGAAATTTAATTTTACAAAGTATGCTTTGTATACCATTCGATAAAGCAGGATTTCCCCAAATAATAAGTATAGAATTTTAAGTTAATTTTTATAAAAAATTTCCAAGTTGAAAACTTCAGTAAATAAAATTTTACAGAAATTTAATTTTACAAAGTATGCTTTGTATACCATTCGATAAAGCAGGATTTCCCCAAATAATAAGTATAGAATTTTAAGTTAATTTTTATAAAAAATTTCCAAGTTGAAAACTTCAGTAAATAAAATTTTACAGAAATTTAATTTTACAAAGTATGCTTTGTATACCATTCGATAAAGCAGGATTTCCCCAAATAATAAGTATAGAATTTTAAGTTAATTTTTATAAAAAATTTCCAAGTTGAAAACTTCAGTAAATAAAATTTTACAGAAATTTAATTTTACAAAGTATGCTTTGTATACCATTCGATAAAGAAGGGTTTCCCCAATAATAATCAACAGGATTCATATCGATCTTATTTAACAATAAAATAGACATAGGTTTAAATTTTTTTTTTCCATTATCAAGTAAGTTAACGTGAAAACAATGCGTGTGTAAACATGCCTTTCCCCTCTCCTGAACATGTAAAAATAAGCCCGCTTTCCCCCCTTCCATGACATGCCTTATAATAGTAACAAAAGCTGCTTTCACCCGCTGCTGTCCACTCAGCTGACTGACGATTTGCCTCAGGAGTGACGTGGTGGATCCATGTTTCATCCATTGTCACATATTGATGCAAAAAAACTGCGTTGTTGTTTTTGATAACTGAGTAAACGCGACACTGATTTTGAAAACTGCTTTCTCATCGACAAATGTTCATACAAAATGGTGAATACGTTTATCTCACGCAACTTAAATTTATGATTGCCGAAAATGAGTTTGTGGACTTTTTGATGTTTTCTGGGATGACTGCTAAATTTGTGTCACATGAGCATACAGCATAATTTGTGTCTGTACGACTGAGTTTAAAGTAAGCATACCACCTATCAACTGCTGTTTCCTATAGCAGAGTCCAAATAACACTTATCAAGCAATTGTTATGCTTGAATGCTAAGACAATCTTGTTTGATAACTTTATTATATTAATTGACGAGCTGGGGTACCTGGCGTTGCCCGGGTTAGTGTGTGTGATAGTATCATATGCAACATCATATTAAGGAGATATCACAAGTCTTTCTCTGCTTATCCCAGCATTGTTTCTAGTTGTCCTGAATTTCTCCTTGCCACTGGACTTAAGCAACTTCAGTTCGGGAGAGGTACTATTGAAGATTGCGCAACTGCTGGTTTTCTGTAGACTCCCACCCCAGGCACCCTTACAAGAGATATCCATTGTTTCTTGGCACTGAATGGAGGCCTTTCATAGAGATATTTTAAATAAGGATGCGGCTAAACAACTTTAAGCATAAGATAGAAATGCAGATTAAAAGTAAAAATCAGCAATGCCGGCAGACCCTAAGGATAAGATGTTTCCATTGATTAATGCTAAGAAAAGACTGACCACACTCGAATAAACATTAAGAGGCATTTGGCCAACAACACCTGCAATAGTTCCAACTAAACATCCGGGTAGTTTAGAAAGGACAGAAAAGCAGATCACTTCAATCTTGTGCTTCCAATGAAAAGGAGAAGGTTTCTATGCAAAGCAATAAATGACACATTATTAGATGGTGTTTAATAAAACCGTTAACATAAAAGCATTTAAATATACTAAAATTATACATCCTATGGGACACAATTCTACTATATATTAAATCGTTTTTAACGCCAATACGTACTTTAAGCAAAATAAATTGTTTGTGACTATTAAAATAATTTCCAACGCTATTGATAATTATTTTGTTACGGTAATGTTTTATGTTTTATTTATAAGAAAGTCCAAATAGCTCAGTTGGTAGAACTTCAGACTGAAGATCTCAAGGTTTCGGTTTCGATTTCCGGTCATGGCGCCCAATTTATTTGTTGGGAATTTATTATTTATTATTAATGCAATATTCTCCATTTCTAAAAGTAGTTAAGATCTATATTTATTACGTTTAAAAAAAGAAAATTGTGACTGACGGACGGACAAAATCTCTATTTATATAAGATCCCCTTGAGAAATAACTTGATGTTGGAAAGCAACAAAACCATTACAGAAACAAATAAAATAGTTTATATCATTTGTTGATCCCAAAACCTAATATTACATTCTTTTTTATAGGAAGTGATTTCATCCTTGTATATTATATACAATCAATATAATTGTATCGTATATACATTCAAGAATAATGGCATTTCATATAACCATTTAGATTTAGAACATAAATGGCAAAATTAAAGAGGAAGACCTAAGAGGGTATAATAACATCACTCAAAAAAGCCCCGTACATGACATATAGATGCATCACTAGTAAAAAAAAAAATCCAAATTATTTTTTTTTAAGTACTAACCTTCAAATGAGACGTGTCAACATTTGAGCTCGATCACATCGGTTTACAAATTACAGTTATTTAAGTGAAGCTACTGTTGTAAATTTTCAAAACAATGGAAAAATCTGAATTTCGTGTGTTGATAAAGCATTGCTTTCTGATTGGAAAATATACTTTTCAAGCAAAGCAATGGCTTCACAAGTGTTATTCACATTCTGCTCGGTCGGAAAAAGTTCAGGAGGTGGTATGCTGACTTTAAATGTGGTCATACACCAAATTCAGCAGTTATCCTAAAAAACAAAAACGTCCAAATTTGTTTTGGCCGATCATGAATTTAAGTTGTGTGAGATAGCAAAGGTGTTGAAGATATCAGAAGGTAGTGTATTCGCTATTTTGCATGATACACTTATTCCAATGAGAAAGCTGTTTAAAGTAGATACCGCGTTTACAACAATGCGTCGACGCTTCAGAGGATTATTTGTAACTGTTTCAATACAACAAAAAGAAGTTTTGCATCAATACGTGACAATGGATGAAACATGGATCCACCACTTCACTCCAGAGTCAGATCAACAGTCAGCTGAGTGGACAACAGCAGGTGAAAGCCGTCCGGAGCGAGCAAAGATGCAAACATCAGCAAGCAAGGTTTTGGCCTCCATATTTTAGGATGCAAAATTTTTTTTCATCGATACCGAATATTATATAACATTGGTGGTGTGTTTGAAGGAAGAAATTGCCAAAATACGACAACAAATTTTTTTCAAAATTTATTTGACCAAGACCATGCACCGTGTCACATGTCGATTGCAAAACTACATGAATTGCACTTCGAATATCTTCCACACCCACTATTCCCTAAATCTGGTTCCCAGTGACTATTGACGGTTTTCAGACCTCAAAAGAATGCTTTAGAGAAAGCGATTTGGCTCTAATGAAGATGTGATATTGGAAACTTAAACATATTTTGAGGCTAAAGACAAATCCTTTCTACAAAAAAGGCATCAAATTATTAGAGAACCATTGGAATAAGTGTATCACCATAGAAGGAGACTATGTTGATGAATAAAGTAGATTTTTTCCTAAAAGTTGTTTTATTAGGTAAGCCCGGAACTTATTGAGCGATGTGTTGTTTGTCAAGGCTACTCAGAAGAAAAATGAAAATTTGTTAAGAAACAAAATAACTGAATAGATGAAAATATTTCTTCCGAGAAAAATCTTTCTAAATCTAGAATCGATTGTTTTTTGACACCGACTCAATCTTCCACAAAATTTCATTGAAAACTTTGAGAGCATGAATAAATATTGGGGATTGCACAATTTCTACCCTAACCGTGTTGCAGAGATACTTAACACTCAAGGGTAAAGCACCGACCTCAGCAGGTTGAACTGCCAGAAAAACACCTACATTCAAAACCTGCGACAGAAGAGTAATCATAACCATGTTGTCCCAGGATAGGTACTGGCGCTCCGTCCTGCTAAAGCAAGTGCTCAAGTCTGGGCTAGGGTTAAACAAACTTTGTCAGATAACTTTTGATAGAGTCCGTTTATAAACTACTAATATAAATAAACTTTCGTCAAATTTTGTGTTTTTAATAGTTTTTTCTTCTTGTTTTAACCATTCTACAAATTTTGTGTTTTTAATAGTTTTTTCTTCTTGTTTTAACCATTCTACAAATTTTGTGTTTTTAATAGTTTTTTCTTCTTGTTTTAACCATTCTACAAATTTTGTGTTTTTAATAGTTTTTTCTTCTTGTTTTAACCATTCTACAAATTTTGTGTTTTTAATAGTTTTTTCTTCTTGTTTTAACCATTCTACAAATTTTGTGTTTTTAATAGTTTTTTCTTCTTGTTTTAACCATTCTACAAATTTTGCGTTTTTAATAGTTTTTTCTTCTTGTTTTAACCATTCTACAAATTTTGCGTTTTTAATAGTTTTTTCTTCTTGTTTTAACCATTCTACAAATTTTGTGTTTTTAATAGTTTTTTCTTCTTGTTTTAACCATTCTACAAATTTTGCGTTTTTAATAGTTTTTTCTTCTTGTTTTAACCATTCTACAAATGTTTTATTTAAAGATTTAGTATTCTCTCCATGAAAACTGATGTTAAAAATAATCACAAAAGTGGTTTTCTAGCAAAACTTCATTACATATCTAATATATACAATTATTTTGTGAGATTTTAAAAGTTGGACCTAAATAGCATTTAAGCTAACATATCAAATGTTGATTCTGACTAGCAAATTTCCATTTGTTATTGTTGTATCATGTTATTGGCAACTAATGTACTTGGTTACAGTCTTTTTAATAAATTATGTAGCCCTCCCCCTCCCAGACAACATGAAAACATTTTTCAATTATGACCCAAAAATAAATATTAGCAAAGGGAATAATTCATTTTTACTACAACTAAAATTTTATCTCTACATAAAGTTAAGTATGTTTATATATTTGTATGTACAGGATTCACTCTTAAACTAACCAATCATTACGAATTTGCTTCTAGGCCTAAGAAGTCCTAATGTGGGCTATATTCATTTCAATTTAGTTTTATGCGAAGAGGATAAAAACAGGGTGGAAGTCTTTCGTGAAAATTCAGATACCTCAGATTTCTTTGAAATTTTAACAATAGGTATTTGAAATCAATTAATAGGTTTAGTTGTTTTGTTTTACGGCATATCAACCCTTTTTGGGTTATTTAATGCCGAATCCGGTCATTTTGGTAATAGTTTTTATGCTCCAAGTTCTTAATATCTTCAAATATTTATTCATGGTGCCTGGCTTGATTGTTTTGGAGAGGAAAATTGTTATTTTTGTTTTTAGTTTTGTAGAACCTGATTGAGTTTTACAAAGGGTAAGGAAAAAAGAACAACATCAATGTTTGGTGCATTTTAAGTCAGGAAGCCGGTATTTTCAGACAGCCTGATCTGGTAGCACCAGTCTCAATTAATAAATATGCCCCAAATTTCAGTTTCTTTTAAAGGGTTTTTAGGGGGCATAAAATGAACACACCCTTCCATTTGAAAATTCAAATATTGCAGATTTGCATTAATTTGATTAATAGTCATTAGACAGCAATTGATTTCCTGAATTCCAATTTCTTAAGACCCCTTAAGCTTAAGTCTTAAATTTGCAACATTTTCTAGAATCAAAATCATGTAATGGATTTTGATCAAAATTGGAATAAGGATTCTAGACATATGGTTTAGTATCATTATATCTTGATGTTAATCTTTGTAAAGGGAAATAAAAGTCGTGCAAAGCTGTCCTGTTCAGGAAATTAATTTTGCCCGCCCTGGGACGGGTATTCTAGTTTCTGTATAAATTCAAAATATGTGCAAACAAATAAAAATGTTAAACTAAAATGACTTCCGTGCATCCGACACAGCATCAGTAAGTAAAGCTAGTCTTACATGAATTAAAAGAATAATAGACTTTTAGATTAGCTAGAAGAAAAGTGATAATGAGGCTGTAAAAAGAAGCTCTATTTGTGTGGCTACTTCGAGTAAAAAAATTTTTTTTAATTCTCTTAAAGAATATCAATTATTATAAAAACTGAAGCAAACATTCACTCTGCAGCAAGCTCACCTTTCATTTGTGAATTTGAAAAAATTTCAAAAAAAAAAATTTTTTTTAAATGTTTCCGGGGTTGAGAAAAATTCTGATACAAAACTGATACTTAAAAAGCAAACTACTCCTTGAGAAAGATTGTCATAACACAACTGGATAATTATTATATTTCTGAATTTTTTGAGATAAGGATTGATAATTTGTATAATTTTTGTTATTCGGACTACATTTCTCATGTTGAGTGTTATCATCACAACGTTTCGGCCGCTGTAACCTCCAGCCTTCTTCAGATGTATCTCTTCGAACTCTGGAATATTTCTGTCGAACTCAAGAATCTGGATGGAATTTCGAACAGAACCCACGGGGGTAGCATGCTGTTGTTTCGCAAGGACCCGCGGTGCAGTAGATATAGTACTAAGTTAAATTCACTTCTAAGTGATAGTCATCTGAAGGTTGATGGTTCAATCCTAGGTGCGGGCGATACGAAGAATTGTGAATTACTGAAGACTTCTCCTAGCCATGGCGGACAGAACAAGAGCAGCCCCGTTTTAACATATTTTATGGTACCTATTATAAAGTTTGAATATTTTATTAAAACAGTTTGTGGATACTTTCGATCTCTCTGCAGATCCTTTATCAGCAAAGCTTTAAATCTTTTATTTGTTTAGGTTTGTTCTTGGCTGTTAGTTTGGATCTTTCGGTTAAATGACACAATCTTTGGAGAAATGGTATCAACGTAATCTAAGAATTTATTCATAATAGAAAAAAAAACAAAAAAATTTTTTCTCATAACTCTTGCAAAGTTGTAAACAAAATGTAAGTAGACAAAAGAAGAGTATTGATTTGAAGACATAATAGCAAGATTAATCAATAAAAAATACATTTATTTGCTTCTTTCCTCAATGCAGATCATAAAACGTGTGAAATTGAAATCAATCGAGTTTGCCACCTGTTTGTGAAGCTTAGCTTTGTTTATGTTATGCTTTTACAGCCAATCATAAAAGTATAATATTAGAATAAATCAGGTGTTATTGACCAGAACGACATTAAACTCCGCATATGTTACATTGGATTTATCACAGGTTACAAACACAATATGTAAATAGTCGAAATTCAAATTAAGATTTTCTCCAAAACGAATTCAGAATGATTTATTACAGAAAGAAAAGTTGCATTTGTGTTTGTATGTGCGCATATACAGACATAACTAAAGAATTACTAGAAATATACTTACACCACTTTCACATTTGAATTCAGTATGACCTCAAGCAGGTTATGGTAAAAATAAAATACTCTAATATTGATTTGAGTCGGGTCAACACAGACCAAATTATTACGGTCAGAAAAATAATACTTTCATTTTTACTGGCAGTTGTTCAAAAAAGAAGACTGAAACAAGGTCAAATAGTCAGTCAGATGATAACTGTCTATCTTGCTTTTGATAAAATTTGCACAAATGAGAGAGAGAGAGGAGTGTTGAAAAAGTAATGTGATTAAGGATGGGTAGTGTGAGAGAGACATTTGCTTTTAACTCTTCTAGATTCTTAGGTATGACCCGAGCAATACCGGGTACCCCTCTAGTTAGGAATAAAAGACATAGATCAATTCATTATATCCTTAACACTTTAAGGGGAGAACTTCTGAGATTGAAATCAAAACATTTTCTTCAATGCTATTAAAATTATCTGGTCTTACAAAAATCAACTTATGGGTTATTACAAAAATAAAAGAAAAAATCATTTAAGACAGATTGAACGACACAGCTATAATTTTACATTTGTAAGGATAATAGACACAATTGATACGAAGAACAAAAATGTTTTCTTAATCTTTCTTTTTTATTGGTCCCTCGATTTATAAAATCGGGGGACTTATGTTTTGAGGCATGTCCGTCCGTCCGGATTTTTCTCCGCAACAATCCATTGAATTTCTCTGAAATTTTGCATGAAGTTATAACTTTGGTCAGGTTAGAAAGTGACATTCTCCGATTTTTGAAAAAAAATCTGGTTAGCCCCTCAGGGGGTCAAAATCCCCAAAAATGGCAAAAAAAATGACCCTTTTCTCCCATAACGTTTGATCCATCCATTCAATTTTTCTGAAACTTAGCCAAAATGTAGAGGCAATTGTTCTGGATATAAAATGAGCATCCTTGACCTCAGAAAGATTCTGGTTCGCGCCCCCAGGGGGTCAAAAATGCCCCAAATTGCATAAATTTTTTTAAAATATTTGCTTTCTCAAAAGAAATTACAGTTTTAAGTTTCAGTTGAAATAATTTTAAACAGTTTTAGATTTAACGTTTAAAAAAAAAAAAAAAAAAAGGACTGGCCACTAAAAAAGAGAAAAGAAAGCCAGTATCGTAGCAGAAGACTGCACTAAAATGATAAATTCATAAACGGATAACTAAAAACAACTTTTTATATAAGTAATGAACTTGACAAAAAATGTCGCTTTTGTTTTTAAGCGAACGATTATTTGAAGATAATCAGCTCAGCTCTGCGAGGTGACGGTGATTAAATGGATAACGACACGGACTGACGACCTGGGTGTTCCAAGTTCGAATCCAGTCAGTTCCACAGTACCACTTTCACTCAGAGATGTTGGCAACCTTTACGTGGTCCTTCCCATAATTACCCGATTTCTTTCTAGAAAGAATTCTAACTAGAAAGATATGCCAACACTAGAATCATCTGATTCACACGTAATGAATGAATCAGCTCAGTTCTCAGAAGAACAGTTCCATAGGCAGAACAGGAAGAAGAGTTAGGGTGAGAATAGCTCAAGCTAGGCTGGCTTTAACACTCGGATCCCCAAATGTGTTCATCAAGCACATCTACAAAGATATACACAAGTTTAAATATCCTGCGCCTAGTTCTCAAGACATAACTATCTTTCTCTTTCAAACACACTTGAGGTGAACAGAGATTCGTCAGACATCGTCCTCTTTCACCAGGTTCTTTTGAACTGACAAGATGTGAGATTCACACATCCTCGAGAACTGGCTATTTTTACCCATACTATCGATACTCTATGTATCCATTCTTTATACACACACATATACAACATCTCCTCTCACACTTATTAGTAATTAACCCAAACCAAAATACATCTAACTTTACCCCCCTTCTCACTCTCTTTTCTTTATACACATGTACACCATCTTTTCTCCTACATCAAATAAATGTTGTTATTGTTAACCACACTTCATCACTGTGGCCTTCAAACGATTTTCTTTCAGTTTCTCTCAATCCACTGCCTCTAATTCAATGTTCGCATTTACTCAAGTGGAAATTAGCCATATGCTTTGCTCTACGGATTCCGTGAGATAAACAACAATCAGGATTCTGCAGATACATACGTAATGCACGCAAATACTTAATGCACGCAAATACTTAAATTTTTCCTAATAATGGTTAAAAAAAAATGATTTTGTAAGAATGTCAGTGAAGTCTTAGAGTAAGACTAGGAAATCCTCTTGCCAGATTAAATACATATTTGTAAAAAAATAATTGTGAACTCCATGTTAGATGTTTCTTTGGGGGTCGGAGGTCTTTAAAAATGAATTTCTGTATCACTTGAAATATTCTACAGAACTTTGTCACTATTCATGCTAAAACTCCAGTCATCAGTGCCATGCACCAGCCAAGAAGTGATACTTACCATTACCGAGATTAAGACAGGATCAAATCTATGATGATGATGAAACTTAATCCTTTGGTGATAAAGAGAAATTTCTAGAAAAGCTGACCAATTGTTGTCCGTAGCAACAATGTCATTTAAACTGATTATGTGAAGCAAAAAAAAAAAAAAAAGTTAGTCGATATAGCTTGTAACGGCAAAGTAAAAGATAACGCAAAATATGTCACGCGACTGCCTTTCCTTCTCATTTAGCTTCACTCTTTCCTTTTCCTAAAAAGTAACATTCACAAGCTAAATGAGATGTACTTAAAACCATTGTTTACAACAGAATTTCAACAGAATCAGCTCATATGACCATATCGCAATTAAAAAGTAGAATAATGTTGATTAACCAATCATAACATTTCCCACTCAAATTAGAGGAACAAGTTTGGGAGGCTCGCGATTTAGATAAAAGAAAGAGATTGTTATCTAAAAAAGAGTTTTTTATTGACACCAGATCGTCGACACAACTGAATGCTGAAGAAAACTGGGTTTGAAACCATATCCAATGCAGTAGAAGCTAAAACAGAAAGCTTTCAGATGACATACCAACTGCATCAGAATATTGGAAACAGCTGAATGTACATCCACACACGCTGACCTTAAATGAACAGTTAAAAAAATATATATAATAAAGTGAATTTTAATTACGTAATAAAAATGCAAGATATGTAAATCTCAATTTATGTTGTTCTGTTCCTGATACTTGTTCTCTTTATTTCCAACATTCTTGAAGCTAATTCGAATTATTCAAGAGTTGCCATATCAGATAAGATCGGTATCATCGCCAATAACAGCTATTATTTCTCTATAGTTCAGGAAGCCTATTTTATTTTCCATTTATCAAATTGGCAATTTCTAATTCACTTCATCTATTTGCAAAATTAAAATTTTAGTTAATATTTGACAATTTTTTTTTAATAATTCGTCGAAATACTATCGATTATGCACCAAATTTTCGGATTATTTTGTTTAAGATTAAGGATCCGTTTGCTATGTAGCAGGCAGAGGTGGGAGTGGGGATTTTACATTAAACTTACAGAGCGAACTTAACCCCACCCCCTCCAAAAAAAATGAAACCGTAGGTTTTTAAACATTTTTTGCAATTGTTCAGAAGAGAGTCCAATTTTTGTTATGAAAAAAGAGAGATAATTTGTGATTTAATACCAAAACAATTTAGCCATTATAATTAATTCTCATTGAGTTTGTGTGGAGAACGAAACATGGGAATCAGTTCTGTGATGCTTGTATGTAGTTGTGAGCAATATACAGTTCTACGCGTTAAGAAATAGATTGGAAAGTTACCTCCAAAATCCCATTCTGGACAATTGTCCTCACTTTTTTTTCTCTTGAGGATTCAGTGTTTGATCGAGAGAGTATTCTAAAGATCTTTTCCCTCGTAAAAATAAACATTTGAGAGAATGGTAAAGGAATCAGCTAAAACGTCAACTTCAACAGAGGGTGGCAGCATTTTTTATTAAATTTATGTAACTCCTGGTGACGTCTACATTGTCCAATGCTATCTGATGCACGTTTCTAAGCTTCAGCAGAGACGTCCACGTCAATCTCCCAGTGACGACCTTCTGCCAGAAGTCCTCGACTCCAGCAGAGACACTCCCAAGCCCAAACAGACTTTGAATTCCCGCTATATGTTTGTAACTTATCGGTGCAATAAACGTTACCCTTTTTTATTTTTTACACTGTTCGCCTGTGCTTATTGTTCTTTCTTTGCCATATTTTGTCTTTTGTCTCTATATAGTTATGAAACCGATCACCAACATCGGACCCGGCAACATATTGTTTTTCAAATGTTTATGCTTTTAAAAGTTAATGCTTATTCGGAATAAAAAAATCTGTAAACAATTGTTTAGATGGGCGTTGTACACTTAAATTTCAAGTAAAACTTTTACCAAACGCAATAAAATTTACTTTTCTATCTTCCTATACAAGTTTCAATACTGATTGGAAGATTTAATATCTATGAATTGGTTAAATCCAAGATTTTTATGTTTTTGTGACTGACATACGGATGATCAGAAATGAAAAATAAAATGTTTTTGTTAGCATTTCTGAATAACAAAAATATTTACTTTCACATTTATAAAAATTTTTTTTAATTTCGACTTCCGTTTCTTTTTTTAATTACTAATTATTGATTACATTCCCATAAGATAACGTTAAAATTAAAATAATGGATAAGTTACTTACAGATATAATTTCAGCTGCAGAATTATACTGTATGAATATAAATTGGCATGATTGGTTTAATTTTTTTAATAATTTTCTTTTAATAAAGTTAATTACAATATTTTTTTTAAAAAAAGTTTTTGTTGCTGAATTTACATAAAAATGAAAATTTAAAATAATCGAATTCTTGGAATATTTGAAATTTTAAGATTTAGACATTTTGTTCTTTACCGGCGTTGTCCGGGTGGTGGGGTAAGAGAAAGAAAAATGAAAAATTTACATATTTTTATAGGAGTTTAAAAAATTCATTTTAGGGTACTTCTTCAGATTAGGACCCGGGCTAACTGTGACTCTAATCCTAACGACGCCAAGTCGATTTTAGCTCGGGTCCTAATTTTTTTTTTTTAATAAAAAATTCAATTAATAGTAAATAAAAAATAATTCAATGTGTAAGTCACGTATAGGCGAGAAACACTCAATTGTGTCAGTTTTTTTAATATATAAGTCTTAAAATCTACTTCAAATTCTATAATCTAATATTTTTAATCTGGATTTATTTATCGGACATTTTCTAAGAAAGGTGAAGGAAACAATTAAATAAAAAAAATTAATAAGTTGTTTTTTTTGTTATTTAAAAAAATGAATTAAAACAGAAGTAAAAAAGAAAAGAAATACGGAATTTATCATCATTTCAAAATGAATTAAATTTTATTAATAAATAAAGTAGGGAAGATGTTTGTTTTTTAAATTAAGTTTTTCGAAAAATAATAATTTTTTCTTTAGAAATGTGAAGGGGAGAAAAACCTCCCTAAAATGTTCATTCATTCGTGCAGTTTCAAAAAGAAAACAAAAAAGCTGATTTGCTGTGACGATTTGTGGCCTGTTTTATTATAATGAGACATAAATTATGTTGAAAAGCAGAAGAAAAAATAACACGATGACTCATCCGAACGAATTCATGTCCTTTTTTTTTACGATTATTATTTATTAATTATAAGGAAGAAAGTTAAATATTTCGTTTAATTATTTTATCAAAATAAATCTGTTTAAAAAAAAAAAAATCTATGAAGATACGAAGAAGGTAATGTTTTTTTTTATTCGTTGTTTTTTCTTCTTTCGATCTTTCTTTCGAAATAATGGACGAAGAAGTTTCAAAAAAGGAAAGGAATTAGAAATATTGTAAAGTTGAGAAAAAATTAACTTTAAATATAAAAAAATTAAACTTTTTAAAATACGATTTTTTTATATTTTGAAAGATCAACATTTCATGGAGAAAAAATATTTTCATTAATAATTATCTTTTTTTAAAAAAGGATAAAATTAAAATTCTTAAATATTTTTCTTCCCTTTAATCTCGTACAAGAATAAAATTATATTTGGTGCTCAGATATTAGAAGGGTACCAAAATTGCATTTCTTTTTAATGAAAAAAATGTATTTACTTCAAAATACGTCATTGTATAATTTAAAGATTTCATTCAATACCGAGCTTTAAGAACTTAATATTTTGTTTTGCTAACTATAATATTAGATTTAAAAATAATAAAAAAATAAGACCTCCTAAGTCACAAAAGAAAAAACGATGAATCTAAATTTTAAAGTTGGTAACATGGGGAAAATCGATATTAAATTAAACGTTATTATTGGTGACGTAAGATTTTAATTGAAATACAGTTGAGAAATTAGTCAAAAACAATTTATTTTGGTTTATCTACTCATTTGTGACCTACTTGCGTTAACTTTATTTTATTATTTAATAGAAGTTATAAGCGTTTTTAAGTCCCATAATTATTGGCTGTGAGTAAAGTAATAAGGGGTTCCGCCAAACGAGGAGTTCGAAGGTGCAAACAGTTGCTTCAAAAACTTGAATAAAATTAGTGTATAGACGATTATATATATATATATATATATATTAAATTGTTAAGTTGGATGCTTGAATAAAACCGCAAGGTTGAAATAAATTATTGCATCGACAATCATGTAATTTCGTGTTATTATATTTTGCGTTTTTATTGCTCTGTTTACCACATTGAGCTCTCTTACCCGGATTTCTTCCTGGAATTATTCCATTATAACACTATATATATATATATATATATATATATATATATATATATATATATATTGGTGTTAAAATCAATTTAGTATTGCGTCGTAATAGGAAAAAAGACGTTTAATACTTTTTTCGTCTTGAGCGATACAAAAAGAAAACATGGCGCAATTAGGTAAATGCACTACTTTCGGTTCCTTTTTGTTAAAATCTCGATTATTCTAGCATATTTACACATTTCAAACGTGTATTTCTTCAGATTACATGCGTAATACTAAATAGATTTTTAACTCGAAATGGTTTCTCATTTAATGATATTGAAGAAAAAAGAAGAAAAAAACATTTTATCGCCTCTAAACAATTTTTTTATCGCATTATGTATCCATTCATCATTTTTCGGGGTCCTTTACTTTAGTTCCTGTCAATAAGCAAAATTACTTTACTCACAACCAATAATTACGGAACTTTAGCTGTATCTACCCGGAAGTCTTTATTTTCATTCTGGTTTCGTTTTTCTTCTTTTTAATGATGTTTTTCTAAATAGTATTTTGACAGTTAAATTTCATTGTTATTGCATTGTTTGCCCATTAACTTATGGGTATCTTTTACAATAATAAAGCTATACCTCATTTCGTTACGGTAATGTTTTAATTGTTATTTATAAAATCATTGGATGTACAGAGCTAATAAAACTTTCAATCTTTTAGTCTGCTAAGAATTGACTTTCTTTTCAGTTTAATTCTTTTCAAATTTCGAAGGATCACGAAGGGATATCTATAACTGTAACTGACAGAACAAAAAAAGGGTGAAAAAAACAAACGAATATGCAACAAATAAATGTTACCAAAGGCAAGATAAGTTACTCTTCTATCTACCTGGGTAAGTTTGTGTTTCAACTTATTTTAAAGCGGTTTTTTTTTCAAAACAAACTGTTCAGTTAGAAGAAAAAAAAACATGATTGCCTATAAGCCCTGCACGAGGACTCTTGGTAATCGCTCAAAAATCGAAAATTAGACAAAATACTGATAGACACACATCCAATACATGTCACCAATCGTACGAACATCCTAATGTTCTACCAGTATTTTGTTTAATTTTCGATTTTTGATGATTGTCAGGGGTACACGTGCATTGCTTATCGACGCCATCTTCTTTTTCGTTTTAACAGTGTTTGTTTTTACCAAAAAATCACTTTAAAATAAGTTAAAACACAAACTTACCCAGGTAGATAGAAGAATAATTTATCTTGCCTTTGGTAACATTTATGTGGGTTCTCTTTCGGAAACGTCAATCATAGATTTTACTGGCGTGACGTATGTACAACGAATGCTACGAAATCGAAAAAGACGAAGCAAGTACGCCGTTCCGAATGTTACCGAAGCCGGATTCTAAAACTCCGCCAGTAAAATCTATGGTTAACGATTACGAAAAAGTACCTTTATTTGTTGCCAATTTGTTTTTAACCCAATTTTTTGTTCTGTTACCGTAATGCTCCGAAATGCATTCTGATGGATTTAATTCATTTTTTTTTAATTGGATTCGTAAAGCTTCGTTTTATTATACGTTACTTATTTTTATTATTTTAATAAATAGTAAAAAATAGTAAAAATGAAAATAATGTGTACACGAAAGAAACACATACGGTACCTACGAGAAGTTGTCGCACGATTCTATTATTATCATCATAATAGAAGAAATAATTATAATAAATGAAGAAAATTGTCTGCGTATGTAAATAAAAGTCGTGATTTGTAAGAAAAAAAAAAAAATAATTTAATCGAAACTAATGAATAAATTTAATTTTTAAATATATAATAATTTGGGGTTCTCGGGCAACGACGATGAAGATCAGATAATAATAAATAAATAATAAAAGGCGAAAGAGAAAATGTCAGAAAACGATGTTTACGTCGACACCTTAGACATTTGAAATTGATTTTAAAGCATTTAAATTAGCGGATAGTAAGTAGTTTCTGGATGAAATTAAAGTGTATAAGCAAAATGTCAAGTATTATGGTTCAGCTGTGGTTATAACACACACACACACACACAAACGAACCGTTTCTTTTTAGGGTTTTTTTTTGGGGGGGGTATAACTTACCCAAAATACAAAGTTGAAAACCATAAGAAGGGTCTTCATGAAGGTAACAACTGGGGCCAATACCAGGGTCGATTGGATTCTGTTTTTCGACATTGTTGTTTCCTAAGAAGAAGAGATGATCGGTACGACAGCAACAAAAAAGAGAAGATTGTGTTGAAAGTGCAAAAAATGCGAAGCTAAAAAAAAAAAGGTGTTGATTATGAATGAGCAGCGGAGGCGGCTGCTAAAATGGACGTCGATCCGACGAAGATGGCGGAACGAAGCAAAATGGAAGACGTCGAAGAAAAGCGTCAGAGGGGGAGGGAGCGGGGAGGGAGGGAGGGGTGAAGCGTTTGCACATGCGCACAACAACAGCGTTGACATTTTTTCCACTTGTTGATTTTTAATTATTAACCATATCTAATTTTAAATGCAAAAAATCACAATTCAACTTTAATTAAGAAAATATAGCGATCTATTATTATACTAAAACTGAGTGAATCAACATCTGTTTCTCCAAAGGTTTGTTTTTTTCCTATATATTTTAATGATACAAAATACATATTAGTATAAATATTTAGTTCTGGGATTGAGCTGTATGAGGATTATTTTATGCCTAAAAGAAAGTTAAATTCTCGCATATTCAATTCTCGCACGTAGGAAGATTCCTGAAGATAAGAACTGAAATTGAAATGTGGCGACAGCTTTTGTGAGAAGGAACGACAACAATTGTAAATAATTTTAACAATTTTACTTGGTGACAATAAAAGTAAGAACTTATCTGGTTCGAGTAACTGGTTGTACATTGGGATGCCTCAATTCTGGCTCTTTTCTGGAAGTAAAGGCTTTTAGCGTGAACTGTCTTTGTGGCATTCTGTTGCAGTCAGTCCTATAACAACCGAGGTTGGGAATCGAGGAAAGAATAATGGCTAAACTTGAACTTCTGGCTGAGAGCTTCGTCGAGATGTAGGCAACCCATGTCCAAGGTTTTGTTTTTTTTTAACATAGTTCAACCCAAACAAGGCAGGCCGCCACTGTAGACGTAAGGGGCTACTGAGAAAAAAGGGTGAAGGTTTGGGTGGGGGGGGGGGGGGGTCAGCCTAAATTGGGAGCTGCGCAGCGAGATGTCTGTTTACATTAGTTTTAAATTTCTGCATGTCAGTACCGCCAGGAAAACAGGGAACAGGGAAGGAGTTCCAGAGTCCAGCAGCACGAGGAAAGAAGCTTTGAAGTAGAAAGCTCTTCGGGACCTCCACAGTGAATGGATGGGATTTGGCAGATTATCGGGTTGGTCTAGTGAATTTACGTCGTGGAGGTACCAGAGCAGCAAGCTCATTAGAGCACAATCCATTGAAGTACTTGTAAAACAGGCACAAGGAAGCAACATTGCGGCAATGGAACAGGAGCTGGAGCTTGGTGGATAGTGAAGGACCTATCAAGTTGACGACTCTTTTTTGACAAGTTTACTGGCACGGTAGAGGGAGCCCACCTTCTTTGCAGCAGCCCTGGCAATGTTTTTAATGTATTTATTCCAATTCATGTTATCTGTGAAAGTTAGGCCGCGGAGTTTGAATGATGAACTCTCAGGTAGGGTGTTATTTGCCATGACAATTGGTGATTGAAGAGGTTTCTTGTAGTTATTGAAGGAAAGTAGCTTTGTCTTTGCGGCATTAAAAGTTACCATCTATTTTTGACCCCATTCCACTACAGACTGGAGGTCATTTTCTAAGGATTCAGCCAATGCCTCAGATATGTGCACGTCGGTTTTGCCCACATGACGAGAGTAGAGCGTGGTGTTGTCAGCAAATATTCCTATCTCAGTCTCAATGACATCAGGGAGGTAATTTATGAAAATCAGGAACAGTACAGGTCCAAGGATGGATCTCTGGGGTACACCAGCATTTATGTCATGTTGCTTAGAAAAACGGCCATCGAGGACAACCTAGATCTTTCTTTTTGTTAGGAAGGATCTCATTATATTAAATATTTGTCCAGTAATACCATATGAGTGCAGTTTTAGGAGAAGCCCTTCATGCCAGACCTTGTCAAAGGCCTTGGATATAGCTTCACCTGCCTTGTCCAGTGTATGGTATATGCGTTCAGAGATGACCGTTAGGATATCTGCAGTAGATCGTGCTTGTCTGAATCTGTATTGATGATCAGAAAGAAGTTTAGCATTGACTAGGTGCCAGACTATCGCTAGATTGATTAATGATTCAAAGATCTTAGCAAAGATCGGGAGTAGACTGATTGGGCGGTAGTTTAGAGGATCAGTTCTATCTCCAGAATTCTTGAAGACTTGTACCACAGAGGCAATTTTCCAACTATCAGGGAAACAAGATTCAGTAAGGTATTTATTGTATAGTTTGGAGAGGACAGGGGCCAGCTCAGCAGAGCATTTCTTTATTACTGTTACTGGTATAAGATCAGGCCCACAGGCTTTGGAGGTGTCAAGGTTTTTTATGAAGTCTCTGACTTAAGATGGGGTGATGACCAGGTTCTCAAGTGTGGCTTTCGTCCGCAATGGGAGTTTAAGGAGGGGGTGGTTTGATGAGTCCAAAGTGGAGTTTAAGGCGAAACGCTGGGCAAGTAGTCCGGCCTCATCAGTTGCCGTGCAAACAACATCGTTGTGATTTGATAACGGGGGAATTGTCGATTGTCCATTGTTCATCATACTATTGTATATTTTCCAGAAATCACGAGTACCTAGTTTCTGTGACTGAATGCGTTTTTTGGTTATCTCTGTATACCTTCTCTTTGCTTCATCTATCATCACTTTGCAATCATTTCTTGCCTTTACAAATTTTTGTCTGTTAGCAGTTAACTTATGGCGGCCGAATTTTTGGAATGCCTTCTGCCTCTCAGCATTAGCAGCTGCACATTCTGAGGTGAACCATTGAGGAGAGTGGGATTTGCTGAAGAATTTTGTGTTGATTATTGCACTCTCGTCATAAATTGAAATTAAGGAACTGGAGTTATCTCCCCTTATAGTTCCCTTTTTATCCGTTAGGTGTCGCTTGGCCCTGACTTGAAGGAACTCTCCTCTTTTTCTCTCTCTCTATCTTGCTTTCGTTTGAAGAAGTCAATAAAAAAAATCAGTCCCTGATTTTTATGTGTAACCCTGTTTTATGACTTGTTCTTAAAAGAAAAGCTGCTTGCTTCAACACCACAAGGTAGGATCGTTTTCAATTCCCTTTTATTATTGATGTCGTGTTAATTTCTGCAACAAAGGTTATGGGACCCAGAACATTTTGGAAGGATTTAAAAAAAAAAAAAATTAAAAAAAAAAGGATACCCACGTGTGTTACGACGGCCATTTTTTTTTGCCCGGAGAATCGTTTTTTGTTTATCGTGTTTTAAAAAGAACTAAAAAAAACAAAAAAACAACTATGGAAACAAAATCGAATATTGTATCGCTGAAAGGAGCAAATTATGCTACCTGGAAAATACAATGCAAAATGGCACTAATTAGGGATAACTTGTGGAACATTGTAAACCAAACTGAGACAGTACCGGACTCTGTTACTGAAAACAATTCGTATCAGAAATATTCGTCACGGAGGGATCGTGCATTAGCAACGATAGTTTTGTCTATGGATCCGTCACTACTATATATGATTGGCGACCCCGTCGATCCGACTGTTGTATGGAAAAAGCTTCACCTCATGGGGTGTCGCTGATGTGATCCCTGAGGGATTCAAAACCAGCCTGCTTATAGTTTCGCATCGTTTTAAGCACGGCTCTTCAGCTTTTGGACGAGTTTTGAAGGTGATAAGTATCATTACCACAATGTGATCAGAGTTTCCGAGCGGGCTATGGACATTCGCCACACAAGCCTCAGGTAGTGAACAAGAACAGGTCGAGAAGTGAGGCTTGCTAGTCCGCACGATCAGGAAGGCGGGTCGGAAAAGTGACAGCCTGTGAAAGGTCGTGAGCTGAGTAGAAATTAAAAGTAGAGTTCCCAGCTACATCAGTAACGCTGGAGAATCCCAACCAGTCACAGTGGTGTGCATTAAAATCCCCAAATACATGTATTTGGGCATTCGAGTCGAGTGAGAGTGCTCTATCTAAGCTTTCAGAGACAGAGTCAAGCAGTGTACCGTCCTGGGTCAAAGGAGAACGATATAAGAAATATAAGTAACTAACTATGTGATGTAAAGTCAATCTAAAGCACATGTAGGCTTGATCATCTGATTCTAACCTATGTTTTCTAGTCAAGGGAGAGTGTTCCGAACATAAACTCTTAGCTCATGCATATGTTTGTCAGAGTCCTTACGGTAGAGTGGGAGGTTGATGGTAACAGGGAAAGTGAAGAAGGAGAGAGTGTAGCAGTCATATAATATTGACTTATTTACTTATCTCCTGACCTGTATAGACCCTTTACACGGTGGCCTGAAGCCATTCCCCATAACAACATTTTGGCTGAATCTGTAGTGTGAGCCCTGATATCGGGCTGGGTATCGCGTTACAGAGTTCCTACATCTATTACCATCGACCGTGGTGGACAGTTTGAATCCCACTTCTTCCAGGAACTGTTGAAGAGGCTGCACTCAGGTTCACCAATGTTGAAGAGCGTTTATTGCTTTGTTTTGGTGCCGTATATTAACATCTTAAATTATCTATCTATATATGTTGTATACTGGATTTGAAATCGATGAAAATATATTAGTTTACTATAGACAACAACAACAACCAAAACTATAGTTAGGTAAAGAATGACAGTTGAAAGAGCCCAAGAAACGTTCCGCATAAAAGAGTTGTTTAGCATGTAAGAAAGAATTGAATAGACATGTTTATTTTGGCTGGCGTCGTGTACGTTTACGTGTTGTCACATATGACGAATAGGTGAGTTTGGATTTAGCATGTCAGAAAGAATTGAGTAGACATGTTTATTTTGGCTGGCGTCGTGTACGTTTACGTGTTGTCACATATGACGAATAGGTGAGTTTGGATTTAGCATGTCAGAAAGAATTGAGTAGACATGTTTATTTTGGCTGGCGTCGTGTACGTTTACGTGTTGTCACATATGACGAATAGGTGAGTTTGGATTTAGCATGTCAGAAAGAATTGAGTAGACATGTTTATTTTGGCTGGCGTCGTGTACGTTTACGTGTTGTCACATATGACGAATAGGTGAGTTTGGATTTAGCATGTCAGAAAGAATTGAGTAGACATGTTTATTTTGGCTGGCGTCGTGTACGTTTACGTGTTGTCACATATGACGAATAGGTGAGTTTGGATTTAGCATGTCAGAAAGAATTGAGTAGACATGTTTATTTTGGCTGGCGTCGTGTACGTTTACGTGTTGTCACATATGACGAATAGGTGAGTTTGGATTTAGCATGTCAGAAAGAATTGAGTAGACATGTTTATTTTGGCTGGCGTCGTGTACGTTTACGTGTTGTCACATATGACGAATAGGTGAGTTTGGATTTAGCATGTCAGAAAGAATTGAGTAGACATGTTTATTTTGGCTGGCGTCGTGTACGTTTACGTGTTGTCACATATGACGAATAGGTGAGTTTGGATTTAGCATGTCAGAAAGAATTGAGTAGACATGTTTATTTTGGCTGGCGTCGTGTACGTTTACGTGTTGTCACATATGACGAATAGGTGAGTTTGGATTTAGCATGTCAGAAAGAATTGAGTAGACATGTTTATTTTGGCTGGCGTCATGTACGTTTACGTGTTGTCACATATGACGAATAGGTGAGTTTGGATTTAGCATGTAAGAAAGAATTGAGTAGACATGTTTATTTTGGCTGGCGTTGTGTATATTTACGTGTTGTCACATATGACAAGTAGGTGAGCTTGGATTTTAGAAGCTATATATTTTTATGGATTGTACTTCCAATGAGTGGGGGAACATTTTGACATGTTTCATCTTTTAAACAATACAGTCTGTGAAGAAGGAGATATAAACGTCTTTCTGAGAAGAGGAAAAGGCATATAGCATTTCCTGTGAACTCTCTTCCCTTGCCCTATTTTCATCCCGAGACGACATATGTTGTGACCTTAGTTAAAAGTACTTGTCACCTGTCGCTATGATTGCTATTGGCCGTAAAAATGCCTATTTCAACCACCTATGCGATCAGCCATGTGGCAGACACCCTTATATACCATGAAGAAAAAGAAAAAAACGGATTTCACCAGAATCTCCTCAACGAACGATAGGTTGTGGCTGATGAAAAAAAAGGAAGACGGAAAAAACGAAGGCGAAGAGAAGGAAAAGAAAGAAAAACGTCCTTATCCGTCTCATGCCGCGTATTTGGGTGAAAGAAAAGCGTATATATCTTGTACTTTACTTTTGAACACTGTCTGTAACATGTTACAGACAATGCTCAAAAGTAAGGTACAAGATATATACGCTTTTCTTTCAGCGACGGACTGTGCTGACTATAACCTTGTGAAGTCAGCAATCTTAAGAAATTCAGGCAGAAGTTTAGGGGTCTTAACATAGAGGATAGGCAGACGTACACAGAGAAAAAAAAGAAGAAAAAAGAAGAGGTAATGCCTGGTAGGAGGGTATCATGACAACAGAACATATACTACACTACCCTCCCTGACTTGAATATTAGAAAATAGTACATTAGTCTGAAATAGTATAGTAAACTGAATTGAGTATTATAAGATTGTACAATAGTACGATTAATAGAAGTAATAGTATAGTTTCGGCTTCAGACAGATATCAAATCAAATTTATTGATAAAAAATAGCCACGGGCAACAAGACATGTAAAAGGACAGTTAGGATATGTTTGTCGTAGGCGACTTTAAACCTGAGACGTAATTTGACAAGTGGTGTGCAGCAAAAAGTGTGGGAGCAGACCATGATAGGTTGATGGAGGACTTCAAGTGGTGTGTCCATAACGATCTAAAAGTTTTTCTTAACGAGAGACAAGTGGACACAGCATATGACGCGGCCACCCTTGCGGACGAATATGCACTGATGCATAAGCGGGGCAAGAGTAGGCTGAACGACCTGTTTGAAAATGGAAGCTGCACTAATCCCCGAATGGCGGCTAGTGCTGATCCGAACATGAGGTCAAGTCAGACAAATCACCCTAACCGACGGAGTAACCCAAAGATACACCCCATTCTCCAAGCAATCAACACGCAGAGAGATGGAGAACTATGACGTGGCACTACTGTGGGAAAGTAGAACACATAGCAGCAAACTGTTTGGCAAGAAGAAGGGATGCAGAGAACAGAAGCGCATCCTCGAGTAAACCACAAGGGTTTATTGCGTTGCAAAGAAACATTGCAAAAGCAAACGCAAAGAGAATTAGAGAGGAGTATAAACCTTTTGTCTCGGACGCTTTGGTATAACCATGGATAACCCCATGGATAACCCCATGGATAACCCCATGGATGACCCCATGGATAACCCCATGGATGACCCCATGGATAACCCCATGGATGACCCCATGGATAACCCCATGGATAACCCCATGGATAACCCCATGGATGACCCCATGGATAACCCCATGGATAACCCCATGGATAACCCCATGGATAACCCCATGGATAACCCCATGGATAACCCCATGGATGACCCCATGGATAACCCCATGGATAACCCCATGGATAACCCCATGGATGACCCCATGGATAACCCCATGGATGACCCCATGGATAACCCCATGGATAACCCCATGGATGACCCCATGGATAACCCCATGGATAACCCCATGGATAACCCCATGGATAACCCCATGGATGACCCCATGGATGACCCCATGGATAACCCCATGGATAACCCCATGGATAACCCCATGGATGACCCCATGGATAACCCCATGGATAACCCCATGGATAACCCCATGGATGACCCCATGGATGACCCCATGGATAACCCCATGGATAACCCCATGGATGACCCCATGGATAACCCCATGGATGACCCCATGGATAACCCCATGGATAACCCCATGGATAACCCCATGGATGACCCCATGGATAACCCCATGGATAACCCCATGGATAACCCCATGGATGACCCCATGGATAACCCCATGGATAACCCCATGGATGACCCCATGGATGACCCCATGGATAACCCCATGGATAACCCCATGGATGACCCCATGGATGACCCCATGGATAACCCCATGGATGACCCCATGGATAACCCCATGGATAACCCCATGGATGACCCCATGGATAACCCCATGGATAACCCCATGGATAACCCCATGGATGACCCCATGGATAACCCCATGGATAACCCCATGGATGACCCCATGGATAACCCCATGGATAACCCCATGGATAACCCCATGGATGACCCCATGGATAACCCCATGGATGACCCCATGGATAACCCCATGGATAACCCCATGGATAACCCCATGGATGACCCCATGGATAACCCCATGGATAACCCCATGGATGACCCCATGGATAACCCCATGGATAACCCCATGGATAACCCCATGGATGACCCCATGGATAACCCCATGGATGACCCCATGGATAACCCCATGGATAACCCCATGGATGACCCCATGGATAACCCCATGGATAACCCCATGGATAACCCCATGAGAAGAACAAGTATTAAAAGATACTGCAGAGGCCTAGTTTTTAATATTAGAGAAAAATATGCCACGAGGAGCGAATACAGCCACAAGCAAAGTTGTAGTAATACCAGGAGTCGGGAAGAGCTTTGTGAGTGTCCCGCTCCACAGAGTGACCCTAGATTCTGAGATAGTACATGGTACTATAGAGATCGGAGTGGTCAACCATCTGGCCATGAGAGGCATTGCGATGGTACTCAGCAATGACTTGGCTGGAAAGAAAATTGAACCCCACTCCAGAGTAGTGGAGAAACCGAGCGCCTCAGAGAAGAACAAAAAGTTGAAAGAAAGATGTCGAAAATTGTGTACTGCATACTCATGTGCTGTGTTCACGCTGGCAAAAATAGAATTTAAAAGAAACACAGTTTTCTGAATCCAACAGATAATTTTTTTATACCTGTCTTGAGATATGGATGGGTACAATTATGTCTGCATGCTGCTTTTAAGTAGCTGGGCCAAGTAGCAGTCACACTGGGACTCTGTCACTTGACACAGCCGCGCCGCGCTCAGTGTTGCTCACCAGAACCCAGCCAGCCAGGTCATCATGTGTCGACCCAACTCCATTACATAAAGACGACCTATCCTTTTGATCACATTCCAGCCAAACCTGATACTGGACCGACTAGCAGTCAAGGGCCAACAACAACATCACGCCAACACTGAGGGACCACCTATCCCAACGAACCGTAACCCTAACCCTAACCATCTATCCTGACGAACCCACATCACAGATCAAGACCCACACATCCTTATATCTTATATCCATTAATAATCAATAAAATTTGTTTAATCTAAATTCCAGTGTCTGTTTTTCTTGCTACCATGTGCTTTTTATAACAATAAGTGTGAGCAGGAGCCTATATAATTCTCTCTCTAAGAATAGCGAGGATAGAAGCTTGATTAGCTATTAAAGAGTGTTAACCTTTCATTTCACAACATAAGGTTTCAATTGTCTCTCGAGGATTTCGATTTTGTCTATATGTGACTTGGCTACGATGCTTTGCTGCAAATGTGAGAACTAAAAAGCTAAAAGACAACAAAGAAATGGGAGGAGAAAATGAAATAACGGTTTAATTTTTGGCTACAGCTGGATGCAAGGTGATAATGAAAGTCTCGCCATGGCGTATTTAACAAACCTGGAAGACCTGACTTTTAAAAATAAGACAGATCCTATAAATCAGATCATAAGAAGAAATATGAGAAATATAAGTCAGATCATCAAAAGAAATATAGGAAATATAAGTCAGATTATAAGAAGAAATATGAGTAATATAAGTTAGATTATAAGAAGAAATATGAGAAATATAAGTCAGATCATAAGAAAAGTATGAGAAATATAAGTCAGATCATAAGGAATATGAGAAATATAAGTCAGATTATAAGAAGAAATATGAGAAATATAAGTCAGATTATAAGAAAAAATATGAGAAATATAAGTCAGATCATAAGAAAAATATGAGAAATATAAGTCAGATCATAAGAAGAAATATGAGAAATATAAATCAGATCATAAGAAGAAATATGAGAAATATAAGTCAGATCATAAGAAGAAATATGAGAAATATAAGTCAGATCATAAGAAGAAATATGAGAAATATAAGTCAGATCATAAGAAGAAATATGAGAAATATAAGTCAGATCATAAGAAGAAATATGAGAAATATAAGTCAGATCATAAGAAGGAATATGAGAAATATAAGTCAGATCATAAGAAGAAATATGAGAAATATAAGTCAGATTACAAGAAAAAATATGAGAAATATAAGTCAGATCATAAGAAGAAATATGAGATCGAATCAAAAATTGGTGATGGTAGAAATAACAAAGTTTATGTTGATGAAATAAGAATTTGACAAACCAATCATAAAATATCTACACCGTCTATGAAATGTGAATAGATATTGAGAGTTTGAAAAACACAGACAAGAAGAAAAAACGATAAAAGAGCACTTAATTCAATTAAGGTTAATTGAGGGTATGTGCAATGCATCACACTGATATAAAATAATGGAACAATAACTGCATTGACTATACACAACAACAAGAATTAACACATAAATAAAACCAGTATAAAAGTCAACCTAGTGAACAAATATTTGCAGATACATGTTAAAAAAGATTTTTTTGAATGTTGGTATTGTGGACGTGAACACGAAATAAAAAGAGAAAAATGCCCAGCATTTGGCAAAACTTGTACAAATTGCTTAAAAAAGAACCATTTTCAAGCAGTATGCAAATTCAAAAATAAAAACGTTGAAAGAGTCTTAAGAAAACGAAACCAATATGGAAGTCTTTTCATTAAAAAACAAAAATAAGAATGTGAAAAAAATTAAACAAAAGTAATAAGTCATGATATTAAAAGTTAAATCAACAACTTCGATTTGGATATGCAAATGGATACCGAGAGTGAAGTTACGCTTATACGAAAAAATTTCTACAAACTTTACGAAAGAGCAATTTACAACTCTGCCAATTTGATGGATCGGCTGTAAAAACTTTAGGGTTCTTTGAAGGTTCCTTGGAGTTAGAAGATAGATTTGAAATAATAACTATGATTGTAACATTTTGTAAAAAGAACCACGGACTTCTTGGAAACGATGTACTTAACATAAATTCTAGTCAATTAATTAATGAGATAAAAATGAAAAAACTGGAAAGTTAAAAAAACTATGAAGCGAATTTAAAATTAGCAGAAAACGTTTCTCCGTCGTCTTATGAGGCACGCAAATTATCAGTACATTTTGTGGCAATAGCAAAACTACAAAACTAACAAAACAGGACCTTCTTGAACATGTTTCACCTGGGGATAAGCAAGTGGACATCGCCCATTGTAGTTTTTAGAAAGTCGGATACATATATGTGAAGATTATAAAATAGGCGTAAATTACAAAGTTTGCTCGGATTCATATCGTATACCTAATGTTGAAGTAGCATTATATGAGCGTTTTTACAAAAATAGATTTGAAAACGTCATCTACCAAATACCAATAGACAATAACTTCACAGACGTAACAAATACCAGCTAAAAACGAAATAAGATACTGATTACAATAAGTGGCTCCCACAGCAAATGTTGCCGAAAAAACAAAAATGGCTGTCACACGGGTTGTCTTCAACTACGTCCACACGACCACTGGTTGTAAAATATAAAAACACAGACAGTGACAATATCTCCCTCTTTTCCATTCAAATCCACTAAGAGTGACGGACCTGTCAAAAAGAGCCACCATGCTATGAACCAAACTGCTTACCGCCTGCTGCTGCTTTAGGTTCAACTCAACATCGTTTCTCCTTTTTCCTCACTGACACTGGCCACTTGTAAGCTTACACCTTTTTCTTCTCTTTTGAAAATACCGTCAAACACACACACATGGACAAAAGAATGACACACACGCAAATGCCTTACGCAGAGAACCTCAAAAACATCAACATTATCCCAGTTATAATAGGAGCTAAAGGCCTCATGAAGAAAATTTTCTTGGCGAGATATCTAAGGAGTATATCGACAAAGAAGGTTCCTTGAACTGGCTTAAAAAAGGAGCCCTTCACTATAATCAGGAAAGGCTTATAATGGCGACCAAAGATCAAGGCCTTATGACTAATGCATTTAAAAAGATGGCAGGACTTAGTAATGATAACAAGTGCAGGTTTTGTCACACTGAAGTGGAGAGTGTGAATCACTTGATATCAAGCTGCAAAATTATGTTGGCAGATGGCAGCTACACAAGCGCAACGATGGTGTGTGCAAATACATACACTGGAACATCTGTAAAAATCTAAACATCCAATGTAGCACTAAGTCCTGGGAACATCTACCAGAAACGACTGTGGGAAACGATAAGTGTACTATACATTATGATTATTTGGTTCCTACATCTACCTACTTGGAAAATGCAGCTATAAAACCGGACATAGTCATATTAAATAAGGCAGAAAGAGAGGCAACACTGATTGAGGTGAGTGTTCCAAATGACAGTGGCTTAAACAGAGCAGAGAGGGAGAAGGTGACAAAATACCATGACCTAATGTATGATATGAAGAGAAACTGGAACCTCAAAAACATCAACATTATCCCAGTTATAATAGGAGCTAAAGGCCTCATGAAGAAAAAAGTATCTGGAAAGTATTCCCGGAAAACCAAGTGCGAAAGAAATCCAAATAATTGCACTTAAGGGAAAATCCTTAAAAGAGCACTCGGTTGGAGCCTCTAAATAGCAGATGATAGTCTGGCATTTGGAAGAATGCCCCATCCCTATGCTAACGAAAACAGAAATAAGGGAAAAGAGGGTTAAGAGACGGCTCATTTTTTCTCTACTTCCATACACGCCCACATACATACACGTGTGGTTTCCAATGAAAAACCGTTAAAAGAGACATTTCTTTGAACAGTAAAAGAGACTCATTATTCAAACAGTGAAAAGCCACATTCGATACAAAATACTCTGAGAAACTTTCATTGAGTAACTTTTAAAAATTTTTTATGGAAATAGCTCCAGACAAGGCATGAAGCCACTTGATGGAAGGAGCTAACAAGAACAAATATGATTATCGCAAAGACAGGAGATGCCTATTGACCTTAGTCTTGAAAAGACCAAGATTATAGGTAGGAGGAAAACAGTCAGCAGGAAGAGAGTTCCACAAGACTGCAGTTCTTGGAAAGAAGCTATCGGAATAGGAAACTGTATTACAACGAGGTATCAAAACAGCAAATTGATAGAGACCACTAGACCAACGAGTCAAACGAGCTGGAACAAAAGAAGCAGGGAATAGATCACATAATTCTGAAGAACACATGCCATAATAGTATTTATAGAAAAGACTGAGATTATCAAGAACCCTCAAATCGGGCAGAGATTCACCAGCCCAAATATGACAACAATACTCCATACATGGTCTGATTGTGGATTTGTAGAGATAGAGAATAGCCTCAGGTGTGAGAAAGTGTTTAGAGCGATAGAGAGAACCAATTTTGTGAGAACCAGAAAGAGCAATGGATCTAATGTATGAACTCCAAGAAAGATTTGATGAGAGAGAAAGACCAAGAAGTTTCAGAGTCTATTTCTCCTCAAGAGCAGAACCATCCATGAGAATCTCAGGAAGAAAAGGGGCACTCCTACGATTGAAAGACACGAGCTGAGCCTTAACTGGATTAAATGAAACAAGTCATTTTGTATCCCAATCCACAACTGAACCCAGGTCAACTTCTAAATCAGCCACATATTTCAACTGATCTGAGGGAGATGGGCGAAAAGCAATACCAGAATAGAGAGTAGTATCATCAGCATAGATGTTAATTCTCTGAACAATATTCTCTGGAAGATCATTTATATAGAGAAGAAACAGTGTTGGGCCTAGAATAGAGTCTTGGGGAGCATCAGTATTGATAGGAAAAGAGAATGAAGAGACACCATCCAAAGTTACTTGCAAGTTTCGGTCAGAAAGAAAAGACCTAATAATATCAAGAACCTTACCATCAATACCATAACCATGAAGTTTGTGTAGGAGATCAGAATGCCACACTGTCAAACGCCTTCAGAATGTCAAACATTATGGCCCTACCCTCTCCTGAATTATCCATAAACTGACAGATCTGCTCAGTTACAACAGTAATATCACTGAAGAGGCCCAGACTTTCCAGAAAATGAACAAGCTTGCCATTGACCAACTTTTCAAAATCTTTGCTAATAACAGAGAGGAGACTAACCGGATGATACTTAGTTGGGTCAGACCGATCACCAGCATTTCTAAAGATAGGGATAACAGAGGACTCATTCCAACAAGAAGGGAAACAGGGCTTAGACAAACAGAGGTTGAATAATTTAGAGAGGATAGAAGAAAGTTGAGGAGCACAATGCTTGAGAACAACAATAGGAATTGAATCAGGACTGGAAGCCTTCGACTGGTCAAGATCAGATATAACCTCAGCAACCATCTCTGAAGTGATAATAACAGAATCAAATTAGGAAGAACAGCACCAGAATCATCAAGAGAAGAATTGTCAGCAAAAATACGAGAAGATGAAGACCACTATTAATAACATTATTGTAGATTCTCCAAAAACCATGAGACCCAACCTTTTGAGATGAGATAGAGTCACAAATCCTTTGAGAGTAGCTAGACTTAGCCTCAGAGATTGCTCTCTTGCAAGCATTGCTAGCTCTTCTGTAGGATTGTATAGAAGCCTCAGAAGCATCTTGACGATACTGATTAAAGTAATTGTTATGATGGGCAATGGCAGACGCACAAACAGATGAAAATCATGGAGGAGAATGAGTTTTGGTTTGAAACTTATGATGAGAAATGAAGGTGTCAATTTCAACAAGAAGCCAGTCAGTAACCTCCCTAGCAGCATCGTTTGGAGACATACCAGATAGAACACCATGGAATGTCACATAGGAAGCTGTGAAGCCCATCCCAATCAGTCCTCCTGTAGTTGAACGTCTTCCTATGGAAGGGACGATCAATAGAAGACTTTACCGAAAAATTAACCTCAACATCAACAATCGCATGATCAGAATAACCCAATGGAGGAGGAGAAGAAATATAATGAGTCAGGAACAGAAGTGAAAAAAAGATCAAGTAAGGATGATTGATGAATATCATTTGGAAAACGTGTGGGGAAGGTGACAATTTAAGACAAGTCATGAGACAGAAAATTTAAGACAGATTTCACCAGCTATATCTGTGCGATTAGAATGAGGGAGCCAGTCAGATTGATGAGCATTGAAGTCACAAAACCAAAGATGGAGCTTGACAGATGAATTCGCAATGTATCATCAATACTGTTGGATATAGCATCAATAACAGAGCAGTCATTGTCAGAAGGGGAACTATTCAAAAAAGAACAAATAAGAAGTGGAGTGCAGCAAAGACAACCTCAGACAGATAAAAGGACACCCATGAGATTCAAGGCTGGGGACACATATAACGGGGAGATCCTTGCGAAGAAAAAGAGCAAGACCATGGAAATGCATGGAAGAGTCTAAGCGGACAAGAGGCAAATAACCATCCACATATAGATTGTTGCTATCAATAGAAGCATTCAGATTAGTCTCACAAAAAGCAAGGATGTGAGGAGATTTGCCTAAGAGAAAGGACTGAACATCAGGAAAGTTTGACCTGAGACCTACTACTAAAAAAATAAGTCTTCTGTACAACATTAATGTGCCAAATATACTTAATAAATTGTTGCTGTTACCAACACGATATATACATAGGAGCTAATACTGCAAATGAATTAAAATAGAAAACCGACTTCATTTTGAATTAATTAAGAAATGACAATGATGAAAAGAAATGCATAAACAATAATAGTAAAATATAAGTTTAGGTTATTTCATTTCAAAAGAAGGTATATCACCAGACCAAGACTTAATAGAAAAAAAATACTAAAAATATCTTTGCGTACAAATGAAAAAGGAACTTGTATCTTTTTATAGATTAGTAAATTTCTACAGGCGATATTTATCAAAATATACGGACCTGACTAAACTGTTTGCAAATTTGAGAAAAATGAATGTTAAATTTGTAGTGATCTTGAAAGGCAAGGCGAGAAAGTAAATGCCGTTGACCGATACCCTTTCTCTGTCTCTGACATAGAAAAAGAGGAAATCTCGTTCAAGCCACAAGAAAGGTGGTGGTGAACAACGACCTCCATATGTGTGTGCTGTCGTCTGAAACCGGAGAGAAAAGAGAGAAAGCAAGTGTGCGACGAATCTCGCATTGGTCACTGGCGTGTCGTCCTTTGATTGGCCGAAGTTTTCAGCCAGTGTCTTTCCACGCGATTTCATCCTCTTCTATGTCAGAGATGAAGAAAAGATATCAGTCAATGCCATTTACTTTCTCACGTTGTCTCTCAAGATCACTACAAATTCATCTGGTCAGAGGAACAACAAAAAGCTTTTGATAAATTAAAATTAATTATGGCAAAGTAACCAATAGTGAAAATTTTTGATCCCCAAAAGAACATTAACCACAAATGTAAACGAACATTTGTTATCTGGAATATTATCACAAAAAGGACATCCGATAACGTATTTATCAAGAAGACTAATGAATACTGAATTTCATTATTCAAATATAGAGAAGGAAGCATTGGATATTGTATGGACAATGACTAGAGCCCGACAATCCAATCGAATGGGTTAGCAGAAAGAATGGTGCAGATGGTAAAAATAGTACTAAAAGTATGTTGTCAGCAAAAGGAAAAAAATAGAAGTTTTTCTACCAAGGCTGTTTTTAAACTATTGCACAATACCACACGTCGGAAGACTAGAAAGTCCACTAGCCTTAATGGAAAGGCAAATTAGAGCTCAGCTAACGATGCCTTATTCCACAATTGCAAAAATGTGGTACAAAAAAACATCAAATCAAGAAAGGTCAGAATTTATTATGCAAAAAAGGACAAAATACAGCTATATTAAATATAGGAAAGTGGAACAGTGTATTAGCCATGCAGATCAAATAAGACCCCAGGGTGAATATAATATATGTACCTATTTGGCAGCTATAGAAAAGTTATGTGTCTCTGATACGGCTACCAAGAAAATCTGGGTATTCGCAGAGTGAGTTTCAAAGCTTAATCATCAACTGTTGTTTTACTTATAACGACAGCTAACAGAACAAAAAAGGAGTAAAAAAAACCAAATAAGTGTAGTAACAAAGATAATTGATGCCCGTCTCCCCCCTTTAAGTAATAATGGAATGTTCTACATTCGTGTATATTAAGAGTGAATGTTAAAACACTAATTGTCGCAGTAAGCCACAAATGGTTAAATAAAGCTTATCCTTAAGTTATATTCGGCGTCCAGTTTTTATTACAATTTATTTAACCATTCGTTATGGAACGTTACTTGAAACCCGATCGTCTAGACCTTGATACGGCCGACTCGGAATCTACTGACAAATGGCGGCATTGGAGAAAAATGTTCGACGGATTTCTTACAGCTCTACAGTTATCTTCAAACGCGGCTTTAACAGGTACTGAGAAATATACCCTTCTTTTACATCATGTCTCTACTGCTATTTATAGAAATTTATCTGAATGTGAAAATTATGAAACTGCGGTGGACATTTTAGAAGCCATGTTTGTCAAGTAAAAAAATACTATTTTTGCTAGACATTTACTTGCTACCCGGCGTCAACAACCAGAAGAAAGCCTTGAACAATACCTTCAGATTCTAAAGATGTTAAGTCGCGAGTGTGAATTTACAGCCTTAACTGCGAACCAAGCGAGAGATGTTTTTATCAGGGACGCATTTATTAATGGAATACAGTCCAAGCAAATAAGACAAAGACTACTAGAGAATAAAGACCTAGACTTGCCAACAGCTTATGAACAAGCTCTAACGTTGGACATGGCACAGAAGCAGTCTGTCTTCTATTTACAACCCGATATTTTGGGAGCTGCTATCGTAGCCCCTCCTCTGCATGTTCAAAATTCTTCCATTGTTCAAGATGCTGCCACCCCCCTTTCTAACGATCACGAACAACTTATCACTGCCGCCTCAGCTGGATCCACATGCTACTTTTGTGGCCTTCGTATACATGCTCGTTCGTCCTGCCCGGCTCGAGATGTTAGATGCCACAAGTGTGATAAGCAGGGACATTTTTCGAAAGTTTGCCGGTCAGCTTCTCAAAAAAAACGTTCGGCTACTCTTGCTACTGTAGCACCAATTACAATAGCAGCTGCATTCCCCGGCTGCCTCTCAAAAACAATCGTGAGGGTAAAAATCAATGGATTGACTATTCATGCGCTTATTGATACAGGCAGTTCCGAAAGTTTTATTAATGCCAGTATTGTAAAAGCGAATAAATGGGAAATATTTCCTTGTTCCAACCAAATATCAATGGCAAATTCATCTTTATCGTCCCATGTAATTGGATATTGCATGGTTAACCTGAAACTAAAAGGAAACTCCTATCAAGGGATCAAATTATCAGTAATGAAAAACCTCTGCTGCGAAGTGATTTTGGGTCACAATTTTCTAAAACAACATTCATGCGTTGAAATTCCTTTTGGTGGCCCCAAGCCGGTTCTAAGCGTATGTGGACTAGCAGCTGTCAAAGTGCGGCACCCGTCACTTTTTACAAACTTAACTCCTGACTGCAAACCAGTAGCAATAAAATCAAGACGCTATTCAGAAACGGACAAACAGTTCATAGCAGCAGAAGTAACAAAACTACTTAAGGAAGGAATTATAGAGCCAAGTGAATCTCCATGGCGAGCCCAGGTCCTCGTAACAGCCACTGAAAATCACAAGAAAAGGATGGTCATTGACTATTCCCAGACCATCAACAGATACACATTACTCGATGCCTATCCACTGCCTCGTATTGACGAAATGATTTCTAATATTGCAAAATATCACACTTTCAGTACTTTGGATCTCAGAAGTGCCTACCATCAGGTACCTATCAAGCCATAGGATAAGCCCTACACGGCATTCGAGGCCTGCGGTCGCCTATATCAGTTCTGCCGAATTCCTTTTGGGATAACAAATGGTGTGGCTAGCTTCCAGAGGGTAATAGATGAAATAATCTCCAATGAAAAATTGAAGGGTACTGTTGCATATATAGACAATGTCACAGTATGCGGACATAACCAAGCTGAACATGACCACAACCTTAAACGATTCATGGCTGCCGTCAAGAAATATAATCTGACTTTGAACAGTGAAAAATGTTCCTACAACTTGAAAAGCATCAAATTATTGGGATACATTGTCAAAAATGGCACCATGACGCCGGATCCCGAGCGACTGAAACCGCTAATGGAATTACCAATCCCTGGAAACATGCCCTCTTTACGACGAGCCCTCGGTATGTTTGCTCACTACTCCCAATGGGTTGCGTCTTTTTCAGAAAAAATACACCCATTGACGCAAGTATCTACTTTTCCGTTGTCCTGTTCCGCCATCAGAGCATTTCAAAACATGAAAAGGAACATTGCTCAGTCTGCCATTTCTGCTGTGGATCCTTTTATCTCTCTATTAGTTGAGACGGATGCCTCCGACTGTGCGATAGCTGCCTCACTGAGACAATCCGGTCGTCCTGTAGCTTTTTTTTCAAGAACACTTTCGAGATCCGAGCGACGACACTCGGCAATAGAAAAAGAAGCGTACGCTATAGTTGAGGCATTACGAAAATGGAGGCATTACCGACATTTTGAATTAATCACTGACCAAAAGTCGGTCTCGTTTATGTTTAACCCAAAAATAGCGAGATGGAGAATGGAGCTTTCTTGCTACTCCTTTGACATCACTTACCGCCCTGGTAAGGAGAATGCTGTGGTCGACGCGCTTTCAAGGGTATGTGGCCTGGTAACTGGCTCAGATGATCTTCAGTATATACACAGGGAATTGTGTCACCCAGGTATCACAAGAATGATTCACGTAGTCAGGAGCAGAAACTTGCCATATTCTGTTGAAGACGTAAAAAGAATTACGAACTCTTGTCGGATATGCGCAGAAAATAAGCCCAGGTTCTACAAACCTCCTCCAGCAACACTCATTAAGGCCACACAGCCTTTTGAAAGACTTAACCTGGATTTTAAGGGCCCTTTACCCTCTAAAACTAAAAATAAATACATGCTCACAATAATAGACAAGTACTCAAGATTTCCGTTCGTTATCCCTTGCCCAGACGTAACGGCTGCAACAGTAATTCAAGGCCTGTGCTCCATTTTTGCCGTTTTTGGAGTGCCTGCATATATACATTCAGATCGTGGGTCTGCTTTTATGTCGGACGAACTCAAGCAGTTTCTGCATGAACGAAGAGTAGCTGTAAGTAGAACAACTCCTCACAATCCTCAAGGAAACGGACAGTGCGAAAGATACAATGGTATAATATGGAAGACAGTACAGTTGGCGGCAGCAAATCGCAATAGTCCGATCTCCGATTGGGAAAGTCTCATCCCCATGGCCTTATACGCTATTAGGACTCTATTATGTACAGCGACAAACGCTACCCCACATGAGAGATTCTTCTCGTTCCCACGACGAAGCTCAGCAGGCACATCACTTCCCTCGTGGCTTGCACAACCTGGCACAGTTTTATTAAAACGCCATGTTCGTCATAGTAAACATGACCCATTGGTAAGCGAGGTAGAATTAATTGAAGCGAACCCTCAGTATGCACTGGTCAGAAATTCAGAAGGAAGGCAATCTACTGTCTCCTTAAGGGATCTAGCCCCAGCAGGAAATGTATATGAACGTAGAACTGCTTCAGATGGATATACAGCTCCGGTTCGTGGAACAAGTCCGACCCACTTAGGTGATCGTGTGCCAGATACGTCAAGTTCAGAGTCCCAACAAAACGAATCTGAATATACTAACAGAGTCGTCTCTGACTCTAGTTCGGACGACAGATGGGTACCACGAAAGCGGTTTCACCCAATATCTGAGACAGATACTCAATCTTCAGACACCAAGCGACCGAAGCGCCGTAGAAAACGAGAGCGATTTGGAGCAAGATATTTTAGCCCTAAACCAGCCACACAAGACAGTCCCGAAACGTCGTCAGGTCCCGAGGAGCCTAGATTAGAAATGGATGTCGGGCACAAACAACCAAGACGCCCTCAAAGAACCCGCAGGAGGCCAGGTCGATGGGATGATTTTGTTCCCTACGAATAAGAAGATAGATGGGGGAGAATGTAGTAACAAAGATAATTGATGCCCGTCTCCTCCTTTAAGTAATAATGGAATGTTCTACATTCGTGTATATTAAGAGTGAATGTTAAAACACTAATTGTCGCAGTAAGCCACAAATGGTTAAATAAAGCTTATCCTTAAGTTATATTCGGCGTCCAGTTTTTATTACAATAAGTAACAAATAAATGTTATGCAAGGCAAGATAAGGCACTCTTCTACTAACTTGGATAAGTTTATTGGTGTTTTGACTTATTTTAAAGCGTTTTTTTTTGTTCAAAACAAACCTGGTGTTCACCTGTTCAGTTAGAACGAAGAAAATGGCTGTTCATGAGCCTAGCACAGGGATACTTGATAATTGGTGAAAAATCGAAAAATAAAAAAAATAGTATTAGAAACATATCCAATAAATGTCACCAATCATGGAAAAATGTCATGTTCTACCAGTATTTTGCTTAGTTTTCATTTTTTGAGCGATTATCGAAACTCTGTAATTTCAGCCATTTTTTTTTGTTCTAACTGAACCGGTGGACACCAGGTTTGTTTTGAACAAAAAACGCTTTAAAATAAGTTAAAACACAAATAAACTTATCCAAGTTTTTAGAAGAGTAACTTATCTAGCCTTTCATAACATTTATTTGTTGCCTATTTGTTTTTTGGACCCCTTTTTCGTTCTGTTAGCTGTCGTTATAAGAGTATGGCAAAAAAGAAATCAATTTTTTAACCTGTCTATTTATACATCTGTAGTCGCATTTACTTTATTTTTTCTTGCTAGTGAAAATCGTTGTACACTAGAAAAACAGCCATTGTCTATCCCTATTCGTGCCACCACCTCGCTACAAATATATGCGGATTTGCTAAGAATTTTCAAGCCAAGAAGGACTTTCTATTCGACAGTTTAAATGCTTCCAAATTTCTTTCACGTTTTAAAGAGTTACAAAGTGATTCATACTAGTTTGTTTGTTTGTTTGTTTCTTTCTTTCTTTTTACTATTTACAAAATATTAAAATGTCTGAAATGAACTGTGGAGGATTTAATTTCATAATTAAATTATTTTCGAAATAAGATATGTTGCTGTTGCTGAATAGACATCTAAAGATGTACATGCGTGACGTAAGCAGTTTCGACTACGAATGGAGAAAGCCGAATAAAATAGACAAACATAAAAGGCACTTACTTTTTTCTTACCAGATGACTTTTTTGAAATAAAATGATCAATTTCCAACTGTAATTCTTCTAACACTTTTCATTTTGAATTTGTGTATACCAGACGACATTTTTTATTCAATTAGAAACGAATAGGCTATATTGCCGGTCCTGACAAAATAACGATTCCTGCGTTATTTTGCCGTGACCGGCAATATAACGATTCCTGCGTTATTTTGCCGGTTCATGTATATTTAACTAAATTGTTAAACATACAGTGACGCCCGGCACAATAATGAGTCTTACGTTATTTTGCCGGCTCGTGTTTATTTAACTATAAATTACTTTTTTTTATTATTTAAATTAATTTTTTTGTATTATTTAAAACTTTATCAAACGAAATTTTATTCATAATTTAAAACTTTGCCTGATTGATTTTTTTTGTTTGTTTTTAATTAATCTTTGCCTGATTGATTTTTTGTATAATTTAAAACTTTATTAAGCGACAATATATTTTAAAATAACGATAAAATTAATTTTTACTTCCGGTTGATTCGATTAGGAGTGAACTCTTCAAAATTACGACTTATTTTATGATTTCATTGAAAGAACATTTAAAAATAGAAACTGTTTAAATCCAGTGATTTTCTGTATATTTTAACATTATCGAAGTTTTTCTTCATAAAGAAAATCAGAATTTTACATTAAAATCTTTCCTTTGTAAAGCACATTTTTAACAAGTAAATGTTACCAAAGGCAACATAAATTATTCTTCTACCTACCTGTATAAGTTTATTTGTTTATTTGATTATTTATTTTTATATAAAAAAATCATTTATCAAAATAAATAATAAAATAAACAAATAAACTTATACAGGTAGGTAGAAGAAGAATTTATTTGTTGCTTATTTTTTTCTTCATATATAACTTTCCTTAATTTCAATTACTTAAATCGAGAGCAGACTTAGTAATGTTGGGAAATTCATCAACATTAATTTTATTATGAAAAGTAACAAAATAAAAAATAAACCGAAAAGAAAAATAGTATTTTTTTTTAATAATAAAGGTAAAATATCTATTTTAAAATGATTGCGATTGTTTGGTTCATTTGAGCCACGCCTACTGGTGCCCGTGGTATCTCTGGCTCCCGTGGCGGGTATAAAAAGTGCTGCCGCTTCACAATGTTTGTTTGTAAAACAATTCAACCTTGGATTAAAATGTGTAGCAGTTGAAAATAAAAATTAATTGAATGAACGAAAATATTTGAGACAATTAGATTCTTTAGCCGGATTTCAGATGCTTGTGTACGAATGGGGTCCCAATATTTCCGTCTGCAAACAGCAATTCGTAAAGAAATTACATCAGATACGCTTTACAGCAAATGAAATCCGACTAAATAATCTAATTGTCTCTAATATTTCCGTTCATTTAATTATTTTACTTTTAATGTTTTTTGTATTAAAAGCAGATATTTCTTTAACCGACACAATAGGTCGATTTTTTATTATTTCTTTAACCGACACAACTGATGATGAAAACAAATTGTTTTTAAATATTTGCCCTTATTTATTTAATTACCTTTTCTTTCGCAAGGCCATAACAATTAGGCTTTAAAAAAAAATGAACCGGCATAATAACGATCCCTTTACATTAGTAAATAATTATTGTGCCGGGCGTCACTGTATGTTTAACAATTTAGTTAAATATACATGAACCGGCAAAATAACGCAGGAATCGTTATTTTGCCGTGACCGGCAAAATAGCCTCTTCCAATTAGAAAAATCAATTTTTGAATACCTTTTGCATGTAATTTTTGGTATACTTTTATTTTTATTCTTTTTTTGTTAAATACTTACGCTAGTATTCTTTTTACATTTCTGAATGCTACACGGTTTCAAAAAACAAAACCCAATCTTCCCTTTCGGCTACATCGCTTCCTTCTACTTCTTTGCCTTCTTCTAATATTTCGTGAATATACCTTCTCCTAATTTCAACTTCCCGGGAATCTTTTACTATAATCAACAGAACGAAAAGGGTGAAAAAACAAATGTGCAACAAATTTAATGTTAGCAAAGAAAAGTTACTCATCTACCTACCTGGATAATTTTATTTGTGTTTTAACTTATTTTAAAGGGTGGTTTTCTTATTCAAAACAGTCGGTGTTGACTGCTCGAAAAAAAAATTCAAAATGGAGGCTCGCCCATGGCCAGGACTTGAAAATCGATAAAAAATCGAAAACTAAACAATATACTGATAGAAACTGATAGAACATTACATTTTCGCATGATTGTTGGAATTTATTGTATGCGTTTCTATCAGTGTTGTGTGGGGAGGCTGATGGACATTTCACTCACACATGCACAGCGGTTATTTTCAACTCACACACGCGCACTTACACACACTGCTGACAAAGGCACGTACCCACCCTATCATTTCAACTCCCGCGCGCACACACATGATTACAACCACACTGTTGACAAAGGCGCACACATACAAATGCCTAAACGACGTATCAACTCTATGCTCACACGCACACTGTCACACACACATATTGTCCCACACAATTCACACATTGACACAGAGCGACACACACACCTTACCTATCGCATGCAACATACACATATAAAAATGGTTACACACACGTGCTCACTACTATTCTCAGAACTGACCTTTCAACGAACATTTCAAACTAACATTTTACCACCATGTAAGATCTGCACATATATAAATATTTTGTGTTACTTTTAAACTGTTTTATTCTTCCTTCAACTATATGCATGCCTTATCTTTTCATTCAACTTTCATCTTTTATTCATTTACGTTTTTACTCTTTTAAACATTTCTTCAACAATCTAAATGTAAGCGTGGATCTTAGCATTTTCTCTAAGACACAACATCTTAACAAGCTAAGGTCAGCGCTCCTACAGTCTTATAATTTTATTAATATAGAAATGTGCACAAAACTATCTAGAATTAAAATTTAGAATCAAGTATTATGGTTCATTTGTGCTTATAAACTGAAGGAAAACATGAATTTCCAAATGTGTCCCTGTAATATCATGTTGGAAGGGGAATGCACTTTCGTTAACTGATCTCATAGTTATTTCCCTTGTCTTGATAATTCTACAAGATTTCGATTTCTATCAGAAATATCATTTTCTTCATAAATACCCAATAAATACCCATATTAATTAATTAATATTTTGAACTTTTTTATTTGTATTTTTTCGTGATACTGTCGAGAACATTTTATTTGCTGTTTTGCTAATCAGAAATAGAAGATTTCCAAGCATTCAATGGGCCCAATTTTTTATGTAGAATTTTGTAATTTTCAATTGATTTTTAGTAATTTTTACATATTAACAGCCTGAAAATATTGATGTTAAAAAGAAATGAAACAACAAAAAAACAATATTTTAGACTTCAGAGTGGGGAATAACTTTTCGCATATAAATTTAACATTATTAGAAATTATTATAACGCAGTAGTTTTTTATGTGCTCTGTGATTGCATGAAAATCAACCAATCACAGGCCACCTTTCCCCACCACTGCCGAACCTATGTCAACGTTTTTTTTAAGCAATAAGCTCTTTTTCCAACATCAGTCGACTGTGTGACATAATGCGTGAGATTTTGGGGAGCTGAGGGCTCCCCACTGCATTCGTGGGCCTTGTGCCAAACTTGTGCTGAAATTTCGGGAAAGCAGGAAAGTTCAACAGAGAAATTCTGTACTCGGTGTGATCGTGACACCAGAGCTGACAAGTGAAATATAAATGTCAAACCAGTTCGGTGACAGGTTTCAGTTGATGGGGTCACAGATTAGAATATTTGAGTTAAACAACTCAAAACATATTACCCGAGACGCAAAGAAGCAGGTGTATCTTGACTGGTTCTGTCTCCCCCTTCCTTTCTCTCTCTCTCTCTCTCTCTATCTCTTTCTCTCTCGCTCTGTCTCTCTCTCCTTCTCTCTCACTCCCCCTCTCTCTCTTACTCTCTCTTTAGCTGGTAAAGAGATTTTAACAAAAGAGTCGGGCTGAAACTTTGAAGAAGGTGCACGCACGTTCTGACGCGTCCCACTTTGGTTTAACAATGTCTTCAGTGAAAATAAATCTATTTTTATAAGAAAACGGAAAAATGGTTTCTTTCCTTATTACAAATAAGGTTCTTTTGCAGCACAATGGTCCCCAGCCAGTCAGCCAGCCAATCTCAGAGGCGGACAACAGTGACTATCGTCAGACGATGATTGCTCACTGGTAAGAACGGCGAGTAAATTACGTGCACATGCAGTCAGACGTCTCCCGTTCGACATTTCGCCACAATTCGTCCTTAGGATAAAAGATCTTGCCACATGGATGTCGCGACCGAGATATACAACGCCCCCGACAAGGATAAACGTTCCGAAAAGGTCTGCCACCCCGCCTTCCGGCCTAGTGCCACAACTGAACCAGTTCGCCTTTCCCTTCCTGCAGCGATCTGCCAATAAAGACACAAACCTCTGTGTCTATACATACCATGCTTGATCCAACAAGCATGTATGTATATTGCGTGTATTTTGCGCACTTGAGTGAAGAAAAGCTCCCTTATTCAAAGGTACTTTAGTTATACCCTTCATCAAAGACCGCACCAAATCAGGAAACCCTATTAAGGAGATGAAACTACAAAGTTAAGTCTGCAAATACTACCTTATTTTGCAACCAACATTTTTCTTTCTCTTTCTTCCTTTTTCTTTAGTTATATAAAATCTCTATATTAACTAAACCGTTGTTTTTATCTTTCTTGTCTTGTGACGTTTTAATCCCTTGTCTTTCTTAAACAGCAGACCAGAGGTTTCATCCCTTGTTTGAATGAGAAAAATCTCAACAACGTAAAACGATCACCAACTTTCAGACCAGATACCGTTTTTAGGACCAATTTTTATTTTTAAATTGATCCAGAATTTATAGTAAAATCAAGAAGACAAAGCCTGTAAAGTCTTGCACAGAAAGCCCACAAATTAATAAATTATGGGACTACAAAATGTTCAATCAAAAGCATAAACAAACAAAAGACACATCTTCATAATATTAACTAACCAATGGTGTGTGCGAAAAACACAAGCCACGCCTATAAATTCCAGTTAAAAACGAAATCAGAATTTTGTTTCTAAAAATCAGCTCCCATGACTAACCGAGCATTTTTTTACTAAAAAAGACAAAAATGTTTGTCACGTGACCTGCTCGCTACTACATCTGTGCGACCATGCGTGATAAAATATAAAAAGCATCGCACAGCACCAAACTTCCTCTTTTCCTTTCCAATCCAGCGATTAAGACGGACTGGTCAACAGATCTACCACCATGTGATGTATCAAACTGCCTGCTGCTGTTTTAGTTTCAACTCCACATCGTTTCTTCTTTCTCCTCACTGAAACTGGACAATAGTAAGCTTACACCGTTTTCTTCTCTTTTTAAAATACCGTCGAACACACACACATGTGTATGCACACGGACAAAAGAGTGGCACACATGCAAATGCCTACACAGTGAAAAAAGGGGTTAAGAGACGGCTCATTTTTTCTCTACTTCCACACACGCACACATACATACACGTGCAGTTTCCAACGAAAAACCGTTAAAAGAAACATTTCTTTGAACAGTAAAAGAGACTCATTATTCAAACAGTGAAAAAGACATTCGATACAAAAAACTCGAAGAGACTTTCATTGAGTAATTTGTACAACTTTAATGTGCCAAATATGTTGTTGTTGTTAATATAAATGTTTGAGTTCTGGGTATCGTTGTGTTGGATACTGACGTTTTTGCTCGTTTCTTTTATGTTTAACAAGAATAGAATCCGTTAGTACCCCAACAAGATGAACCAACTCATGTGATTTGGTTTGACAAAGTTCTGGCAGAGTGTCGGGGATGAGGGCAGAGACAGGACCACTATTCCTTCGTAATATGGGTGAGTAAGAAATAGGGCAGTAGTGCTTGATGTATCCAAGGTCTGACATAAAGGTTTTCTCATGAAAATTAATTCATGTTATTACTGGACGAATATTTAATATAATTAGATCCTTCCTAACCAAAAGAAAGATCCAGGTTGTCCTCGATGGCCATTCATCCAAACAACATGACATAAATGTAGGTGTACCCCAGGGATCGATCCTTGGACCTTTATTGTTCCTGATTTTCATAAACGACCTCCCTGATGACATTGTGTCCGAGATGGGTATACTTGCTGATGACATGCTCTGTTCTCGTTATGAGGATAAAACGAACGCGCACATATCCGAGGCAATGACTGAATCCTTAGAAAATTACCTCCACTCAGTAGTGGAATGGGGGTCATAAATGGATGGTAACATTTAATGCTGCTAAGACAAAGCTCCTTCAACAACCGATTGCCATAGCAAATAACACCCTAACTGAGAGTCCAACTATTAAACTCCTCGCCCTAACTTTCACAGGTAGCATGAATTGGAACAAATACATAGAAGACATTGCCAAGGCTGCTGCAAAGAAGGTTGGCTCCCTCTACCGTTCTAGAAAACTTCTCACACCTGACAGTATCCTACATCTCTACAAAGCCACCATCCACACATGCATGGAGTACTGTTGTCACATCTGGGCTGGTGCATCATCCACTAATCTCTCCCTCTTAGACAAGGTCCAAAAAAGAGTCACTGATCTAATAGGTCCCTCACTATCCACCAAGCTCCAGCCCCTGTCCTTGTGCTTGTTTTACAAGTACTTTAATTGAATGTGTTCCAGTGAAATTGCTGCTCTGGTGCCCCCGCGGCGTAAATACACTCGACCAACCCGACAATCAGTTAAATCCCATCCATTCACTGTGGATGCCCCCAGATGCTTGAGAGCCTTCTACTCCAATAGCATTTTTCCTTGTGCTGCCGGCCTTTTGGAAATCCCTCTCTGCTCCCTGTTTCCCTGACTGTATTTACATGCAGAAATTTAAAACTAATGTGAACAAGCATCTCTTGCTGCACAGTTCTCAATTTAGAATGACTCCAAAACTTTTACCCTAATTCTCGGTAGCCCCTTACGTCTACATTGGCAGCTTGCCTTGTTTGGGGTGAACTATGTTAAAAAAAAATAACCCCCATTTGATTGGGCAAGACACTTCTCTTTGTCAACCACTAGGCCTTTAATTTTTGTGGGAGAAAGGAAAAAAAAAACACATTCTCATCATCTTTTGAAATAATTGTCACAATGATGCACATTTAGGGTGCTGTCCTTAAAACGAATCGCAAATGTTGTCATACTGAACGGACACATGAAACTAGTATCAAATAAGTTGGTCTTTTAATTAAACCGCAAACATACTTTGTTTGCAAGACATTTCTTGTATTATAATTTTTTTTTTCTTACTTCCTCCCAAATGTACTGGAACACCCTTGCATATCCCAGAAACTATTGTCCATTAGTTATCAACTCGATTTATCGGCTGTTTCGTGTTACATACAACAGAATGGCACCTTCAAAGGAGATGATAATACACACACAACCACTACTGCAAGATATGAAAGCCCACACTCCGAGCAAAAGACCCCCCCCCCCCCCAAAAAAAAAAATGCAATGGAAAAAAGACGAAGCAAACCAGAATCCAACATGGTGGATTTTGCAAGACCGGAATCTCCTCTGATCTTGCATTTAAACTCTTTTTGTGTATATTTATGTTTTGTGTCCCAAAATGGAGGCTAATTACCTGAACACTTCAATTATTATTTTATTGTCTACTTTTGTTATCTTCTCTTTATTTTTTTATTTTTTTCGTGATCTCTTAGGAAGAAAAAAAAATCAAATCTTTACCAACCAAAATTATCATTAATCTTTGTCTTGTGTATCTTTTTCATTGCATTTCTATTTCAGCTTATCTTTCAACATTTTTGCAAACAAAGAACGAACATTTCTTCATATTAAACATTATCTCTAGATGAAGCAAGACTCCCCCTCATCTTTTAGCATTGAATTCCACCTACAAAAATGAGATCGTTTCTATAATGTATACAAGGTCAAAGTGAAAGTCGCCCATGAATTGTTTTCAACAAATCAGTTGCCAAGAATCTATATGTGTATCAAGAATTCAGTAATAAATATTAAAAGGGACAGATAAAATTTATCCACTTTTTTATTCAATCAATTGTAGAGTACAATCATCAATTACACACACAGTAATAGAAATGATTCAATAGTTTTTTTTGTTTTTTTAATTTTATTATGTTCTTTGTTTTTGCTGGTGATGGGGGATCCTACCGGATACAAAACATTCACCCACTATTTCAGACACTCCAACCATGAGATATGTTTAAGATTCTAACCGTCCCTTTAAGCGCTATTGCTTGTATCTCTCTTGCACTTGGTTCACAGGGTATATATCGTCAGGATTGGGTAAATATTTAAATATTTAGCGTCATGTTATAGTCTCTTTCTGATTCAGGCTCCAAATGAATATCACCCTACCGGATGAGAACACACAAAGGACAGGGTAAAACATGATAAAATGTTTCTCTGGGCAGGGGTACGGTGCATTTCTTCCGATTATCAAATAGATAGCTAGACAAATCAAAGAAAAGGGTTTGACAAAAGCTCCCGAGTCATTGATCTGATTTTTTCTAATAAGTAGGATTCTTTTGAGACAGAAAGGAGTTCACTGGCTTTGGTGGAAATGTAAGGTGATGATGAGTGGGATGAAAGGGGTTATCCTTTTATCTTCTCGTAAAGAAACGGAACAACGAAAAGTATTTCTGTAACTATAACAAAAAGAGGTTTTTATTAACTCAAGGTTACCTATACCGTTTGGTATAGGTAGAAGAGAGTGGGACGGTGTCCGTCTGAGGAAGAGGAAGAATATAAGAGTTCTTAGAGCTGCCCGTTGGTAGTAGTCGTCAAGTGGCGACGGCGGCAGGAGAGAGAGCGTTTCCTCGTTCCTCGTTGGTGCTCTCTGCGATGTGTCCAAGCTGGTGCCAGGAAGTCGTCTGATCTTTTTCTTCGAACCCTAAGTAGTCCCTTAGGGAACTAACGATATTACTGCACCCTGTGATTTGAGTGGACAAGCCAACTCACAGGGACAGTGATTACGCATTCAAAAGTAGTCCCTATTGGTGACTGCTACAGAAATACACTCTAGTTTTAGAAGACAATCGATGTTCTGTATTCGTTTTAATACAAGTCAGGTCCTTGTAAACTAAATCATGTCTTCTTTTTCCTTTGATTAACCAAAAACGTTTGCAACCATTTTTCTTCTTCATCATCATCAGCATAGTAATAATAATCTATTAATAATGGAGATTATGCATCTGTCTGTCTGAAGCCGAAACTATATTATTAGTTTTGATCGCTCTCTTTTTATATCTACTTATCAGCTCCTATATATACCCATTCCAAAGCTTCCCCAAACATCATGTGTCTTTCAAATTTACATAATTAATTTGTTTTAAAGCTTCTAATAAATTAATATTCGCAAATATACACTCATGATTGTTTTTGTTTTTTTCAGATTTCCAGATGTATTTAAAATATTTTCCTCAATGATAATAATAATAATCTAAATAAAAATTATAAATAGAATTAATTAAAGACATTGTTTTTTTAAATCTATATAATTGAGTTACGTAATTAGATTGTAATGAATATGATGGAACAACCGACCTCCACTACAACATTTGGTTACCCACCCTCTAATTATTAAGTATAGCGTTCTATTTTGAACGCACAGAAAGTTCTATTTTAGGAAAGAGAGAGAGAAAAACAGAGAGAGAGAGAGAGAGAGAAAGAGAGAGAGAGAGAGAGATGAACACAAGACAGGGGCGCGTTATTTGATTAATAAAATGTAAACAATACATTTTCTGAGATTTATCGTACGCGTAACTCAAAAATGATATATTTACTTTGATTTTTTTGATTAAAACGTTTTGGGTTTGGGTTTTTTAAAACCTTATTAGAAATTATGTTTTAAAGCACAAATTCATTGAATCAAATTGTTTAATTAAAAAAATAATTGATTTAAAAATTACTATTTTTTTGCAAAAAAAGCAAACACATTTTACTGAGCAATTAAATAACTGAATTTAGAATCGTGTTCACTGTATTTTATTTTTTGAATTGTTGATTTTTTAGGTACACTTTTTTTTTCTGATTTGAAAAACTTAAAATATTATTTTTTTACGACCTTAAGTGAGTTTAGGATTTTTTGTTTTACATTTTATGCCGTAGAGGATAAAGTTTGTTTAAAAACTGTTTTTATTATTCCGTGTTTTATTTATTAAAATAAAAGAAGGGGTGATTTTCTTTCTTTTTTTTTGTAAAAAAAAAACAAACACATTTTACTGAGCAATTAAATAAAACAACTAGCAAAAATAAAAATAATAATAATCTCAAGGAAAATCCTTAAATGTGGAAACCTTTCTACATAAGCTACGAAGACTCACCAATCACATGCAAGGTGCAATAGTAAGAAAAGAAAATCACATAAAGAGAACCACAAGAACTCAAGGGACAGAAACTGCAAGTAATTGTATACCCCCCCCCCAAAAAAAAAAACAAGTGATGGCACCAGCCCCGGCTGATACCACACAAAACAGTCATGAATGGTCAAGGAGGATGTAAAGACCGAGGAGGGATAGCACTAACCAGACCCCTGCTGGAAGAGTGTGAAGAGCATTGGGACATTGGGGAGGCTTATTGGCATCCAAACCCCAGAGAAGACCAATCGTCGTTGCCAACGAGGAATTGATGGTAAGTGTCTGTTGTGATAATGCAAATTCGTTTGCAGTAGTTATCGAAAGAGGTGGAGGGCACTGGAAATCTGGGGAGACTTGTTGTCACTCAGACTCCATGGAACACTACTGGTGATTATCAGTGAGCAATCACTGATGATGGCTTGTGTGAGAACTCCTAGTGAGTAGTAATAATAATAATAGACTGGTAATGAAATGAGATGAAAAATGGAAAACTGGAGACGACAGAGGGCATGAAACTGCCCAACCAAGAGATGAGAGTGCTAGGTAAATAGGATAGCTATAAATATTTGGGAATTCTGGAAGCAGGCACCATCAAATCTACAGAAATGAAAGAGAAGATTGGAAAAGAATATTTGAGAAGAACAAGAAAGCTCTTAGAAACAAAATTATATAGCAGAAACCTAGTAAAAGGAATAAACACCTGGGCAGTATCACTAATAAGATACTCTTGACCATTCATAAGCTGGACTTAAGAACTCAGGCATCTTGACCAGAAGACGAAAAGATTTATGACCATGTATAATGGGACCCCACACTCTTCTCTGACCCCGTGGGTATTTTGTCGGCCACTCACGCACAGGTGTTTGATACCCTGGTCGCGGTGCCGAGCATAACAGATACCCCACTCTATTCCATGTCACGGAGCCTGTTATAAACATGTACCCCGCTCGCCGTCTGTGTATCCGTGCTCACGCCTCTGGTTCTCTACACAGAGATCTTGCCAGACCGTGAACACTCTTTGGCCGATGATCGTCGTAGTAGCAATAAAAAAGAGGATATGTCGGTCGAATTTCCTCCGGGTCGAATGATGATGATGTCAGTGATGATGATGGCTCGTTGGTTCTCGTCTCTGTGAAGGCAAGGTTATTCAAACAGAACAAATCAACGATAATAATGCAAACAACTCGGCGATGTCTTTTGTAGGAAAAGTAATTATTAAACAATTAAAGGAAAGAATTTATTTTACATTAGCTCAATGTCTACTGTATCGTAAAAACTGTCCTCTCCAGGTTGCCTCTCTGTGCGTGAATTCATTTACAATTGCAAGTTCTTAATTAAGTCATTAATCTATGTTTGGAAAACGGTGGGTCTTACTTCGTCCCGCCTGGAATCAGAATGCGAGCTTCAGACGACTGCCCGGGCTGAGAGCCCAGCTCTAACTAACTGTGTAACTGTGATCTGCTTTCTCGTTCTCATCCAAGGTCCTTTCTCTTACCGAAAGGGTGTATTTCATACCCTTTCCTTTTCCAACCTATTTCTCTAATCCTTCTTTCTCTCCCAGTGGACTGGGAGGGGGGCGCGCCTCTCCAAACAGATAAATGGGATTTCTCTTTTAAAAAGTAATTACTCTCTTTCTCTCTCCCATCCCCTTCCCTGTCTTTCTTCCTCTATCGGAGTTGGGTTGTGCGCGCGACACAGACAATTTGAATTTCTCTTTTAGACTTTATCTCTATAAAAAAAACAATTATTCCGCCTCTCGCTGGGGAGGAGGCCTCTGCCCTAATTAATGGTGACAGCTTTTAGATGACTATTTCCAACCATCAGCTTGACCACCCGGCTAGTACTGACACGTCGGCCCGTATGTTCTTCGTTCGTCATAAAAAGATTTTGCCCAAACCTTGGGGCAGCGTATGGTAAATGTCGCTCATTGTGTGGCGATAATTAGAGTCGACAACCTAAGTGACTTTTCTAGACAGCCTGATGCCATTTCCTTTCCCTGTTTAGTTAGTCGATTTGTGTTGAATATATGTACTAGTCTTATATCTCTACCTCGTTTCTATGTAGGGTCTAGCATCATCACCAAGATGCATACTAGTGCGCCACTGGAGTACTGATGCACGTCGGCCTCGATCGCTGTGTCATACATGCACAATGCCTTACATCCAAAAGACGTTATAGACAGACCCTATGTGAAAAGAAGCGAAGGAGAAGAAGACTGGTAAGTATAGAAGACTGTGTGGAAGACACAAAAAAAGCTGCAGAAATACATAACCCAGAACACAGAAAGGTTGATCACCGCAACAAAAAACACTGTTCCAATAAACAACCTAGGAAGCACCGAAACCAGAAACAAAAAGATAAGAAAGGAAAAGTGGGAAGAAAAACAACTACATAGACGTTTCATAAGAATGACAAGAGAAGAGACACACGAAAATAGCTGGGCATGGCTAAGATAAGGATACATGAACAAAGTTTTTGAAAGGTTGGTAAGCGGAAAATCTGGGTCTCTTTAGTGATGTTTGAACTGTTGTAACTCAGCGGATCTGTCGGTTTATGGATAATTCAGGAGAGGGAAGAGCCATTGCACTTGACATTTCGAAGGCGTTTGACAGAGTGTGGCATTCTGATATCCTACGCAAACTTCAGGGTTATGGTATTGGTGATAAGGTTCTTGATATTATTAGGGCTTTTCTTTCTGATTGAAGCTTGCGAGTAACTTTGGGCAGTGTCTCTTCTTTCTCTTTTCCTATGAATGCTGGTGTGCCTCAGGGCTCTATTCTAGGCCCAACACTGTTTCTTCTCCATATAAATGATCTTCCAGAGAATATTGTTCAGAAAATTAACATCTATGCTGATGATACAACTCCCTATTCTGGTGTTGCTTCTCGCCCATCTCCCTCAGATCAGTTGAAATATGCAGCTGATCTAGAAGTTGACCTGGGTTCAGTTGTGGATTGGGGTACAAAGTGACTTGTTTCATTTAATCTCATCTTGTGTCTTTCAATCGTAGGTGTGCCCCTTTTCTTCCTGAGATTCTCATGGATGGCTCTGCTCTTGAGGAGAAATCGACTCTGAAACTTCTTTGTCTTTCTCTCTCATCAAATCTTTCTTTGAGTTCATACATTAGATCCATCCTTTCTGGTTTTCGCAAAATTTGTTCTCTATCGCTCTAAACACTTTCTCACACCTGAGGCTATTCTTTATCTCTACAAATCCATAATCAAACCATGTATGGAGTACTGTTGTCATATTTGGGCTGGTGAATCTCTGCCCCATTTAAGGTTTTTGTCGTCCGAAAACACCTTCTTGTCTCTCTTCCTGGGGCACCCAATCCGACCTCCACCTTCACTGGTCTCAATCAGGAACTGAACCAACAAAGACAATACAGCATTACTTATACCCGCCATTTTTGGAGTTTAATAGAAATCTCGCGAGATTCACGTCCGCCCGACGAGATTACGGGTAGGTCTTATGTTTTTATTTTTCAACTACATGCCCCCGTGATCTTAAAATCACATCTCACCTCGCATAGTCAGCCATCCAGACCGGTTGTCTCCTCTCACGATTAGAGCGTCGCGGGGGTTCTTCCAACGGGGGTTCACTGGCTTCTTCCTCAGCATCTCCATTTGATGGCAGAGAGACACGACGTATGTCAAGCATGTGTCGCGGCATCCCGTCAACCCTCACATTGCTTACAGACTGTACATGCGTTACCCTTCCTCGTCCCCAACGTGTAGTGCATAGAGCTCCCGGTGGCTTGACCCACGCTTCTTCACCAACTGTGATGGATCCTTGTCCCTCTTCACTCATGTTCGTTCTAGCAAGAGGATGACGGCACTCATACCGAAAGACTGACTGGTGCGGCACTGACTCTTCATCTTGACCACTCTTTGGAGACATGTTGTACCAAAATACCGCCTCTTCTGGTGAGATTCGGCCTCTCTCTGCAACAACCTTTATGGTTCGGTGATGCCTTTCGACAATCCCATTTCCTCCCGGTCGATATGCAGCCCGAAAAAATTGCCGGGTTCCCCACCTGGCACACAGCTCTGCAAAGTCTTCAGAGCGGAAAGCGGCACCATTATCCAGTAATATTTCCTCCACTGGTCCCCTCTCCAAAAACACCGCCTCCACGGCTCTGCAGATTTCACTCGCGGTTTCCGCTCTCAACTTACGCCAGATTGCCACTCTCCCAGGTCCACAGTCGACCATTGACAGGAATATATCGTTCCTATAATGCGTGACGTCAATGGCCAGCCGTTTCCAAGTTTCAGTCACCTGTAATTCCCCTCTCTCGTGCCTGGATGGGGCAGGGTCAATTGATTGACACTCTCTGCATTGTTCCACCACCTCTTTAACCGCCTCCTTTGTCACACTCGGGTTCACCTTTCTTGCAAGAAAAAGTGTCCTCTCTTTCCCAAAGTGGTGCATTTCATGCAGCTCTCTCGCTTCCTCACTAATGGCGCACACAGCCGCTGCATCCTTCTCTTTAAGCCAGGCCTTCTTTACTCGGGTCAGGGCATCTGCTCTGTTCTTTTGAGTTGGGACAAGCGTAACCGACACTCTCAGTCCAAACTCGCGAATCAAGTCTCCCAAAATCCCGAGCCTACACTTGATCAGCATCTCAGCTGCTCCCTTGGTCCTTACTCTCCTGTCTCCCGAGACTTCTGACTGGATCCAGGAGGCCACTGTGGCCGAGTCCGTTTTCAACTCTGCATTTTTCAAGCCCCACTTTAGAGCCAGGTTCACTCCCTTTGCTGCAGCCTCGAACTCTGCAACATTTATGTGGACATGGTCATTCCTTTTGCGTAGCCAAGCGGCATCCTCCACTGTTGCTCCTCCAATTTCAAGCAGCACACCGAGAGCCAGAGAGCTAGCATCACACCAGATCACACCTTCTTTGCCCCGTTCGACACGCCATTTTCCTTTGACGGGGTCTTCCACCTTAACCTCCTCCACCACCTCGCGTATCAACTGCACAACATCCTCAGTCACTGTGTCATCCCAGCGGCCGCCTTCGGTCCGCCTTTTTATATAGCTGCATGCTACTCTGAGCCACCCGCAAATGGAGTAATGGCCAACCAGCTTCCCACATATGGAGAACAGCTCTCTCTTAGTCAGTCCGTCTGAGATATCGGGCACCTCATTACCTCGTCCGAATATCAACGTCCCCTCCTTATTCCTTTGCAGCTTTAGTCCTAGGGCCGTGCCATTTTCTAGTGGCTCAGGTGGCTTCGCAATCAACCCATATCTTCCAACGTGATTGCTAACACTTTCCGTGGACAGTTTTCCTTCCTCGACCAGGATGTCATCAATATATGAGCTTGTGGCCCTCTCCACCTCGTTATTTTTCCCCAGCACTGTTTTCAAAATTGCAGTCATAATTTTGGGTGCAGAACTGAGCCCAAAACCCAACCTTGTCAAGCAAAAGGTCTGACCCTTGAACTTAACCAGCTGGTACCGCCATAGCTTCTCGTCTATGTGTATCTGGAGGTAGGCTGATTTTAGGTCCACAATCTTGCTTGCCCGCTCCATCTTCCTCCACTCTCGCATTACTTCCTCGCAAACGTCGATACTGTCCCCTGTGTGGCAAGCAATATGCTGGTTTAGCTCTCTGTAGTCCAATACTGGCCTAACCTTCCCTTTGGTGGGCTGGACTACCGCCAGGAGTGGTAGGACTCCGTCTGCTTCCCCGGACCATGGTACAAGGATACCTTCCTCAATCCACCTCGCTATCTCTTTCTCAAATTCAGCCCTTGTGTCACCATTCAGAGTACTTTCGTAGCACCCAACTTGATTTTTTAGTATTGCCGGCTCTGAAACCCAACACCATTCCACCGTCCACTTATCTCCATCAAAACTGGCCTGAAAGTCTTTGTCTTTGATTTGGCACGGTTCCGCCTTCTTGGCTTTAACACTCTCCATTCCTGCCAATCCGACTGGGCGCTCGCAGCCAAATGTGATCATGCCCATGCTAAACATAGCACCCCATAGTCGATCGATGACATCCAGGCCCAACACAACATCAACACCTGCAACAAACCGCTCCATAACAATTGCCCTCACCTTAAGTTCGGTCTCTCTCACTGTTATTCTCACAGTGCACATTCCTCGGCACATCACCTCACGGCCATCAACCGCCCTCACACTGGTCGTTCCATGCCAAGATTTAGCAACATCCGTTGTCACCAACGTGGTCGTGCAGCCGGTATCAACCAGGGCTTTGGCTCTCTTCCCGTTTGCGGTGACCTCCACCTGTGGTAATGCAGTCCTATGCGCCGTCACTTGATAGGGGGGTAGCCACTGGCGCTATGGCACTCCTCTAATCGTTTCCCTGCACCGTGCAGGTTCGGCTGATATGCCCAGTTTGTCCACAACGGAAGCAGGTTATGCCAGGCTTAGGTTCTCGGCAGTCCCGTACAAAATGAGGCCCCTGGCATCGAAAACATTTCACTGGGGCTTTTCCAGGTGACCGCCCCCACGAGAGATTCTCCTTAACTGCGGACTTCCCTCCCATCAGGCTTACACTCGCGGTTGCCTCCAACTGGTGACTATTCTTTGTCAGCACCCTGGCATGGGTCAGCACTTCATCCATGTTCATGCTCTCGATCATTGTCAGTCTCTGCAACTCTGTGGACACACTATCAGGAAGACCAGTCACAAACGTCATTTTCACCGTTTTTTCAAGGCTCATCCCTGCATAACCCGCCAGCCTCCGGATCTCCGTCGCAAAGACATCTACTGGCTCCCCTGTCCATGTGATCCTGCGCATTTTGCTATAGGCGTCGAAAACGCTTTCTGCGAAAGCGGTCTTTAGTCTTGCCTCTATCAAATCTGCGTCGTCTTGTTCAGCGTCATTCATTTCCAGGTAGACCGAAAGTGCATTTCCTTCCAAATATAATGGAATCAAGATTGCCACATCCTCAATTTTCTGCAATCTTGCGACCATCTTCAATTTAGACAGCCATCGCACTACGTCTCCATCACCAGCGTACGCCTTCAATACGTCACTGCTTAATTTGATTCTGTCACCCATCCTGTTATGTAGGTAGGCCGCCGAAATAACTTGTCGTCCGAAAACACCTTCTTGTCTCTCTTCCTGGGGCACCTAATCCGACCTCCATCTTCACTGGTCTCAATCAGGAACTGAACCAACAAAGACAATACAGCATTACTTATACCCGCCATTTTTGGAGTTTAATAGAAATCTTGCGAGATTCACGTCCGCCTGACGAGATTACGGGTAGGTCTTATGTTTTTATTTTTCCACTACAGTTTTTAGTCTCAGTCTTTTCTATAAATACTATTATGGCATGTGTTCTTCAGAATTATGTGATCTATTCCCCGCTTGTTTTGTTCCAGCTCGTTTTATTCGTTTGTCTGGTGGTCTCTATCAATTCGCTGTTTTGGTGCCTCATTGTAATGCAGCTTCCTATTCCAGTAGCTTTTTTCCAAGAACCGCAGGCTTGTGGAAATCTCTTTCTGCTGACTGTTTTCCTCTTACCTATAATCTTGGTCTTTTCAAGACTAAGGTCAATAGGCATCCTCTGTCTTTGCGATAATCATATTTGTTCTTGTTAGCTCCTTCCATCAAGTGGCTTCATGCCTTGTCTGGAGCGATTTCTATTAAAAATAGAAAAGAAACGGAATCCCTACTGACGGCTGAACAGAACAATGCGATTAGAACAAACTACATTAAAGCTAAAATAGATAAAACACAGGAAAACAGTAAATGCAGACTGTGTGGACAAAGAGACGAAACAGTAAATCACATAAGTGAATACAGCAAACTAGCCCAAAAAGAATACAAGAAAAGACATCACTGTGTGGAGAAAGTAGTACACTGGGAATTATGCAAACGACTACATTTCGAAGACGTGGACAAATGATACAAACATAAACCAGAGACAAATGAAAATCACAAAATCCTCTGGGACATGGAGGTGGAAACAGATAAACTCATACAAGCAGGAGACCGGATGTCATAATAGTCAACAAGAAGGAAAAATCCTGCCAAATTGTAGATTTTGCCGTCCTAGCAAGCATAGGGTGAAAATCAAGGAAACAGAAAAATGAAGCAAATACACGGAACTTGCCAGAGAATTGAAAGAGATATGGAGCATGAGGAAAGTGAATATAATACCAATAATCGTAGGAGCACTAGGACAATCCGAAAAATCCGGAAAAAAGACTGTGGGAAATTGGAATCAAATGGAAGACTGAGACCATACAATGGACGGCAATGATGAAAACAGCTGAAATCTTAAGGAAAATCCTTGAATGCGGAAACCAACTCACTTAAGCTATGAAGACTAACCAGTCACATGTAAGGAGCAATAGGAAAAAAACAAACACAGAAAGAAAACGACCACAAGAACCAAGGAACAGAAACTGCAAGAAATCAAAAATACCCCCCCCCCAAAAAAAAAATAAAAATAAACCAAACAAGCAAAAGTGATGGCACCAGCCTCGGCTGATACCATACAAAACAGTCGTGAATGGTCAAGGAGGATGGAAAGACCGAGGAGGGAGAGCACTAACCAGACCTTCACTGGAAGAGTGAAGAGATAACTGGGACCTTGCGGAGGCTTATTACCACCCAAATCCTAGACGAAACCAATGGTCATTACCAGCGAGAAATCAATGATAGGTAGCTGTTGCGATACTGCAAGGTCATTTGCGATGGTTATCGAAAAGTGGTAGAGATCACTGAAAATCCGGGGAGGCTTGTTGTCATGGAGGGAGAGGGAACATTTTAAGCGATTCTCTCATGGGGATTGGGGGTGGCAATCTGGCAGTTTTTAATTGCATGTTCGACACATGCAGGCATGCTTTTAACCAGGCTTTCTCTCTGAGGAGAGCTGTTGTTGTCTTCACGATTCCCTGATGTCCAGTGTGAGCAAGTTTAACAGCTTGTGCGGGAATCGACTCTGAAAGGACTATGCAGTGATTTTTAAGAATGATACTTACATTATGTGCAAGTGACAGTTCAGATTGATACTGGAAGAGGGCTCTAATTGCAGATGTGAGCGTTGAGTACTTTGCTGTTTCTGTGGTGACATCATCTGCTATCATCGCTTGGCGAGTTGACGTAGAGATAATTTAGTTCAGGAACTCCTCAGCAATTTCCTGTGCTCTGCCACTGGGTGATAGATTCACTGGGTAACGACTCAAATAGTCAGAAGGGTTGTTGTGACCTGGGCGGTAGTGAACAGTCACTTGAGCTCGGGCATTATTAAAAATTGATATTAGTTTGGTCAGTATACGTAATAAATGGAGCACCAAAAATATAAATGTGGAAGTACTCACATGCCCCTGTTATCGCTAGTGCTTCACATTCTGTCTGAGTAATTCTGTTTCATTGGTGTTAGAGCACAGCTTGCAAACTGAATAACACGTCCATCTTGGTGGGTAAACACTGGTGAAATGCCTAATGGACTGCCATCTGTATAGATTTCCATTGGTTTGTTTGAAATAAGTCAGGTGCACGCCTTACCCAATGCTGCTTTTAACTTGCTGAGAGCATCGGCGTGATGCTGTGTCCAAGTCTTCTTTGTTAGTTGATGTAAGTCATGGATGATGGTTGCATAAGTTCGCAATGAAGTGTGCTCCACAGAAGTTGGTCATTCCGAGGAGGCTGCAGACTTCTGACGCGTTCTTTGGAGTTGGGAAGTCCCAGATCAACTTGATTTTGTCATTACTCGGCTTTGTTGTTTTCCGGTGTGAACGCACGTGGGGCTTTCTTTCTAATAATCTGTAAAGCGAAATAAAGAAGACATTAATATAATTTACTGCTTACCGGATCCTTGGTAAAGGCCTTCATCCGATATTAGTCGTATCAAGAGATGTACAATGAAAAGGAGACAAGATGCATGTCGATTGGCAGACACGAGTCTGTGTTTGCTGTATTTATTTATCTTTCATTTCTTACATACTATTTAGCACCGGTTTCGATGATACCTGGTGTAAGGCTGTCTGTTCCCATATTAATATTATAACAGGTTTGACGCCCTCCTTCCCAAAGATATGTTCTAGGAACTTGAGTGGCTCCTTGTTATATTCACACTTCTCTGCATTTAGGGTGGGGTCATTCCTTCAAAGTCGTTGAAACGTTGCTTGAAGGTTAGCATCATGATCCTATTGAGATGTTCCAAAGCAAAGGATGCCGTCGCTGATGTTGACGGTACCTTTGATGCTTGTAAGGGTTTGGTGTATGCTCTCTTGAAATATTTCCAAAGAACAGTCGCTTGTATCTATACAAGCCTTGGGACATTGCAAAAGTTGTTATGTACCGTGATTCCTCAGCTAACTCAAGCTGGTTGTAGCATGGATTAAGATCTAATTTGCTGAACACCTTCACCTCTTGGTCTTGAGTTTACAAAAATAATAAAAATAACCGAAATAACAATTATTTTATAATTTAGATTAAGGGATTTGTTTCGTATATAAATTTAACATAAAATGATCCACCATTTAAAAGCCATTATAACTTTTTAGGGATGTTAACTAATTTTTTTACCAATAACCCTAACTGTCACAGTCATAAAACCACATGTAACCTCCTCTACATAAATATCTCGGATTGACCTGACAATCAGCAAAATCCCACCCCTATGAACCCCACATATGCCGATGGTGGTCAACTGCAAAGGTGTGATATCCTGGTTGTGGTGCTGGTTTGTGAACACACCTCAGCCGTGTCGATCGTCGTAGTGGTGATAAAAAAAAGTATAGATCGAAATTCCTCTAGGCTGGGATGGCGATGATGATGATGACGATGTCGCCAATCTGGTCGTCTCGTTCAGCTACAAACACACTCCCACGTTGAAACTGTTTATATCAGCGAGCGATCACTGGGCGAACAGCAACCGGTTGGCTGTGTGGGGGCGAAAGATCATTCAAAGCAGAACAAAAGGAAAAGAACAATGTTCAACTCGGTCGGGTTTTTTTTGTATAGAAGAGTAATTATTAATAAAATAAAAGAATTAGTTTTACATTGGATTAATGTCTACCATACTCGTAAATGTCTTTAGCAAAAGTTGTGTTTTCTCTAAGTTATTTCACTAGTTCTCTGTGTGTGCAAATTCTTTACACAAGTAATTGTTTAGTCACAAATTAACTGGCGAAGGCGATGGCGAGAATTTCGTTCGGTTTGTTTTCTTCGGCGCATGCCATCTTGGCACGGGCCGAGCGAACGTCCAACTCTGCCTGCCGACAATTCAACTCTATACAGGTGGTTCTGCAAATGTTACATGCTTTGGCGTTTGTGGTGGGGTTGGCCTTATTGGAGCACTCCTAATATGCTGCCGGTTTCTCCGTAGCACATATCCATTTGCAGTTTTTAGGAGATATGATCGGGGACCATCTGCTTGAGATACTACGGTTGCTAGGTCCCAGTTTCCGTGTGTAGGGTTTTGTGCTCTTACCCTCTGGCCAGGATATAAAGGTGGTAGGTCTTCCTTGAGTGCATGCTGGTCAAAATATTTCTTTTGCTTATGTTGCCTTTGTTTAAAAGCATCATATATTTGATCCTGATCTTGGTGGTTGTTTTCTATTTTTGTTGCAATTGGGGATTGGATTCGTCTACCCATGAGTAGCTGTGCGGGGCTGGATATGGCGTTTGAGATAGGTGTGCAGCGCCAGTGCAACAATGCAATTTCGGGTGTTGTCCCAGATTGCTTGGCCTTTTTGAGGATGGTCTTGATGGTCCTTATCTGGCGCTCTATGAAACCATTTCCCTGTGGTCTTCGAGGTGAGGTGGTCTGATGGTTGAAACCCCATTCTGTGGCAAATTCGTGATAAAGGGCGCTTGAGAAGTGCGGCCCGTTGTCACTAACCACTTTTGACGGTATGCCAAACTCTGCGAAGGTTTGTTGCGTTATTTTTACGATAACACTGCTTGGTGATTGGGCAGGTAACTGTTTGATGACAGGGTACTTGGAGTAGTAGTCTGCTATGATCAGCCATTGATGTCCATGGAGCTCGAACAAGTCTGTTCCAACTACGTCCCATGGCTTTGTTGGAATGTCGTGCTGCAGAAGAGACTCTGACATTTGTGATGGCTGATGTTGTTGACAGATGCTACATGAGCTTGTGAATTGCTCGATGTCTCTGTTTATATTTTTCCAATAGACAGTGTCTTTGGCTAGGAGTTTGGTTTTCTCCTGTCCTAAGTGAGCAGTGTGGAGTTGCTTTAGGATATCTTCTTGGAGGGTCTGAGGAATGACAATTTGTTGTCCTGTAAGGATAAGGCCGTCATCAATTGATAGCTGATCTCTTAGGCTCCAGAATTCTCTGATATCGGTAGGCAGTTGCTTGATTGTCTCAGGCCATCCCGTGACAATGGTATCTCTAAGCTGGTTAAGCAGAGGGTCGGCTGTTGTGCAGTCTCTCAGTTTTTCAATGCGGTCAGCAGAGAAACGAATGGTGTCAACTCGAACATCCAGATCGATAGGGTCCGAATTACCAGGTGATGGCAGGCGTGATAACCCATCAGCCAATATGTTTTCGGATCCCTTGTTGTAGGATAATCTGAAATTATATCCCTGTAGCTGGATAAGCATTCGTTGTAGGCGAGCTGGAGCTGAGGTGAGAGGTTTGTCAATGATCATGACAAGAGGTTTATGGTCAGTGATAATTTGGAAACCATGACCGTATAAATATGTGTGGAATCTATGAGTGCCAAACACGATTGCCAGTAGTTCCCGCTCGATACATGCGTATCTTTGTTCTGTTTGTGTCAGACTCTTGCTTGCGTATAAGACAGGCATTAAATTGCCAGCTGCGTCTGGTTGTAGAAGCGCTGCGCCTATTCCATGAAGACTTGCGTCACAGTGCATGTAGATTGGGCGCTTGGGGTCAAAGTAGTGAAGTAGGGATGTTTCAGATACTTCACTCTTCAGGTTTTTGAAAACCGTCTGGTGGTGTGGCTCCCATTGGAATTCTGACTCTTTGTGAAGTAAGTCACGTAATACAGTGGTTTTTGAGCTGAAATCCTTAATAAAACGGGATAGGTATGTCATTACACCTAAGAACTGTTGCAGTTCTGTTTTATTGCGTGGTTCTGGCATTTCCTGTAGGTCTCGTACCTTTGCTGGGTCAGGTTTCATCCCAGTATGGGTGTATATATTTCCGAAGAAGGAGATTTCCTGGCGTTTTATCTCGCATTTCTTGGAATTCATTGTGAGGCCCTCTTGTGTGGCGACTTCCATGAGGTGCCTTAGGTTGTTGTCATGTTCGCGTTCTGTTGAGCCATATACAACAATATCATCCACTATACCGCATGCTCCCGTGCACTTCTCAAGTATTCTGTCCATCTCAAGCTGGTAGATGTCTTGGCTCACGTTTAAACCAAATGGAAGTCTTTGGAAGCAGTACCTTCCAAATGGTGTTTGAAAAGAATCTGGCTTTCCTGGTCAAGCTTTATAGACCAGTATCCTGCCTTAGCATCCAGTTTTGAGAAGTATTTTGCACCTGCAAACCGGTGATTGAGTTCCTCAACTGTTGGAATTTGATGATATGGCCGCATTAGGGCTTTGTTTAGTGCCCTTGGGTCTAAGCAGACCCTTATTGTGTTGTCGCGTTTGGTTACATATGTAAGGGAGCTTACCCAGTCTGTTGGCTCCTCAATACGACGAATGACATTCTGTGACTCCATCTTGTCTAGTTCGGCCTTGATCTTTTCACGCATGGCTATTGGCGTTCTTCTCGGTGCGTCTATGTGGCATGGGATGTTAGGGTTGACAGTGAGGTTGTGTGTTTTCTTGAACTCGCCAATGCGGTCGAATCTGTCGGGGTGTAAACGCATCAGATCATCTATGCTGTTGATAGGTTGTTGCTGAACGGATATGGCACAGTTCATTGTCACAACGTTAAATGCTACAGATGTTGGCAGGCCCAGTATAGCTGGTCCTGGAGTGTTGACCACATAAAATTGAGTGTTGAGCCATGAGGAGTCCATGTATTTGCACCTGATGTTTGTGGTGCCATGGCATTTTATTTCAGTGTTGTTGTATGCTGTCAGTATGCATTTTGTTGGGTTTAGTGATCCAGGTATTGGGTTTCCGTCTTCGTTTATGGCGGAGGGGCACATACTGCGGAATATGCGTAAAGGTAGTGTGTTTGCTTGTGCACCTGTGTCTACCTTCAGTTTGAGGCTGTGCGTACCTGGATGGTCTGTCAATATAACGTTGATATCGACAAATGCTTCATTTTGTGTTGTTTTCTGTTTATGCAGTGGATGTTCACTGTTAATAGTGCTGAATGTGAGGTGCTTCATCGCCGCATGTAGGTTTGTTGTGGCTCGGTCGTCATGTTCAGCAACGCTGTCGACTTTTCGGCCTGTTTCATGTTGTCTGTGCCTTGACTGGCTACGGCTTTTGTGCCAGGATTTTCCATGTTTCCTGGGTCTGAGTCTCACTGAGAAGCACAATTTGGCCCAATGGCCCATTTTTCCGCAGGAACTGCATATGTCGTTCTTGGCAGGGCAATGCTCCTTGCCAAAACGATGGTCCCGTCCACAATTTTTACATAAGTTGCTGGTATTTCTGTTGCCTTCCTGGCGTTCGCGACTACCGCGATTTATGGTGTCTATCTGTGACAGGCCATGTAGTTGGTGTATTTTGTTTATATACACGGCTGAAGCCTCATATGTGCGTGCTAATTTCACAGCCTCTTCTATTGTGTAGCCCTTCGGTTTGTTTAACAGTTCTTTTTGTAAGTCCGGTATGGGCGTGTTGGCTATCAGTATTTCTACTAAACGTTCGTTCATTTTATGGGCTGTGAAGTCGCATTTCTTCGCCTGTAAGCGACACCTGTTTAGAAATATGTCGGTCGTCTCGGTAGGCTTTTGTTGGTATCTACCGAGTTCGAGCCTACATATACGGTGGTTGGTTGCCGGTTCCAGCTGCTCCATAAATGCGTTGAAAATTTTGTCGGCATCTCTCCGGTCTTCGCTTGACATAGACCAACTGTTGTATCTACGAATTCCTTCCTCGCCAGTTGCAGGTAGAACGATAGGCACTTTCTCTTCTTCTTTAGTTCCCTTCGCTGTGAAATAAAGTTCCAAACGTTGTTGGAATATCTTGAATGACTCTGCAATGTTAGGCGATGATTCCCCGTCAAGAATGGGAACTGGTATAGATATATTAGCCATAGTAGTAGTAGTGTTGTTATGTGTGTGCGAGAGTTCTGTTCCGAGCTGCGACGAGCGTGTGTGTGTGAAGTTTTACGAAGTTTTGGTTCGAAAAGAAAAAATATAATGTCTTACTTTTATCGTTGTTTTCTCTTATTTTTCTTTATATCCCACCGCTGCCACCATGTCACACTGTGTTTGCTCGTATTGAGTGGTTTATTAGTAGAGACAAACGAGAGACGCGTGTTGTTGGTTTTAAAAATATACATGGAAGCCTTTATTGAAGTGCGCATGCGTGGTTGTTACAAAACTAGAGTTGGTCACAAAACGAAACGATAACATCGTTACAGTCTTCATCCGATATTAGTCGTATCAAGAGATGTACAATGAAAAGGAGACAAGATGCATGTCAATTGGCAGACACGAGTCTGTGTTTGCTGTATTTATTTATCTTTCATTTCTTACGTACTATTTAGCACCGGTTTCAATGATACCTGGTGTAAGGTTGTCTGTTCCCATATTAATATTATAACAGGTTTGACGCCCTCCTTCCCAAAGATATGTTCTAGGAACTTGAGTGGCTCCTTGTTATATTCACACTTCTCTGCATTTAGGGTGGGGTCATTCCTTCAAAGTCGTTGAAACGTTGCTTGAAGGTTAGCATCATGATCCTATTGAGATGTTCCAAAGCAAAGGATGCCGTCGCTGATGTTGACGGTACCTTTGATGCTTGTAAGGGTTTGGTGTATGCTCTCTTGAAATATTTCCAAAGAACAGTCGCTTGTATCTATACAAGCCTTGGGACATTGCAAAAGTTGTTATGTACCGTGATTCCTCAGCTAACTCAAGCTGGTTGTAGCCGTGATTAAGATCTAATTTGCTGAACACCTTCACCTCTTGGTCTTGAGTTTACAAAAATAATAAAAATAACCGAAATAACAATTATTTTATAATTTAGATTAAGGGATTTGTTTCGTATATAAATTTACATTTTTTTCAATTGCTTTCAAATGCCTTACGTAGTGTAACATTTAATATATAACGATGGTCGCTCATCTATGCAACATGACATAAATGCTGGTGTACCCCAGGGATCTATCCTTGGACCCTTGTTGTTCCTGATCTATATAAACGATCTCCCTGATGACAGAGTCTGGGATTGGTTTATTTGCTGATGACACCACCCTTTACTCTCGCCATGTTGGTAAAACCGACGCAATCATATCCGAGGCAATGGCTGAATCTTTAGAAAATGACCTCCAGGCTGTAGTGGATTGGGGCCACAAATGGTTGGTAACTTTTAATGCTGCAAAGACAAAGCTCCTTTCCTTCAATAATTACAAGGAACCTTTGCAACCACCGATTGTCATGGCAAATAACACCCTACCTGAGAGTTCATCATTCAAACTCCTCGGCTTAACCTTCACAGGTAACATGAATTGGAACAAATACATTGAAGACATTGCCAAGGCTGCCGCAAAGGTTGGCTCCCTCTACCGTGCTAGTAAACTCCTCACACCTGGCATTATCCTGTCTCTCTACAAAGCCACCATCCGCCCATGCATGGAGTATTGTTGTCACATCTGGGCTGGCGCATCATCTACTAGTCGCTCCCTCCTTGACAAGGTCCAAAAAAGAATCGTCAACCTAATAGGTCCCTCACTGTCAACCAAGCTCCAGCCTCTGTCCCATCGCCGCAATGTGGCATCCTTGTGCTTGTTTTACAAATACTTCAATGGATTATGCTCCGATGAATTGGCTACTCTGGTGCCCCCTCGACGAAAATTCGCTAGACTAACTCGACAATCAACTAAATCTCATTCATTCACTGTGGAGATCCCCAGATGTCGGAGAGCTTTCTACTCAAATAGCTTCTTTCCTCGTACTGCTGGCCTCTGGAACTCCTTCCTGCCCCCCGTTTTCCCGACAGTACAGCCATGCAGAAGTTTAAAACTAATGTAAACAGACATCTCGCTGCGCAGATCCCAGTCTAGGTTGACCGCCCCCTATCTTCTCCCCTTTTCTTTTTTCTCAGTAGCTCCTTATATCTACAGTGGCGGCCTGCCTTGTTTGGGGTGAACTATGTTAAAAAAAAAAAATTTTAAATATTGATGTTGAACTGAGGGTCTGGTTTGACAAATATTTCAGCAAAAAAAACAAAACAGATTTTTTTTATTGTCAAGGAATAGAAAAGCTTTGTGAACGATGGGAAAACGTTATCAACAATAACGTAGATTATATTGTTGACTATGTAATTTCAGATTATAGGCCCAAATAAATCTCTCAAGTGGATTCGTCTTTCCCAGGTCCTCAAAACAGCCGTAACAGAATCGTGATTCCAAAACGCGCCATTCACCCCAAACAATAATATCGCTTTATTGATATTTCGGAATTAAATTTGCGATATGGAATTCTTTAATCTCTACCTCTCATCTTGCAACTGTTTCCTTGCCACTGGTGGTAATCGGTTTAGAATATTTTACACTACTCCACGAGACCAACTGGCGCCTCGTTCTGTCGCCTGAATAAGTTTGTTTCTACGTCAAATATATACTAGTTTTATATCTTCACCTTGTCTCGACGCAGGGCCCTCAGTCGGCATAGCATCACCACCAAGATGCATACTAGCGCGTCACCAGAGTACCCGATCCCCATGGGGCCCCGGATACTTTGTCACACCTAATATGCTGGAAGGCTTTATACTCTAATAGCTTCTTTCCTCGAACTGCTAGCTTTTGGAATTCCTTCCCTCCATTCTGTTACCCTGACTGTACCAACATACAGACATTTAAATGTAATGTGAACAACCATCTTGCTGCTCAACTCCCTACTGTAGGTATGACCCGCAATTCACAGTAGCCCCTTACGTCTCAGTGGCAACGTGCATTTTTTGGAGTGAATAAAAGTTAAAAAAAAAATCACTTTAAATTCATATCCGAAACTGATCCACCACTCTAAATTCTAAAATAATTGTTTTTCTTCCTCACGCCAACTTTTTCAGGATGTTTACACGTACTAGCCTAAAAAAAGTAGAATCTCATTTTTTCTTTTCTCTTTTGTGAAAGCTGAGGGTGTTCAATCTACAATAATATCAAACATTTGTTTGTTTGTGTTTTTTCCCGCGATAAAACTCCGTCCAAATCACGTGGCACCCACGCATTTTCAAACTTATATAAAGTGCGCTCCTGAAAGACGAGTCTGTAGTTTACGGTGAGATATTTCCTCTTTTTTAATTTCTTTGAATAGTTTAAAACACACAAAAAACGCTTAATAATGTTTTTGTTTTTTTATTAAGCAACAACTAAAAAAGTAAGTAGTCTTTATGTTTCGGAATTTTATGTTTTACATTTTTCGCCTCTTATATAACTTGTTTTGTTTTTTTTGCCCAACGTGTGTAGAATTGTTTTTTTTTCTGTTTTTGTTGTTGTAAGTAAATATTTTTGAATAATAAATTATTTCATTTTAAAATACACACTACATTTATTAACAATATTAATTTTCAATAAGTTACTATTTTTAGCCACTTAAATTATTTCGAGTGAAAAATCTGTCCTCACGGACCGAAGACGATACCTCGATTTTTGTAAGTCGCGCGTATACTAGCACCGTTCCCTTGATTTTTGTATTATATTATAATAATATATATATATATATATATATATATATATATATATGCCATCTAGGGTTAGTGAATGAACGACATGTTTTCAGGTGCAGTTCCACTTTAGGGAAAAAAACGTTAATAACGAAACAATACTAATATATATTTATTAAAAAAAAGTGGCATTTGTGCAGTTTAACATCCCCGGCTAATTTAGAAAGTCATTCTAAACAGAACTCTTCACTTGCCGCGGACGATGAAAACAATTTACCGGGCATATTAAAATGCACAGGTGTCAAATGGAATTATTTGCATCGTAATATGCAAATGTGCCTCTTTGGTTATGAGTGACAGTATGAAAAAAAAAAAAAAAAAAAAAAATTAAAATACAGTATCCTACCGTCGGAAAGAAAAAAAATTCGATGCTTCTACCGAATTTGAACCGAACAAAACCTCAAATGTAGGTTACAAAAACAGTTCAGTTCAAGTTCTATATAAGTATCAAAAAATTTTTAATCTTTATTTGAGAAGTTTTAGAAATTCGATTAAAATTCTGTAATTGGTCGAATGGAGTTATCGCTGAAAAAAAAAGATAACAAAAAACGTGCATAAGAGGCTTACCGAATCTAATTATTGTCCTTAACGAATCTAATTATTGTCCTTTTGTTTTTTTAGAATAGATTTTTACCATTAAAGTTCATAGTTTTCTAATTAAAGAATAAGGTTATTAACGAGTTACCAATTCTTTCCTAGCGAGATTTTTCTCGATTTGTTTATAAAGATACGACTATTTTTTTCCGACCTAATTAAATTTTGACGCGTTACGTAAGTGTTAAAAACACTTACGTAACGCGTCAAGATTATTATTTAAAAAATTTTTTTACTAAAAAAGGAATTTAAGTAAAACAAAGTTCTCTAAATAATTTAATCGAGTGACTGAAATAAGAATTACCGTAATTTACTGTTTGTAGTAACAGCGATATTTTATTTTATTATCGGTAATTTTGCGAAACTACAAATTTGTAAACAAAGAAACACGTGTTGTCGTTTTAGGAAGAAAATGACAAATCAAAAACTGAATTTTTGTTTGTATTTTTCCCCCCGACTTCTTGAATTTAATTTTTCGGTACTTCTGCAGTTTACGGACTGCTGCTATTTTTTTAAAAAGTTAAATTCAATTTTTACGGTATCTTTTATTTATTAAACTAAAAAAAGTAACTAGTCTTTGTTTCGGAATTTTATGTTTTACATTTTTCGCCTCTTATATAACTTTTTTTTTTTTTTTTGCCCTACGTTAGGTGAAAGTACAGAATAGTTACCCCCCCCCCCCCAAGTTATGAATGGGTTTCTAAATGTTTTTTCACAGTCCGTAAACTACAGAAGTGCCAATTTTTTCATCTATTTAAAAAACGAAACAAAAACATTGGTAAATTTTGCTTTATAGTTTCCCTCCGACATGTTAGATATCTCTTTAAAAATTAGCTGAAGAAATGTATAAATTTTGTTATGTACTTAGGTGGTAGCTGAAAAAACTGTACACCAAAAATTACAGAAATTCATCCAGTATTTATTAAATTATTTCCCCCCTCCAAAAAAAAAACATGATTTTATCTATAGGTCGCCACATGGGTCGACAAGGGAGATAACTCCAATTTTGGGGTTTTTAAAACTTTGGCTTTCCAGAAAATTACATAACTCAAAATTTCAAAATTTAGATTTTTTTTTTTATTACTTTAGTTTAAAATTTTTTTTTTTTTTTAAATCTTATATCGTACTTAGTGTTTTTCCGAAATTGGTAAAAATAAAAATCAGTTATGTCCCTTGCCGAAGTGATTAAAAAAAACAACTAAACAATGTCTATACAATAGATAAAATCGTGTTTAATCGTGTTATTTAATAATTAATGGATGAATTAGTGTAATTTCTGGTGTAGTCTTACTTTCAGCTACCACATGAGTACATAACAAAGTTTATACATTTCTTTAGCTATTTCTTTTTAAAGAGATGCCTAACATGTCGGAGCGAAACTAAAGAAGCACCGTACATTTTTACTATCACACTTATTATTACGTATTTACCCGGTGACCGGAAAATTAGGCAATTTTGGCCAGATAGAAAAATTAGGTAACTATGAACCTAACTATATCTATATGAAGTTTTTTTCATTTCGTTTCGGGTACAGTCTCTGGATATATGACCAAAAATTTACAGGCATGACGTATGTACTAGGAAAATGAACGGAAATAGACGAAAAAAGGTACACCGTTCCGAATGTTACCGAAGCAACCCCCGGCAAAATTATTTATTTTATTATGTCAGGTTTAATTAGTTACCATACGATGTTAGCACCGGACGTTTCTCAGATTGGAAACGTTTGCACCTCATGCTTGTAGTTTCTTGTTCCTCGTAATTTTCAAATAAATCTGTCAATGTTACATGAAATTTCACCATTAGTAGAAAATTGCATGTTTTTTCTTGTGCAAAGAAATTTGTCCACATTGCCCAGGAAATGTTTTGTGCAAATGGCAATGGAAAATTCTGTAACGCTAAAACTCGCCCTCTCCCCAAATTTCTTATTCCCAAACACTAATCCTAAAACTCGGACTATCCTACAAAAAATTCCCTAACCTCCAAATTCATCAACAACTGCACAGACTCACTTGTGCTCATTCATCGACAATTGCACAGACTCACTTGTGCTCATTCATCGACAATTGCACAGACTCACTTGTGCTCATTCATCAACAATTGCACAGACTCACTTGTGCTCATTCATCAACAACTGCACAGACTCACTTGTGCTCACTCATCAATACCGCACAGATTCACTTGTGCTCACTCATTAACAACCGCGCAGACCCAAGCACCAAACATTCCTGGACAACACTAACAATTCAACGTTCGTTCATCAGCTCTGCATCACGCAGACTAATCAACATGAACAACGCCACCAACAAGTGCAAATTCGCTTGCACTCAGCATTTTTCGACCGCAGACTCACTTGCGCTCAAACTTGATGCAGACCCAATTGCATGCAAACAACACGCAGATCCACATGCGTTACAAACACTCAATTCCGCAGACGCACTTGCGATCAATCATTCAATACAGATAGAAAAACAGAAATAAGTAGTGTACACACTACTTTTTCTAATCTTCAACAGCAAAACAGACATACCCACAAAGAATGCTTCTCATCTACAACTGTACATATTGAATAATATTTTCAATATTTTTCAATCTGGGGGGGGGAGTCCTTTTAGCAGTTACCTCCTCCTTTCAAAACATAACTACACCGGTTTGCCGGTAGGTGTCGCTTTTTCACCGACAGGTAGCACTGTAAAGCGACACCAGAGTTATCTGCCCTTCTGACTATAAAAACCGTTGCAAACGGAAAATCCATCTCTTCTTCACCGACCAGTTTCGGCAGAACAACGCTGACACTAGCGTTCCGTTTCACTTTTCTCTTCTGGTCGATTGGCCTCGGCAGAAGGACGCTAATACACTAGCGTTTCGTCTCGCGCTTTTCTCTTCAACTAGTCTCGGCAAAACAACAACCAACACACTTTTCTTCCGTCAACACATGGTCAAACAACGGTAAGAGTTCTCAACTCATTTTCTTTGTGTACGGCTTTCAAAGACTTTCCTCACGCCGGATTCATTTCTTCTTATACCTTTTTCAAGAACTGTTTTTCCATCGACACACATGCATACACCACACACTTCATCATTTCACGTACACACACGTTCAATAAACGTTGTTTGAACTACTTCATTTTTGTTTATTAATTATTACTCTGTCTTTGCATGCAACAATTGCTAGATTCAACTTTGCACGTTTATAGTCCGGGAACATCACCCTCTCGAACTTAACAAAAGTAACAAATAAAAAACATTAAAAAAAGCTAAATTTGTTGTATACCGAAATAAAAAAGAAAAGAAACTCAGAAAAAAATAAAATTAAATTGCTCTTTCTTATGTTCTAAGTCGTCTGCTTAAAAGAAAGGGTAAGTTTAAAGTTCTATTTCATTAAAGTCGTCTGGTTCTTAAAAGGGTGGGGAAAAAATTATTTCCTCTCGTTCTAATTGCGTAAAAAGGTCGTCGTTTCTAGTGTTAGTTTACAATTTGATATCATTAAAGGAATCTAGTTCTAAAAAAGTTAAGTTTTTTACAAGTCAATCTTTGGGGTGGGGTGGGGGGGCTTCGGTAACATTCTGAACGGCGTACCTTCTTTTGTATTTTTCCGTTCGTTTTCGTAGCATTTGTTGTACTTACGTCAGACCCGTAAATTTTTGGCCATATTTTTCGAAACAGCGCCAATCTTTTAATGAATCAAGATTTGCTTAGAATTTTTAAGCTAGATGAACTAATCACCCCAACCGCTATGAGACGTTTCAGCTACCAGAAATTTGGGCATCATGAAGACAAATGTAGAAGCCTCCATGTTTGTTGAAAGTGTGGTTAGAGAGACCCAGTTCACTAAAGTAACCAATGTACCCTCCCACCTCCGCAATTTTAAAATTGCCAGGAAAACAACTCGGCTTACTAAAAAAGAAAATATGCATAGTATAAAAAAATAAAAGTTAAACATGTCTTCTAACCCAAAGTCAGAATATTAGTGAACACATAAAGAACCAAGCATAGCAGGATCAGCTATACTTACGGATACTAAATGCTGAGAGAAACTGAACTTATATAAATTTAACGTAAAATGATCCACCATTTCTGGACCATTATAACTTTTTAGGGATGTTTACTCATTTTTTTACCACTAACCCTAAGTCCGATTGTCAGTCATAAAATCACACGTAACGTATGTAAATACCTTGGACTGACCCGACAATAAGCAAACTCCCACCCCTTCACTGTAGAGGTCCTAATATGCTACTCCAATAGCTTCTTTCCTCGAACTGCTAGCCTTTGGAATTCCTTCTCTGCCTGCTGTTTTCTTGACTACACCAACATACTGAAATTTAAATGTAATGTAAACAACCGTCTTGCTGCTAAGCTCCTCACTTAAGATGCTCCTCTAGGTATGACCCCAAATTCACAGTAGCCCCTTACGTCTCAGTGGCAACGTACATTTTTTGTAGTAAATTAAAGTAAAAAAAAAAATCACTTTAAATTCATATGCAAAACTGATCCACCACTCTAAATTCTAAAATGTTTTTTTCTTCCTTACGCCAAGTTTTTCAGGATGTTTACATGTACTATCCTAAAAAAAAGTAGAATCTCATCTTTTCTTTTTTTGTGTTTAATCGACAATAATATCAACACAAATATCAAACATTTGTTTATTTGTTTTTTCCCCCTGGCGATTAAACTCCGCCCAAGTCACGTGATATCCACGCATTTTCAAACTTATATAAAGTGCGCTCCTGAAAGACAAGTCTGTATATATTTTTTAGTTTACGGTGAGATATTTTCTTTTTTTGAATAGTTTAAAACACACAAAAAGGCTTAATAATGTTTAAGTTTTTTAAATTTTTAAGCAATAGCTAAAAAAGTAACTAGTTTTTTATTTTTCGGAATTTTACATTTTTCGCCTCTTATATAACTTGTTGTTTTTTTTGCCCAACGTGTGTAGAATTGTTTTTTCTGTTTTTGTTTGTCTTTTTTTGCTAGTAATTTAAGTAAATATTTTTGAATAATGATTTTTGTATTTCATTTTAAAATACACACTACATTTAGTAACAGTATTAATTTTTAATAAGTTAATTTTTTTTAGCCACTTAAATTATTTAGAGTGAAAAATCTATCCTCACGGACCAAAGACGATACCTTGATTTTTGTAAGTCGCGCGTATGCTAGCTTCGTTGCCTTTTATATATATATATATATATATATATATATAATTATAATATTATTGCCATTTAGGGTTAGTGAATGCACGACATGTTTTCGGGCGCAGTTCCACATTATGAAAAAATGGCATTTGTGCAGTTTACCATCCCCGGTAAACTAAGAAAGCCATTTCTAAGAGAACTCTTAACTTGCCGCGGACGGAATTTTTCTAAAATGAAAACAATTTACCGAAGATATTAAAATGCACAGGTGACAAATGGAATTATTTCCCTTAGATTTGCATCGTAATGTGCAAATGCGCCTTTGGTAAGAGTAACTACGAAAAAAAAAACAAAAAAAAACGGATGCTATACTTGTTCTGAAAAAAAAAATCGGTGCTTCTACAGAATTTGAGCCGAACTAAACCTAAAATTTAGGTTAATAAAACAATTCAGTTCAAGTTCTATATAAGTACCAAAAATTCTTTTAAGTCTTCATTTAGAAATTCGACAAAATTCTATAATTGGATGAATGGAGTTATCGCTGCAAAGAAAGAAAAAAAAGATAACAAAAAACGTGCATAAGAGGCTTACCGAATCTAATTATTGTCCTTTTGGTTTTTTAGAATAGATTTTTACCATTAAAGTTCATAGTTTTCTAATTAAAGAAAAAGGTTATTAACGAGTTACCAATTCTTTCCTAGCGAGATTTTTCTCGATTTGTTTATAAAGATACGACTATTTTTTCCGACCTAATTAAATTTTGACGCGTTACGTAAGTGTTAAAAACACTTACGTAACGCGTCAAGATTATTATTTAAAAATTTTTTTTTTACTAAAAAAGGGATTTAAGTAAAACAAAGTTCTCTAAATAATTTGATCGAGTGACTGAAATAAGAATTACCGTAATTTACTGTTTGTAGTAACAGCGATATTTTATTTTATTATCGGTAATTTTGCGAAACTACAAATTTGTAAACAAAGAAACACGTGTTGTCGTTTTAGGAAGAAAATGACAAATCAAAAACTGAATTTTTGTTTGTATTTCCCCCCCCCCCCCCCGACTTCTTGAATTTAATTTTTCGGTATTTCTTCAGTTAACGGACTGTTATTTTTCTTTAAGTTAATATTTTCAAGTTAAATTCAATTTTTACGGTATCTTTAATTAAATTGTTAGGTGAAAGTACAGAATAGTTACCCCCACCCCATGTTATGAATGAGTTTCTAAATGTTATTTCTGCACGGTCCGTAAACTGCAGAAGTGCCAATTTTTTCATCTATTTAAAAAACAAAAAAAACAAAAATTAAATTTTGTGTTTTTTAGTTTCCCTCCGACATGTTAGGCATCTCTTAAAAAATAGGCAAATAAATTTATAAACTTTGTTATGTATTTACATGGTAACTGCAAAGACTGTACACCAAAAATTACGGAAATTCATCGAGTATTTATTAAATTATCCCCCCCCCCCCACCTCCAAAAAAACACGATTTTATCTATCGGTCGCCACATTTTATTTATGGGTCGACAAGGGAGATAACTCAAATTTTGGGTTTTTCAAAACTTTCGTTGGTGCTTAAGCATATCCGCCCCGACATTAAAAAATTTAAAGAATGTATAAACGTTATTATGTACTTACGTGTTAGCTGAAAATAAGATTGTGCAGAAAAAATTACGCAAATTCATTCAGTAGTTATTTAATTATTAAAAAAAAACGATTTTAACGATTTTTTCACTCGGTAGATATTTCCACCATTTTGTATCTTAGATTTTCCAGTGGTCAAGAACGATAACTCATTTTCACGATTTCTTGGTTTGGGGTTTTCTGATTGTCCGGAAAATGACATAACTCAAAATTAAAAAAATTAGGGTTTTCTAGTCACAGTGCCTTCAAGGGATGCTGCAACACTAATTCCAGATTGCCGAAATTTATCCTGTGGGTCAATAAAATGCTACGTTTTTTTCTCTCTTATATCGTACTTATAAGTTGTTTTTCCAAAATTGGTTATGTCTTTTGTTAATTTTTTTTCTCTTATATCGTACTGTTTTTCCGCAATTGGTAAAAAAAAAAAAAATTGTTATCTCCCTTGTTTACAAAAATGTCAAAATCTACGTAAAATCATTTAAATCATTTTTTTTTCTTTTTCTTATAATTAAATAACTACTGGATGAATTTGCGTAATTTTTTCTGCACAATCTTATTTTCAGCTAACACGTAAGTACATAATAACGTTTATACATTCTTTAAATTTTTTAATGTCGGGGCGGATATGCTTAAGCACCCTTTCGTTTCCCGAAAAATTACGTAACTCAATTTCAAAATTTAGATTTTTATTTTTATTACTTAAAAAAAAAAAAAGCATAACATTTTATTAAACAATAAAATGTTATGTTTTTGTTTGTTTGTTTGTTTGTTTTTAAATCTTATATCGTACTTATCAGTGTTTTTTCCGAAATTGGTAAAAATAAAAATCAGTTATGTCTCTTGCTGAGGTGTTTAAAAAAAAAAAAAAAAAAATGGCTATACAATAGATAAAATAGTGCTTAATCGTGTTTTTTTTTTGTTTTTTTAAATTTAATAAGTAATGGATGAATTGGAATAATTTTTGGTGTAGTCTTCCTTTCAGCGACCACGCAAGTACATAACTAAGTTGATGCATTTCTTTTTAAAAAAAGAGCGAAACTAAAGAAGCACCGTACATTTTTTACTATCACACCTATTGGGTGCAATTTTAGTATAAGGGCGGTGCAGTTAATTATTTTCATGTAAAAGCATTATTTTTGTACTTACTCAGTCATAGTTTATCTCTCACGGCACGAAAAAGAATGTAAAAATATCAAGCAGAAGTTTAATTAGAACGATTTTTCCATTTCGATGTACATGTATTCGCGGCCGAGCCGACATTTTGGGTGTGAGCGGTCGATAGAATAGCCAAGGGCATTAACTCCGTTTTTATTGTTAGGATTTTAAAAAGAAAGAAACACATAAGCAATAATAATAAAATATATATTTATTAAATTAAAAAATAGAAAATTACATAATTATTTTTAATTTGTTCACCGGGATACTCTCCACGATATAATTTTCTTTCATATTTACATGGTAACTGGGTATTTCGCGACACTTATCTGCCCGTAGTTAGCTATTCCAAGCTATTCCATCAACCGGCCACTCCCAAAATGGCAGCGAGTCGACGTTTCATATCGCCCTTATGGAAATGGAAAAATCGTTCTAATTAAAGTTCTGCTTGATATTTTTTAATTCTTTTTCGTGCCGTGAGAGATAAACTATGACTGAGTAAGTACAAAATAATGCTTTTACATGAAAATAATTAACTGCATCGCCCTTATACTAAAATTGCACCCACCTATTGTATTTACCCGGTGGCCGGAAAATTAGGCAATTTTGGCCAGGTAGAAAAATTAGGTTACTATTGAACCTAACTGTATCTATCTGACGTCTTTTTCTTTTCATTTTCTTTTTGGGTACAGTTTCGGGAAATACGAGCAAAAATTTACAGGCGTGTCGTATGTACTTGGAAAATGAACGGAAATAGACGAAAAAAGGTACAACTTTCCGAATGTTACCGAAGCAACCCCCGGCAAAATTATTTATTTAATTATGTCAGGTTTAATTAGTTACCATACGATGTTAGCACCAGAAGTTTCTCAGATTGGAAACGTTTGCACCTCATGCTTGTATTAGTTTCTTGTTCCTCGTGATTCTCGAATAAATCTGTCAATGTTACATGAAATTTCACCATTAGTAGAAAATTGCATGTTTTTCCCCAAAGAAATAGGCCGGCACTTCTGTATTTATGAAGCAGCTGCCGATTAAGAAATCGAAATTGAAGAGTTCCGTTTTTTTTTCTCCAAGTACCATTCATTCAGAATTCACCGGAAGTTGAATTTATCGGGAGTTGAAGTAGAATTTAGTTTTTAGAAAATGGAGTTAAATGAGATGAATCTTCGCGACATTGGTAATTTAATGAACCAGACGCAAAAAACAATGGATTTTTTACAGGCACATCGCCTGAGTTTTTTTGCTGGGTCACGGCTTCGCTTAGATGACATTTTTAGTTTCATATACGTATGGGCAAATGAAATGGCTAACTATAAAGCTGTTAGAAGAGAGTGCAGAATACTTAGCGATCACTCAATTTGTGACAGGAGAATGTTCCTTAGGGAAATAGGTTCGGAGCACTTTCTGAAGCATCCGCAGATCCTTGGAGGAGAAGGTTGCTTTGTGGAGATAGACGAAAGTCTATTTTCACGAAGAAAGAACAATACGGGCCGTATCCGACGACAACTGTGGGTATTTGGTGGATATGAAGCGGCCACTAAGTCTGGCTTCTTAGTAACAGTCCCTTACAGAAATGCCGAAACACTAATACCCATATTAAAGCAGTATGTGCGTCCCGGAACAGTAATCTCAGACTGTTGGCGTGCATACGACCAACTCGCTTCGGAAGGATTTCACCATATGCGTGTAAATCACAGATATAATTTTGTGGATCCATCCACAGGTGCCACAACAAATCATGTGGAAAACATGTGGCAAAAGGCCAAAATGCGTAACAAAATAGAATGTGGCACCCACACGCAAATGGTGGAGTCTTACTTAATGGAATTTATGTGGCGGCAGAAGTTTTCTGCTAACCCCATGGAAGCCATTATAAATCAAATTGCAGAACTTTATCCTGTTAAATAAAAGAAAAAGGACAAAAAAAATACAGCCCCCCCCCCCTCAATCAAAACTTTTCATTTAGATAAAAAAAAATCCCACCAAGCAAAACTTTTCAACTACAATATATTTAAAAAAATAAAAGCAAAATCAATGTTGACCAAAAAATTCATTCCCCCCCCCCCCCCAAATCAAAACTTTACATTTTTATTTATAAAATTTTTAATTCATATAATAAAAAAAAGAAATTGTTAATTGTTTCTTGTTACAAATCAGTCTTGCATATTTTTTTTTAAAGTTGTAAATAAGTTACTTCCGGTTGAATTACTTCCCTTTATTTTCAGTAGGACAGAAAATCTGCTGCTTCATAAATACTACAGAAGTGCCAATAGGCCTTCTACTGAAGACATTAATTTGTCCACATTGCCCAGGAAATGTTGGGTATCTTTTACAATAATCCGCAGAGTAAAAAACGCTCAAAAACGTTTCAACTGCTATTCATTAGAAATCAGTATTTTTGTCACACGAACATGGGGGGGGGGGTCGTAAGCGAGGCTGGAAAATTGGCTCGTCGGCGCCATTGTTTTTTAGTAAAAATCCGTGCCCCCCAAAAAACTTCTTTTTTTTTTTTTTTACTACATCTAATAAAAACCCATTTATACTACGTAAAAATACAAACAAATGTCATAGGTAAGTAGGAAAATATCTATTCTCGACGTAGGTCACCTTCACTTGCTGTATATTTATTTCTTTTTACCCCATTTTCGTTCGTTTTTTGGACCCCATCCGCGACTCTGTTTTGTGCAAATGGCAATGGAAAATTTTGTAACCCTAAAACTCACCCTCTCCTCAAATTTCTAATTCCCTAACACTAACCCATAAACTCGGACCATCCCACAAATAAGAAGCAGTAAAAAAAACTGAATTTGTTGTGTTCCAAAAAAAAAAACCCTGGATAAAATAAAATTAAATTTCTTTTGTTCTAAGTCGTCTGCTTAAAAGAAAAGGTAAGTTTAAAGTTCTATTCCATTAAAGTCGTCTGGTTCTAAAAAAGAACGGTGGGGAAAAAAAAATCTCTTTCGTTCTAATTACATAAAAAGGTCGTCGTTTCTAGTGTTTACAATTTGATATCATTAAAGTCGTCTGGTTCTAAAAAAAAAATTAAGTTTTAGAAATCATACTTAACATGGAGTGGGGGTGGGGGGCTTCGGTAACATTCTGAACGGCATACCTTTTGTATTTTTCCTTTCGTTTTCGTAGCATTTGTTGTACTTATGTCAGACCCGTAAATTTTTGGTCATATTTTTCGAAACTGCCAATCTTTTAATAAATAAAGATTTGCTAAGAATTTTTAAGCCAGTTGAACTAATCACCCCAACCGCTATGAGACGTTTCAGCTACCAGAAATTGGGCATCATGAAGATAAATGTAGAAGCCTCTATGTTTGTTGAAAGTGTGGTTAGAGACCTGTTCACTAAAGTAACCAATGCACCCCCACGTCCCAAAGTTTATAATTGCCAGGAAAACAACTCGGCTTACTGAAAAAATATGCGTAGTATGGGGGGGGGGGATCAAGAAATAGAAGTTAAATATGTCTGCTAACCCAAAGTCGGAATATTAGTAAACACATGAAGAACCAAGCATGGTAAGATTAGCTCGACTTACAGATACCAAATGCTCAAAGAAACTGAACTTTAAACTGAAATTGCAAAAAAGTTTCCAACCTAATAGGTCTCGCACTTTCTACCAAGCTCCAGCCCCTGTCACATCACAGCAGTGTTGCATCGCTGTGCTTGTTTTACAAATACTTTGACGGAATGTGCAACAATGACCTTACTGCACTCTTACTCCCTCAACAAAAATATCCTAACCCACTCAAGTAGCAGGGGCTGCTACTTGAGTGGGCCATCAATGTAGAGGTCCCTAGATGCCAGAAAATTTTCTACTGATAGCTTTTCTTGGAATTCCTTTCCTGCTCACTGTTTACCTGATGGTACCAAAATGCAGAAATTTTAATGCAATATGAAGCAGCATCTTACTGTCCAACTCCCCACCCAGGTTGTCCCCCTATAAATGTCTTCTATCAGAGTAGCCCCTTCTGCATCAATGGCAATATCCCTTGTTTAGGAGTGACTAAAAAATGAAAATAAAATTAATTTTTCTTTTTTAATTATTTTTGTTTTGCTTTTTACATTTTTCTATTCCAGTTCAGTTTTCACGCGATTCATCAAAACATTTCACGTAACCATTCGGTGGCTTTTGCGAATTTCGAAGCCGCTTCCATATTTCTACATCATGTCTAAACGCGCAGCCTCTACTGTTGATTCTGAAAATCCTGCTAAGAAAATAAAAAAAACTGACATGCTTGAACTTGTCACACAATGTCGTCTCAAATATGGTGAATCCATCCTAGACTGCAAATTCAACAAGAATCGTGTTCGCATGCTAACAGAAGTTGATGAATTTCCGCAGGATGCAACAGGTGGTGTCCTTTATTGGATGGTTAGAGATCAAAGGATACAAGGTAAGTCGTTCACTTGGAATGTTTTTTGTTTTTACTTGCTGCATATATAATTCACTTAATTAGTGGTGGGTTGAGAGAGGATAACCAATTTGTGTGCAAGAAGTGTAAGACAATAGGTGGATGAGAAGTCAAATGTGGACAAAGTATATCTAGATGGTGAAGCTATTGAGGTTGTCAACGTTTTTTAACTTGGTAATACCATTCGAGCACAGGGTGGAGCATTTTATCGTTTTCCCTCCACATATTCATGTTGTATGCATGCGAGCTGAGCTCAGATTTCAAACTGTTTAAGTGGCCTATTTTTTATCAATTTTTATGCGCTGTCCGTTTGGCTCGATGGATAACGAAGGATCATGACCTCGTCGTTGATGCTTCGATCCTCACTGACTCTCAGAATTTTTTTTTTTTTTTTAATTTTATAACCATGACTTAAATATAAATCGAAGGGGGTGGGGGGGAGACAGTACTTACTTTTGCTCCAGGCAACGGAGAGAGGGGGTCGACCGGGGAAGACAAATTTTGTCTATATATATATATATATATAATGTATATAAATACACATTGGTCTTTATTATAGAGTGGAGGATGATGATGATGATTTTCTTTTAATTCTTTTTAAATTTTGGAGCATACTTCAAACCAGATTTACATATGAACTAAAATTCCGTTGGAAAATTTTACTTTTGACGTCGATGTTTAATGTAAACATTTTCTGTTTGACTCTTTATATGATAGTTATGGATTTCGTCAAAAAAAATATACTTGGTTTTGAAAATAAAAATGCTTTACTATAATGGTAATTTTGTGTCCGTATGTTTGCTACTAAAATTAAATATGATCCAATTATTTAAAAAAATGGGATATTTTAACAAACATTTTGATAATTTAAGATAGAAAAAAAAAGTTTGTTAAAAGTTCATTTGTCTACTTGTAGCCGAGTTATGGGTACTTGTTGAATCTCTTGTGAATTAATGATTGATGTTGAGACCATTGAGTAATGGTTAGGGTTAGACTATTAATTACTATTACACACGATTGCTTTACAAATTAATAGGTTCACATTTAAGTAATCAAATGTAAAAGAAATATATTGTAGAACCGTCCCCACAAGTATTTTAACTTGGTCCATTCCAAAAATCAGTCTCAATAAGAGTATTGATTTACTCCTCTCCAGGAGTTAGGCACAAGGCCAGTTTTTATCTTACTCCCACAAGTAAGATGTGACCCAAGGTCGGGTCGGGAAAGTGGGGTTTAAAAAATTGCCTGGGCAGCCCTGGTGGGGGCGCCTCAGGCAGTAAGCAATAAACTTACTCCTCCCCAAAGAGGGGAGGCGAAGCCTGGGAGGGTGGACCTCCTAGAACTGCACAGGACAGACCCATAGACAGGTGTAAATGAAGACCCGAAGGCCAAGACAATACCAGTCTATGGGGTGCAGTATCCATCGGAACAGATACTACACTTTGATCTTAGCCAAAAGGCCAAGAATAATAAGAGTAGATGGTATGGCCACATTGAAAGAACCGATAAATGTAGAGCAATTGAGGTAGCAGGTTCAATTCATAGGGAAGGCCAAGGAAAGCATAGGAGGAAGTGATAAAGACCTGGGCAGAGATATGTTACTCTGGAAGTCAATTTTTTAAAGCTGTCCAACACATAGCATGTAAAACGGACGTTAAACCGAATATGATGATCAATCATTGCATCTCATGAACTCTTATCCTTGCATGGCTTTTTGCCTTGATAAGAGGTGAAAAAAAAAGTAAAATATAATTTTTGTTTATTTGATGTTTTTGTTTATTTTTATTAAATTTTTGTAATGAGTATTATGTATAATTAAACAAAAACATTAAGTTTGTCATTGTTCTTTATTTGTTGGTATTTTTTTTCTATTGGGTTTGAGAATAAGTTTGTTTTTAAAATGTTTTATTTTCATGGTCTTATAATCTGAAATTACATAGTCAACAATATAATCTACGTTATTGTTGATAACGTTTTCCCATCGTTCACAAAGCTTTTCTATTCCTTGACAATAAAAAATCTTGTTTTTGTTTTTGTTTTTTGTCTGAAATATTTGTCAAGCCAACATCAATATTAAACATTACATATTAAATGTTACACTACGTAAGGCATTTGAAAGCAATTGAAAAAAATGAAAATTTGATGGTGCCAAGTATGGAGGATGAGGTAACACTTCTTATCCAAATTCTTGAATAATGCTTTTAGTTATATTGGCGATGTGAGGACGGGCGTTGTCATTCTGGTGAAGAACGCTGTCGCTGATTCGTATTTTTTGTTATGCTCGAGCAATTCATAATGATTTATACCTTCCCAGTTTCACACATTGTCTTTTGAAGATGAGGCTCCTGTTTTGCTCAAGGTGTTGCTTTCTTATTGGAGTGGAGTCATTCTTTACACTGTTTTATATTGATGTAAATATAGCATTTTTTGTTGCCGGTGACAAATAAAGGAAACACTGTTTATGACTGTTGAGCAATATTGGGCCAGCAAACTGGCTGTAATTGTTGCACGCTGATTCTTGTGGTCATTCAACGTGGCACCATTGAATAAAATTTCTTAATCTTCCTCATTGAATGAAGGTGATTTACGACAGTTTTGTGATCGCAAGTCATCTGTTCCACCAATTATCTGGTCGTCTGATGTAGATTCTTATGAAGAATGGTTTAATCATCAGATTCAACTGGTCAACCAGGAGCCTCCCCATCCTCCAGCTCAAAATTTCCCTTTTTGAAGCGTGAAAACCAATGTCGGGCTCTACTTTATGGCATTGTGCCCTCTCAATACATGTCACCAATCTCACCGGCTGCTTTGGTAGTGTTAATTATGCAAAAAGAAAAAGGTATCAAATGATCTTTTCTGTTTACTTGACATTTTATTTCAGGGGTCTGAAATAGAACCAAAAACTAATGAAATTAACAAAAATCATGAATGAGCATAAATCTTAGAACCACAGTTTCTTATTGTTGTTAGAACCACAGTTTCTTATTGTTGTTAGAACCACAGTTTCTTATTGTTGTTAGAACCACAGTTTCTTATTGTTGTTAGAACCACAGTTTCTTATTGTTGTTCAAACACATTCACTAAATATTTGGCTTCCCAAAGATTTTTTTAATAAAAAAAACAACACTCATGATCTATTCTCCAACCCAATAATTCAGTAATAGCTTATAATATATTGGATAACTTTAGGGATATCATTCAAGTCCAAGTCAAAGCATACATGGACATGGAGGGTTGGAGGTTATGAAAGGTCTGGCTGTTGGGTCTAATAGGAGGTCAATGACGAATATATGTCTGCTGATGTAAGAAAACTACAAGAGTAAGAAAACTCATCACAAACGCTTACCACTGAAGTCAACCAAATCACATGACCCTCTTTGATATTGAGTGTAGAGAAGCCTTCCCAACTGACTTAAAACAAAGAACAAAGTGAAAAAAAGCTTTATTTTGGGACTTGTCAGACTACGAATAAAGGAATGCTTATTTCTGGCACAAAGGTACATTAAATGTGTTAGTTTTTCGGCAAAAAAAAAACAATGTAACATAACTTAGATTGATCATTTTACCTTTTTTTATTTTGGAAGAATTATAGGTTTTCATTTTACCGTTAAGTGTATTTTTCTTTTGTGTTTTCCAGATAATTGGGCCATGTTATTTGCACAACGACTCGCCTTGAAAGAAAAGACAAGCCTTTCCGTTTGTTTTTGTCTTGTTTCTCCCTATTTAGAATCTACAGAACGCCATTATGACTTTATAATCCGAGCCCTTGAAGAAATAGAAAAGGTTCGTCCTGTGTGTGTGAGAAATTGAGAATGTTAACTATTATACTGTATTTGCACACGTCACTAGTTTTAGTCAAATTTTTCGGAAACTTCAGTGAAAATGAATAGTGTCTCTTTACATTGACACAGCATAAAAAAGCATCTTTTTCTTTTCTTTTTTTTTAAACAGTGATAAACTTTGATAACAAATAAGTAGTTTTGTATATAAAAAAAATTTACTTATATAATAAAAAAATTTACTTATATAATAAAAAAATTTACTTATATAATAAATTTTTTTTACTTATATAATAAAATTTTTTTTACTTATATAATAAAATTTTTTTACTTATAGTAAAAAAATTTTATTATATAAGTAAAAAAATTTTATTATATAAGTAAAAAAATTTTATAATAAAAATTTATTATAATAATTTATTATATTATTATTTATTATAATTATTATAATAATAATTACTAGCGGGACCCGTGTAAATTACACGGAATTTTTAAATTTTTATTTTTACTTACACCGTATTGTGTTCGTTTTTTTTATTATTTCTTGAAATAACTGAAAAAGTTTACGAAGTTATCGTCTGCCACACTGACCCTAACTCTAACGACGGTGTCAAAGTTAGCGCGGGTCCTAATGTAACAAAGCACCCTCTATTTGTTAGTTACACTTGTTTTATTATGAGCCCTCCCTTCTAGATAAGAGTGAAATAATTTTTTAAATGGTAACTCGTGTACGATGGACACTGCGCATATCTACTAAAAAAGGTTGATATGCCATCCGTTCAAAAAAAAAAAAAAAAAAAAAAAAATAATACTGGCCCTCTCTATAACCCAAAGAAAACGTAATTAAATAGACAATGCCCTTAATAACGCCAAAATATAAAAAACAAAAAATAGTTTTAAGTTTAAAGCAACACAAAAAAGTACTTTTTAACCAGGTGAGTAGCATACAAAGATTCGGAAGGTCGTTACTTTTGATGTAAGCATGACACACACAATCACACACGCTATTGTATTAATATGTGTTTTCCCGGTCGTCCTCTCCCTACCTCTCTTCCCCTTCCCCTTAAAGTGTAGAAAAAAAATCTTAGAGGTTGGTTGGGATCGAACTATAAACCAGTCGGGCCGAAGTCAAAAATACTACGTCGCTAAACGTTACGCAAGAGGGAAATACTTAAAAATGTTTCGAAAATAAAGCGACTTGACTGTTTTTTAAAAATCTAGTTGCAGCACGCATGCGCAGAGCTTTTGCCAGAAGCGTGACACACGAACACACACGCTATCGTATTAATATATAGATTATATAATATTATATAATATTATATAATAATAATTATTATAATAATTTATTATAATAAAATTTTTTTACTTATATAATAACATTTTTTTACTTATATAATAACATTTTTTTACTTATATAATAACATTTTTTTACTTATATAATAAAAAAAAATTACTTATATAAAAAAAAAAAGAATTTACTTATATAAAAAAAAGAATTTACTTATATAATGCATTTATGTGTGTCACAATGTTTGTGTCTGCACTACAACTATGGCAGCACAAAATGGACATTATTTTTATATGTTGCTGCTAATAAACCTAATTTTTGATACTTTGTACATTAAAATAATTACACTTTTTGATGTTGGTGTCAAGAAGCACCAAAAAATCTATTTGACTATATCTGAATGCCATTACTAACCAGCAGAGCGTTATCACTATTGACCAAGGGAAGAGTCTATCAGGCATGTGTACGCAGTGTGATACTGTATGGAAGTGAAACCTGACCAGTGAGGGTTGAGGACATGCGTAGCATGGAGAGAAAGGATATGAGAATGATATGGCTTAGTTATGATGACCTTAAAGGGAGATTAAATCTTGACAGTATAGGGGGATGCGTGCAAAACAGACTTTGTTGAATAATGGATGAGAGTTCTAGGGTTAGTAAATGTAGAACAGTTAAGTAGGCAGGTCCAGTTCACGAGGGAAGGCTAAGGAAAACCTGGAAATTTTAATTTTTGTTTACTGCTCAGTTCTGTAAATTCCAACGTGGGTGTGTTTTGAATTTGTAAAGTTGTAGTGTGTGAGTATGGTTGTTGCAATGAGGGACTATCAGTCCATGATTCAATTCAATAAATTTGGCAAAAAAAAATACATGCTTCAGTTGCTATGTAGGAGAAGAGGGATGGTCGAAATTTACCCAGAAGAGGATACAGTGGCTCAGCAATGTTTAAATTCGCCTTGTATTGTTGTGTCATTGGCACATTTACTACATCTCCTGGAAGTTTATTTCCAGGTCCAGGGATCCTGATTGAGAAAGCGGCCGTCCTGCAGTTCAATCGAAATCAGATGTGAAACCGTTTCTGGTGATGCTCGCGTTGACCTCTTTCTGGTGCAGGAGTCAATAATAGGTCCCGAGAGAGATTGTAATGGGCATTGAGGAGATAGTAGGCCAAAATGAGATCACTGCGAAAACGGAGAAAATATTAAGCTTCTTGAGTCGGCTTTTGTAGGGCAGATCCTGTTGTCTCTGCACCATTCGAGTAGCCAATCTCGCATCTTTATTTTGTTGCTGCAACAGAACTTTTTTTCAGTGAGTTGTTATTTCTTTTCTCTAAGTTGATTGGTGCCTAGATTTGTTATGAAATTGTGCGAGAAGAGTTCTGATTGGTTAATTAGCGCTAGATTACTTTGTAATTATGAATTGGTCATGTGAACTGGTTTTGCAGACGTTGTTGTAGACAATTGTTCTATGTAATTCTCATTTCAAAGCTTTTACGAAAGAGTGAAAGAACAGGAAGGAAAGGCAGTGGCTTAACGTGGCATCAATCTGTTTTCGATTTTTCTTGTTTTACCCAGCATGCCACAAGTTTGTTGTTGACTAATCACGAAACTTCCATTTTAATTTGTTAAAGACATCGATTTGATTTACAAACATCCAAAGTAAATTTAAAGAAGTTCGTTTTACTCGTCTGAAACCGTAATTAACTATAAAAATAACCAAAAGATTATTTTTCTAAAAAAAAAAAATAAATAAATAAAATGCTTTCAATTTAGAAATTTTTTTTTTAATAAAATGTGAAAATGCCAAGAAAAAAACTCTATTAAACAAAATTATATGATCAGATTGTGTGAATAAATGTGATTTGTAAAATTTAAAAAAAAAAAATCAATTTATTTAAAATAGTTAATTAAAAAGAAAAATGTAATGAATAAATTTAAGTTTCAAAATCCTGAAGACGAGGTTCACTATGGGGGTTGGATTATTGTGAAATTAATGTTTTTCTTTGTTTTTTTTCCTTGTAACATTAATTCAAGCCAAACATTATCTTTTTGTTGGTTTATGGGCAGATGTGAGACTGGAAGTTGCCAGCTGAGTAGAGATCACAAAATGGCATTTCCGACATGGACCAATGGCCAAACAATTGAAGTCAAGGAGCTTTCTCCGCCATGTCAAAACTTTAACATCTCAGGAAGAGACCAGACTACTACTGTGGACCAGACGGCTAGATGATGTCCCCTCCTAACATAGGAATCCCCCATTCTGAGGCCCTCCGTCCTGTCTAAGAAGCACCCTAGGTCCAGTGGAAAAGGCTCAATAGCTTGAGAACGGGAATGGGGTTACTAAACTGATCCAACCATTTGCAAATGGAGAGGAGGACCATACTATGCAACACTGTCTTGCCTGTCCTCTACTTCCCAAGCAGCACAACTTAAAAGATCTTGCAGAGTACAATAAAAATGCAAAGGACTGCATAAAAAATTAGAACTATCGTATGACCACATGCTTCAGACACGCAAACAAGTTAAAAGACTTTAAAAGTACAGTCAAATTGTGAAATATCTGCTATCATTAACAAGTTAGCTATTTCAATCTTTTGTTAATAGTTAAAAAAAAAAAACCCAAAACGAATGAATTACTTTGACATTTTGAAATTTGAAAACTTTGATGCATTTAACTTGTTGAATAGGATGTCATTTCTCTTTAAAATTCTTAGCAAATCCTCATGTATTAAGATAGAAAGTTTTGGAAGCTTTTTAAATCGAATGATTTTATAGACTAAAACAATGTTAGCATCACATAATTATAGTTTTATAACAATTTGGTTAAACTAATAATTTAATGACCTAACGTTCTAGATAGTTTAAGAGGATGTGAATGGGCAGTGACCTGCAGGATTAAAGCAGCCTGTGCGGCTTTCAACTCAATGGCGGAGGTGTTGGGTCAGAAGCGCATAAAAAAAGTAAGATCAGAAGATAATTGTTTACTGCTTCTATCCGATCTGTTCTTCTGTATTCATCTGAGACATGAACTATGGATTCCAATTCCATAGCCCGTATCAAATGAATTGAAAGATCTATGATTGCAAGAACAAATTCGTCAATGGAAGAGTATCACACAACACTGTTTGAAGCTACAAAATCACAACAAAACGTAGATTCAATATGGCTGACAGACTTCCAACAGACAAGGGGACATCACTCTGTCATACTTAGTTATGAGTCAGGGGCGATAACTTGATATTCATAAATTTAATACTGGCAGAAAGCTTTAAGTCATCATCGTATTCGGTTTGACGTTTGTTTTACAATAACTGAATAATTGTATATTCTTATTAAAAAACGAACAAACATAAAAGGGCCGGTGAAGCGTCATTTAGTCTTGGGGGGGGGGGGGCAATCACCTCGAGATGATTTCTTGATAAAGATACTAGCTCCCATTATCTCATTGGGCATCACGAAGGGCATTCGGTTTATAAAAATTGTCTGAATAAAATGTCTTCCATCGGAGATTAAAAAGTAATTTTAAAAAATCTGACACGAAAATTGAAGGTGACTCCAGCTGTTACATGTGATGATGGTGATGATTGTTGTTAAGCAAGTCTGACTTCTGCATAGAGCTCACGATAAACGTGCCTCAGGAATATTGTTTCATTTGCATGAAATCCTCCGCAGCTATTCATTAATCTTCAAATTTGCAGGTTTTCACCTTTTTTTTTTTTTTTTTTTAACATAGTTCACCCCAAACAAGGCAGGACGCCACTGTAGACGTAAGGGCTACTGAGAAAAAGGAAGAAAGTTTAGGGGGGTCAACCTAAATTGTGAGCTGCGCAGCGAGATGTTTGTTTACATTAGTTTTAAATTTCTGCATGTCAGTACTGTCGGGAAAACAGGGGGCAGGGAGGGAGTTACAGAGGCCAGTAGCACGAGGAAAGAAGCTATTGGAGTAGAAAGCTCTCCGGCTCCACAGTGAATGGATCTGATTTAGCTGATAGTTGAGTTGGTCTAGTGAATTTACGTCGAGAGGGCACCAGAGCAGCCAATTCATTGGAGCATAATTCATTGAAGTATTTGTAAAACAAGCACACGGATGCAACATTGCGGCAATGGGAAAGGGACTGGAGCTTGGTTGACAGTGAGGGAGCTATTAGGTTGGCGATTCTATTTTGGATCTTGTCAAGGAGGGAGAGACTAGTAGATGATGCACCAGCAAAGTCAGGGAATGTTTGACTCAGAACAAAGAAGCAACATTGCCACTCTCGCTTCATTGTTTTGCAGATCTGCACCTGACTCGTCTTTGCTTGTCACATGCAGAGGACAAAAGATTCTGATGCCGACTTTTCTTGAATTTTCAGCAGAGCTCTGTTAGCCAGTTAACTTTGACACTACCATGTTACAACCACTCCTACCACAGTGAGAAAGGGGCGGGGGGGGGGGGACGAAAACCAGAGAGACCCGGAAAAAACTTATTTATGGATGATTCACAGGATCTGCTCTAGGTAGGACTTGTGGCGATTCCTCTGGAGTCATCTGTCTGTACATAGGTCGTTGTTAATTTCATTTAATTAAACAACTCGGAGACGGTTTTATATAAGCCATTTTGTTTTTTATTAGCTTTATCGTCCAGACACAATTAGAGAGAGAGAAGAGAGAGACATGACTTCAGCCTTCTTTAAGAACTTATTTTTATCGACCCACACTGATTTGCTTCTTATCGGCTATCGGCCCCCAAATTCTCCCACCTGCTAATTGTCACGTGACCCCCTTAGTTACTTCCTATCCCGGATATGTCCAAGGCCAACCAATATTGAACACAGCAACCAAATATGGGAACAAAACAAAAAGTCTTTCGATTTGTATCAGGTTTAAAACCACTTAAGGCAATTTTAATATTACCAATATCTTTTCATAAAGAACACTATTGTTTTTTTGTTTTTTTTATTCTATTAAACTTAATGTTAAGTACAATAGAACTAATTTTAAAAACTGTTGATAAAATATTTGTTAGAAAAATGTTTGCGTTTTTTTTTCTTTCTAACATATCTTTTGATTGCAAAAGTACACATTTTAAAAATCTCTGTTCAGTGAATGAGCATTTTTTTTTTCTTTTATTTTTAACTTTTTGTTTGTTTTGTCTTTAAGGATTGCCAAGATCTGGATATAACTTTCCATCTTCTTCAAGGAAATCCTTCCGACGAAGTTTTGAAATTGGTGAAAGACAAACATATTGCTGCTGTTGTCACTGATTTCCACCCGTTACGCCTCCCTCGAAAGTGGGTTGATGATCTTCTGCCTAAGCTGCCCAAATCAGTTGGATTATGTCAAGTAAGAACTTTTAATTTCTTTGTTTTTTTTTTCAAATTAGTCTGTTCCATTCAATATCTTCTTTCATATTATTAAAATGATCTTCGAAATAATCTCTCCTCCGCCATTAACGACCTGACGTGATACTCATCTTAAGGTAAGATCCCAAGCTTTATTCAAATAAAATTGAAACGAGTAATAAATTAGTCTTAATTGTTTTGACTTGATGCCATATACCAGAGAGTTCCTATTAAGATCACTCTTAAAACCCAAGTGATAGATATTATCTGTATTTACATGGCATCGCCCGGGAGTCTTTACTATTATTTTTGTTTTGGTTTTGTTTTGTTTTTTTAACTGACATTTATTTTTTGTTACCAAATTTTTTATTTAATAGGATTTTAAAAATTAATTAAATTAAAATTATTGAATGTAAATAGCTTCCCAAACTTTCAATCTTTTAATACATGAGAATTTGCTAAGAATTTTAAAGCCAGGAATGACAGTTTAATGCGTTTAGATTTTGGAGGATCATGAAGTAATTCATTTTAAAAATTTTTTTAAGCAAGATTAAAATGGCCGATTTATGAAAATAATGGTAATACATTGTAATGGATTTAATTTTGTCATTAAATTATTTAAAAACAAAAAACTTAATTTTAGTACTTTATGCTGTTTTATTTACAATTTCACTAAATAATTAATAGTTAAAAAAAAAATTGTAAGTCATCTTATTGCAAGAGAGGCAGACACATAAGTGGTAATTTTAGATTTAACAATACAGGAGTTTCATCAACCACACAAATTGTTTTTAGAAAGGAAAACTTTTGGTGCCATCTATGACAGCATTTTCACATTGACATCCAAGATAAAATAATGGTGAAGAAAAAATAACCGTATCAGGTGTAAGGCTTTTCATTTCAAAGTCTGATTTTTCGTCTGATGAGTATCATAACTTATTTAAATGAATTTATTTGGATTTATCAATTCTTGAATTTTATTAGAATGCATAGATCTGCTGAGTGTATTAAGCAAACATCTAATGAGTTACTGTTTATCAAAGCCTGAAAGCCACTCGAGGATAAAGGTTTGAGATTGTCAGTTGATCAGAATTTGATTAAGTAGACGGCTCGCCAAGAATTTGTTATTGTTGGACTTAAAAAAAAAACATGTAGTCGGCTGGGAAGCAGCCTCATGGTATTGTATTTCAATTTTGGAAAGAAACTTTGTTCATGGAAGTCCCGTTTAGTTTTAGGTACAGAAGAAAAGAAAATTCTTTCGTGGTTGTAGCTAAATGAGTTTTTGCTATTAATGTTTTATGGGGGGGGGGGCAATGATTAGAACTCGGTCGACCACCTACCATAAAAATAATGATAGAGCAGAGAAAGACTAGCAATGTCTCTTCTGTGAGAAAGGGGCTGTAAGGAAGAGAATAGATCATCCCTCACTAGATTGCTAAGTTTTTAATGGAAGATAACGTGATGATCCCATTCTATTCTCTCTGCAGTATCCACGGACATTGAAGTTTTACACTTGTTGATTTGTTCAATCTAAGGTTTCTCTGACTGAGGGTACTGAGGTAACTCTTTTGAGATTGAATGTGGAGAGGACTATCTTTCAAATTCGTTCAAAATGTCTATCCTTGATAAGGGATGAAACATATCCAATTTGTATATTAATCAATTGTTTACAATGTGCTCCGATGAACTTGCTGTTCTGGTGCCCCCTCAACATAAATTCACTCGACCAACCCGACAATAAGCTCAATCCCATCCATTCACTGTGGAGGTCTGCAGATGCCAAAGAGCCTTCTACTCCTACAGCTTCTTTCCTCGTGCTTCCGGCCTTTGGAACTCGTACCCTGTTTCCCCGACTGTACCGACATGCAGAAATTTAAAACTAATGTGAACAAGCATCTTGCCACACAGCTCTCAAATGAGGATGACCTCAATACTTTCATCCTAATTTTTAGTAGCCCCTTACGTCTACAGTGGCAGCATGCCTTTTTGGGGGTGAACTTTGTTATAAAAAAAAAAAAAGTAATCCAGACACCTTTTCTTATATATGTATTATAAAAATTTATTATAATCTGTTTTCTCTATGGTTTGTAAACTTTTCTTAATTATACCTGTAATGTTAGAAGTTATCTCCCTTGCAGCAGTCGGTTATAAGTAATCGCCTTTTATAAAAACTCTTCAATGATGTCATACGAGAAATAAGTCTTCTCTTTTTAATAATTGTTAACGTATTGTTCAGACTTGTAGAATACATTTAATAAAAACGACATGTGAACATTGCATGCTTTAACTTAATTCGATAGCCTCGTAACTCTTCCCTTATTTTGACGTTTAGTCCTCACATACCATGAGCGATGTTACTCATAAAGGGGGGAGAATTGCTGTTTTCTCAATCGGAATCTATCCAAATAACCCTTATTGTTTGCTAGCTATTTTTTTTTAGCTCCTTACATCAAGTGGTTTCATGCCTTGTCTGGGGCGATTTCCATTAAAAAAAAAAAAATCATTACTGCAGCTTCTGTCTCTATATTAAAATACCTATTGAGAGTAATTGACAAATTTTCTTTGCAATGAGGGTCGGATCATCCCATCTAGCGCACCTTGACAAATTCGTTTACAATGAAATTTTTTACTGTACAAAAATGGCCAGCTCTTTTTCACATCAATTCATTGTATTCCTTCAAATTTTACTCTCCAATATGTTGTTTGGTCACCACAAATCTCTCAAAGCACAGAGTTTTGTGACAGCATGTAACTTAGTAATGTTCATGTTGAACTATCTGTTGTACCGTTTTGTTTTCTCATGTTACTAGATTTTTGTTTAGCATACTGAAACATGTAATATTTTTTTATTACTATAAAACTTTCTAATCTGATGGTGAAAAAAAAAAAGAATTTGTAACTATTTTATTTATTACACATTTTTAAAAATTTCTTTTGAGCAGAAATAAAATTTGATGATTTCTTTTCTACTTTTATTGTTTTTCTTTCTTTTGGCTCCCATTCTTCTTGCTATTCAAATCAAGTCTTTTCTTTTTATGTATTTAAATTTCTATTCTATTTATGCAAGAAAAACCTGACTGGAGTAAAATGCGAATCATCGTCGATCAGATTTTTCCAGTTCTAACAAATAAACAGTGAATCTTGCATAGTGTATGCTACTGAAGGAATTATCTGTCCAGATAGAATGTAATTGATGAAATCTATTGGAATTTAAAAAAATTATCTAAATAACGCAGTCTGAAAGTTATATATTTCACTGGCTAGTTAGAACCAAATATCGATTTTTCAGATGCATTGCTATTTAGGTCTAACTGGAAATATACGACCGACTTAATTTTATATATTAGATTAAAATGTGCTCTCTGATCTTCATTTTTTGGTCGGTCTAGCTGTCATACTCAAGTATTTTCAATAAATCTTAATACTTTCAAAACTGTATGGTCAAGCCTTATAGAAATTGTCAATTGTGACAATGGCTCTCAAAATGTGGGTTGGATTGACTAAAGAGTCTGTCAAGCTTAAGTTCGAAATAGCATTTTGTTTGGTGTATGTGTTTACTAATGAGTTAGCACTTATTAAGGCCAAATGCCACCTAAGGATAAAGGTTAATGAGATGGGTGGATTGTAAGTTGAATAATGAAGTCTGAAATAGTATTTTTTTTTTTAGTTTGTCTAAAATAACACATTTGTCTGTCAGTTGATTTAATGGATTTATCTCAAGAATATTCGTTTCTTGTGGATAGAAAGATTAAGATATTGGATAATTTTAATTTATCTTATGTTCATTCAATTACAGAAAAAAATTTCTTGATGCTCGTCTTTTTTGTTTAGAGGGTGCTTTTTTTTTCATTTTTGTATATACATATATTTGAAATATTCAACATTTGTTTGTGTACATCAGGTCGACACGCACAATATAGTGCCTTGTTGGATAACATCTCCTAAACAGGAATATGCTGCACGTACGATCAGGAATAAAATTCACAGTAAACTGGGTGATTACCTAACTGAATTTCCACCAGTTATTGTTCATCCACACAAAGCGAAAGAAACGGCTGTGGTGAGTTAGCATCACTATTTCATTTTTTCACAGAAATAATTTCTAGAGATTTCTTTAAATCATTTCTGCTTTTTTTCTTCATTTGTTAATTTTTTGCATCTTAAACAAAATTCAAATATGATTTGAAATTTAAATCTGTATAATATGCTTACTCACATTATTATCACCTTTCACACCCATTAAAAAAAAAAAAGAAAAAAAAAGTAAGATCATTCGATTGCCAAAGATGAATTAATCAGGTAATTGAAAATTAACTGGTATCACTAAAGTAAAAAAAATTAAGGCTTTAACCATTTTTAAATGAATTTTCCAAATTGAATACTGTCGTCCCGTCAAGTAAACCTGTTTTAAAAACCTACTCTAATCGTTTTTATTTTAATATAATTTTAATATAATTTTAATACACTTCTAATAGTTACAATTTTGTATAAGTAAATTTAAAAAGTGATATTTTATTTCTTTAAAGAACATTTTTTTGACAATTATTTTATGGTAAGAAAACAGACTATTGTAAAGGTTTGAATTGTCGTAATAAATGAATTAAAAAGTTAAAACGTTCATTTTATTTAAAAAATATTTGATAATTATTTTCATCAGGAAATATGGATTTTAAGACTTTAAATACAAATTCATTTTTATTATTTATAGAATATTTAACTGACAAGGCAATCATTTTTATCGAATTTTTTTATCTTAATATTACTAAAATTTACATTTATTATTAAAAGGAAATTATCATTAACAGTAAATTATATAGACAGAGTAAGAAAGCAACCGGAATTTGTAAGTCCGGCTAGTAATATTAAATATATATATTGGTCATTTTAACTTAAAAGATTTTTTTTTTTTTTTAAATGTTTGGATTTTCTAGACATTGCTGAAATATTAAAATAGGATTCTAAATTATGCAGACTTGTGTAGTTTTTTCATTTTTTATTTAAAATTTTCAGAAATATGTAGCTATTTTAACTGCCGTATGATCTGTATCATGAAGTGAGTAAGACAGAATTTTAGGGTAGCGACCGCCATCTTTAAATTATTAGGTGAAATGAGTTTACGGTCTTGACTCTAATCAAAGCATTCATGATCATCATATTGGAATTAGTGTTTGTTTTCGTTTTCATTATAAATTCCATAGAATCATTATTAGTTGTATAATGAGTTATCTCCTCTTGTCAAATAATCACTAAAATGGCCACCATAAAAACTTGTTCGAAAGTTAAGAAAATTTGAAAAGTTTAATTAAAAAACAACTGAGTTGTTTTCACTAAATAATAATTGTAAAGAAAACATTTTTGCATGAGATAAAATTTGAATATTATTTAATTTTGTTTGTGGTGATTATAAACACTAGCAGTTTAAATGGAGTTTTGGAGAGTAGAAAATGGACCTTATGTTTACTTTCGGCAACCGTGTAACTCTCGCTTTCTTTTATTTTGTCCTCACATTCCATGAGCGATGTTTCTGACAAAGGGGGAAGAATTGCTATTGGCTAGTTTTTGACCTTGAAGTAGTATTTAAAAAAAAAATTTTTTTTTTTTAGCTCCTTACATCAAGTGGCTTAATGCCTTGTCTGGAGCGATTTCCACAAAAAAATGTTTAATTTATTGATTTTGTTTGAAATTTTTGCGAGGGATTGTAATTCAATCCATGGTTTTTCTTCTGCTCAGTTAAATCACGTCGTTCAATTCAGAAAATGTTTTTGTTTAATGTAAAACATTTTGAAAGATAATTGTGTTAGAGGCTGTTAGCATGTATTAATTTAGCATTCAATGTCAATTTTCTTTCTTTTTTTCTATTGCATCTTTTAAATTAAGAATTCTATTCTTAGTTGAGTCCACAGAATTATTAATTTAACACACTCACACATGACAACATTAGGATAAATTATTTTTTATAAGTTTTACGCCTATGATGACAATCTCTTCAACCAACATCTACATGCAGCATCTCTATTTTCAAAACATTGATTCGAAATGATATATCCAATAACAGATATGCAAACAAATACTGATCAAATTTCTTTTAATTTTCTTTTTAAGAAGAGATCTAAAAAAGATGTAAGAGAAAAAAAGAAAACCCACAAGTTACATCTTATATTTAAGCCGAATTATTGTGGCAATTATTCTTAGATATCATCACAATGCTTCAAGCAAACTACAACTCTCTCAAAACCATTTGTTTTGTTTTTTTGACTCAAACGCAGCCTATTGACTGGGTGTCTGCTAGGAAGAACTTAAAAATGGACACCTCAGTAAAACCTGTCGATTGGGCTATTCCAGGAGAAAAGAGTGGCTTGAAGACTTTAGAAAGCTTTTGCAATAATCGCTTGAAGTATTTTGCCAATGAGCGTAATGATCCAACAAAGTCAAGTCTCAGTAATCTCTCTCCATGGTTACATTTTGGTAAGTAAATTGCATGAATTTGTTTGATTTCCTACTCGTAAAAATTAAAAAAATTAACTTTTGTTTTAAATCTCTTTTTCTTTTTTTTTTTCTATCTCTCATATATTGTTACGTCTTGATGTTTATATGTTTCGGTTCAATTAGAACTCAGAAAAATGACGGAAGTACGAAGTAGAACCGTTAACAGATTTATTTAACAAACATTCGAATGTAGATAAACTGCTGGACGCGAGATGCTTGTTTGATTGTGAGACCGTTCTGTTTACTTTTCACTGTTCGGCAGACGACTTCTTTAATCCCAGGGGCGATAACTCTTACTTTGCTTCAAGGGAAATAACTCGATTTTGATTTGTTAGGTTGACCTAACATTATACACACGTCGTTGAAGACCACAGAGTTTTCTCTCTTCGCTATCTTTCTTGTTAATTTCTTGATGTGGCGAGCGATTCGTCGGTTTTCTGGTGTTAATTGATGGAGTATGGCACCTTACGTATCGTGGGCCATTCCTCGAGCACTTTCGGTCTCGCGACCGTCTTCAGGAGGCTGTGTCTTATTATTACTAAGAGCCGTATTTATAGTTTTATTATTAGTTATATATATATATATGTTTATTGGGTTGGTCCAAAAGTTTGTTCGTTTTTAACGTAATCATTCCAGCCTACTAAAGATTGGTTTATATTCTTATTCTTCAAATCCTGTATTTGGTGTAGCGAGTGTTGACGTCAGTGTGTAATAAACCTCCGAGCAGAGACCTTACACTTTTGCTTGTGTTTTAGGCCTTGAAATGGAAGGTCACGCAGAAAACTACTGACATCTGATGTTTTTTACTACAGAAAAGCAAAAAAAAGCAACAGAAACCCGTATAAAGATATGTCATGTGTATGGGGAGAATGCTGTTACAGAACGGGTGTAGAAAAAAAATAAGGAAATAATATTTAAACAGATGTCGCCAAGATCAAGTCCAAATGGAAAAAAGTCTCTCAACTGTATTGAAAAAAAAAAAAAATAAATAAATAAATAAAAAAAACGTTGTTCAGTTCAACATAAAAAAAATCCAGCACTATTCTTTTCTTTTGTTCGCTTTCCAATCCCACGTTCAGAACGATCTCCACGTAACTGACTGAATCTTCACTTTCGCTCTCTTATTGAAAAAAAATGCGACGCATGCAAACCAACTTAATTTGCATAAATCTCTCACTCGACACCGCTGCCCAGATTTTCAAATAAAAACCTTATTTGACTTTCTGATGCTTTTCTCCTCCCACTCTTCTTTTTTTGTCGTCAGCGAGCGTTTTCGGGTTCGTCCCACACACACAGCATACCAGACGCTGCCTCTTTGAACGGCGCCGACAAGTGTCTGCATCTACGTCAATCGGCCGCTCTCCGTTACAACGGGTGTGCCAGAAATGGTTTGCTCGATACCGAAAAGGAAATTTTTCAGTGAGAGATGCTCTGGTCGGCCAAAGACGATCAACGGTGACCAAGTGGTAGCCGTAGTTGAACAAGATTGCCGTTTGACAACCAGACAAGTGGCAGAAATTCTCAAGATTTGGAAAATGAATTGCATAAACTGTTATGTTTCTAAACGTGATGTATGGGTTCCTTCTTCCTGAAAAAAAAACAAGTTTTTTTCCAACCCAATATATATATATATATATATTAGGGAAGTTGAGTTGACAGGAAAAAAACATTTTCCGGCTTTTCTTTTTGTTTTAATAAGAAAAGGCTGATTTTTTTTTCCCCCTCTTCTCACAGTTCACTGAAAACTGAAAATATTAATTTTGTCGTGAAGGTTAATGCTTCAAGCAATTCATGAAGAGGGTAGGGGAGTTAGATGACTTTTGTATCATTAAAGAATAACTTCCTGTTCCTCCCCCCTCCCACATACGTACTCAGTGTCCTTCTCTTAATTTTGACTTGGTTGAAACTGATTGCAGTTGTTTTTTGTGCTGCTCCCTCTCCACACATGCACACGCATGGGATCGTAGCCCCTAGATTAGGAAATTCATCTATTTCAGCCTTTTTTTTTTGCTGTTAGCTACTCACATCCATAAGAGATATATGTATTATAAATTCCTTTAAATTCACACAAAAGTTGGGATAGTAGTTAATCCTCTTAGTATACCATCTGTGACATTTGCCTACAGAAGGATATAATTAAAAGAATTCCCATTGGTCTGGAGGGGGGGGGCAATAAGCTAAACGAACCATTTTGAAATGTTGGCGGTTATGTTTTTTTTTTGTGGTAAAAAGTATTCACTGATGAAACCTTTTTAAAATACCTTGAATTGTTATAAAGAAAATGTGTGTTTTGAAATGTCAAGAGAGTAGAAAGTTGACCTTGGAGTTTACTTTCGGCAGCCTCGTAACTCTTACTTCCTTTATTTTGTCCTTTAGCCCTCACATTCCATGAGCGATGTTTCTGACAAAGGGGGAAGAATTGCTGTTTTCTGGGTCGGAATCTATCCATCTCACACTTATCGTAGCCAGTTTTTGACCTTGAAGTAGTACTTTTTTTTTTTTTTTAATTTATTTATTTATTTTTTTTAGCTCCTTACATCAATTGGCTTCATGCCTTGTCTGGAGCGATTTCCATAAAAAAAAAATGGGCAGAAACCACTTCTTCACGGTAGAGGTCCTCAGATGTTGAAAGGCTTTCTACTCTAATAGCTTCTTTCCGCAAACTGCTAACCTTTAGAATTCCCTCCTGCTCCCTGACTGTACCAACATGCAGAAATTTAAATGTAATGTGAACAAACATCTCACTGCACAACTTCCCACTTAGAATGCCCCTTATAAATATGGCCCCTAATTCACAGTAACCCGTTACGTATCCGTGGCAATGTGCCTCGTGTGGGGGTGAATTAAAGTAGACACTAAAAAACAATTGTTTGAATTAATATTTTATTTTTTTTAACAAATTTGGAACATTTACTAAATTATATTTTGTATGTGTATATTATATATATTTATATTATATATATATATATATAAGAAGTTTATGTAGTTTGCTTGAAGCATTGTTTATTAGTATATAGAAATGTGATACTTAGAAGGCAATACAATGCAGAGGTGTGACGGATAGACACAACTTGGAGCAAATAAGACATAATGGTTGAACAAATTAAATAGTTAGGTCCTGTATTATCAACAATTAATAGGGCTTATTCAACGAGTTTAAGTTTCTTGTACTGACAGAACCTTCGTGGAAATATCGCTGTTGTTTTTTGCACTTGAAGGATACCAGTGACAGCAGTGCAAAATGGAGAATGTTAAAAAATAACTCGTTAGCCCACACAACTACCTTCACCACAGCATCGAAATCTGACGGTCAATATCAACACACTCAACAACAACAAATTCCACGTAGCTGCTTTCGCAACGATATTTAGGTTCGACTGACCTTCTTACCCAGATTAAACAGACATTGCCTATATCACAATTATCGTGATGATATCATATTCGGTTTAACGTCTGTTTTACATGCTGGCATGCGCTGGATGATTTAAAAAAAATTAACTTCCCAATCTCTGGTCAGGGTTTTATTTATCCCTTTTTCCCTCAGACCCATTTTTATCACTTCCTCCCATGTTTTCCTTGGCCTTCCCCTGTGAACTGAACCCGATATCTCGACTGTTCTACATCTATTAATCCAAGAACTCTCATCCATTCTTTTTTGATGCTACACTTTTTCTATTTTGCCCTCAGTCAGTTAAGAATTCCTTCTAGACTGAGGTAATTAAAAAAAATTTGTTCCAATCCAGAGTGCCCCTTTTTCTGGGAGCTAGATTTTTGCTCGCATTAAAAAACGACTTTGTATATCTTTGCCCTCATGAAGGAGTCAAATAAATAGGAATTCTTGCAATCACATTAGCACCTGCTCCATCCTGTGTTCCAATAGTGTCACCCAGTTAGCAAAACTTCCTGAATTAAATTACCCCAGTTCAAATCTCACGTGCCATTTGAGATTTTGCCTGCGCAAACAGAAGAAAGAAAAAGGTGGATCTTTTTATTAGTTTACATTTTTTACATAACAATTTAATTCAGGTGGACATGATTTTCTCTGGCCAGCAGGAAAACGAAATTCATGTTAGCCATTAATTTCTTCAGAGGCAAGTTGGTTATCCATTTTGCGTCGAGAGTATTTCAGAATAAAAACATAGGTAATCTGCACCAAGGCACCGTCAAAGGTACGTGCAACCATAACGGTGCACTTGAAATGCATAAGAATCAACATAAACATCATTCCAGTAATGATAGGAGCAACCGGACTCATGAAAAAGAATTTCAAAAACTACCTGGCAAACATACTGTTACACCGGCCGTAGTACAACCGGTGTAGTTTCTCCTGTGTAAGAACGGCCGGTGTAACACATACCTTGTGAACAAAGTGCAAGAGAGATACAATTGCACTTAAAGAGATAGAATATTAAAAAGATCTCTCGGTTGGAGTCTTTGAAATAGCAGATGGAATTGTCTGGCATCCGGTAGGATGCTCCATCTCCAGCAAAAACAAAGATAAGAAAATTGAAAAAAAAAAAAATGAAGATTCAAATACTTCACAGAAAAAAATTTAATGTTTTATGGGTGAAAGGACTCTCTGCTTATCCCAGCATTGTTTCGTCTTGGACTTTCCTTTGCCACTTGATTCAAGCAGTGCCGGTTCAGGAGAGATGTGGTTGGAGATTGTGCTATCTTTGCTTCACAGTAGATTCTCTGCGCAGGCATCCTTACAGGGTTTATCCATTGTCTTTCGAGACTGAATAGAAACCTCTATTTTAAATCAACAAGAAAAATTTATATTCATAAAAGTTAGGATTTTATAAAATTAAACTTATTTAACTTACGAAATAAAATAAATTGTATGTTAACAAACAACATAAGAATTATCGAAAGAAAATAGTAATATTTGTATTTGACTTAAAACTTAATACCTAATATAATTGAATAGAAAGTTGTATTATCTTGTTTGCACAGTAGAAATAATGTTTTCATCTAAAAATGTGTTTTTTTTTAATCACAAAAATTCATTATTTTTCATACTAGCGAGACCTGTGCATGGGCCTGCAGGAAACTTGAAGAACCCAAGAAACTCATGCTCTCACCTCTGAATAACTATTTTTACTCGATTTCATTTTCTTAATTAGCTATAACTATTCTGTATGTATTAAATTAAGAAATAATAATGAGCATTCAAATGTTTGTAGTATTCAAAAAAGAATCCTTGCAGCAACATACTTAGAAGCAAGGAAATCTTTTCCATTTGGGGGTGTTTGTAAATAATCGTTTTTATGCACAAACACTTGAAGGAAGGTAATATCTAATAGGTAAAAGAGTAAGCGAGTATTTTGTACAAAAAATCAGCTCTTGATTTGAATAATAGTTGATATTTAAATTAAAAAGCATAAAATAAATAGGAATGAAACATCTAAAAAAAAAAGAAAGATAAACACTGGAAGGAAGGTACTATTTTATCTGATTAAAAGTATTTTGTAAATAAAGTAATTTGTCTAAGTATTATGAAAAAAAGTGTTGAAGACACAGGCGTCTGTGTTACTATGATAACTGACATACTCTCTTGCACCACGTTAAGCGAACTGGTGAGAACTTTTTTTTTTATTTTTGCTAGCCGGTCTGTGAAAAATGTTCATGCATGAGTAAATTAACTGCTACGACTTTCAAGCACTAATTAGCATAGTAATTAAGACGCACTTTTTTAATGCAAGTGTAATATGAAAAAGTGAGCTTAGTTAGATATTTTTCTAATGGTCATTGAAATAAGGGGAAAATATGTCTTTGCTTTATATATGAGATATACAAAACCTGTTAATAGGTGTTCTGAATTGTAAAATTATAAAATTTAATTTTAAAAAAAGTGTAGAATTATAATCTGATATAAATTTATTGGCATCAGACTCTGACTTTTAAATCATGACCATCTTTTCCTTATTAGTTTTCTGTTCTTTTTAAAATAATTACTGTACTTAAGCTTTTAAGCTTAATAATAATTTTATATATTTTAAAAACTGTTTTCTATATTTTCTGGATCCTTTTTTTATCCTGTTTTTAAATAGGCCAAATTTCTGCCCAAAGATGTATTTTAATGGTGAAGAGTTTGGGAAAAGCACACAAAGCCAGTGTCGATGTTTTTATCGAAGAGGCAGTTGTTCGAAGTGAACTGGCTGATAACTTTTGTTACTATCAAAAGAATTATGATAATCTTGATGGTATGATTTTTTTTTATTTTTTTATTTTTTTTTTTTAAAGATTTTCTTATTTTTTGATTCAACATTTATTAACAAAAGTATTTTGTGTAAAAAAATTTTGTAATTTTCTAATTCGGAAGTTTTCAATCTAATGATTGAAAACTTCCGATTGTTACACATGCCAAATTACCAAATTACATTCTGGGATTATAAGCAATAAATATAGCATTAGTTTTAAATTTAAATGTTTTTTTCTTTCTTTTGAGGGGTATGCTATGGTTTTGGTGGCAATCCCTTAAATGGTAAGGTTTACAAAAAAATTAAATGTGGCCGCGTTACTCGCTCTGTTGCCTAGAATACATAATTCATAATAAGTTCAATAGTTTAGGATTTTACCAAGCACACATACGTATTATTGACACTCATGCGCGCACACACAGATCCTTTTAAAAATGTATTACTTAATATAAAATGTATTACTTAATATAAAATGTATTACTTAATATAAAATGTATTACTTAATATAACTCCAAATTTGATGTAGAGAAATTCTTTTCTCTAAAATTTTGTATCTAACTTATTTAAAAAGTTTTTTAAATGGTAAAGTTTACAAAAAAATAATGTGCTCATGTTACTCACCGTGTTGCCTAGGAAATATATCCAAACATTCATGATGATCTGTTCTTAGTTTAGAAGATAATCCTGTACATACATTATATATAGTATATATATATATGTATCTAACTTTATATATAGAGATAATTCCGAACATAGTTCAAATTACTTTTATTTTGTTATAAGACGGACAGATGTTTGGATATACTCACTGAAATTTACTTGGACTCGTTACTCTTTACTTGGACTTATTTAACACTAACTTGAAATAGTTGTAAACATAAATTTAAAATAATAAACATTTCATTCATAACTTTGTAAACACAAAACAATTTTTTCTCATTTATTCGTATAGATCAGGGGCGGGCAACCTTTTCAGAGTGAGGGTCAGATGAGACTTTTGGAATGAGATCGCGGGCCGGAGTGAAAAATGAAATCTCAGAATTACTATATTTTGTTTACATGAATAAATTGTACAAAAATTGCATTGAACACTCTACAAATCTGATATTTTTTCTCAAGAGACTTCTGTATGTGATGTTATAAAAGGCGCCGACGAAGAGCCATTTTGGAATCATAAAAAAAGGAACGGGGGAAGTAGCAAGTTGATCCAGCATTCGTTTTGACACACCTCATATAGGTTCTGATTCATGCCCTTTCCTCGTCTCTCGTTTCCTCTTTGCCTCTCTCTTTCTCTTCTATTTTTATCTCAGTTATAATAGTTAAAGAAATATGAAATATACATGCATCATCGCTCGCTGATATTTATACATTTTTATCCCACTGTAAATCTTAATTGAAACCTACTTTTATGTCACAAAATGATATGAGTTTTACTAGGAGGTTCGCGGGCCGTATTGCAATAATAAAGCATAGCAGGGTGGCGGGCCGGACGCTAAGCCTTCGCAGGCCGGATGTGGCCCGCGAGCCAGAGGTTGCCCGCCCCTGATATAGATTGATAAACATTAACATTTTGATTTCGATACAAATTTATTCATCTTTTAAATGTGACCGTAAAAAAAAGAAAAAGAAAAATCAATTTGCCTTTTCACTTGAAAGAAATAGATTGCAACTTATTAAACATCAAGTCGGTCCCCTTAAAGAAAGGGACATTTGCACACAAATGTTAAATATTTGTCTCAGAAATAAAACAATATTGCGAAACAGGACTATTTGTTACATTAAAATTAAAACAATAATTAAATTTAAAAACAATAACAAATGATATATAATTAATAAAGTGTCGTTTTTCAAAACGAATATGCAAATTAGTTAACCTTGCGACTGATATCAAATATATATATATAAGCAGTATATAAAAAAGATGGTGAGTCTTGGCCTTTTGGCTAAGATCAAAGTGTAGTATCTGTTCCGATGGATACTGCACGCCTGTCCTGTGCAGTTCTAGGAGGTCCACCCTCCCAGGCTTTGCCTCCCCTCTTTGGGGAGGAGTAAGTTTATTGTTTACTGTCTGAGGCGCCCCTACCGGGGAATGCCGACGGGGCTGCCCAGGCAATTTTTAAATGGCCAGAGTGCTCACCTCTCGAGCGCTGGCTTTTAAAACCCCACTTTCTCGACCCGATCTTGGGTCACATCTTACTTGTGGGAGTAAGATAAAACTGGCCTTGTGCCTAACTCCTAGCGAAGGAGTAAATAAAAGTCTATTGTGTAAAGTTGAATAAACTTAGGGCGTTTTTATTGGTAATCTTTTTATTTTGGTTCATGGTTTAATTATAATTGAATTTTGATATTATATTATAACAATGTCTGCTCTTTCAACTTTAGGAGAAATCCAGGAAAATGAATCTATCTTCTATACTTTCTAAATTGAATCGTTATTTTATTGTTAAAAGCATTTGTACATTTTGATGAGATTCATTGTTGTCTTGTTTCTAAACAATAATTCTTTACAGTAACTTTTGCAACTTTTCAATATTTATCATTCAAATTGAGATTTTCAGAAATATTTATTTTAAATATATAATTTAAATTTTGTAAATGCTTTTATTTTTAGGAGCCTATGAGTGGGCCAGAAAGAGTTTGCTCGAACATGAAAAAGACAAAAGAGAATACGTTTACACTGAAGAAGAGTTTAAAAAGGCGAAAACCCACGACCAATTGTGGAATGCTGCTCAGGTTTGTTCTTTAACTTCATTTCTTATGTTGTTGCTGATATTTCCAATCGTTATAATAATGTCTACATTCGTTAACACGTTCCACGTGTTAAAAAAAAAAAATGAGATCATCCAATCAAAGTTGAAATGCAAAATAAAAAATAAGCAGCTGATGTTGCAAAGTACAAAAATTTAAACTTTACCAATTTTAAAATGAATTGTTCCCAAATCTAAATATAACATAATAACGACAATTCTGATATGAACAAAACTTTTAGTATTATCTGGCCTTTGGGCTAGAATCAAAGTGTAGTATCTATTCTTCGTCAAAATACGATGATCGATCAGACTAAAGGTAATATTTACTAAAATCAAGTTTCCAAAATTTGAAAAATGTCTGTTTATTTTATGAAATGAATTTAAATATTTTTTCTTTATATTTTTTAGCCAAATTTTTAATTGTTTTTCTTTTAAAAGGTGTCATAACAACAGTATTAATAAATTGTCATCATTATCGTATTAGGTTTAACGTTTGTTTAACGTGTTGACATGCGTTGGACAGATTTTAAAAAATTGACTTCCAAACGAACTCATCGCTGGTCAGGTCTTTATTTATCCCTCTTTCTCTCAATTCCATTTCTATCACTTTCTCCCATGTTTTCCTTGACCTTTCGCTGTGAACTGAACCTACTTTTCAGTTGTGGTTTTAGGGGCATAAAACCTTGTATCATTTTGTATCTGTGTGGTGAGTTCATCATATTCGGTTTAACGTCCGTTTTGCATACTGGCATGTGTTGGACGACTTTAAGAAATTGACTTCAAAACTAACCTATCTCTGGCTAGATCTTTATTCATCCTTCTTTCTCTCAAGTCCATTATCACTTCCTCCCATAGTTTCTTTGGCCTTCCCTTGTGAACCGGACCTGCTACCTTAACTGTTCTACACCTACTAACCCAAGAACTCTCATTCATTCTTTCAACATGTCTATAACATCGAAGTCTCCTGCTTTGCACACATCTCCCTATACTGTCTAGATTTAATCTTGCTGTAGAGGTCATCAGAACTAAACCTGTCTTTAAAACTCACATTACACACCTATCATATCATTCTCATATCATTTCTCTCCATGCAATGCAGGCCCTCAACCATCACTGTCGCAGTTTCTCTTCCGTACATCACACTGCATACACATGCCTGACAGACTCTTCCCTTGGTCGATAGTGGTAATGCTCTGCTGGTTAGTAATGGCAAAAGTCTTCTGAACTTAATCCATCTATTCCCAACTTTTACAATCACACTAGCATCTGTTCTACGTTGTACTTTATTAGTATCACCAAGGTAACAAAACTTCTCGACAACCTCAATAGCTTCGTCATTCAGATATGCTTCTAAGTTTTCATCCATCTCTATTGTCTTACAATTCTTGCATACAAACTGGTTATCCTCTCTCAACCTATCAGTAATTCTACTTATGTACTCAATACTTATAAGTATTACAAAAGATTGAAATTAACCCAACTCTCTTTCCATAAACTGAGCAGGAGAACTTTCCTCTTTTTGGGAGCTTTTAAACATTACAACTACTGATCATCACTTTGGTCTTGGTAATATTCACTTTCTGACTTTTACTTTCCATAGCATTCCTCCAAGTAGGCAAGTACTAAATCATCAGCATACCGCATCTCTTCGGCACAACCCGTACGCAACTCCCTGGACAATGCTTCTAAGACACAAACGAAAAACAATGGACTCGGTACAGAACTCTGATGTACTCTTACTTGAACATTAAAGCTGTCACTAAGTGGACTGTTAATTCTAACTTTGAGCATTTCTGTACAATTCTTGAACAATCTTCATCAACTACTCGTTTGCCCTTAGTTTACACAAAGCCTACCAGATAACCGCTCTTGGCACTCTAGATCCACAAAAGCAAAATACAGGGTTTTGTCTCAGGATAAATATAGCTCCAGTCGTTTTGCCCAAGCAAAAACCAAACTGGATTTCATCTGATTTATTTACTGTTCAATTATTCTCTCGATCACTTTCAGGACCTGATCCATCAACTGTAATTACCTCTATCAATAACAATTCAAAATTGTACTAAGTTCTCAATCTTTCTGGATAACTTGTTTCTTTATAACCTTGCTTGTCAAGTTTGATCATCCCAATGCCTGTTTCATCTGCAGCCTTCAACATTTCTGCAACAATGCCTGAAGGTCCAGCTGCCTTACCCATCATCTTACTCACAGATTTGCGTACCATTTCTTTCTCAATTCTTATAGCTGGACTGAATACTGCTTCTGCAACTTTTAGATTTTCACGCTTCCATGGAAATTCGATATTCAACAATTTCTCATAGTAGCATTTCCAAGCATCCTTCTTGTCCTGTTCATTTGTTGCTAACACTCCATTGTGATTTTGAATGCACTTCTCTCCAACAATATCCTTATTTGTCTTTGCCATCTGTTTAGCTATCCTGAATACTTTATAGTTTTGGTCATCCCATCATAGTATATCTGGAAACCTGGCTTTCTCAGCATCCTTCTTGGCTTTGTATATTGTTCTTCTTGCTTCTCTCTTTGCCCCTAGATACACATCCTTATTCAGTAAACCTTTTATCCATGAACTCCTTCGTTTCCTCTTTTCTTTGATCCACTTCTCAACTTCCTCATTCCATCACCATGTCATCCTATGCTTTAGAGCCCTCCTTCCACTTACAAGTGGTCTGTTCATCCAACAGTGAATCTTTCAGCTTCTTCAATTGTTCTTTCACACTTCCTGTAGTGGATCTGGTAACTCAACACACCATCACTTGGTCTCTAAATTCACTTTTCACATGTTCTTCATTCAACCTCCACACTTTTCTCCTAGGAATAAACTTTCTCTTTACCTCATGAGCTTTCTTCAGTGTGAAATTGCAATTTCGTCACCAGGTATTACTTTCACATCAGTTAAGAGCTTTTTGTCCCTTTTCCTAACTGGCAGATAATCTACTTGTCTTTGCTGGACCAGATTCCTACATAACAAAAAAAAGGGTGATTGCAATCAACATGTCTATTGCAAGATAATTCTAAAATTCTTTCTCCTTCTTATTCCTATCACCATATCCATTTCATCCATGCAGAACTTTCAAAATCACCAGGGGTCTTTCTAACATGACCATTCAAATCTCCTGCCACAGCAAGTACTTCCTTCTAATCAACTTGTCATAAAACTCATCTTTCGTATCTTCACTCAAGTTAGCATAAACATATATAGCTGTGAAAATTTTCTCATCAACCATCGACTTCATCACTTACATGATTAACTTCAATCACTTTTGAAAATAGAAGCATTGACTTTAGTTTCTAAAAAGTTTTACTTGTATTAACCTTTCACTTTAAAAAAATCAAAAACTGATTGAATTATTTTTGTTTTGCTTGTGTTTTTGTGGAGAAAAATACATTGAAGTGTTTAAATTGAAATTAAGTCACCGTTATTTTTCAGTAAAATTCAAACGTGCTGCCTTTTTTAATTACTTTTAAATACCATTAGTAAAAATCTTTAAAAATTAAATCGGTCACTGAAAAAAAAAAAGTATTTAGTTTTACCATAAATAAAATTATGGAAGAAAAAAAAAAAAATAAATAAATCAACAACTGAAGTGTCTTTGACATTTGTCAAAGGTTGGGTAGGGTTTAGAGACTTGTGCAGTTTTTCATAGAAAACATATAATAAAGTTGCTTTCTTTTTGAAGTTATGTTAATTTTTTTTTTTTTTTTTTTGATTCCCCTTTTTAACAAGAGTAAGTTATACTTGATGCCATTCTGGATTGGTAATGGCAGAAGTCTTCTGAACTTAATCCATCTACTCCTAACTCTTGCAATCACACTTACACCTGCTCCACATTGTACTCCAATGGTATCACCCTGGTGCTACCGGATCAGGTTGTCAGAAGATATCGGCTTCCTGACCCAAAATGCACCAAACATTGATGTTTTTTTTTTCTTTGCAAAACTCAACATCCCCCCCCCCCCCTCTTTTCACTTAAACATCACGAATATTTGAACATGTAAAGTATAAAATCTTTTATCAAACTGACCGGATTTGGCATGAAATAATCTTAAAAGGACTGATATGCTGTAAAACAACCAAACCAAACAGCATGAATGAATAAAGAACTTGAAGCATAAAAACCTTTGCCAAAATGACCGGCTTCAGCATTAAATAACTTGAAAAGGGTTGATATGCCGTAAAACGAACCAACCAAACCAATAGTATCATCAAGGTAACAAAACTTCTCGACAACCTCAATAGCTTCTCCATCCAGATATACTTTCTCCACATCTGCTCGAGAGAAACTAATTAATCATTAAATAATTATAAATGGGAATTCAGAAGTCTATGACTAGACTTCAAACGTTAAACAAACAAAAAGAACTCAGTTCGGTTCAATTCCTGTAGAAGCACAAAAACTCTAACTTCAAGCTCCAATGAACGAAAACAATTTGGCTCACTGCAGAATCTCACTCGACACTCACGTTTCTCGCCACACTTTTCTTCTGATTTTCTTGTCTTTTTATTAGCAGATTTTCCCTCAGTTAATTCCGCTTAACCAATCAGAAAAAACATAATCCGCTGGCTCACTATTTGTCATGATAATTGAATCTATTATTATTGTGCAGCAACCAGTAGATTTGTTACTTCGAGGTTGTGAGTTCAATCCTCACTAGAAAACTAGTAAGCCAAAACTTATTTCCCTTTCCATCTGCAAGCCAGGCAAAGGCGGACCCTCTTACTGTGGGGAAGAACTAAGTCCGGGCCACCTCCACCGCTCGATTCTGGCTCAAGATCATCAATTCCGCCACAATAATGTTGCGTTATTCTTTCAAAATATTGTTTCTATTTTTTTCTTTGTAGATCCAACTAATAAATGAAGGTAAAATTCATGGCTTTTTGCGGATGTACTGGGCCAAAAAGATTCTTGAATGGACACCTACCCCTGCCGAAGGTCTTCGTGTCGCCATTTACTTAAATGACCATTATGCATTGGATGGCATGGATTCTAATGGCTATGTTGGTAAGTTCTTACAAATACAAATATATTTGTTTTTTATCACCTAACAAATGCTTTGCGGTCCTGGGTATGACCTTAAAAGACATCCAGTGGTTAGGCCTCCATTTGGGAGCTGTGGGGAATGTGGAGTTGCCCCTTAGTTGCCATTGCTCCAAGGTCCACTCTGGCCCGGAGTGGTAGTATATGTAAGGGCCCCATCTATGGGTCAAATAGAACCTACTGGCGCTACTAAATCAGGCTGTCTGAAGTTATTGACTTCCTGACTCAAAATGCACCAAACATTGATGTTTTATTGTTTTTTTATTTTTCTTTGCAAAACTCAATCATGTTCTGCAAAATCCGAAACGATAACAATTTCCCTCCATTCCCCCTCTCCCCTCCCCTTCCCACCCTTTCACTAAACGAAACATCATCAACAGATATTTGAACATATAAAGAACTTGAAGTATAAAGACTTTCATCAAAAATACCAAATTCAGCATTAAATAACCTGAAAAGGGTTGATATGCCATAAAACAAAACAACCAAACCAAACACCATGAATGAATACTTGAACATACAAAGAACTTGAAGCATAAAAACTTTCACCAAAATGACCGGATTTGGCATTAAATAACCCGAAAAGGGTTGATATGCCATAAACCAAACCAAATGTTTTGCACACTTTTCAGTTTTTTCAAGGTATTTAAATAAACATTGAAATAAATCCTCATTCCAATTTAGTCTGAATAGAAATGGTTGTTCGTTTGCTCATCTATAGAATCTAAGTTTCACTCTTTCATGTATAAAACACTAGCTGGCTTTGTCAGCTCACTATCGCTTCGCTTGAAATACTTGAAACCCAAATTTTGAATAATAAACATTTCAGTCATAAGTTTATTGTAAACACAAGACTAAAGCTTTCACATTCATTCAAATAAATATACCCATTTTGAGAGAGAAAGTGAGTAAGCAACCCTCTCCCTCCTTTTTCTCTTCTTCCTTATGCTCAGTGGCGAGTGATGTTAATTCAATTTAAAAATGTTCTAATTCATCCATTTTTTTTTATTAAATCATTTCAATTAATTACTGTTAATATCGAGAAAACTACTCCACATATATATATATATATATATATATGGCAATTAAATTACAACTGAATAATACCAAACATTAATTTATTATAAAGTGTTAAAAAAAATAGTTATACAAATGAGGTAAACAAATACTTATACAGTATTTTAAGAGTAATATGTATTATTGATTTCAATTAGAGTAACCCGTTTTGATGGTAATATAGTTGTGATAAATGAAAAAATTTTGCATTCATTTAGATTATCGTAGCTCAGGGAGTCAGTTATTGCCATATTCTGTGTGACTCAACACTAAACGTAGTCCGGTTTCGAGTCACAGCATCATTGTGAACAAGTTGTGCTAGCCTGGGGTCTTATCCAGATTTAAGGCATCAAATTGTGCCATAGATATATCCTAGGGTGTAATTCGTTCTGACCAGTTGTTTTGCACTCGCGTTGTGAATTTAGATCCGCAAAACTGATATTAATGTTGCTTGTCAGAACTAGGGGTAAGCGTCTTGTCGCCATTCCTTCTCTGCTTTTGTCAGATAGTGTTGTCTTGGGTCTGACAAAAGAGAATGAGTCTGCTAGCTGAAAGAAAATAACTGGAGATAAAGTGGACAAGACATATTTTTGTCTTTTTAAGAAAATATATTTTTATTCTTCTTATATCAGTCACCTTTTTAAATCATTTTATCAGCCAAGTGCTGCTACATTATTCTCACAACCTTTTCGATCTGCTGTCGATCACAAAACATTTCTCTATGCAGAGAAAAAAACTGTCACTCAAAAACTACCACTTCCCACTCTCTTCACTATCCTGCAACTGTTAGGCACGAGCAGGGTGCTTAACCTTTCAAAGTCGGCATAGTAAGCCTGGTTTGTTGGGAAAGCTGACAACATATCAACTGCAGGTGTTCACCACTGTTGATCTCTAGTATTCACCAACACTGGTTATTTCAAAACAGATGAATGCTTCTCTTTGTTTGATATACAATAGGAAGCACAATTTCCAAAGTTTGTGAAAAAGATTTTAACCAAATTTCAACATCGCCAATTAAAAAAAAAATTTATAATTAAATAAATTTTTCCATTAATCAATTTAATTTTACTCAGTGTGCTAGAAATATATATATATATATATATATATATATATATATATGTGTGTGTCAGGTTGTATATGAAAAGAAATCAAATAAAGTGCTCAGTCATATAAGAGAGCTAAAATAATTTATGCTGAAATATGTAATATACAGTATACTGAAATATGTAATATACAGTATCTAAATAAATTATATATATATATATATATATATATATATATATAACTTCTGCCCCCATAGGTATTTTAAAGTAGAAATGTATTTACTATTTAGATTATTAATGTTTTCAGAAGAAATGAAGCATCATTTATTAAAATATAATTAAACTTTTTATATACCAACTTTTGAAGAATGAATCAATCTTGTTAAAAAATACATTTCACCTTTGAATCCCATTTTTATAGCCTGGCATAGAAAAGAAGAAAAACCCAAGGTTTCTGGATTTTATTGGGTTTTTTATTTTTTTTTGTGTTGTGATCATTTAACAATTCCATCGTTAGTTTTGCCTGTAAAGAATTGATAAATATTTTTTTGTGCTGGAGATGGTTTATGAACAATAAAAAAAAAAATTCTGAAACCTATGTACACAATAATATTTGCTGATGTTGAATTTTTAGAACATGAATACAAAATATTATGTCATAAATTTGTATTCTACTGAGTTTATATATATATATATATATATATATATATATATATTGATCAGGAACATAATTTAGATGTTTCAGTGTTACATGCTACAATGATTTCATGAGACAACGAAATTAAGGGATGAAAACTTGAAGATTCTGAAAACTTATTTGGCTGAGTCATTTGTGTCTGTTCTGGGTGGAACTAGTGGTGAATTCTTCAGGGGTCGTTTGTCTGGCTGGATCATCATTAATTACTGTTAACTGACACAAAGGCATTTGTATTCAAAATGTTGTTTTAGTATTCAGGCGCAGACAGAAAGAGACTAGACGACAATGTTCTAAGAGCTCAATTTATTGATCTACACTTCTAATCGACTACTGTCTCCCAAAAGCTTCCAAATCATCACGTGATCCTCTTATTTTATTTTTTTTTTTGTTCATCCTATTCTCATGGATGTCAAATTGAACTTTTTGAACCTTTGGCCATTGCTTCATATCCCAGATCTAACCAAAACCACAGCAGTTAGTATGCACAATTAATGAGGCAATCTAGAAATGTAGAAAATTGGGAGAATCGCTTAGGAAGGGGAAGGATAGATTTTGCCCATAAAAATCTTTGATAGCCGGACAAACTTATTGTGTTCATTGTCTATCTGTCAAGAAACATTCCAGTCAGATACAAAATGGTAAACAAGGGTAAGGTCTATGATAACTGCGTAAGAAGCGTGATGCTGTATTGCAGTGAGTGTTGGGCCCTCACCCAGGCCTCACTTGCTCGACTCCAGAGAAATGAAAGGGGCGATGGTTAGGTGGATATGCAATGTTATGCCAGACCAGATTCCGAACATTAGGTCGGACACTCTACTTGAGAAATTGGACATTCCAAAACTTGATGTTCGGGCATGTTGAGAGGAGCAAGGGGTATATCAACACATGTAGAGACTTACGGTTGGACAGCAAAAAGAAAGCTGAGCGCCCTAGGAAGACCTGGAAAGAAACCATCAGGCAAGACCGTAAACAGTAGCAAATGTACACAGTCAATCCCCACAACCGTGATCACTGGAGACTTAACATAAGGACAGCCAGACAGTGTCGAACCTCTTGTCAAATGGAACATAGACGATTAACCTGGATAGTGAGTGAGTGTAAGTGACATTTCTAATACTACCCTGTTTACACCTTCTGTTCATCCGAATTGTGTAGCGACCATGATTTTTTAATCTTTTATACTATTGCGATAGGTAGATCGTCATAGATCAGAACCACTTATATAATCTTGGTCTGATACTAACCATTTTGATACATGACTGCAGAGAGATCATAGACGATTGCATAAAGAGGCTAAAAAGTTAACCCTAACCCTCAATCCATTGGGGGGGGGGGGCATGTTACACGTGAATTGGGTCTTTATACGAAAGATCCAACAAATAAAGTAATAAAAAAAAATGTTGCTGCTGTTAAGAGAAAGAAAGCCTGAAATGTCTCACTTTACTTATATAAAGAAATATACCTGTCCCAGAACCGAACAGTTTTGCACCACGTATAATGCTACTAAACCTTATATCAAGAATCCTTATTCCAATTTTGATCAAAATCCATTACATGATTTTGATTTTTTTAAATGTCTTAAATTCAAGGTTTAAGTTCAAGGAGTCAAGAAACTGAAATTCAGGGAATCTTACTTAATTTGTGTCTAATGATTATGGATCAAATTGAATACAAATCTAAAATATTTTCCGAATGGGATGTTGTGCCACATATTTTGTTTCCCCCCCTAAAAACTCTTTAAAATACTCTAAAGAAGCTGAAATTTGTGGAATATTTATTAATTGATGTCTAATATCTATTAAAATTTCCCAAAAATTAGAGGTATCTGAATTTTTATAAAGAGATCCGACACTCTCTTTGCTCCATTTGCATAAAACTAAATAAAACCTACATTATGACCACTTACGCCTAGCAGATGTGTTCCAAAATTCATAATGATCGATTAATTAGTTTAGGAGTGAATCCTGTACATACAAATATGTAAATGTATGCACATAGCTAATGCATATATATATATATGTGTGTGTGTATGTGTATATATGGGCAAATAGTGTCGCCAACAGATGTTTCTACCTAGACGTCTTTCAGTGGATCCTTTGTCAAGGTAGTCGTCGACGATAATAGAGGTGAAATTACGGATGAAAGTGGTCGAAAGAACCATGAAAGGAATTGGCAAATGAGGGTTGAAAAAAAAAAAATTTCAACGTACATCCATCAGTTCTAAATTGTGGGTGTACTCCTTCTGCTTGCACAGGGACGGATGATGCAAATTAACGAGAATCTGGAGATGATTTCTCGAACGAGCCCTGTTCAAGACAGAAAACGCCTTATCAGAATATCTTCTAATGCACAATTGGCACTCCAATAAATAGTCACCAATGGCAGACTCATGGGCTTGTAAATGCCCGGATGGCGGCTGTCTGTGCCTACATATCGAACTAGGGATGTGTTGGAAAATTCTCGCCTAATCGCTGACTGGCCACAAAAAAATAGACAACTAGATTGTATTAAATGATTGGGATAACATCTTTACAAAAAGAGGCGAAAGCACTTAGAGTACTAAACACAGTTCGCACGTTGTCGCAAAATAACAGCGAGACAAGGCTGAAGCGTATGATAATTCTTGAGTTGTGGTGCCAATCCATGGCAATTTCACATAAACGGGGAATTTGTGGGGACAAAATATTTGTCCCTTTGAATGCGGTGATTTTGTCTTTAATACATCTTTCAATGGTGGTTAAGGGATAGCCATTGGAAGAGAGGATTTCTGATATTCTGTTTAAGTTCTGCTTCACTTACTTATTGTTACATCTGATGTTTACACGTTATCGATTTTATAACAACTCAAAAATGAAGAAAGGACTAAGTAGAACACTGATCAAATGAAATGTAGAAAACCGCTGAATGCAAGATGCTTAGTCTGATTGTGAGAGGCGTTCTGTTTACTTTTCATGTCATGGCAGACGACTTCCTTTTGATCCAAGGGAAATAACTATTCTGTTTTGTTAGGTTGCCCTAACAATTTATATATATACTTCCTTGCAAATCCTGTTTTTAATATGGTGAATCCAGCTCCTGAAAAAAGACACTTGACTGTGCATAAAAATGAGTCACTTCATGAAAACGGGTACTTCCTGAGACCAAACAGTTACTGTCTACCAAAGGTCTGAGAGATAACTCGGTATTCTTTCTTCTGAAATAGATTGTACTTTTTTTCCCTTTAAACTAAGAATAATTTTTTACTTTGTACTTTATGAAAGGAATCTATAATGGTTTGTCCTTTCTGTAACTTAAATAAAAGATCACTGGCTGATTCAGTGAATATCTAGTATCATATGCTAATCATATAAGAACAGAAACTGACATCAGCAGGCAGTCAACTATCATCTAGAGAGCAGTCTCTTATCGACTCTACTGAACACTTAATAGCATTATGGCATCACTAATTCTTGACTGAGCTGGATAAACTGGAGCATATAAAAACATGAATCAGTTGTTTTTCAGCATTGTGTGGCTGAAGAAATTAAAAGATAAAAAAAATCTGGCAGGCTGTCAAGAAGATATCGCTAAATGAACTAAAAGGATCAACTGTTGAAGATATTAATAAAAAATATGACCCAAGGTTTTCATTAAGAGAATCAAATTCAGTGAAACTCAAGTGCATAGACTAAAAAAATAGACTAAAAAATGCATCATTCGAAAAACTGGTCAAAAGAAATGACTATGTAGAATGGATTAATCTTTTTTAAATTAATAGAAGACCAGCAAATATACAATTAGAATTGATCAAAGAGTTTAATCACCCAAGATACTATGTAAAGATATACAGAACAATAAAGTTGAGGATCAAATGAAAATAGTGGCAGAGAACATGACAGAAATGAAAGTAAATGCCTAGGAAAAAAATGTTTAAATTGTAAACAAAAGTAAATTTTTCAACTGTTTCTAATTACGAAAGAATAGAAAGAGTACACAGAGCCTCCGACAGAAAATGGCAATTATTTGTAAGAAGTAGACCTAAGACCAGTAATAAAATGGCATATCCTTTCCCATTCATGTTACTTTAATATAACTTCTGGGAGAAAATGGGAAATTGAGAAAGAGCAAAATCAAGTTGAAGCAATTTGATGGAACAGTAATTTATCCATATGACCATCATACTGATCTTGAAATTATTCTTTGTAATGCTGAAGAACTGCTTTATTGATCAACTCATTTACTCTTGTGGCATCTTTCAAGAAGAAATGTAAACTTGTATTAGAAAAGAATCAGGAAATCAGATTTTGCTTGTCTAAGATACCAGATTTAGTAAATAGTAAAAAAATTAATTCAATGATATTTTTCTGTAAGTTTTCACTTTGGTGATTAATTTTATTATAAAATAAATTTACTAAAACATTTGTTCATTTTTTTTTTTTCTTCAAATGTTTGAGTCTGATGTATGTTATATTTTTTTTATTGTAGGCTGCATGTGGTCATGTTGTGGTATGCATGATCGTGCTTGGGGGGAACGCAATACCATTGGCAAAGTCCGCATTATGACATATGGTGGATGTAAAAGGAAATTTGATGTTGACTCTTTTATACAAAAATATTCCAAGGAGAAAAAAGCAAAATAGATTTTCAGTCCATCAGTCCTTCTCGAGAAAAATACTTAATCTCGATTCCATGTTGTCTTTTAAAACATGTTCATAATTTTGTAACTTCCTCTTCAAAATAAACTTGTTTTAACAATCATCTGAAATATTAAATATTCATTAAAACTTAACAAAAAATGTCATTAATTTACATTTCGTTTTGTCCCTATCATTTTAATTGATTGAAATGGCAGTAAAATTACAAACTCATTGTTTTCAGGTTGCATGTGGTCAGTGGCTGGAATTCACGATCAAGGCTGGGCAGAAAGAAACATATTTGGAAAAATCCGATACATGAATTTTAATGGTTGCAAGCGTAAATTCGATGTGAATGCTTTCATCACGAAATATAAAGCGAAGAAAACGGCAATTAAAGAGTAAACAAATTTAAAAACTTGAAACAATAAAAATTGTTTCAAGTTTGGTTTTAAATTCAGATTTTTTTTTATAAGTTCATCTTCAGAGCTGACTGAAGGGAAAAAAGATATAAAAACAAAAGTCAGTTTGATTAAAATCTCTCATTTTTTTATGGAAAGAATTCTTCGATTTTATGTATTGAATTTGTGAAAAAATAAAATGTTTTACAATTATTCAAGCAATGATAAGAAAAACTCACATAATTTCTGTTTGAAATTTACTTTTCAGCTGAAGTTTGTAAGTTAAGAGAAGAATAAACGCTGACTTACCAGTGTTTTCAATCAGCAATTTTAGTTGGATCCAGCAAGTGTTGAGGTCATCGGAGAAGAACCACAGAACCTTGTTTTGTAATAATGATGCAGACGGGTGGAGATGTGACACAAGTTAAAAACCCGGACAAAGTTGTCTCGGCATGAAACGACATATGATCGTTTTTTTAATTAATGTGTAGGTTGAAGAGCATCGTCAACACTGGTGGGCCCCTGTCCAGGTAGCTGGCTACTGCACACATGACAGATCGTACTCCACACGTTCAAGAAACTATAATGAAGATCAACTTCAGAGAGCTTCTGTACTATGCGATCTCTCTACAGCAGTTCTTTCCAAGACGACTTAAACTTATGTTAACCTCTTACTCGTTTACTGGGGACTTCCAAATCTTGAGCTCTCTTGATGGCACCACTTGATCGTTCCATGTGACTATATCAACAAAGCCTTTTTTCTTTATTACTGACATCAATATCCATGAGACCAAGCTGTTCCAGCAGATCTTGCGACTACAATTACCACATCTTCTGGCTTCACATTGCAAGTCTGTCTAATCATTGCCCTGTCGTTGTGTTGCAATCGTTCTTTAACCAAAGTTCAGTTTTCACTTACACGGAGCATTGCACTGCGGACATAGCTATAAGCATTCCCACAAGTCTTGTACATGAGGTGGGTAGTGCCTGCAGTTCCTGGAACTTTTTCCACGCAGTTTGGACTCTTGTTTTGGTGGTCAGTTCACAGCCTCCAGAAGCTGAGAACATGTCTCTAAATTAGAAAAGGAAGCTATCACCTCTATAGAAAAATAATAAAATTTAAAAAAACTTTTGAGAATTATTTTTGGAGAGATTGGAAATTAAAGAATATGGCTTTAAGCTAAGCATTGATAAATTGAGTTCTACTTTAAATATTTGCATTTAACGGAAGTAAATTTTATTAATCTTTAGGAAAATATTTTATTTCTACATTAAAATTTTTCATTTTGAAAGAAGACTGATTGATATTTTTTTTTCTGTGTTGAAAATTTATATAAAATTAGTTTAATCATATTTCATTTAATTTTGAAATTTCGTAATCTACTCAACTAGATTATAAAATTTCATAATTTTTTCAAGCCACATCTATCAAATTCTGCTTTGAAATTCTTAAACAATAAATCTTTTCTCTAACAATTTGCTTGAGGGAATAACGGTCTCTCATCCAATTCCGAGCGCGCAAACCAATGATGCTAATGTAATGATTACAGACGAGATGAGATATAAACCCTATGTGTCAAAGGAGGTGGACAACTATAGTCAGCTGTCATAAATACTGGATGAACCGCACAGCAAGCCCACTCGAGAATTATCAGCTGCTAATCACTGGACATAAAAACTGACTCATCAGGACGCTCATTATCCGGACTAACCCTAACTTCTATAGAATTTGAAGTGGCTTGCTTTCTTGGCATGTACTTTTGCTTTTAAGCGGTAGCTACTTTTTCAAAAAGGCTAACCAATTTTTTGGGTGGTCTCCCTCTTTTAGGTAAATATTTTCCCATCACAGGTTTGCCAGTTTCTCATATGCATTCATGCACCATTGCTGAACCTGCATCATGACGCTGCATGTTCACATCCCTCACCATCCCTATACAGGAAATGCTCTCTCTTGGAGCATTTCACTCATTTCTGCTGGGAAAAAAATCTAACAAAATCATTTCAGAACAACCTCCCAAAAATAAAGTTAATTTGCGAATTGCAAGTTCATCAACAGATGTTCATTTATTCATGCATCATTTTTCCTTTTTTTCTTCTATTTCTCTTTTTGTTCAATAGTCTTTTTCCTTTTTTTTTCTTTTTTTTTTTTTTTTGTCTTTTTTTTGGTTTGTTTGCTTTAATCCCTCTGCACATTGTTTTCTCTCACCGATCCTCACTTCGAGCCGCAACACCTCGTACATGCAAAACAGTGATTTATTCTATTTAGAAATTAATTTCACTTGTTTTTTTTTGTTTTTTCCTATAATTTCCTATATCATGAGGATAGTCAACTTTCAATGACAACTGGGAAGGCCTTTTCATTTTTAGCTGCCCCACAACTTCTCAATATGATGCATCGTTGGGATCTCAATTGGTTCTAAGCCCCTCCCCTCACTTAGTTTAATTCTGACTATACCTACTGTTTGCTGTGGGATAGTCTTCTTCTTTGTAGTAGTAGTAGTAGTAGTAGTATCACTATTATTTTTTTCATTGTTATTATCTGGTAATTGCAATTAATCAGCTAAATATTCCCTTTTTCTTTCATAAACATTGTACAATTCATCACTGTATTTTTTCAATCTTTTACACGATCATATTCATTTTATATTCATGTTTCACGATCAAGAAAGGAGGATAATTCACATTACCAATTTGTGCACGTCCTCCTGGTATCCGAGCACAGCTCCTTCCAATTAGATTATTACCAATTTCTTTTTTATGAAAGGCCAAAACATCTACTCTTCTTTGGTGGCAACACTCCATATATCTATTGCATACTTAGTGAAGAAAATCTTTCCAATATTTCCACAATTTCAAAATTTTACAACGGTCCAATTTTTTCTGCACACCGACAGGGACTCTCCAAAAATCTTTTCCATAATTTTACCATTTTAAAATTTCTCAAACCCAGATCTCTAAAAACAATATGAATGTAAGAGGCCATGAGGATGCTTCTAGTTTGCCCTGGCCACACATGTGCAGGGAATCTGAGTGTCCACTACAATTAATATCCCCCCCCCCCCCTCCCAAAAAAAACCATGAATTGCACAAAGTAACCTTTTCTTTCATCGCTAATAAAGACTGCAAAATTGTTGGAGAAAAATATAATAGAACCCTCAATTTCACCTTGGCGAGCACAGGTTCTAGTAACATCAAATGAAACCAGAAAAAATATTGATTGATGCCGAATATATCTAAAATGGTCGAAGGAATCGCCCGGTATATTTTTTACTACTCCTGATCTTAAATCAGCTTACTATCAAATCCCTATCAGTAACGAGGATCGTAAATTTACAGCCTTCTATGTAGATGGTAAATTGCACCAGTTTCCTCGCCTGCCATTCGGTGTTATTAGTGAAGTAAGTGCGTTCCAAAGAAGCATTGACAGCATTGTTGACAGGGAGAAATTATCAGAAACATTTGTCTATGTAGATAAACCCAAAAAGAGCACGACTACAATCTTCAAAGATTTTATGAGATAACTAAATAGTACAACAGCAAGCTTAATAAGAATAAAAGCATCGTTTCTCTCTCGATCATAACTTTACTTAGGTGATATCTGGTTGTTTTTGTACCCGACTACGATCGCCTTAAACCTCTACTTGAGATGCCACCTCCTCTAAATCTGAAATCACAAAGACGGATTATTAGGATGTTCTCTTCTTATAGCAAATTTATCCAGAATTTTTCAGAAAATATTGGCACTAAACCGCAATAGAGAATTCCCATTATCTTCCTCGACATTAGACTCCTTTCAAAATCCTTGTATTCATCAGGAAATGTTTATATCCTGCAAGACTAAAGAACAATTTGAAAGATGTTGACTCAGAAAAAGAATTTGTAGTAGAAACCGATGCTAGTAACAATTGTATAGCGGCAACTCTTAATCAACAAAATCGTCCGGTTGCATTCTATTCCAGAACACTAGTGAAACTAAACATCATGCAGTAGAAAAAAAGGCAGCTGCTATTGTTGAAGCTCTACGAAAATGGCGCCATTTCCTCCTTGGCAAACACTTTACTGTAATTACAGACCAAAAAAGTATTAGCTTCATGTTTGATAATACTAATAAATCAAAAACAACAAAATATACTGTTGGTGCATTGAACTGTCACAATTTAAGTTTAGCATTGTGTACCGTCCTGGAAAAGAAAATACTGTTGCTGATACGTTTTCGCGAATATCTGTATTCGCTCATTCTTTACAAGATCTTCGCAACCTTCACTGTAAATTATGCCAATCTAACATTACACGACTATTTCATTTTTTCAAACAAGGTAACCTTCCTTTCTCACTCGATCAAATAAAAGGCATAACTAATTCGTGCTCGTCTTGCCAGTATCTAAAACCTGAATTCTTTACTAGGGAACTCTCATAAAAGCAATGCTACCCTTCCAGCGATTAAACATGGATTTCAAGGGACCACTGCCTATGTCCGCACATGGTAACAAATATCTACTTACAATAATCGACGAATGCTCATGTTTTCCCTTTGCATTCCCGTGTAAAGATATGACAAGCAAAACTGTCACACGATGTTCGAATCAACTATTTGCGATATTTTGCATGCCCGATATGATTCACACAAATAAAACAATTGGCTTTCTGTCTGAGGAAACTACTAACTACTTACGTGGGAAAGGTATTGTGACTTCGAAAATGAGTAGATATCACCCGGAAGGCAATGGGCAAATTCAGAAATTAAACTATACATTATGGAAGGCCATACAAGTAACTTTGTATTCTTGCAATATGGGGCTATCCTGTTGAGAAAAATATTCTACCTGATGCTCTACATTCTATTTGATCGTTGCTTTGCACAGCTACGAATGTGACCCCTCTCAATAGACTATTTAAGTACAGCCGTAAATAGTACTTCTGGTACTTCAATTCCTCTATGGGAAAAACCAGGCCAAGTATACGTCAGGTCGAGTAAGTATGACCATCCGGTTATACTTGCTACGTTATTGAAAATCAATATTCACTATGCCCATGTATATCTACCTTCTGACATCGAAACTACTGTCAGCGTAAGAGATTTGGGTCCCAAATCAACTAATGCCACTTGTTAGTGAGCCAGAAAGCCCTACAAGTGAACAGGAAAGTACGCAATTTTCTGAACGGATAAAAGAAAAAAAAATCCTTGTGGAGAGCCAGTTGAGAACGAAGTTCCAGCCGAGCCACTACGAAGACCTTGCAGGATACAAAAATTTCCTGATAAATACAAGGATTTTTTTACTAAATAGGACACTATTAAAAATAGAAATAAAAGGCATAAAAAACAAATAAAAATAATAAATGGAAAATTAATAAAAAACTTGAAAATACAAGGATTTTACTTCAAAAAAGGACACTATTAACTCATAAAACTTGAAAGGGAAAATGTAATTTATATTCTTAACCCCTCCTCCCACTGGATGAACTCATCCCTCAGACTTTCTTTCATTTAGCCTAATGCCTCTTCACTGCTTATTATTTGTTGTAGTATTCTTTTGTAATTAAAACCTTTACCAAAGGTATATATATATATATATGACATCACTGTCACCCACAGTGAGCCCACTTGAGAATCATCAGCTGCTAATCACTAGACATAAAAGCTGACTTACCAGAGAGCCATTATCTGGAGTGACCATAACTTCTGTAGAATTTCAAGTGGCTTGCTTCCTCAGTATATACTTTTGTTTTTAAGAGACAATTACTTTTTCTTCAAAGAGGCTAACCAATTTCCTGGGTGCCAGGTCCTCACATGCATTTATGCACCCTTGCTGAACATGTATCATGATGCATGTTCACAACCCAACTGCAGGCTCCTGTAATCGTTATGTAATGTGTAAGATTCTCTGTCACTGGATGTTTATACAGAACGTGAGGAAAATGTATGTGAGACAACTCCACTTTACTTGTTCAGCAAATCTGAAACAAAAAGGCAATTTCAGTTTTGAAAAACAATATCTTTATTTTTAATTGAATTAGGAAAACCTTTTTTTTTTAAATTTAAATTAGGAAAACAACTTTTTTATCGGCAAGTTTTTTTTTTTTTAAATTAGGTAAACAACATTTTCATTAGAGCTCTCTGCTCAAAAAGAATTGATGGGTCACACTTTTGCGGTCCGTATTCGTACTGAAAATCGAAATCGAGTGGGATTTTGCGAGGTTGAGTGAAGACTCACTTGTGGGGTGAAGCAAGCCCTGGTAGGTAAAGACCACCGGTATATGTTTCACCATAAAATCTGGTCCAACACCAAGTATTCTCATTTGAAACGCTCCATTGAAGAGGGGGAAGTCATATTTAGAGACCTTTCTCTTGTAAACAGGCTCTAGGCCATTTTCGCTGACAGCAATTACATCTACGACGTATGCGTGCCTGTCACAAACAGTGACCTGATCTGGCTTTGAAAAGCTCTTAGTCATTGGAACCTGAGGTTCAGCGTGAACTTTGAAGACCTTCCAACAAAAAAACTTCACCAGGAGGTCAAAGACCCTGGTGTGCTGTTGTCAGTTACCCCACAAAGCTGGACAATGTGCCCCATACTCTGGCCACATCATCTCCGATATCCCAAATCTTAATCACCGCACCTGCCTCTTGCATTCCAGACCTTGGTGCTATAAAGCCTGCATCAGAAAAACCCTGTCTGGGTATCGAAGCCATAGGTGGGAGGCTTTGGTGCTACTCACTGGAGCAAGGCAAACCTACACCTCCCTACAACGGGCAGAGAGTCATAGTACTTCCATCCTTTACCTGCGCTTGGTTGAATTTCTTCACTTTAGCATTCAGAATACTGGGCAGAAATCACACGGATCGACCGACCACACAATGCTTTGCTTTAATTAGACAGTCGAGTTACCCCAGTCCGTACCAGTTCCGTGTTGACTGCTTGCTACCAGACGAATGCCCCCATGCCGAGAGTAATGCTGAGCAATGGTCAAAGAGGGTTGAACTAGAATTCATAGTGCTCCACAAAGACTCGGGCAAGGAGACGTTTTGCTGGCTACCCGAAGCGCCGGTAGTAAAGAGGCGGTAACTCAAGTGGATTATTCTGAAACAATGATGATAAAGCCATGTCGGATGCGACGAGAGAAGAAAAAAGAGTGAGTCATGTAAATAGCGCAGAAGTTGAGACACTGTCGAGGGTGCCGGCGAATGCCCGACATGACGATGACGCAGCTGACCTGCATGTCATCTCTTTTTCAGGAAATGGAGACGTGCGATGAACAAAAATCTGCCAGCCATTCAAAGTCTCTTCATGCTTCCTCTTTTTGTGGTCTGGTAAGAATGTATACATGCATATTTATACTATCACTATTCACACTGTTTATATTTTGTGTTGGTTTGTGTGCCACGACACTCACAATTTTATTGTTCCACGTAAAACAAGTTTTAACAGGTATCCTACATACTGAATTAATTTTCTATTTTTGTTAAATATTTTATTCGCCTTTTATAGTTGACAGACATCTCTATTTATATAAGACACGGGTTACGTTTTTCTTTCAGTCACTGTAAAATAATTCTTGTAACTTAATAACAGCCTATAATAATTCTTGTAACTTATAACAGCCTATAATAATTCTTGTAACTTATAACAGCCTATAATAAAATAATTCTTGTAACTTAATAACAGCCTATAACAATTCTTGTAACTTAATAACAGCCTATAATAATTCTTGTAACTTATAACAGCCTATAATAAAATAATTCTTGTAACTTATAACAGCCTATGAATTGTACTTTCAGAATATGTATGGTTTATTGGAGTGAAATTCAATAATTTCAGAAATATTTTGGCATTTGTGGCAAAAATTCACCAAAAATAGAACATTTTCAGTGACAATTTTTCTAGGAAACGACCTTCCAGGTCAAATATTTCCAAGATAATACGTATGTTAATACCGATAATCGCCTCAAAAAGCTAACAAAACCCATTGCACGTGATTTGTGTATGTATTATCTTTCATAATGTCTAAATTTTAATTCTTTGCAACATTTTTTAGATTTTTCCTAGAATTTATCAGAAAAGGTTAGATTTTTCTAGAAAACTGCACCGGGAAAAGTGTCTTCACTCTATTTCATACAGTCATTAGGTAGCTGGATAGGTTTTTGGTGAGCTGAATCTGTTTTCTGACCTTCCAAATATATGCGTAAAAAAAAATGAAACCACACTTTAATGTGCTTATTTGATCATAAAGTTAATAATATTTCTTGTTATATAATGCTTAGGAACATTAATTTGAAGGGAAAAATGATTAAGAGTCATTTTAATTTTTTTATAATCTAAATGGAAAACAAGAAAATGGAAAAATTCGAGTTTGGCAAAATCTATCCAAAATATTAAAAATCAGATTAATTTAGGTGTCATATTTAGTCTTAATCATTTTTCTAGCTAAACGAAGACAGATTTAAAGCCTTTAGTAGAACATACATGTAATATTAGCTAATTTTGATCAATGTTGATCAATGTTGGCCAATTTCCATCATTTCCACCATTTTCGGTTAATTTGATGTCATCAGATGTTATTGAATTGCAATAAAAAATCGTCAACAAATGATTCAAAAACATTACTTTCATCTATTTTCAAGAATATAAACAATATGCTTCCGAAGAAAAAGAAACGTAACTTTCACCACCAATTAAAGCTCGCTTGAAGAGAATGAAAGACGGGCATATCATTTTAAAGCGACCCAAACACACAGAGGTAAAGATTTGGAAGACAATCCATCTTCCTCCACTCAATTGACACCAAAGAAGACATCCATCAAACCAAAGATAGGTCGCCATTGTCTTAATGAACAGGAAATGACTCCAAACACACTAAAAGTTAGAATAAGAATTGTCAACACATAATGGAGAAAGAAAGACACCACAGCAGTATGGCAAGATGGCGAACTTATGCCAAAAATTATGATGATGATGATGATGATGATTGTAGTGATGGCAGTGATAAGCGTAACAGTCTAGATGTGAGTTTAAAGAAGTTCAGAATTTATGAGCTTCGAATCATCCTTGACTAATGGACAATTTAAAGTGTTTTCTTACGTGTTTGAAGTATTTTTATTTAAATCAGGTTCGGATCTCACTTGGAGCAGATTTGAGCAACTTTGCAAGAGATCTGCTTTACCAAAGAGATCTGCGATCTCACTCATGAAAATTCCAAGATAATTCATCTGAAATATTGGTTGTCACTCGATCATGTCAGGTTGAAGTCGCTGTTGTTGTAGGACTTCCCCTTTGGTCCATGTCTGTAGCTCGTGTGTGAGAAAGTTCGATGACCTCGGCCTTTTCTAGTATTTGTTTAAGCAAAGAATTGTCTCTTAGTGCCGTTCTTCTAACCTTAGAGGACGAACAGCCTTGCAGTATCTGGGCCAATGCTTGCTGAATATCTACCTAAATCATTTTCAATAGCATCATTTGCAACTGACCCCAATGATTTTTCTTGCATTGCGATTCTACCAGTGTTAAATTTTTCATTGATGTTGCAAAGAACGCTAACTTGAAGTCTACTAATCATGGTGATATTGCTGCACTTTCTGATGGAACCAACTGTAGTCGAACATTTGGTAAAACTATTCTTTGTGGATTGTTCTAAAGGAGAGTGCATCTGTTCGATATGGTGTTCGATGACCCAAATATGTGCTTCTATATTCAAAAGAAAAGATTGCACAGAAATTCGAGGTGGATCATCCAAATTGTCCCTATTTCTATATGCAGAGAATTCCATCAGAATGCTGTATCAGCTAGTAAGCGGGAAAAGAGAGAGAGGAACGTCTGGCAAAGATGATAGTGACTTAGGATGTAGTGATTTTAGTGTCCAGTCAAGATTTGCCCCCCTTTGCATATCGGAAATTAAGAAGACTATCGGACATGCGCATTGAGAGGCACCGAAAATAAAAAAACGCCCGGGAAAAATTAATCAGTTTAACTTCGGCACGAATTGAAAGAACACGTATATCTTTTCGTCTTTGTTCTTTCTTTCTTTTTCTCTTTTGTTTGTTTCGTGAGCCGAGTCTACATTACATCTGGCGACGAGAATTTAAGTGACGAGCTCAAGTTAACAAAAAAAGGAAATCTGCTCACGAGATTTTATTTAGCCAAAAAGAGATATGGCTCGCCATAATTTTCCCGTTTTTCCCAATGTTACTCTGACCAAAAGAAAATTGTTATTCGCTGGCAAAAATGAATAGATAAATTGAAAACCTATTCATCGCCTTAGATATTGACACCGACATAAAACGGAAAGCAACTCTTTTACATTATGCTGGAGCCAAAGTTTTCGACATTTTTCACACTGACAAACAGAAGGGCATCAGAGCAACCACTGAAGCGGAAAATGGGGCGGTAATACCAAACCAGTATAAAACTGAAGAATTCGCTAACCGATCACTTCATGTCTAAAAAAAACACATCATACGAAATTTTCAAATTTCGACGCGCGATGCAAAATACAGACGAAAATTTGGATTTTTGCGATGCCAGGCTAAGAACTCTAGCATCTGTATGCGATTTCCAAGATGCAGATTGGGAAATATTGGCCCAGATACTGCAAGGCTGTTCGTCTTCTAAGGTTAGAAGAACGGTGCTAAGAAACAATTCTATGCTTAAACAAATACTAGACAAAGCCATTTGCTCACACACGAGATACAAACGTGGACCAAAGGGGAAGTCCATGCACTTTCGTCCTACAGCAACAGTGAAAGCCACAAGCGATACACGTGATACACGTGATACACGCGATACACGTGATACACGCGATACACGCGATACACGCGAAGTAACGGAAACAGTAAAGGTGTAAACAGGCCCAACAGCGGACGTCATCTCGGATATGAACAAAATTGCAGTCGCCATGTTATCCCGAGACCCTGAATACGTGGGAGACAAAATAAAGATGGCGGACAGGCTTGTCATTACTGCGGATATTCGGTAACACATGTGACATGTCCAGCTGGGTGAACTGCTCGAACAGAAAGAATGTCAACCTACTGAAATCCTCTCTTGCTCCAACCTTGACCCGTCCATCCTCGATATAATCACTCGAAAATGTACACTACATACACACAGCTATAAACTGTTCAAAGACTATTCTATATTCTGACTACTACACGAATATATAGCAAGTAAGTAAACAAAATAGACTGTAACCCCCCCCTCTTTTTCTTATCATACTTAATACACACATACACAAACATTCATATTTTTATTAAAGACAGGAGAGGTCTAGTGTCCAGTCAAAATTTGCTTCCCTTTGCATATCGGAAATTAAGAAGACTACCGGACATGCGCATTGAGAGATACTGGAAATAAAAACGCCTGAGAAAAACTAATCAGTTTAACTCCGACACGAATTGAAAACACATGTATATCTCTTTGCCTTTGTTCTTTCTTTTGTTTTAGTCTCGCGAAAATGATTGATTTGTCAGAGAACAAGTGTGACTCAACAAGCGCAGCTGTTAATGAAGATATTCATCAGATATGTATCAACAAGGAACGATTAAAATGAGGATCTTTTTATCATTAGTTTTAATGACAATCTTGGCCAGTTTTTTTTCCCCCCACAAAAACTGTGCAATTGGTTTCTAATACTATTCTATCTAAATTGAAGTTCAAACCGTTGGAGTTATTCGTACTGAATATAAGAATGATGGGTGTAGGCATCTACAAGTCATGTTAATGACCATATGTCTGGAAATTGTTTTTATTTTAATTTTTATCTTTAAATTGGATTTTTTTGTACAGAATTTAATTCTATTTCCATTGAAAATAGTTTCATTGTATTACCCATAAATTTCTGATGAGAATCCATGTATGGGATGTCTAGTTTTAACAATTCTGAAAAATGCCACTTTTTGCTAAGGACCTGGAAAAAAACGTAACCAATGCATGAGACGACGTCATAAAATTAGGTATGTGTATATGTTTATATATTTGTATGTACCTTGGAACACAGTTGCTAGTCTTTAGTTTAATTTAATTTTATGCAAATCAAACCTTTGTAAAAATTAAGATAACTCCGATTTTTGTGAAATTTTAACAATAGGTATTAGACATCAATTAATAAATATTCCCAAAATTTCTTTAAAAAAGTTTTTAAGGGACGTAATTTGGGCACAAGCTCTCATTTGAGAATTGAAATATTTCAGATTTGCATTAAATTTGATTCATAGTCATAAGACATCACTTAAGCAAGAATTCCTGAATTTCAATTTCTTAATATATTTTTTAGAATCAAAACCATGTAATGGATTTTGATCAAAATCGGAATAAATATTATACACATAAGGTTTAGTAGCATTATATCTTGATTTTACTCTTCGTAAAGAGTCATAAAAGTGGTGCTGTTCGAAGAATTAATTGTACCCATCCTGGGACGGATATTCTGCTAATTGCTGATAAGTAAAAAAAAAAAAAAAAAGAAGCTCTAAATGACGATTTTGTTTTGTTTTTATGTAACTAATCTTCATGCGAAAGACAAGACTTTCAAAGAATACAGTAAAAGTTGAAATCATAGACATGTAAAGATGAGTCATTAGATGACCTTGAAATGTTGGAGTCGAATAATTTGGTCAAGTCTCTGTGCATATGCATGTATGTGTATTATGCATGTATGTGTATGTATGCATGTATGTGTATGTAATTTTGAGTCAAGTTTGTTGTTGTCGTCATCGTTGTTGCTGTTCTTCCTCTTCTTCCACATTATTCTTCTCCTCCTTGTTCTCCCACCCCCTCCTCTTTCTGCCACCCCTCTTTCCCCTCATTCTTCTTCTTCTTCTTCTTGTTCTTCTTCTGCCATCCCTCTTCTTCCACATTCTTCGTCTTCTTCTTCATCTTCTTCTAGTTCGACCCTCCTCTTTGTTTGACCCCCCTCCTCTTTCTGCCACCCCTTTCTCTCCGTTCTTCTTCTTCTTCTTCTTCTTCTTCTTCTTCTTCTTCTTCTTCTTCTTCTTCCCATCACCTCTTTCTGCCATCCCTCTTTCCCTCATTCTTCTTCTTCTTCTTCTTCTTCTTCTTCTTCTTCTTCTTCTTCTTCTTCTTCTTCTTCTTCTTCTTCTTCTTCCCATCACTTCTTTCTGCCATCCCTCTTTCCCTTCTTCTTCTTCTTCTTCTTCTTCTTCTTCTTCGTTACTGATGAAAACGGTGTTAATTTCCTATTGGCTACACTGTCAACCACCTGCATGTAATCACTGTCTTATGTCACCTAATATAGATCCCCAAATGGCCTCCCCTGCAGCGATGGCTTCGAGAAAGGGCGGGTAGAACTAGTAACACCCGACGGCGACTTGTAATCTTTCACTGGTTAAAAGAAATCTTTCTTATTTTCGTGGGGCTAGCCGATAATAATTGCGCCAAATGAAACTCGTGATTTTATGACTGTGAAAATAAACTTTATTGCACATGACAAAGCAAAACAAGCCGAGAACAGGTGGCCGTCGGTTTTCTGTTCGTGGCGACTTTCACTTATTTTAGACATAACTTTAAATCCCTCAAATTCAACTATTCCTTATTTGCATCTATTGAAAACACATTTTTGGTAGAAATGACATTTTTGGAGCTAAGGTATACAAAGGCAATCCCCTATAAAATCTAATTTTAAAGATAAAAAAATTATTTTAATTTGTTCAGGATAAGATATTATCAAAAGAAAGAATAACAAAGATTATTCATACAAAAAATCACTTTTAATGACAACGTTATTAAGACAACGAAATATAAAGAGTTTTTAAAGAACGAGAGTTCAAAATGTCCGAGAACATTTTAAGTAGAAATTTAATACATGTTCATTTTGGCTGGCGCCATATGAGTTTGCGTGTTACGGTGTGTGTAAATGGAATAGATATGTAGATGTGTGTGTATTATTATGTTTGTTTTGCCAATGAGAGAGTGTATGTACGAACTGTATACATGGCTTCAGTTAGCAGTGTGTATATGCTGTCACTATGTTTAGTAGTTCATGTCTGTCTCTCGTCGTGTGCGTGTGTGCTACTTGACGATGACCTTTCGGTCCCAAAGGGCAAAAGGAGGATTGTAACGTACGTACGTGTGTTGTCTGTAGAAGAAAAATAGGAAAAGAGGAAAAATAACGCTGTGTTTGGGTTTTTATACTATTACCAATATTTAAAAGTGAATATCTCTTCTGTTGTGATTGGTTGAAAGAAGCTGCTTATTTGAGCTTTTGTTCAATTGAGAATCGATACGTAAAACAACATTCGCTGCCACTGCTACTTCTAAAGATAAAGTAGTAAACCCCAAGATAAAAAATATAAGAAATGTTTTTTTCGTACCGACGAAGAGGTTCTATTCACCATGTAAATGTATGTAAAATGGTCTCCGATTATCGGTATAGTATCGGAAGCTAAAGATGAAACAATAAACTACAAAATAAAAGTAAATAATAATTTTTGTGAAGAGGAGAGTTATGTTCATTAAATTTGTTCCGATACTATATCGATATTTGGGGACCATTTACATGGCGAATACAAACCACTGCATCAGTATGAAAAAAAAATTAATAATTTTTTTGGGGAGTTTACATAAAGTGATTTGGTGACAAAAGTGATTTGGTTGTTGTTTGCCGAACGCTGGAAAGATAGACTGAAATAAAGCGTAAAGAAAAAGGCACATAAGACACTGATAAATAATAATAAATATATTTAACTATGACACAAAAAATGTCTTTACAAAACTAAGTGTGTTTGCGGCTTAATCAAAAACCAACTTATTGTTAAAAGGGGTTCCTTTAACGTCTGAACTGGACGGCCCCTTGAATGCGTCCAATTTAAATAAAGGTTACTTCAAAAAAGAAAATTGCTTTAGCGTCTTGCCCGGACAAAGACAGCATTCAAAAGAGGACGGAGGAAGACTTTACGCCTTCATTTATAGCCCCAAATTAAGTGCCCAGTGATTGGTCAAAGAAAATTGTCTTGCCCAATCAGGTGGAGCTATTTTAAAATACAAGGGAGATAATTTATTGACAAAATAGACAAAGGGAGGTAATATCTATGTTAGAAGACAAAAGGAGGTAACCTTTTTATAGTTTCCCAACAAACAAGATAAATGCAATAAATAAAATCAGTGCATGCTATTCAGAATCAATAACATTTATCTTTGATTGCTCCATAAAATACTTAAAGTGTATTAAATTATAGAGCGAAACATAGCAAATTGTTCGCATCCTTTAAACTTAAGGTTGAATAGCAAGTAGATTGTTCGTATCCTTTGAAATCATTAGATTAAAGTTGAATAGCAAGCAACATTAATTGCTTACATCATTTAATGATTTTAAATTAAGGTTGAATAGCAAGCAACATTAATTGCTTACATCATTTAATGATTTGAAATTAAGGTTGAATAGCAAGCAACATTAATTGCTCACATCATTTAATGATTTGAAATTAAGGTTGAATAACAAGCAACATTAATTGCTTACATCATTTAATGATTTGAAATTAAGGTTGAATAGCAAGCAACATTAATTGCTTACATCATTTAATGATTTGAAATTAAGGTTGAATAGCAAGCAACATTAATTGCTCACATCATTTAATGATTTTAAATTAAGGTTGAATAGCAAGCAACATTAATTGCTCACATCATTTAATGATTTTAAATTAAGGTTGAATAGCAAGCAACATTAATTGCTCACATCATTTAATGATTTTAAATTAAGGTTGAATAGCAAGCAACATTAATTGCTTACATCATTTAATGATTTGAAATTAAGGTTGAATAGCAAGCAACATTAATTGCTCACATCATTTAATGATTTGAAATTAAGGTTGAATAACAAGCAACATTAATTGCTTACATCATTTAATGATTTGAAATTAAGGTTGAATAGCAAGCAACATTAATTGCTTACATCATTTAATGATTTGAAATTAAGGTTGAATAGCAAGCAACATTAATTGCTCACATCATTTAATGATTTTAAATTAAGGTTGAATAGCAAGCAACATTAATTGCTCACATCATTTAATGATTTTAAATTAAGGTTGAATAGCAAGCAACATTAATTGCTCACATCATTTAATGATTTTAAATTAAGGTTGAATAGCAAGCAACATTAATTGCTCACATCATTTAATGATTTTAAATTAAGGCTGAATAGCAAGCAACATTAATTGCTCACATCATTTAATGATTTGAAATTAAGGTTGAATAGCAAGCAACATTAATTGCTTACATCATTTAATGATTTGATATTAAGGTTGAATAGCAAGCAACATTAATTGCTCACATCATTTAATGATTTTAAATGAAGGTTGAATAGCAAGCAACATTAATTGCTCACATCATTTAATGATTTTAAATTAAGGTTGAATAGCAAGCAACATTAATTGCTTACATCATTTAATGATTTGAAATTAAGGTTGAATAGCAAGCAACATTAATTGCTTACATCATTTAATGATTTGAAATTAAGGTTGAATAGCAAGCAACATTAATTGCTCACATCATTTAATGATTTGAAATTAAGGTTGAATAGCAAGCAACATTAATTGCTCACATCATTTAATGATTTTAAATTAAGGTTGAATAGCAAGCAACATTAATTGCTCACATCGTTTAATGATTTTAAATTAAGGTTGAATAGCAAGCAACATTAATTGCTCACATCATTTAATGATTTGAAATTAAGGTTGAATAGCAAGCAACATTAATTGCTTACATCATTTAATGATTTGAAATTAAGGTTGAATAGCAAGCAACATTAATTGCTCACATCATTTAATGATTTTAAATTAATGTTGAATAGCAAGCAACATTAATTGCTTACATCATTTCATGATTTTAAATTAAGGTTGAATAGCAAGCAACATTAATTGCTTACATCATTTAATGATTTGAAATTAAGGTTGAATAGCAAGCAACATTAATTGCTCACATCATTTAATGATTTGAAATTAAGGTTGAATAACAAGCAACATTAATTGCTTACATCATTTAATGATTTGAAATTAAGGTTGAATAGCAAGCAACATTAATTGCTTACATCATTTAATGATTTGAAATTAAGGTTGAATAGCAAGCAACATTAATTGCTCACATCATTTAATGATTTTAAATTAAGGTTGAATAGCAAGCAACATTAATTGCTCACATCATTTAATGATTTTAAATTAAGGTTGAATAGCAAGCAACATTAATTGCTCACATCATTTAATGATTTTAAATTAAGGTTGAATAGCAAGCAACATTAATTGCTTACATCATTTAATGATTTGAAATTAAGGTTGAATAGCAAGCAACATTAATTGCTCACATCATTTAATGATTTGAAATTAAGGTTGAATAACAAGCAACATTAATTGCTTACATCATTTAATGATTTGAAATTAAGGTTGAATAGCAAGCAACATTAATTGCTTACATCATTTAATGATTTGAAATTAAGGTTGAATAGCAAGCAACATTAATTGCTCACATCATTTAATGATTTTAAATTAAGGTTGAATAGCAAGCAACATTAATTGCTCACATCATTTAATGATTTTAAATTAAGGTTGAATAGCAAGCAACATTAATTGCTCACATCATTTAATGATTTTAAATTAAGGTTGAATAGCAAGCAACATTAATTGCTCACATCATTTAATGATTTTAAATTAAGGCTGAATAGCAAGCAACATTAATTGCTCACATCATTTAATGATTTGAAATTAAGGTTGAATAGCAAGCAACATTAATTGCTTACATCATTTAATGATTTGATATTAAGGTTGAATAGCAAGCAACATTAATTGCTCACATCATTTAATGATTTTAAATGAAGGTTGAATAGCAAGCAACATTAATTGCTCACATCATTTAATGATTTTAAATTAAGGTTGAATAGCAAGCAACATTAATTGCTTACATCATTTAATGATTTGAAATTAAGGTTGAATAGCAAGCAACATTAATTGCTTACATCATTTAATGATTTGAAATTAAGGTTGAATAGCAAGCAACATTAATTGCTCACATCATTTAATGATTTTAAATTAAGGTTGAATAGCAAGCAACATTAATTGCTCACATCATTTAATGATTTTAAATTAAGGTTGAATAGCAAGCAACATTAATTGCTCACATCGTTTAATGATTTTAAATTAAGGTTGAATAGCAAGCAACATTAATTGCTCACATCATTTAATGATTTGAAATTAAGGTTGAATAGCAAGCAACATTAATTGCTTACATCATTTAATGATTTGAAATTAAGGTTGAATAGCAAGCAACATTAATTGCTCACATCATTTAATGATTTTAAATTAAGGTTGAATAGCAAGCAACATTAATTGCTTACATCATTTCATGATTTGAAATTAAGGTTGAATAGCAAGCAACATTAATTGCTTACATCATTTAATGATTTGAAATTAAGGTTGAATAGCAAGCAACATTAATTGCTTACATCATTTAATGATTTTAAATTAAGGTTGAATAGCAAGCAACATTAATTGCTCACATCATTTAATGATTTTAAATTAAGGTTGAATAGCAAGCAACATTAATTGCTCACATCATTTAATGATTTGAAATTAAGGTTGAATAGCAAGCAACATTAATTGCTCACATCATTTAATGATTTTAAATTAAGGTTGAATAGCAAGCAACATTAATTGCTCACATCATTTAATGATTTTAAATTAAGGTTGAATAGCAAGCAACATTAATTGCATACATCATTTAATGATTTGAAATTAAGGTTGAATAGCAAGCAACATTAATTGCTCACATCATTTAATGATTTGAAATTAAGGTTGAATAGCAAGCAACATTAATTGCTTACATCATTTCATGATTTTAAATTAAGGTTGAATAGCAAGCAACATTAATTGCTCACATCATTTAATGATTTTAAATTAAGGTTGAATAGCAAGCAACATTAATTGCTCACATCATTTAATGATTTTAAATTAAGGTTGAATAGCAAGCAACATTAATTGCTCACATCATTTAATGATTTTAAATTAAGGTTGAATAGCAAGCAACATTAATTGCTTACATCATTTAATGATTTGAAATTAAGGTTGAATAGCAAGCAACATTAATTGCTCACATCATTTAATGATTTTAAATTAAGGTTGAATAGCAAGCAACATTAATTGCTCACATCATTTAATGATTTTAAATTAAGGTTGAATAGCAAGCAACATTAATTGCTCACATCATTTAATGATTTTAAATTAAGGTTGAATAGCAAGCAACATTAATTGCTCACATCATTTAATGATTTGAAATTAAGGTTGAATAGCAAGCAACATTAATTGCTCACATCATTTAATGATTTTAAATTAAGGTTGAATAGCAAGCAACATTAATTGCTTACATCATTTAATGATTTGAAATTAAGGTTGAATAGCAAGCAACATTAATTGCTTACATCATTTAATGATTTGAAATTAAGGTTGAATAGCAAGCAACATTAATTGCTCACATCATTTAATGATTTGAAATTAAGGTTGAATAGCAAGCAACACTAATTGCTTACATCATTTAATGATTTGAAATTAAGGTTGAATAGCAAGCAACATTAATTGCTTACATCATTTAATGATTTGAAATTAAGGTTGAATAGCAAGCAACATTAATTGCTCACATCATTTAATGATTTTAAATTAAGGTTGAATAGCAAGCAACATTAATTGCTCACATCATTTAATGATTTTAAATTAAGGTTGAATAGCAAGCAACATTAATTGCTCACATCGTTTAATGATTTTAAATTAAGGTTGAATAGCAAGCAACATTAATTGCTCACATCATTTAATGATTTGAAATTAAGGTTGAATAGCAAGCAACATTAATTGCTTACATCATTTAATGATTTGAAATTAAGGTTGAATAGCAAGCAACATTAATTGGTCACATCATTTAATGATTTTAAATTAAGGTTGAATAGCAAGCAACATTAATTGCTTACATCATTTAATGATTTGAAATTAAGGTTGAATAGCAAGCAACATTAATTGCTTACATCATTTAATGATTTGAAATTAAGGTTGAATAGCAAGCAACATTAATTGCTTATATCATTTAATGATTTTAAATTAAGGTTGAATAGCAAGCAACATTAATTCCTCACATCATTTAATGATTTTAAATTAAGGTTGAATAGCAAGCAACATTAATTGCTCACATCATTTAATGATTTTAAATTAAGGTTGAATAGCAAGCAACATTAATTGCTCACATCATTTAATGATTTTAAATTAAGGTTGAATAGCAAGCAACATTAATTACTTACATCATTTAATGATTTGAAATTAAGGTTGAATAGCAAGCAACATTAATTGCTTACATCATTTAATGATTTGAAATTAAGGTTGAATAGCAAGCAACATTAATTGCTCACATCATTTAATGATTTGACATTAAGGTTGAATAGCAAGCAACATTAATTGCTCACATCATTTCATGATTTGAAATTAAGGTTGAATAGCAAGCAACATTAATTGCTCACATCATTTAATGATTTGAAATTAAGGTTGAATAGCAAGCAACATTAATTGCTTACATCATTTCATGATTTGAAATTAAGGTTGAATAGCAAGCAACATTAATTGCTCACATCATTTAATGATTTTAAATTAAGGTTGAATAGCAAGCAACATTAATTGCTTACATCATTTCATGATTTGAAATTAAGGTTGAATAGCAAGCAACATTAATTGCTCACATCATTTAATGATTTGAAATTAAGGTTGAATAGCAAGCAACATTAATTCCTCACATCATTTAATGATTTTAAATTAAGGTTGAATAGCAAGCAACATTAATTGCTCACATCATTTAATGATTTTAAATTAAGGTTGAATAGCAAGCAACATTAATTGCTTACATCATTTAATTATTTGAAATTAAGGTTGAATAGCAAGCAACATTAATTGCTCACATCATTTAATGATTTTAAATTAAGGTTGAATAGCAAGCAACATTAATTGCTCACATCATTTAATGATTTTAAATTAAGGTTGAATAGCAAGCAACATTAATTGCTCACATCATTTAATGATTTTAAATTAAGGTTGAATAGCAAGCAACATTAATTGCTCACATCATTTAATGATTTGAAATTAAGGTTGAATAGCAAGCAACATTAATTGCTCACATCATTTAATGATTTTAAATTAAGGTTGAATAGCAAGCAACATTAATTGCTTACATCATTTAATGATTTGAAATTAAGGTTGAATAGCAAGCAACATTAATTGCTTACATCATTTAATGATTTGAAATAAAGGTTGAATAGCAAGCAACATCAATTGCTCACATCATTTAATGATTTGAAATTAAGGTTGAATAGCAAGCAACATTAATTGCTTACATCATTTAATGATTTGAAATTAAGGTTGAATAGCAAGCAACATTAATTGCTTACATCATTTAATGATTTGAAATTAAGGTTGAATAGCAAGCAACATTAATTGCTTACATCATTTAATGATTTTAAATTAAGGTTGAATAGCAAGCAACATTAATTGCTCACATCATTTAATGATTTTAAATTAAGGTTGAATAGCAAGCAACATTAATTGCTCACATCGTTTAATGATTTTAAATTAAGGTTGAATAGCAAGCAACATTAATTGCTCACATCATTTAATGATTTGAAATTAAGGTTGAATAGCAAGCAACATTAATTGCTTACATCATTTAATGATTTGAAATTAAGGTTAAATAGCAAGCAACATTAATTGGTCACATCATTTAATGATTTTAAATTAAGGTTGAATAGCAAGCAACATTAATTGCTTACATCATTTCATGATTTGAAATTAAGGTTGAATAGCAAGCAACATTAATTGCTTACATCATTTAATGATTTGAAATTAAGGTTGAATAGCAAGCAACATTAATTGCTTACATCATTTAATGATTTTAAATTAAGGTTGAATAGCAAGCAACATTAATTGCTCACATCATTTAATGATTTTAAATTAAGGTTGAATAGCAAGCAACATTAATTGCTCACATCATTTAATGATTTTAAATTAAGGTTGAATAGCAAGCAACATTAATTGCTCACATCATTTAATGATTTTAAATTAAGGTTGAATAGCAAGCAACATTAATTGCTTACATCATTTAATGATTTGAAATTAAGGTTGAATAGCAAGCAACATTAATTGCTTACATCATTTAATGATTTGAAATTAAGGTTGAATAGCAAGCAACATTAATTGCTCACATCATTTAATGATTTGAAATTAAGGTTGAATAGCAAGCAACATTAATTGCTTACATCATTTCATGATTTGAAATTAAGGTTGAATAGCAAGCAACATTAATTGCTCACATCATTTAATGATTTGAAATTAAGGTTGAATAGCAAGCAACATTAATTGCTTACATCATTTCATGATTTGAAATTAAGGTTGAATAGCAAGCAACATTAATTGCTCACATCATTTAATGATTTGAAATTAAGGTTGAATAGCAAGCAACATTAATTGCTTACATCATTTCATGATTTGAAATTAAGGTTGAATAGCAAGCAACATTAATTGCTCACATCATTTAATGATTTGAAATTAAGGTTGAATAGCAAGCAACATTAATTGCTCACATCATTTAATGATTTGAAATTAAGGTTGAATAGCAAGCAACATTAATTGCTCACATCATTTAATGATTTGAAATTAAGGTTGAATAGCAAGCAACATTAATTGCTTACATCATTTAATGATTTTAAATTAAGATTGAATAGCAAGCAACATTAATTGCTTACATCATTTAATGATTTGAAATTAAGGTTGAATAGCAAGCAACATTAATTGCTTACATCATTTAATGATTTGAAATTAAGGTTGAATAGCAAGCAACATTAATTGCTTACAGCAAGTAAATTATTTGCACCCTTTAAAATTGTTACTCATGGTTGCATAGCAAGTAACATTTTTGCATCCTGTAAAATGTAATTTTTGTAGATATATATTTTTGAATGTGCTTATTAAACTTGTGTAGCGAAACAAGACGAATGTTCGCATTATTTACAACATTTCTAATTTCGTAAATATATTTTTAAAATGTTTCCTGTAACATGAAAATGTTTTCTTTTTTTTTTTGCTTCGATATTTTGTTGTTTTGAATTATGATATTGAACTCCGGCGTGTTCATCTTTGTATGTGTGTGTGTGTGTGTGTGTGTGTGTGTGTGTGTGTGCGTGTGTTCGTTACGAACGTACCATAGTGTGTATGTGCTGTGGTATTGTTTTACATGTGGATTTCTGTATCCGTTTTCCAATTCATCGCACAATAAAGTAATATATTTCTAAATGTAAGAATGACAAAATCTATCCATACGAAATAATTAATTTTTATTCATAATTTAAGACAATACAAAATAATTGTTCTGTATAAAGAATGAGAGTTCAAAAAGTCCTGGGGAAAGGAAGATGTTTATCTGCAATGAACAATTAAGTACACATGTTTTTTTTTCGCCCTGTGCGTCTATATGTGTGTGTAAATAGAATAGTCATGAAGCTATGTGTATGTGTATTATCGTGCTTTTATTTTCTTAGTTAGAGAGTGTGTGTACTGTTAGAATCGGGTCGTGTTCCCGACTATAAGCGAGTTTATTAAATCAAGCAATTGTTGCATGCAAAAACAGAGTAATAATTAACAAACAAAAGGAGGTAGTTCAAATAAGGTTTATTGAACGTGTGTGTATGTGGGATGATGACGTGTGTGGTGTATGTATGTGTGTCGACAGAAAACACTTCTTGAAAAGAGTATGTGAAGAAATGAGTCCGGCGTGGGAAAGTCCTTGAAAACCGTATACAAAGAAAATGAGTTGAGAACTCTTACCGTTGTTGAACACGTGTTGACGGAGCGCTGGTGTCTTAGCGTCGTTCAGCGAGGCCAATTGAATAGAGAAGAGGCCTTTTTCCCTTGGTTATATATTCCCTAAGGGCAGATAACTTCTGGTCGCTTTCAGTGTGTCTGTTGACTTGACTGTGATTCTTCCAATAGAGCAGGTTTTAATCTGTCAATGGAAACAGTGTCATTCTTGCTGTTTTTTGTAATGGTGAAAAATTTGTTCGCCCGTCTAACTACTTTGTAACGACCTTGGTAGCGTGGTGATAAAGACTTTTTCACAACATCGTCGCGGACGCATACGTATTCGCTGCCAAATAGCGTCTTGGGTATGTGGACTTGTCTCGATACTTGTTGTGTAAGGGTGAAATATAGTTTCGACATCCTTGCCTTTAGGTCCTGTACAAATGTAGTTGTAGGGTGTGTATCATCTTTGTTATGAAAGTATTGTCCGGGCAAAGATAATGTAGTACCAAAAACTATTTCAGCCAGTTTGTAACCCAAGTCCTGCTTTACAACGTTCCTAATTGACAATAGGACCAAAGACAAATTATGAACCCAGTTGGTTGTGTTTGGTCTCATTGCGAGGGATGCTTTTAAGTGCCCGTGGAATCGCTCGACCAGACCGTTGGAACACGGATGATATGCATCGTTCGTATGTGTTTGGTGCCCAGGAGTAGGTTGAACTCGGCGAAAAGCTTCGACTGGAACTGTGTGCCTCTGTCAGTCGTGATGACTGCGGGTACACCGTATGTGGCTATCCACTCCCTCAAAATCGTCTTGGCTACTGTGTCTGCTGAGATGTCCTTTAATAGGATCGCTGTAGACCAACGGGAGAATCGATCAATGATCGTTAGTAGATAGCAGTAGTTCTGGCAAAGTGGTAGGGGTCCAACGATGTCTATATGCAGGAGAGAGAACCTGGCATCGGGATTGCTGAATGTTCCAATTGAGGACTTGGTATGTCGATAGACCTTGCAACGCTGACAGTTTATGCAGTTGCCAGCCCAAAGTCTGACATCTTTGTTCATCCCAGGTCATACAAATCTGTCACTGATCATTTTCAGGGTGGCTCTTTTGCTGGGGTGAGAGAGTGAATGAAAATGATCAAATATGCGTCGTCGCAGTGAAGGTGGGGCGTAAGGTCTGGGTGTGGGTGTTGTTGTGTCGCTAAAATGGGTTGGTACAGGAGTAAGTTTCAAGGAAGTGTTTTGCAGAGTTTGTTGCAAGGTGGTGTCTGATGCTTGTTCCTGTGCCAGCAAATCGTGACTAAGAAAGTCCTTGGTGATGGAGTTTGTGTCTGACCGAGAAAGTGCATCAGCCACAATGTTCTGGTCACCTTTAATATATTTAATTTCAGTGGAAAACTGTGATATATAGTCCAGGTGACGAGATTCTCTGGGTGAGTATTTGTCCGGACGTGAGGATAATGCATATCTTCTAGCACATGTTTGAAATGTTTAATTGCGAGGTAGATTGCTAGGAGTTCACTAGAAAATGCGCCGTATCTGGACTGTGTTTGGCTGAGCTTGGAGGAGAAGAAAGATATGGGTACCTTAGTGTTATCAATCTCCTGATGTAGTACCGCGCCTACAGCTGATGTGCTTGCATCTGTTGTTAGGGTTAATGTTGCCTGAACATTGTCAGTGAGGTAGGTGAGTTAGGTGCAGTTTGTCAATGCGGATTTGGCTGCGTTGAATGCATGAAGTGTTTCTGCAGTGAGTGTAAGGGCTTGTTTCTGTCTTCTCCCTTTGTTCTGCAAGATATTTGTTAAGGGAGACAGGACCTTGGAACAGTCTGGGAAAAACCGACGATAATAATTAACGATTCCTATGAATCGTCGCAACTGACGGAGTGAGGTTGGGGGTTGAAATTGTTGTACCGCTTCTTACTTTTTCAGGCAGGGGTGTGATTCCGCCTTCATTAATCTGATGCCCCCAAAACTGAAGTTGCTTGGCGCCGAATATACACTTGTCTACATTGATCTTCAGACCATTTTGTGATAGTCTCTGCAGAACTTGGTGTAAATGTTGCTCATGTGTTGCTTCACCCGGGCTTGCTATGAGGACGTCATCTATGTAGGCGTATACACAGGGTAGTCCTCTTAGGACATTATCAATGAAGCGTTGGAAGCGTTGGAAGGTTTGGGCAGCGTTTCTCAGTCCAAAAGGCATGCGTTTGAACTGGAAGAGTTCAAAAGGTGTGGTCACGGCCGTTTTCGGAATATCCTCGTCTACTACTGGGATATGGTAGAAGGCTTTAGTCAGATCCAGTTTGGAAAAGATTGTTGCACCCTGGAGTCCTAATGTGAAATCGTGTATGTGCGGTACGGGATATCGGTCTGGGACAGTTTGCGCATTGAGTCGCCGATAATCGACACATACACGATTGGAATTCTGGTCTGGTTTAGGAACAAGGTGGAGAGGTGAAGCATACGGGCTTTCGGAGGGTTCAATAATTCCATCCTCGATCATCTGTTGAAATTCCTGCTTGGCGTATTTATACTTTTCAGGCAACAGACATCGAGGGCTCGAATAGACTGGAGGTCCGGTTGTCTTTATGTGGTGTTGTGTAGAGTGTTTAATTCTATCGTTGATGTTGACTGGTTTGGTAATGTCAGGGTATTGATCCAAGACGTTGACATATTCTTTGGTGTGGTGGATTGCTGAGCAAATTCCTGTTGGACCAAACTGTGTTAGTGTTCCCTTCACCTTAATGTCTGTCATATCGTCCGAGAGTGTTTGGTAGTACATGTGGACAGACAGACCGTAGTGTGAAAGGAAATCAGCTCCTATGATGGCCATCCTGACGTTGGCTTGCACGAATTTCCAGACGAAGTTACGGTGGAGTCCTAAATGTAGGGTGAGTTCCTTAGTGCCGTATGTCTGGATTTGTGAACCGTTTGCTGCCTGTAGCTTGAACGTCGAAGGAGTTGGTGTTTGTCCGGGTTGTGGTGGGATAACACTTATCTCAGCACCAGTATCCACCAGGAAGGAATAACCGCTGTTGCGATCCTTTACGTAAAAAAAGCAACCTCTTCTTCTTCCTCCAGCCGCAATCGTCGCTATTACTGGCTGGGATTGACGTTTCCCTGTGGCTTGTAGTTACAGGGGCTGTTGCATTTTCTGGCATTGTTGCCAAATGTGTAGTGGTACCAGCAAATACCACCCTGGGGTTGGTTGTAAGGGGACCTCTCTCTACTACTACGGCTCCCACGGTGCCTGCCTCGGGACTGTGAACGACCTCTTGGCTCCCTGCTTTGGGTTGGGAAGGCCTTTAGCATAACCTTCAGTTCAACCATCTCAGCTTTTAACTGCTGCAGCTCGCTGTGTTGACTACTAAGAGTGGCGAGTGCGTTGACCGTTTGTGGACCACTGTTGGACTCGAGAATTCGATCAGCCGAGTATGCTAGCATGTCGATGGGAGTGGTGTCTATCATCGCTGCCAAAATTTGTGTCGCACTCGAGGGAAGTTTGTCCAGCCACAATCGTCGCAGTATCTTCTCGGACATGGTATTTCTTCCGAGCTGTGACTTCATGTGTCGTAGTAGTTGTGACAGTGTCCTGTCGTCGAGGCTGATGTTGTTGAATAGGTCCTGTAGCATGTCTTCTTCGGAGCGACCCATTCTTTTGATTATGGCGTCTTTAAGAGCATACTATGGGTTGACTGATGGGACGTCGTCCAACAGGCCGGTTACTTCGTCTACCACCTCCGGGGGCAAGGCTTCCACCACGCTGGCAAATTTGCTTTTCTGTGAGGTTATTCTTCTCACAGAGAATAATGCCTGTAGTTGGGTGAACCAGCTCTTCACGTTACTGGAGTTAAAAGGAGGCAGACGGTAATTCGCAGAAACTTCCAGAACGTCGTTAGTATCCGCGGTAGCCACAGTGATGATTGAAGGTGAAAGATGGAAGAAGTTTTTTTTTTGTTTTTTGCTTTTACTTCTTTAAATTATCGAGTGTTTGTAGCGGTTTTATTTGAGAGTTCGAATTTCGTGAAACGTTTTGTTGTTTCTGTTATAATAATTTCGTTCTTCGTGCTAACAGAAAAGGGATGATGTCGTCAGTTTTCGTTTTGTTATTGTTTCCTTTTGAAAAAGTTGCCGGAGACTTTGTTATTTGAAGTTGAATTGAAGAAAGTTCGTAGAGTTTTGGTTTGAAGTAGTAAGAGATATGTTCTTTTGTTGAAGGTTGAATTCCGATGTATTTTTTTTTAATGCGTGATTTAGAGTTCGTGTCGTATTTTTTTGTTGTGTAGGGAGAAATCCACGTGCTTTTGAAATTTGTTGAAAACGTCTGAAAAATGGAGAAATTGTTCGTTTTCGTTTTTTTTTATTATATATTTTTCCGACACGTGGGTGGAGAAAGAGAAGAAAAAAAAATGAAGTTGTAATTTATTTTACACCCGGAGAGAAAACCGAGAAATGTTTTTGTTTTTCTTTGTTTGGGTGTTAATTTCCACGTGGCAAGGAAAAGGATGGCGGCTTCTTTTTTTTTGCTTGTATATTTCTACCACGTGGGTAGAAAAAAAAGAAAAAGATGAGTGCATAATTCGTTTCACACACGGCAAGAAAAAACGAGAAATGATTTTTTTTGTTCTTGTACGAAATTAATTACTCTGCCCCATACAACAAAGCTTGCTCGTCGCGGTCACCAATGTTAGAATCGGGTCGTGTTCCCGACTATAAGCGAGTTCATAAAATCAAGCAATTGTTGCATGCAAAAGCAGAGTAATAATTAACAAACAAAAGGAGGTAGTTCAAATAAGGTTTATTGAACGTGTTTGTATGTGGGATGATGACGTGTGTGGTGTATGTATGTGTGTCGACAGAAAACACTTCTTGAAAAGAGTATGTGAAGAAATGAGTCCGGCGTGGGAAAGTCCTTGAAAACCGTATACAAAGAAAATGAGTTGAGAACTCTTACCGTTGTTGAACACGTGCTCCTGGTCGCTTTCAGCGCCCCTGACGGTGAACAGCGACACTTACCGGCCGGTTAGTACAGTTATGTTTTGAAAGAAGGGGATAACTGCCACAGTACTAATTTGTGCGCTAGAGTGTTCGGTTAACAGTGTATATATGCTGGCGTTGTGTTTAGTAGTCCGTGAAAGTCTCTCGTTATGTATGTGATGTTTTCCAAGGGGCCATTCGCCCCCTCACCAAAGGAGCTAGGCTGGATTGTGGCGTACGCACGTATATTGTCTGAAAGATAACAGGAAAAAGAGAAAGAGTCGTTGCCCAGGAGTCTTTCAGTTTAAGAAAAGATTCAATTATAGTACAGGATCGTTTAAATATCTCACCTATTTCTTTCAAATTGAGTACAGACATCATGGCCGTAAGCAATTAAAACATTGAATGAAAGTTACTATTAAAATATCGCATTTCGCATATTAAAATATCGTATTGCGTAAAAAATCACAAGACGTGTATTCGGGTAAAGACCCTGACGAATACTGGTTACAAAGAAAAGGGAAATGTGAATTTTCTCACACAAAACTCTAAATAGTATTTATTATTGAAATGTTATACATAGTATTTTAAACTGTAAAATATTTACGTGACAGAAAGAGGACGCAAAAAAGAAGAATAGAAATTAAACACAAAATTCGGTGTCGGCGTAAGAAAGTCGGGGTTATGAATATTTGTTTAAATAACAAAATAAAATGACCCGTGGTTCAGTGGATATAGTACTAAGTAAAATTAAGTTCCAAGTGATTCTCATTTGAAGGTTCAATCCTCGGTGCGGGTGATACGAAGAATTGCGAATTACTGAAGACTTCTCCCAGTTACGGCTGACGGAACGAGAGCATATAACCCCCCATGGATTTCTGGGTTCCGTTTGAAATTCCATCCAGATTCCGAGTTCGATAGAAATATTCCCGGATTCGTAAATATACACTTGAAGAAGGCCGAAGGTTACAGCGACCGAAACGTTGTGAAAATAACACTCAAGATGAGAACAGTAGCCCGAATAATCCAAATTATCAATCCTTATCTAAAAAAATCAGAAGCAAATAAAATGAAGTACTTCGTTACCTTTCCTCATTTGAAAGAAATTTGGAAGCATTTTAAGTGCCGAATAGAAAGCTATTTATAGTTTAAAAATGATAAAAATAAAACCCAATAAAAGGAGACACGTAGATGGGTATTATAGGTTCTCTACACAACCCTTTTCAACAAACGATACAAAAACAAGCGAATATTGTGTGCAAAAATAGTCTCACCAACGAGAATTTAAATTAAACTATTTTTTTTTGAAAACACGTACCAAGAATTGGCCTGAATCATTGACGAAGCAGATTTTTATATATAGTATTTTCATTGCTAAACGCGTAGATCGAATTTTATTTTGTACGAATGAGTCACCGCTTATCAAGGCTCAACGGCCACTCGAGGATAAAGGCTAATGCGTTTGTCAGGTGGACGGTGGGACAACATCTTGAGGATTCGGGATGATGGTTGAAACTGGTCAGAATTGGCTTATCTGAGATGATTGCTCAACAAGAAATTGTGAACATTGGACTTGAAAACGACCATGTTATAGTCATCTGGGAAGAAACCCCGCAGTATTGTGTTCCATAGATGAGCAGTTCTTGGAAAGAAACTCGTTCCACTTAGATCCAGGTACACATGGAAAGAAAAGAAAATTATTTACCGTGGTTTTAGCTGAACGAATTTTAGCTGTGAATGTTTTGCGGATGAGAACCAGAGATTGGAGCTCAGTCGAGCACCTACCATCTACTATGGAGATTACGACAGAGTAGAGAAAGACTAGCAACGTTTCTTTTGTAAGAAAGAAACTTCATGGAAGAGAAAATGACGTCACCCACTAGATTTCTAAGTCGATTTTGTACTTTGTAAATGCCAGGAAGAGTGTTCTGAGCTGCACCTTCCTAAATGTGGCGACATTACTCTATCTTAGGACGAATCTGACTCTTTTCAGGTTGAATGGACGAAGAATACTCGTTATGCCCCTTGCTCTTTACCGATACCAAAATGCGAAAGGTGTTAACAGCAAAAATTGAAGAATCAAAACAAGAAAAGTTGTTATAGCTTAAAATTTATTGTAGTAGAATGTCGACATTATTTTGATACACTCATGCCTTATGGATGAAGTCAACTCCCCATCCACCGCTGGAGGGAGCTCACTTAGATATCAAGTCTCGCTCTGCTGTTTACAGGATCTTCTTTCGGTCGGTGACGGCATTCTGCCATTGTTTTTCTTAACACATTCCCCAATCCAATACCTCAACATACAAATAATAAAATATTTCTATTTTTATTTTCGTCTCAACTTTGAAATTATCAAAACAATCACAGTTGCATTCCAAACGCGACATCTAACCACACACCTATCATACACCTCGCTACTATCTAGGTCATAATTCTGATTTACTAACTTGCTTTTTAATCAAGCCGTGGTAGTATTTAGCTCCCTCCTACCGTGGGGAGATGTGACACAAGGTCAGAAGATGGAGATTGAAAAGCCAGCGCAAAAACGCCTGTGAAGCTCCGTTGGAATTCCTTTGTAGGGGAGCCTCAGGCGATTAGCAATAAACTAACAATTTCTCAGCGAGAGATGGTAAAGCCTGGGAGGATGGACTTTCTAGAACTGCACAGAATACTTACCGTAGCTCGACAGAAACAAGGTCATCATCTACTCAAAAATGACCCAGACTGTCTGACTGATTGTCTAAGACGTATCCTCGAATGGAATGAACAACTGATCGTATTTACTTCCTCTCCAGGAAGTTAGACGCAAAGTCAGATTAGGTTTTGAAAAGCCAGCGCACTTGGAGAAGCACACTCTGACTTATAAAAACGCGTGAGCAGTCCCGTCGGCATTCCCCTGTTGGGGCGCCCAAGGCGATTAACAATAAACAAACCCCTTCTCAAAATGAGATGGTATAGCCTGGAAGGGTGGACGTCTTAGGACTAAACAGAACCGTAACCCAACCCGAGGGCAACAAGGTCACTGTCGGACTGATTGGCGAGGACGTATCCTCAAAGAATTTAGGTAAAAATGGCACTAGTAAAAATGACAAAAGTGGATAAAAAGGAAAAAAATGGCACAAGTGAAAAATCTAGATCTCACAATGAGTTCATCAAAATCTTGGATACAATACATAAAGAGAAAATATTAAGAAGTTTGTCAAATTTAAAAGAACTTATATCTACCTTTAAAAGTAGATGAAGATCCTCACTTACCCCCTCCTCCTAAAAAATGAGATGCTACTTTTTTTTCGGCGATTACGTGTGAACAACCCGACAAAAATAAACAATTATTTTAGAATTTAAAGTGGGGGATTAGTTTCGCATATAAATTAAACGTAAAATTATCCTCCATTTCCGGATCATTCTAAATTTTTAGGGGTAGTTAACTAATTTTTTTTATTATTAAGTTTACTTCATTAAGTGTATAAGTAAATATAAATAATTAACATTAAATCGACCGGCGAATAGTAATTTTTTTGTTGTTGTTTGTTTGTTTGTTTGATGGCTGCCAACTGTGACGTCAATGTGTCGTCAGCACTTTGCGAGCGGTGTACATCTGAAAAATGTCCCCTAGCTGGCGAATAGAAATTTGTTTTCTGATTTATGTTGTAAAAAATAATATAATAATAAAAACACTGATTCATTTACGTTGTATTAAGGGGAGGGGGTGTAGATGAACACCCTTCACTGACCCCCTCCCCAAAAGAATACTTGGCGGAAATGAAAAAAAGCCGGCGAATAGTAAATTTTTTTTTTTCTTAATGGAATAACCCGAAACAATTTGTTTTAATAACTGTTTGGGTAAAATTGAACCGCACAAAAAACAAAACAAAACAAACAAACAAACAAACAGAAAGAAAATTACTATTCGCCGGTCTATTTAATTTTAATTATTTAATTTTACTTATAAATTTAATGAAGTTAATAATATAATAATTAAATAATAATAATAACCCGAAACACTATTTTAATTAAGTTGTTTTAAAACAAATTGTTTGGAGTTATTACTATTCGCCGTCTAGGGGACATTTTTCAGATTTACACCGACCACCAAGTGCTGACGATATATTGACGTCACAGAGTATTAAAAAATTCAATTGTACCCTAACTTCTACTGCGTTTGGTATAAGTCATTTGTTTTTGTTGTTGTTTTTCAATTTTTTCACTATTCAGCACTTTTGAGTGAGTAAATACTTATTTTAAAATATGTAGGGGGCTTAGCCCCTATTTGAAACTATAGAGGCGAGACCCCTCTTCCACTAAATACTCCAAAACAACAGAATAAAAACGAATATTTGCTTTAAAATAGGAGGGACCCCTATCTAAAACTAATGGTGAGAGACCCTAGACCCCCCCCCAAAAAAAAACTTTAAGAAGTCGCTTTTATTTGTTTCAAAATAAATTAAATACTAATTTTTAAATTGGAGACGGGGGGGGGGGAGCTTAGCTAATATTTAAAACTAAATGGGATGGAGCCTAGCCATGACCGTCGTAATATAAGGCCTATTAGCCCAGTCGAGTTTTTCTCGTGACGTCATTGAGTAAGAACCACTATAAATGACGACTGGAAGTGCCCGAAGGCGCTAACGCGCATGTGTCCAACTGTAATCAGAGCAAATAATCAAAGCGAACAGACACACATCCATAGGATTATTCATTCACTTGGAAATCATTGTTAACTTGTTCCTGCTATTGTGACTTTATTCCCCTGCCAAGAACACGGATACCCCACTAAGGATTATTCATTCACTTGGAAATCATTGTTAAGTTGTTTCATTTTTCAAACGTATTTTTTTAATAGATGTCAAGCGCAAAAGAAAATCAGAGAAAATTACAAGATGGCCTCCAAAGATTAAAGCATTGCATTAAATTTCAAATTTCAAATTTCAAATCTTAAAAAATAAATTAGAATTTTATTTCGGGATAAAATAAATACAATTTTAGACTAATTAATAAGTTTTATCCAAAATGTGTGCGAAAATCCAACGAAATAAGCGAGATATTCAAATCATAATATATTGTAAATAAACTGTCCGTTTGATCCCCCCCCCCCCCAAAAAAAAAACCCATAAATGTTTCAATTGATTTCAAATTTTTACGATATTGTAAAAAAAACTGTTCGTTTTGTAAAAGAAACAAAAAACAAAAAAACACACATTTTGATTAATTTCAATAAATGTTCTATAAATTAATTATTTTTAATTATTGATTTTGTGTTACTTTACTGAATTCGTAATATTTCATGGTTGATTTACTTTTATGTTAAAAAATCAAGCAGTATAATTTATCTTTTTCAGTAATGAGAGCAACTCTTATCAAATTATTCAGCTATAATAAAATGTTCATATAAAGAATAAAACTGCCTAAGAATAGGGATTTGTCTTCTTGAGAGATATTTCCATGCAGCATAACTGATACTAGTCTTTTCATTCGATGGAGACCAGGTTGTCATAACAAAAATATCTGGAAAGAATAAACTTATTTTAAGAATGAATATCAAATCAGACAAATTATTTTTCAAAGAAAAAATTTCATATTTTAAAAGTTTAAAAAATTATGACAACACCATTTTATTATTAAGTATTAATTTAATGTTTGCTGTCTAACCTACGCAAATTACACGAAATAATACATTTTCACTAAGATTTCTAATAAAGTAATGGGTTAATTTCGTGATTGTTAATTCATACATACTAAAAATTTCATTAAAATTGGTTGACTGTTCGCCATTTCCCCTTGTTCTGGCCTCCTTTACGACGGCCGTCGCCTAGCCTAGCCCGCCTCCTTTCCAACCCGCCTCTCCTGAACGATCCTAATTTTCCGTTACCGAATTGTTCTTGCTTTGTGCCATTTTTTTGCTATTTATTCACTTGTACCATCTTTACCGGTGCCATTTTTTCCGGTGTCATTTTTACTGACCACAATCCTCAACTGGTACGAACAACTCTTTCGTTCTCGATTTTTCAATACTATTCCTTTTCGTTCATTTTTCACACACACACACACACACACACACACACACACACACACACACACACACACACACACACACATATATATATAACCATGTTGTTGTTATATATATATATATATATATATATATATATATATATATATATATATATATATATAACAACATGATTCCAATTGTCTCTGTAACAAGGGAAATAACTGGGCGACGCTAATTGTCTTGTGTATGTACTAGATGATGATGATGATGATGATGATGATGACCGCAACAACAAGGTCCCAACCTTTGCCAATTTTAGACCATCCACTGTTTTCCGGTTTGTGAGTGCCGAAAACAAGCAATTAGATGAACAATTATTGCAGTCATTGTTTAACTTCTTATCAACTTGATTGCATTTCACGTTTCACCATTGTCTCTGTCAATTGGAATTTCTTCCGCCCCCCCCAAAAAAAAAACAACAACTCTGCAAACGTCTTCTCGTATCTTCTTGTTTTTATGTATGTTTTATTTCCTTTCTATTCGTTCGTTTAGAACGGCGTGACGACAACAAAAAGTCAACCTTGTTTGTCTTCCTCAACTCTTTTTGAAAAACCGTGTCGTGTGTTTACAGCTTGAACGCCGAAGAATCAGCAGAGCAAAAGATGTTTGCATTAAGTCAATTGACAAAGAGACACTAAATCGCGGCTTGATGGGGATCAGATTTGTACCTGTCAACAACACTGAATCGAGGGGATGGTGGTGGTGGTGGGGGGTTCATACCTTACCCGAACTACCCCCTAATTTATAATACCTTTCAGTTCGTCCTCTACGGACCCTTTATCTGCCTCATTTGTTGACAAGTGCTTAAGAGAGAGAGAGAGAGAGAGAGAGAGAGAGAGAGAGAGAGAGAGAGAGAGAGAGAGAGAGAGAGACGGTTGTAAAAATACAGAATGTCGCATCAACAGCGCAAGTAAATGTGTCACGAAGTCTAGCGACCAATTCAGGTCTGACCCCATATTAATAGCGATATCCCGTCGTTAGCCGATCGAGTCAAGCTGGTGTCCTTTTTTTTTATGCCACACCTCTGCCTATTTTTCCCTTCTTCTAAAGTCGCCGGTCAGACGCTGTGTCGACCGCGTTCTTTCAAGACCGTAAAATCCACCGTATAATTTTCCCACCGAAGCTTGTCATTGTGTTTCGTTTGTCAAATGTTTTTATTTATTTATTATTATTTTCTTATAATGAAATCGACTAATTTATGAACCCTCATCTCGTATTGTCTCTTGGGGTGTCGGGCTGGGCAAGACATGAGCGAGTCGAGTTTTTTAGATTTTATTTTATTTATTATTTCTTTCTTTTAATCCAGTTCAAGCGCTCAGCAGTGTGGCTCTTTTCTCGACATCTAGGCGCGACCGGTGGACAGTTTGCACTCCATTTCTACCACCAATTGTCAATTATATTTTTACTTGTTGCATTTTTTCTTACATCTGGCTTAAAAAAAAAACAACTCTAAACTAGCTCTCCCTATCCGACGTTGCCCGGGACTATTTTTTTACTTTCATATTTGTTTGGCTTTTTATTTATTTATATTTTTGTTTAAATGCCGTTTCTTATTTAGAGCAGTATTTTATAAAAACTTTTAAAAAAAAAAAAGGTCATTTTAATTATTACGATCTCGTTTGGTCATTCTAGTTAAGCTAATGTTGTTTTAACTTCTATTCATACAATTATTGGATGTAAATAATTTCCAAAATTTTCAAGCTTTTAATACGTGGAGAATTTTCTAAGAATGGTAAAGCCAGTTTAAAATGAATGTATATTCAATAGTTTAAATGCTTTCAAATTCTGTTCAAATGTCAAAGGATCACGAAGTAGCTCATTTTTTTTCTAATTATCAACAAAATATCAACTTAACTCGCTTGCGAAGAAGCCGAAACGCACTGTTTGATTTAATTCTCCTGAAAATACGCTCATACGGTATTACTGGGCAATTACTTAATATAATTAGATCCTTACTAACCAAAAGAAAAATCCAGGTTGTCCTCGATGGCCGTTCATCTAAGCAACATGACATAAATGCTGATGTACCCCTGGGATCTATCCTTGGACCTTTATTGTTCCTGATCTATATAAACGATCTCCCTGATGACATAGAGTCTGAGATTGGTTTATTTTCTGACGAACCACGCTTTATCCGAGGCAATGGCTGAATCCTTAGAAAATGACCTCCAGGCTATAGTGGATTTGGGTCATAAATGGTTGGTAACTTTTAATGCCGCAAAAACAACGCTCCTTTCCTTCAATAACTACAAGAAACCTCTCCAGCCACCGATTGTCATGGCAAATAACACCCTACCTGAGAGTTCATCATTCAAATTCCTCGGTCTAACCTTCACAGGTAACATTAATTGGAACAAATACATTGAAGACATTGCCAAGGCTGCCGCAAAGAAGGTTGGCTCCCTCTACCGTGCTAGTAAACTCCTCACACCTGACATTATCCTGTATCTCTACAAAGCCACCATCCGCCCATGCATGGAGTATTGTTGCCACATCTAGGCTACGACATCATCTACTGGTCTCTCCCTCCTTGACAAGGTCCAAAAAAAGAGTCGCCAACTTAATAGATCTCTCACTGACAACCAAGCTTCAGCTCCTGTCCCATCGCCGCAATGTAGCATCCTTGTGCTTGTTTTACAAATACTTCAATTGATTGTGCTCCGATGAATTGACTACTCTGGTGCCCCCTCGACGTAAATTCATTAGACCAACTCGACAATCAACTAAATCCGATCAATTCACTGTGGAGGTCCCCAGATGCCGGAGAGCCTTCTACTCAAATAGCTTCTTTCCTCGTGCTGCTGGCCTATGGAACCCCCTCCCTGCCCCCTGTTTCCCCGACAGTACCGACATGCAGAAATTTAAAACTAATGTAAACAGACATCTTGCTGCGCAGATCCCAATTTAGGTTGACCCCCCAACCTTCTCCCTTTTCTTTTTTCTCAGTAGCCCCTTACGTCTACAGTGGCGGCCTGCCTTGTTTGGGGTGAACCATGTTAAAAAAAATTTCGTATTTAAAAAAAAAAAAGGAATTACAAAAAAGTTTGTTTAAATACTTTACGCTATTGCATTCAATAAAAAAAAATTTCCCCCAAGTAAGGCAGGCCGCCACTGTAGACGTAAAGGACTACTGAGAATTAGGGTGTAGGTTTTGGGTGTCATCCTAAGTTGGGAGCTGTGCAGCGAGATGTCTGTTTACATTAGTTTTAAATTTCTGCATGTCGGTACAGTCGAGGAAACAAGAAGCAGGGAGGGAGTTCTAGAAGCCGACAGCACGAGAAAAGAAGCTATTGGAGTAGCAGGCTCTCCGGCATCTGAGGACCTCCACAGTGAATAGATGGGATTTAGCTGATTGTCGAGTTGGTCTAGTGTATTTATGTCGATGGCGCACTAGAGCAGCAAGTTCATGGGAGCACAATCCATTGAAGTACTTGTGAAACAGACACAAGGATGCAACATTGCGGCGATGGGACAGGGGCTGGAGCTTTTTGGATAGTGAGGAACCTATTGACGACTCTTTTATGGACCTTGCCTAAGAGGGAGAGACTAGCGGATGATGCACCAGCCAAGATGTGGCAACAATACTCCATGCATGGGCGGATGGTGGCTTTGTAGAGATACAGAATAATGTCAGGTGTGAGGAGTTTACTAGCACGGTAGAGGAAGCCCACCTTCTTTGCTGCAGCCTTGGCAATGTCTTCAATGTAATTGTTTCAATTCATGTTACCTGTGAATGTTGGATAATGAACACATTGAAATATTAAATGTAACACAGAAAACTCTTCGAAACCATCGTGCCATTATTTCAATAAATAACAGTGGTCAACAAAAATATTAATTTCATGGCTCTGGTATAATTTAGTCTGATTCCAGGGTAATCAAGTGTGTACGATCTGAATATGACAACGGTCAAACTTCGAGAAGAAGCATATCCGTGTTTATAACCAATAGCTCCGTGGATCATCTTACTTCATTCGGTTGTATCCGCCATATTTAGTGGTTAACTAATTTATACTTTCTGCTTTTGTGTTAACTGACAAAATGTTTACTAATCTTAGCTGTTCTTGGATAATTCACAACAAGTTTGACTCGTGGAAGAGATGGAACGCCGGAAATGTGTAATTTACCACAATCGATTTTGCTAAATTTGTAGATTCTTCACCACAATTAGAATAAAGATACAAATCATAAAAGCAGTTCAAGTGAACTACAAATGCGACTTCAATATGAGACAGAGGCCAAATATAAGCGCCTCAACTAGTCGGTATGTAGGTCATGTGTAAATCATCTAAATGGATAGAAAAAATCTGAAACAACGCTCTGGTTTATACAAATGGTGTGGCGAGAACCAAAACAGCACAATGATAATTGCTACTTATGCTTTATAAACATAGAAGAAATAACTGTGGAAAATACTACACTTCTATAGCTCGATATGTCGTCAGCAATCTGGCCAGTATCTCACAGTGACGAATTACCTGTTATAGTTCCACCTGCTAAATATCAGCAAAGAATCGCTAATGATGATGACTATCAAGATACCATGAATCAGTTGAACCATTTGATCATAACGCTTTTCACGATTTCATTAGTGACCTAGATTTGTCTAAGAACGGCTGAAACAACGAAACCTACTGGAACCATATTACAACCGCTCGTCATCGTCTGAAACAACTTCCAACACTTTATTGTTTAAAAAGTTTAGAATACCAAGTAATGTTATGAATTCCAGAGTGTACACAATCTGAATATGAAAACGGTTAAACTAGATCGGGTCTAAACTTCGAGAAGAAGCATGCCCGTGTTTATAACCAATAGCTCCATGGATCATCTTACTTCATTCAGTTGTATCCGCTGTATTTAGTGGTTAGCTAACTTTCTGCGTTTGTTTTTCATCACAGAAGTCTAACTATACTCAGCTATTCTTGGATAATTCACAACAACTTTGACTAGTGAGAGAGATGGAACATCGGAAATGTGGAAATAATTGGTTTTGCTATATTTATGGACTCTTCAGCCCAGAAAGCATAAAACCCCAACCACAAGAGAGAATTCAGCTACACTATAAATGCTACTTCAAATGTTAATTAGGGGACGAGGACAAGAAATGCTTACGTGTTAATCATATGAGTGAATGGAAAAATGGGAAACGAAGTTCTGGTTTGCAATTTGCCGTGCCAATGGTATGGCGAGGATCGAAAGACCACAATAACGATTCTCACTTCTTCCGTATAAACATCCACACACGAAGTACACTTCAAAATTTCGATATCTCGTCAGCAACCCGACCAGTTCTATAGAGATATTCCACTGACGAGCTAACATTTCTATTGTTGATGACTATCGACGAACATGTGATAAGTGAACCCATACCATTTTATAAATCAGCACGACCCTGCCCATCCACCCCGGAATTCATTGGCCTTGTGCCTAATTTTTTATAAAAAATATTATGTACATTTTATAGCGAATTGATCAGTTGTTCATACCAGTTGAGGATACGTTCTCGGCAATCAGTCCGACAGTGGCCTTGTTGCTGTCGAGCTGAGTTACGGTCCTGTTCAGTCTTAGGAGGTCCACCCTCCCATGCTTTACCTTCTCATTTGTGAACTCATACCATTTAATCAAGAAGCCTTTCACGATTTCAGACCTTGATTTTCCCAAAGAGAAGGCAGTGCTACTGGAACCAAGACTGTTGCTCGTCAGCGCCATAAAAAAACTTACAACATTTTTCAAGACGGAAAATACTCGTTGCTATTTTCCTGATGCTGATTCTTTCATGTAAATCTGATTCATACAAGCAAGATGATTGGAGGTTGTTCATTGGTGTAGGAAATACTATAAAAAACAATTCTTCTCCACAATGAAAACCGGCTATCATCCGTTCCAGCAAATATAACCGAGAATTATAAAGATATGATAATTTTTTTCATCGGTTTGGTACCAGACGCAACCAGTGAAAAAAATTGTGGAGATCGCAAAGTAACTAGTCTACTTCTAGGTCTTCAGGCTGGTTACACAAAACATATGCGCTTTCCAAGTTTGTGGAACAGTAGAGCAGATGCGAAGCACTACACGAAGAAGAATTGGCTAAAAAGACCATTATTAAAAGCATGGATCCTACAAGTAATGGGTTTCATTACTTGTGTAAGAAATTGAGTAGCGTGGCACCTGAAGCAAAATTAAAAGCAAGTGTTTCGAATGGTTTCCAAATTCGTATGCTGGTTAATAAATTATTATTTGGAAATTATTTGTAGATGTGACACAGACACCGTTCAGACAACCACAAGATGCGAGGGATATTTGAGGACATTTTAGTATGTTAAATAAACAATATTTCAACAAAAATGTATATATTTAAATCAAATTGACAAATATCCTTGATAATACTTCTTTATTTAATTAGTCTATGAATCTACCTTTGACTGCAATGACTGCTTCTATTCGGGCCCAAAACCGTTCACAAGCTGCAATTAAGTGGTCCCTATTCATTTCGGACACTACTTGCACAATGGCGGCCTTTAGTAAAGCTATGGTACTATGAGGATGTAGATAAGTCTGCCTTTCAACAACGCTCCACACGTAATGGTCCATAGGATTTAAATCTGACGAGGTAGGAGGCCACATGTTGGGGGTCACATGATTGTAAAAATTCTTTGATAATCAGTACTGAATTACAATGGCTTTTTGAATAGGTGAAGAGTCTTGTTGAAAGTGATATGGCCTTAACAACCGTTTGAAGAACGTCAAGGTATCCAGCAACATTGTCACTAAAACCTTGTGGGAAAATGTAAGGGGCATGACATGACCTTCATTTCTCACAACTCCTAAAACCATCACAGTAGCCGGATATTTTGTGTGTATCACCGCAAGGTACTTCAGAAGAAGATGCATATAGAGGAAACGTTGTCATCACATCGTTCTAGCTCCAATCGAACCTTATGCACAAAGGATCTGGCAACATGTAAACAGTTACTGATGTCTAAATCACTATGTTTTGCAGCTAAAGCAACTATGACTGCATGTCTTTTCATTTATTGGGTTCAAATCTTCCTCTGAATGGGTTATCTGAACTAAAAGAAAATAATATGATAAATGGTTTGAGTGTGTAGTGAACTTAAAACAATACGTTCTCAAATAGCCCTCGCACCCTGTATAAATAAATTGTTGGAACAATGATACAAAATCATCACGCTCTGGGTTCATGAATGTTGTTGAAGCTTCATTTCGTCAATTCTCATATGAATTTCTTCCCAAGTAATCTACAAGACATAAGTGATGAACATGGAGATGGACATTGCGATTATCTCAGCATAGCGAGCGACTACTGTTGGACACTGTAACGCGAGGAGGGCCAACTAAACAAGCGTAAAAGAAAAAGGCAAAATCTTTAAAGAAATGTTTTGAAATGTTGAGAATGAAAAGTTTTGTTAATATACCAAGTGTTGAAGAATGGAATAAAATAAGTTAATATGTTTATACTTAAGTTACATATGTTAAAATATAGATAAATAATGCAATACAAAGAACATAGTTCGATCTCATATTAAGGCATTTTGGTCTGACAGTAAAAAATGAATATCAAAATTGAATTTTGTAAGATGCACATATTTGTAGCAGCAGGCTACAAGCAACGACAGTTCACGGTTTACGATTTTGAAACTGATTAATTCATAAGCTCGGCGCTGATTGGCGCAGGCATTTAACATCCCTTCCAGCTTGCCCAATCAGAGATGATCTCTCATGCGAGCTGATCACGTGACAAGAGCCAATAAAAGAGATTGCACAGCGTGGACTTCCTCTTTCAGAACCAGTGTGATCGGTAAATAAAAAAAATAATGATGCGTAATTCACATAGAGGCGAGAAACACACACATACACAGAAAGATTCCCCTCTCTCTCTCGCTCTCTCTAGCACATCTTGTGTATGTCTTTTGTTTTAGCCAACCAGAATTACATAATCTAAACGCAATAAATGCAATCATATAGACTTAACTTGCGTATGATATTATTTGTTTTGAATAATCTTGAAAAAGATTATGACTTTAAAATTAGCATTGCATTTTAAAGTGTTTTATGAGTAGCTGGATGGTGCTGTGCTCTGTAGTAATAACGAAGGTCGCAAATCACTGTTAACCTCCAAAGCAGCTCTCACTGCTCGACACATGCACTCGCTTCACACACTCCGTTTTCCTGAGACGGTACGAGACTCGCTTTTTATAATATCGAGTCACACCTAATTTCCATACGTGCAACGAGACTTTGCGAGATTTTGCGTGAACTGTATGTAATAAACATTCAGGGACGCCATGTTGGATTTCTTTCTTTCTTTCACTCGCAGCGCACAGGACAAGCAAACCCGAGGACGTTTTGCAAGTAAGCCCTCTTCATGTTCATGTTCCCTACACCCCCCCCCTGATCACAGAGATGGCAGGGAGGCCTCGATCGCCTTCGCCGGTTGCTTCTTCGGGAGGGGACAACGCAAGCCTCATCTTCGCTTGTGCTCTCGTCCGCGGTCTGAGGGTCGAGAAATATCGCGTCCGCTGGGATACTGCTGATATCCGAGTCACTGTCCGATGGGGCTGCTGCAAGCTAGAGCGATGCCTCACTGCTCTCTGACTCCGACTCGCTCTTGTCGTCCAGTGATGGTTGCGTTGCTAACCGTAGGTCTCTAATGTGACGGGGCATACCGTCGACTCGCACTGCCTGTGGGCTGATTACCTCAGTGACGCGTCCAACTCCGTATTTCGTCGTACACTTGCCGCGCGGGTTCTTAATCCAGACGACATCCCCTCTTTTCAGTTTCTCTTTGGTTACTTCCAGTTCGGGTAGCGGGTTAGTCTCTATGCCTTTCACCCTGACGTGATACCTGTGCAAGGTGTCAGCCGGCGCTGTAGAGGGTGAAACATTATCCTTTGGGGTTACGTTATACAGGTAGACTGCCTCAAATACCGTGCAGCCCGTCCTGGCCGCAATGGTTTTGATGGTTCTGTGATTCCGCTCGATGACCCCATTTCCACTCGGTACGTGGGCGCATCGAAACCTCAGGTGTACTCCCCAGCCATCAGCAAACTTTCTGAACTGCTCACTAGTGAATGCAGCGCCATTGTCGGTTAATATCTCCGTTGGGGGGCCACGTTCAAGAAAAATACTGTTTAACTGACGGACGATGCTGGCTGCATCCTGCCGGCGCAGCATGCGCCATATCGCAAACCTGGATGGACCGCAATCAATGAGAGTCAGGAAATCCTCACCGTTGTGGTGAGTAATATCCATCGCCAGCCGGTTCTAATGGCTTTCCACTCCCAGCTTTCCTTTCTCCCAGCGAACGGGTGCTGGATCAATGGATTGACATGCTACACAATCTTTGACCACTTTCCTGACGTCTGCCTTTTGTACTCCTGGTTCAACCAACTAAGCGAAATATAGGGTCTGCTTGACCCCAGGGTGCCCGGTTTGTTGGTGGACTTCTTTGATGTGATTAGATCGAACGGGGCTCATGGAAGCGGCGCAGGCGAGCTGCATGGGTTCAATAGTCTTTCTTATGGCATCAAACCATCTTTGAGGTACTCTCGTCAAACAATCTGCTTTGTTCAGGCTGGATTTGACCAGGAACACCTCTATTGACAGCGCATATTCGTTCACCAACTTCATGATCGTGTCGAGCCGCCATCGGATGAGCATCTCGCTCGTGGCTTTGGTTCGTACTCTGGCTCTCCCGGTGAGAGTATCTGAAATCCACTTATGGACGCAAGCAGAATCCGTGAATAGTCGCAGGGTGGTCGTCTTCCAAAGGATTGCCAAGTTTATCCCCTTGATAACTGCATCAAGTTCTGCCAGGTTTATGTGCTGGGAGTCCTTTTCTGGGCGTAACCAGCAAGCGTCTTCCACCACCATTCTATCATGGACCACCGATACGCCAATGGCGAGAGAGCTTGCATCAACCCACACACTAAGGTTCTGGCTGTCGACGCACCATCTGCCTCGCGTTGGGTCTTCCTTGTGCACCCTGGTGATGACTTCTTTGAGCATTGTATTGAGAGGGACGTCATGAGTTTCGTCATCCCATCCAGTGGTGACGTCGGAGGCTCTTCGCTTAATAAATGCCACCGCAACACGAAGCCAGCCGCCCACAGGAAGGTGTCCAACTAACTTTCCGCACAAGGAAAATACGTTTCGTCGTGTAACAATACAAGGCATGTCCGGGGTTTCATTTCCTCGTTTCCAATACAGAACGTCATCTTCCTCCCAGACCTGCAAACCAAGTACCCGTGCGCCATCCCGTAGCCTTTCCGGTTCCTTGCTGAGAAGGCCAAAGTTGTAGAGATGCTCCCTCACGCGCACCGCAGATACAATTTCCTCGTCCACGTCATCAATATATGCAGACGTTGCCCGCTGAATGCGCTCATCTTTAGTCAGAATGGTGTCAACAATCATTTGCATAATTTATGGCGCCACATTAAGTTCAAATCCCATGCGGGTTAGGCAATACCTTTCCCCCCTGATGAACACCGTTTGATAGGGCCATAGTGATTTGTGTACACGCACTTGAAGGTATGCTTTGTGAAGATCCAGTACAGATACATTAGATCCCGCTTGCCGCCATTCCCTCAACTTTTCAGTGCATACGTCCGCGCGATCTGTAAAAGGGTCCACATGCTCATTCAATTCTCGATAGTCGAGCACTGGCCTCACCTTCTGCTTATTCTGTTGGATAACCGCCATTAACGGGATCAGGCACTTTGGAGGACCCAATTCCTTCTCTGAATACGGAACTAGCCATCCATTACTAATCCAAGTTTGTAGTTCCTTGTCGTATTCTGCACGAGCTCCGGGGGTAATTTTGTATTCTGGCACCTTATTGCATAATTTCTCGGGTGGCTGCTCCTCCGACCACTTCCAGGAGGCTGTCCAGGACTTCGTGCGCTGGTCGAATTCCGCACAAAAATCAGGCTGTTCCAGCTTCATAGCTGCACTCAGAGCAAGGCCCGCTTTTGCAAAATCTGCCCTACTCTCACCATCAATGCGTACACCTCCCAATTCCTTGATGACGTCCATTTCCAGGAGCAGGTCGTAACCGAGCAGGTCACCGTTTATAACCAAGGCTCGTACGGTTACTGTGGGCCCATCGCCGACACCTACGCGAATGATGCTAACGCCACAAGAGGCAATCGAGCCACCGCCAACCGTCAATACCGGGATCCTTTCCTTATCCCATGCGTCACAGCATGCTTTGCGCACGAGGGTCTGCGTGCACCCGGTGTCTACGAGCGCGAAGCGCTCACGCCCGTTTACGCGCACGCTCACTGTGGGTAGTGCCTTATTTGGCGACGATCTGGGGAGAAGACTGGCGCTATAGCTTACTCCCCTTGCCCGTTTCTCGGACAACCTCTTGCCACGTGACCCAGCTTGTTGCACCGGTAGCAACGCACGCGTTTTAACGTTCCTCGATCGGGCGCGTCCTTTGCACCGCTTCGGCTTCGGCAGTCTTTTGAAAAATGATTCGGCCCGCCACATTTGTAGCATCTCACGTCTTCTGTTGGTGGTGAAGACGCTTCCGCAGCTGCCGAAACCGGCTGTGTCCTCTTTCAAAATGTTTCGGGCTCTGGCCAACAACTCGTCAAGCCCAATCTCACTGAGTCTGGACGATGCTCGCAGCAGTCTGCTGGCGCCGTCTGGGAGTCCAGTCAGAAAAGCGCATCCCAGTATTCGCTCGCTTGTTCCACCAAACGGCGCGGCTAGCCTCCTCAAATCGGCCAGGTAGACGTCCACAGTCTCATCTAGCCCAAGCCGCCGTTCGGTGAACTGCCTCCAGGCGACGAAAGGGTCCACAGCAAAGGCTGCGTATAGCGCCTGCCTAATTTCCTCCAGGCCTGGTTCGTCTCCGAGTTGCTGATACACCGAATATGCTCCTTTGGTCAGCCTCAGCGGGATGACCAGTGCAGGATCCTTTATATTGCAAAGTCTGCAGACGCGCTCAGCTTTCTCCCACCACTCGACTACAGAGGGTCCGGAATTCGACTAGCGCACGAAGTCCTGGACAGCCTCCTGGAAGTGGTCGGAGGAGCAGCCACCCGAGAAATTATGCAATAAGGTGCCAGAATACAAAATTACTCCCGGAGCTCGTGCAGAATACGACAAGGAACTACAAACTTGGATTAGTAATGGATGGCTAGTTCCGTATTCAGAGAAGGAATTGGGTCCTCCAAAGTGCCTGATCCCGTTAATGGCGGTTATCCAACAGAATAAGCAGAATTTTTCCGCCATAATTAATTATAAATCTCACTCCAGGTCTTTACCTGTTTGTCATTATTCCACTGACGATGGACCCAGACGGGTCAGAAAGTACTCTGGACCAACATGTACATTACGGTAGTTTCATCAGCCAATTTTCTTCCGAGATTAAGATTTTAATCCGGAAAATTGAAGGGATCAATACTAAAATAACCAGACAAAAATTGTCGGTTATTTTTAATATATATATATATATATATATATATATATATATATATATATATATATATATATATATATATATATATGTATCACTCTTCGTTCATCTATCTATCTATCTATCTATCTATCTATCTATCTATCTATCTATCTATCTATCTATCTATCTATCTATCTATCTAGTAAGCTATAAGAATATATTTATGGCAATTAAGCTACACAGAGGCTCCAGCGTTTCATCCCCGGGGGAAATCTTCAGGCTAAAATGCATTTTAGCCTGAAGATTCCCCTCCCCCCGGGGTTGAAACGCGAGAGCCTCTATGTAGCTTAATTGCCATAAATATATTTTCATAGCTTACTACCTAGCTCTACTTACGTATCGAGCACTGTTGAAGTAAATACTGAAAATGGATACATAATAAATCATATCTCCATATAAAATTTTATGTGTATACATGAAATAGTAATATATATATATATATATATATATATATATATATATATATATATATATATATATATATATATATATATGAACAGGTACCCCACTCGATCCTTGGTGACGGCATCAAATATAACACAAAAGTCGCAGTGCCGAGTAAAACAGATACCTCACTCTGATCCGGCGTCACTGAACCACTTGTAACATAGGTGGTCCACTTGTGTGTCTATCTCGGTATTGACACGTCTGGTCCTCGGCGCAGGAATCCTTCTAGACTGTGGACACCCTCTTTGGCTCGTTATGTCGTTGCGGCAGAAAAAGAAAGATGGGTTGAAACTTCTCTCGGTCGGATGATGATGATGATGATAGCTTCGTTGGTCCGCTGTGAAGGCAAGGTTACTCAAACAACAAACTGACAATAGGAATAATTTAACAACATCGGTTAGGTCTTTTCGTAAGCAATAATTATTTAGCAAGATAAACAATTGGTTTTAAACGTTAAATCAAAGTCTGTTTTTCGATAATGGCTTCGTTTACTAAACTAGTCCGTCTTCTTTCTCTCTGTGCGTGAAACTCTATTTACGATTTCCAAGTTGCTAATTAAGTTGTAACTTGTCTACTGAACGGTGTGTGTGTGGGGGGGGGGGTTGCTCGCCATTGGCCGGCGAACGTTGACACGTCTCACCCGGCCGAGTTCGTGGCTCTCACTGACTCGTGACTGATCTCGTTCACCCAACACAAACGACAAACGTATAACTCATACCCTTTCTTTCTCAGCCCCCCTCTTCTCTAATCTCTCTCCCTCTCCCACCTATTTCTCCATTTGGGCTGTTTTCTTTCCTGTTATCGTAAAAGACTTATTCTCCTTCTCTCTCTACCATGGAGGGGGGGAGGGGAGTGACCAAAAGACTCTTGACCAAAATTGTACAGCCGTTATCAACATTCCACCTCTCTGGCCAATGTTCTCCCATTGTGTATGGATAATTATAATTGACAGCTTACACGCTCTTTCCCAGATTTTCGGCACCGTTTCTCGGCTCGTTTCCCGTAGTTGATTTCGTGTGAATATATACTAGCTTCAATTCTCTATAGGGTCCTAACCATTGCCGAGATGCATGCCAGTGCACCCTAAAGTGCAGATTGCGTCGGCTACAATCACTGTTTCACATCTATATATTAGAAGAATATTAATACTCCTCCCAGGACGTGTAAAATAATTTTTTTCTGGAACCTGAGTGACAATGAGCTTCCTCAAATTTCCAGTACTCTTCATATCTCTAGTCGTGCTTTTAGCGGTGCTATTACCACTCGGCCTTTTCATCCTTTCAGACTTTCCACGGTCACTTTCCCTAGTATCAACCATTGTTGGCGCAACTATGTTTGATACTTTCTTGCAGTGCCATTTTATTGAAACTTGTGGTTGAGAAGTGTCATTTGGTTATGTAACACATCACTCAATAAGTTACGAGCCTAACTAATAAAAAGAACAACTTTTTGAAAAACTTCGACTTTATTCATCAACATAGTCTTCTTTTAAAGTGATGCACTGATTCCAACGCCTCTCTAACAGTTCGGTGCCCTTTTTTGTAGAACAATTTCTTTTTGGTCTCAAAATACGCCTCAGTTTCTGCATTGGAGCCAAATCTCTTTCCTTGAAGCATTATTTTGAGCTCTGCAAACAGCCAGTAGTCGCTGGGAGCGAGATCTGAAGAATAGGGTGGGTGCGGAATTCATTTAGTTTTACCATCGTTGTGATCGACTTGTGACACGGTGCAAGATTACTTTTCCTTCTTTATTTACAGGCGTTTTTTTGTCGATTTTTTCCTCCAAATGCGCTAATAATGCTGTATGAAATAAACTATTAATGTTTGTTTTTTTAAAGGTAATCGATGAACAAAATATCTTATGCATCCAAACATACGGAGGCAAAACCCTTGCTTGCTTATGTTTGCGTCTTTGGTCGCTTTGAACGGCTTTCACCTGCTGCTGTCCATTCAGCTGACTGCCGATGTAATTCCGGAGTGTACGAGGCCTGTCTAAAAAGTATCGGACCTTAGACCAGAAAAAGATATTTCAAATACATGACGAGATTGGACCCTAATTCCCTTCAAAGTAAGCCCCTTGTGCTTGCACAAACTTAGTTCACCGATCCATCCACTGCCGGAAACACCTGGAAGTCTTCTTTTGGAATGGTGTTCATCTCCGCCGTCGCGTTAGATACAGCAGGTGTTTGGAGAAGATGCGATGGGTGTAAGACCAATTTAGGAGTGGTTCAACCGATTCAAAAATGGCCGCACATCAGCGGAGAGTGACCAGCGTTCTGGCAGACCCCAGACTGCTCGGAGTGCAGCTATTGCTGAGAAGGTGCGAAAAAAGAGATAATGCGGAACGCGACGGCGAAGGTGAACACCATTACAAAAAAAGACTTCTATATGTGTTTCCGGCAGTGGATGGATTGGTGGGCTAAGTATATGCAAGCACAAGGGGCTTACTTTGAAGGGGATTAGGGTCTCAACCCCGTCACGTATTTGAAATATTTTTTCTGACATAAGATCGGATACCTTTTAGACAGGCCCTGTATATGTCAGGTCTGCGACTTATTGAGTGGTTCGTTAGGTTGGTCTCCGCACTTAAGAATTTAATCAATATAGCTTTTACGTCGGTGCCATGATTTGTATGGTGTCGATCCTTTCCTTTGATTCTAATTTCTACTCATCTTTGTTTCAGCTTTCGGAACTATTCCGAGTGCTCCTACAGTTATTGGTATTACGGTACTTTTCCTCTCAGTTCTCTCGCAAGAACCGTCTATTTACTTAGTTTTTATACTTTCTTCGGCTTAACCCTATAATATGCTGGGACGACAAAATCTACTATCAGACAGGTTATTTTTCCTTTTTTTTTATGTTATAATGTTTGGTCTTCTTGCTTTGATAAGATGTCTTTTTGTATTTCAATGTCTCAGAGAGGATTGTATGCCTTTCATTTTTCTAATATCGGCCACGGCTTGTGTTTGTACCATTTGTCTATGTGTATAAATGCAGTCGTTTGCCTAATTCCTAGTTACCTTCCAAACCCAGTCATGTCTATTTTTGCATTCATCCTGAGCCAACTTACTGCTTACTGCATTCACCGATGATATAGTTTACTGTTTCGTCACTTTGGTCACAGGGTCTATGTTTGCTGTTTCTTGGGTCTTCTTGACATTGGCTTTTATATAGTTTGTCCTAATCATGTTGTTTTCAGCGGTTGTCAGTAGCCATTTAATTTCTCTTTTCAAGTACTTTTTCGCAAACATGTCCATGTTTTTTCACTAGCAATTTATTTGATTATAAATAGTCAATATAGTTTCTTCCTCCCATATCTTTTTTTTCTTGCTTTTTTTTTCTTTCTTGTTTCATTGTTGTCTGTAGTATTCGCCGCCTTGGTACTGTATTTGGAAGCGGTATCAGCTTATTTGAATCTTGTATATATTGCTGTAGTTCCTTAATTGCGTCGTCTTACAAAATCTGTTTACGAGCCTCTTCCTCCTTCTTTCCTTTTTTACATTGATTCAGTCAATATTATTCATCCGGTGTAGTGTATTAACATAGTCATTAGTTTCCTGGTTTTATGGCCATGCTCCTCTTTGTTCAGTTTGTTGCAATTGTTTATTCACTTTATTAGATTTTTGCTATAAAGTTTAGTTTCAAGAATTTTTCTTTTTCTGAGGTATTTTTTTTTAATTATTATTTATTTCGTCTCTGCTTGTTTAATGGTGTTCTCTTCGAAAATCACCAGGTATTTCTAATAACCGCGTTCGTTAAGTCATCTTATGACTTTTTTGGTCAATAGCGCTATACCACTAGTTATCTTAAGTTTTACCTTCTTCAGAATAAATATTGCACACTTTTCTAATCTGAATGTTATCCTTATGCCCTGTATAAAGATTCTAGTTGTACTTATAAGTGTTTCCAGTTCCTTTTTTCAATATATCTATATACGTACGGTGATTCATTTTTTCCTTTGTTTCTGTAAATATATATCCTGTAATGCATCTCCTAAGTAAGTTGATGAGTGGCATCATCACTATAATTAACAGGAATGGGGATAAGGAGTCTCCATGTAAAATGCTTCTCGTTGCCCAACTGTATTCGTATTATGACTAATGTGTCTTTGCCATAAAAATGACGGCATACTGTTTTCATTGCTTTCAAAGTTTTATAACTAAAGTCACTTGAAAAACAAACATTGTCGCATTGTTTCCAATGTAAATATTTTCCAATCGTAAATATCATTGTATCCTGCTGATACTTGGTATGCTATCGTTTGGCGAACAGAAGACACACATAGCAACATAAATACATATTGTTTGCCATAAAGTACACAAAATATCTAAATAAAAAAATACTCTACACATTTTGTAAACATTGTGAAACAAAACGAAACTCAATAAATTTATGGTCGTCAACTTGCCCACAACCTTAATAATTATATTTACCTAAAAAAATGCAAGACAATTGCAAGAACAGTTCTCGTGTTTACATTACAAATAATAATATATCGTGTCAACTGCTGCTGATGGCTGCATTCGCTTTAACACATACTGAACTAGCGGAACCCATGAACGTGCATTGTCCAGCAAAACAGAAACACCCAAGAAACTTCCGTGCTCACTTCTGAACCCCATATAAGCATTTTTACTCGATTTAAAATAAAGTATCTATAAGTATTAAATATAGTGTTCTTTAATTATTACATTTATAAATAATAAACATTTTAACATTTGTATTCATTGCACAACTACGAAAGAGCATCACCGTAGCAAGGTACTTACATAGATGCGAGGATTTTGTGTTTATAAAAAAAATTAGATGAGGTAAATTGTAAATAAAATTATCTATGCACAAATACATAACGGAAGGTTCCATTTAATAGCAATAAAAAATATCTGTAAATAAGTTCTTTGGTCGGTATTATTTGTAATAAGAAAACTAAGCGGATATTTTGTGCAAAAACCAGTTATGGATTTGAATAATAGTTAAAATATAAATTAATTTGTAATTTCGATGAAAAATAAATAGAAATGTATGAATTAAAATGAACATTACAATGTTCGTATTATGTTATAACTAACAACGGATATCCTCGAATAATCGTACGTTTTGTAGTAACTGACCTACTTTCCCGTGCGACGCAAAAACTATATTTCTATGGTAACTGACTAGTAAGAACTGTTTTTTATGCGAGCTCGAAGTTGCTAACTGTTATGATCATCCTTACTCTTTCCTCAGTAAGTAGACTAAAAACCAAAATACTTATGCTTAACAATCGTTAATGAAAAATTGAGCTTAAAACAAAGAATTGTACAGGACATTTTGTTACGCATATTCAAAGACCGTCATGAGAACGAAGATTGTAAATAGTATTACTAATTTGGAAGGTAACCCTGGAAAGTCGTTTTTATTAACCGCGTAATTCCCGATAGGCGGAGTGATTAATACGAACCGAGCTGACAGACGGTGTCATACGAAAAAAGGACCCTAATTAAATTTCTACCGTATTTCGTTTACGGAGTTCTGAGTCGAAAGATGAGGACTTATTACATAGGTGGGAGCGTTTTTTTAATTTTTATTTTATTTTCTCATACTGTTAGGTCACCACTTATGAAGGCCAAGGACCACTCGAGGATAAGGGTAGAAAGATTTTATCGAGGATAAGGATAGAAAAATTTTCATCCCAAATGTGAACAGTCAATAGTATGAACTAAGTTTGATTACTAAGTTTTATGAAAAATATTTGTTAACATTAGATTTGAATACGACTATTTTGTAACCTGCAGAGAAGCAGTCCCGCGGTATGGTAAGCCGTTCCAAATAAGTTCTGTCCATGGACATTCCTGTGAATATCTTACCAGGAGGAACTGGCGATTGTAGCACAGTCGAGTACCTTCCATAGACATTACGACAGAGTAGAGAAAGACTAGCAACATCTCTTCTGTAGGCAAAAGAAGAGATCACCTCTTACTAGATATCGAAGTCGATTTTGTACTCTAGGGAGATGTCGTTCAGATTTGGCAGCAGTACTCCTACTTAAAACATATCTGACTCTTATATAGATAGAGGGTTGCATCTGGTGTTAGGCCCTTTCTGGAGCGGTAGAATGGTCCAGCAATTTTCCCAGCGACTTCAGCAACAGACTGTGTATACGTATTCAATTTTAGATTTGGAGTGTAGATCAGACCTAAGAGCTTATCAAAACAAAAGACTTATTCAAGGAGAAAGTCATTAATTCTGACTGGGGCAAAACAAGATCCAATCGTTAGCGTAGTCACTCCTACTCATGCGATGAAATTACTAAGCAAAAGAAAACGGCTGAGCGGATTAAGTATAAAAATCGATAAGTAAATTATTTTTCGGCTAGCGTCATGTAGGTTAGTGTTTAACAGAGTGTGTATATTTGGTAGACATTGTAGATGTGTGTATATATGTTTGTGAACTTGCGTTTGTGTGCGATCGCCCGCTTGTTGTCTTCGCCCGAATTCGGTGCATGATTTCGACACTGGTTGTAGTGTCAATTATGTGATCTCGGTTACCGCTGTAACAAAAGGATTTGCCTTCAAAAGCAAAATCACAACTCAAGTTTAAAAGTAACGATGTTTTATTTTGAAAGGTTACACTGATACTTGGTTTCACTAACGAACGACAGACTTGGAATCAAAACGCTGAACCGACTGAATCAAAACACGTTCCACCGAACACAAAGTCATCCAGCTTAGGGCCAAGAAGCCCACCTCCATCTCTCAGACCAACAGAGAAACAACTGAGCCCCTCTTACAGTATTGCCGGAATAGATATAGATATCAATTTGATCACACCTCGAGACCACTCGAGATTTATCAGTTGTTTATCTATTGATATAAAAACTGACTGACTATGTGGGCCCATCATCTGAAATAAACATAACTTTTGTAAAGTTTCAAGTGGCTCGCAATTATAGCATAATACGATTGTATCCAAGAATGCATTATTATTTCAAAGATCCCAGCCGATTTATTGGGTGGCCCCTTCTTTTAGCTAAACATTTCTCCCATTGAAGGCCTGCCGTCTGTAGCATGCATCGGTGCACCCCTATTAAATATGTAACATGACACGTGTTTTGTCAATGGGAGAGTGTGTGTATGAACTTTTATGTACGAGCGTTCGGTAAACGATGTGCATATGCTGTGCGTAGAGTAGTCCGTGAATATCTCTCGACTTACCATCAGCCCCGTGGCTGATGCCCACCTGCGTCGGGTCTGAAAGAAATACTGGTACGGAAGAAAAAAGTAGTGTGTTTGGACTTTTATATTAGTCGTGAAATAAAGAAGTGAATATTCTTGCGCCTGTGATTGGTTGAAAGAAACAGATGATTTGAGCGTTTGCTCAATAATAAGTCGATACTCAAAAACAACATTTACTGCTGCTGCTTCTCACAATGCAATGGGTTTGTAATGAAGGCGCGAAGATAAGATACCAACTGGCATTATTAGAAATGACTTCTATTTCTATCGCTGTTCTGTTCTTACTCTGTCTCCATTCTCTTCCTTCTTTGCGAGAAAGAAGCATTCAGTGGAAAATTACGTGAACGGTTTGGCCAGGTTAACTAGAATCGAAATTCAAATATAATGATTTCAATTTAAGCACGAATCATAGGGTGGACAAATCCAAAAAGAATGAAAATGTGTTTAAGAAGCCATTCACGTGATGAACAATCCATATAAGTGGATACGGAGAGAGAAGGCTTTTGCGGACAAAGCATTGCTTTCGCTTTTAGAGAAGCCGTGATCATGGTCATCTGGTCTTCAAGGCCAGCTTAGCTGCCATATGCAAATACGGAACTGGAGATAGGTGGAATATGTGCTAGAAAGCCGTCTACATCGGCGATCAAGACAAGCTGTCCCTAAAACCCACATATTTTTACAGAACTCTTATCACTTTAGGGGCGACAGAGTCGCCTCCCTTGAATAAGATGTCTCGATAGATTTAGAGAAAAGGGATCAAGTCTCGTTTGTGATCTCGAAAAACACGTGACTTGGACCCAGTTCTCGCGAGATTTCAGGAACCCCTCTGATGCCCTTCCTCTTTCCGTGCTGACTTCTTGGGGTGAAGTCAAGCTCTTTCCGGCTCTCCTAGAACCACCAAAATGCGACTATGTGCATTCAATTGTTTTGGGACTTATAGTAAATGTTTATTTCATTTATCTTTGACAGTTCCAGCGTTTGTTAAAACAAACGTCAAATAAAAGCACACGAGTTTAAATCACTCCTTTGCGTTTCCTCTTATTTGTCGACACACGCGTGTGTTGTTGTGGCTGTTTGTATTTCACCTAGTAGCGCGGCATGTTTTCTGTAGACTAAAAGTGCGAACCACCCCACTTATCTTTCCTCGTCATCATGATCATGACGATGAGACAAGAATAATATTATAAAAATATTGAATAAAAATAATAATCCCCAAACTTATGTTATTTGACTTATTTAAAACCCTAACCTTAACCCCAAGTTAAGGACTTGATTCGATAATGGGAAACGTAAAACTTCTGTTATAATAACATTGACTTAGCTTTACGAGCGCCTCTCCATCGCTACCATTAGAAGAAAACACCTTCCGCATGCTCTCAGTCTGCCAAACCAACGGGACATCCGATGAAAGTCCGAATATAGGCTTTTTAAATGTGGTGGTTTTAAAAGATTCTCATCAACTTTTAAATTCAACTCAAATGTTTAAATTTTTCAAATGTTAAGTTATGAATGAAATATCCCTTTTAATTCAAAGAAAATAAAACAAAATCATTTGATAAAACAGCGTGTACGTGTTTGTGTATATTTTTGTTTGTGTGTTTGAATACGAATAAACATGATTTATACAATAAGAATCGACCAATAATTTAATTTTAATAGTTAACTCAAAATAAAAATGTAATGAATAAATTTAAGATTCAAAATCCTATTTAAAAAAAGAATTTAGAAACGAAAACAGTATTAACTGCACATCTGACTCTTAGCTTATGCCTTGTTCTCTTAGCTTATTGGATGTATAAAAAAATTATTGAAAAATCTAAAACTATTTTTATTTGATTGATTCTTATTGAAAAATAATAGCTAATTAATAAGAAAAGACATTTTATTAATTAACTAATATTTATTGTTATTTATTAAATTTATTAAAAAAATAGTTTTATATTTAACAAAAAAAATACATAGAATAAGATAAGAGCCCGATGTGCAGTGCATGCCTAAAAAAAACTATCAAATACGTGTGTCCGTGTGTGTTTCTCGCCTATACGTAACTTTCATAAATACACATAAATTATTTTTTTATTTACCATTAATCGAAAATTGATTAAAATTAAATATGAAACAAAGGAAAATTAAACCAAAATTTTAAAAATCTTCGTGGGTCGCCATTTTTTTCTTTTTTTTTTGTGATGTCTATTAACGTTTAAAATCCTGTATCCAGTATGCTGTATATTGGATTTGAAATAGACGAAAATATATTGATTTAGTAGTGACAACTTGTTAGGACAACCAAAAAGAAAGAGTTAGTAGTGTACGAGAGTTACGAGTGTCCAAGAACGTTTTTCCAAGTTAAGAAGGATTTGTTTAGTCTGTAAGAAAATGTTGCCGTGCTAGTTTCCGTGTGTGTAAATTGGGTACACATAGTTGAGAGTGTGTATATTTGCTTGTCTTTTGTTTTGTCCGTGTATGTATGTGCGTGAACCTGTGTGTAAGTTCGGTAAGCAGTTTATATGTGCTGTCGCTGCGTTTAGTAGTTGTTAAATGTTTCTTATCATGTCTGCCGAGGCCCGAGGACCAGCGGTCGAAGCTATTTTTAAAGTTGAGACTAGGAAGAAAATGGGAAAGAGAGAAAGCTATGTGTTGGGTTTTTATATTACACGAGGAATCTGTGCGACTGTGGTTGACTGAAAGAACCTGCTGATTGAGAGTGGATACTTGGAAACAAGATTCGCTGTTCCGTCGTAGAATTGCAAAACCGATTTAAAAAAAAATCTTTCATCAAATGATCTTACGAAAAGTGTAAATATTTTCGTACAAAAACTTAATTAAGAGAAAAGACAAAATTGAAAGTGAAAAGATTCCCGGGTAACGCCGAGTAGGTACAGCTCGTTTCTAATAACGTTAATCAGAGAGGGCTTATGAGAGAGAGAGAGAGAGAGAGAGAGAGATAAGGGGAAGAGAGAGAGAGAAGAATTTCTTTTGTATTATAGATTTATTTACATGAAGCAAGCATTACAATGATTCAACCTGTGGAATCGCGTTATTACGCGAGAAAGGATATTTCGTTCTTATTAAGAACTGGAATAATTGCAGAACCAAATACGCTGTGTTGTCGTTGTTGCCGTGTTGGTGTTGGTAGTGTTGTCGGTATTAGTGCTCTTGGTGGTGGTGATGTTGCTGTGTTGATGTTGTTGTTGTTGTTATTGTTCTTGATGTTTGTAATGCTGATGCTGTTGTTGGTATTGTTGTTGTTGTTGTTGTTGTCGTTAAGCGAGTCGGACTTCTGCATCGAGCTCACAAAGATCGTGCCTCAGGATTGTCTGGTCTGCATGAAGTCCCCCTCGTTGGTCACAGCTATTCGTTCACCTGCAAGTTTGCAGGTGTTTTACTCCCGACACCGAAAACAGCAATGCTCAGCGGTTCCATGCAAAGTCGTGGAAGGTTTGATGCCGAACACACAAAGGAATGGCGCAGAAACAACGTTGTCACTCTCACTTCATTGATTTTCGGTTTCGCACCTGAAACATCATTTCTTGTCAGAAGCAGGGACAGAGACGACCAGAAGGTGACGGATCATGATGCCGACTCCTCCGGGAGTTTTACCAGAGACCTGTAAGCCGAGTAGCTCGATCAGTAACACGTTGCCACTCCTCCTACCACGGTGAGAAAGGATTGGATTTAGGTTGTTGTTGTTGTTGTTGTTGATGGCGTTGGTGTTGTTATTATTGTTGTTGTTGTTGGTGGTGTTGTTGTTGTTGGTGGTGGTGGTCCAGTGATAAAAAACAATCGAGATTAAAAAGAGTAAAGGAAAGTCTGACTTTGAATCTGATAGAAAACCTGTCGCTTGCAATAATAATCACTTTTTATCTCTGTCTCTTTCCAAAAGTAGAAAAAAGTTCTATTCAAATTCAACAATATACAGGAACTCCAATTCCTCATCAATGTCTGTCTTTTTCATTTGAGTCATTTTTATTCTGTTGATTCAATTTCTATAATTTCTTTCTTTCACAAAGAAAAATGTATTTAAAAAAAAAAAACGACACAAAAAAAGAAAGTTTGTTAAAAACTAAAAGAAAAAGCAAAGAAAATTTGAAACAATTTGAAAATTGCAACAAAAAAAAAATCAGATAAAAACGATAGTTTATCTCAGAGTCTTTTTAAATTAAAAATAATAAGAATAAATAAATATGTGAATATCTTTTCTGTTTTTTTTTTTTATAACAAAGTTTTTTTCGTTTACTTTCTGTTCTGTTCGGTTGTAGTTATAAATAAAAAAGGAATGTGTGTGTGTGTGAGAGAGAGAGGGAGAGATTGTCAATCATCATTCATTCGTGGTCACGTGACACGGTGCACGTGTCATGTCGGTCTCTCATCGGAGGTGGAGATCTTCTTCGACCCGTGGTCAACAAAGGGATCGGGCTATTATTATCGTCGTCGTCGTCGTCGAGCTCCTCAACCGGACAACTGCTGCTAACTGGCATAGCAGTCGTGTCCGGAATGTGTGAACAGCTGGCAGAATCGCACTCAATTGGGAAGTCTTCAGTCGTGCCGACGGTCACATGAGTACTGCTATCACTACTGCTACTGCGGCAACTGAGATTCCGTGGCAAAAGAGACGTAGCTGACGATTCGTGAATTTTCAACCGTTCATGGATTCTCTTGTGCCGTTCCAAGTTGCTTTTGTGGCTGGTGGCGTAGTCACAGTGCGGACAGTTGTAATCTTTCTGGCCGTTATGCACGGACAGGTGACGTCGGAGCAACGCCTTGCGGCAGAAACGTCGTCCGCAGAATGGACACGAGTAACCATTGTGGTGGAAGATCATGATGTGTTCCCGCAAGGACGCCTTCGTAGAGAAGGTGACCCCACAACATTCGAGCACTTTGTCGCACGCCTGGTGCATGGTGGAAATGTGTCGCTTTAGATTGTTGCGTCGGTCAGTCACGTAGCGACAGTGCGGACAGGGGAACAACTTACCCCGGAACGTGTTGCACACCAGCATGGCCAACTCGAGATAGTTTCTGTTCATTAATGGTGCTTTGTACTTGAGATAGGAGAGGTCGGTTGGTAAGCCGTTTTGTTTCAGTTGGTGGTGATACTCGGCTAAAGCGAGCGCGGCCCTCGGATCGGCACCACTGGCCGATGGCGGAGGGTACAGAGAGTACTGCAACCAAGCAGCTGGGATGCCTAGGGCTCCGGGCATTGACATCGACGGCGTCATCAAGGGTATAGCACCGTGGGCCAAGTGGCGAGCGTTAGCATAAGAGCAAAACGAGACGGACGGCGTTTTGGCGTTCATCACGTCTGGAGAAGAACTGGATGAAGACATACTCGGATGGGTGTCCGGTATTAGAAACGATCCGGTCGGGGACGAACTGCTTCTTCTGTCACGGTTGCTTTTTGTGGTTAATCGAGACAGACCACTTTCGCATAGCGATGGAGAACCACTCCTGTAGAAAAGAAATAGAGAAAGAGAGAGAAATAAGAAACGGTTAATAGATCATCTTTAAAACAGTTGCATGAAAATAGGCTTTTGGTAAGCTACACACTGATAACATGCAAGCAATGATGATGCTGATGATGATGATGATTATGATGATGATGATGATGATGATGATGATGATGATGATGATGATGATGAACACAACAACTTATAAATATAAAATATTAAAAAACTATAATAAAATCGACAACAGCGAAATAAACAATCGCAATGATAAATAGAACTTACTATAAAAACTAGAAAAAAAAACAGACAAGCAATATGGTATACAAAGCCACTGAACGTAACAACACCAACAACGGCGAAAAAGTATTATTTACCTTCTCTTCAGGAGGTTAGACACAAGGCCATTTTTATCTTACTCCCACAAGGTAAGATGTGACCCAACGTCGGGTCGGAAAGTGGGGCTTGAAAAGCCAGCGCCCGAGAAGGTGAGCACTCTGGCCATTAAAAATTGCCTGGGCAGCCCCGTCGGCATTCCTCGGTAGGGGCGCCTCAGGCAGTAAGCAATAAACTTACTCCTCCCCAAAGAGGGGAGGCAAATCCTGGGAGGGTGGACCTCCTAGAACTACACAGGACAGACCCATAGACCGGTGTAAATCAAGCCCCGAAAGCCAAGACAATACCAGTCTATGGGTTGCAGTATCTATCAGAACAGATACTACGTTTTGATCTTGGCCAAAGGCCGAGACCTACAGCGAAAAAGTATTTATAAGAGCCCCAGAGGACAAATGTAAAGCCAGACACACTTACCACGTGATGGCCCTAAGAAACAAAACATTACAAAATCGGTCGTCAGATTAGCGAATTTAAGCTACGGTGAGTCTTGCCAGTCCGCGAACGCGATTTGCTGAAACGGTATATACAAGTCGAGGATCCGTACTCGTCAATCAGTCTGACATATACTGCGCCGTCGGTGGCCATTCATCTGTTGGTATTACTTCTGGGTAGTTCTAGGAGGTTAAATCTCCCAGGTCTTTTTCTTTCCTCGTTGGGAAGGAGTTAGTTAATGGCTAACTACCCGAGGCGCCCCTACCAGAGAAAACCGACGGGGCTGCCAAGGCTATTTTAGAGGCCCGTCTGGCGCTTCCGCCAGGGGCGCTGCCTTTTAACTCCCACCCACCCCGGCCTTGTACCGCATCATAATTTAATTGTTGTCTATTTTTTCTTTTGTCGTGACATTATTTTTTGTTTATTGGGTTTTAGGAATAGACAAAATATGAGAGTTGATTAGTCGACATGTTTCCCATTTTGTTACCCCATTCACCCGCTACACTAGGTGAAATAATATCTTTGGTTTCAATCAAAAACATAATAAAATAGAGAGGTTGCTTTCTTTTTTGTTATTGTTGTTATTGTTGCCCTCAACTTATTTCACATACGAAATTACAGTATCTTTTATGCGGGCCGCAAGTGAGCTTGCAAGGGGCCGCCTGTAGCCCACGGGTCTCGTGGTTGACATGCATGAGTTAGGAAGAAATTGTGTGAACTGAGACAGGCAGAAAAAAAAACGAAATCTGTTTTGAATGGACAAATTTCGATATTTGCAGACCGGAAGTTTGAATTTCGAAAACCGGAAGTTTGAATTTCTATTCATTAACCCACAAGTCATGTCCGAATTTTAATTTTCTGAAATTCTATTTCATAAGCCATTTTCACTTACCATTAAATTTCAACTAATTAAAATTTGTACAAAACTTAAGGGACGACCTGATATACTTACGTATATTTTGGTGGTTGTCAAAGCCAAATGAAGCGATACAAATTAATCTAGCCTATTGTTTTTGGTTTCATGTAGATAGTTTTTCATGTAAATTCGTAAATTGACAACCTCCGCTGACCCCCCCCCCTCCAAAAGATAATGAGATTCTATTTATTAGGCGATTACGTGTGAACACCTTGAAAAGCCTGGCGGAAAGAAGAAAAAAAGAAACAATTATTTTGGAATTTCGAAGGTGGGGGGTCAGTTTCGTATATAAATCTAACGTAAATTGATCCCCCAGTTCCGGGTCATTCTAACTTTGTAGAGCAGTTAACCAAATTTTGTTAGCATAAGTCCGAAGAATAAAGTCGTAAAATCATATGTAAGGCAGACCCTCCAAAAGGACAGCATTTATATATCATAGCAAGAAAAATAACTTAGTTAACTGCCCTAAAACGCTAGAATGGTCCGAAAATGAGGGATAATTTTATGTAAAATTTATTTGCGAAAATGATCCCCATTCTTAATTCTAAAATAATTGTTTTTCTGTTTTTTTTTTCTTTTCGCCATTTTCTTAACGTAATCGCCCCAAAAGTAGAATTTTCTTTTTTTGGAGAGAAATTTAGCGGGGATGTTAATCTACAATAATACCACTTTCCATTCATTATCATACCCTTCGCAGTTTTCTATTAATTTTTCGACTGACTTAATTCGATTTTTTTTCCGTTTTCCATTTATTAAACCATCAACATCTTCGTTTAACAACGAAAAGATTAAAAAAAGGTTGCAATTTTGTTCCGCAAAAAAAAAAACCATAACAAAAAAAACAAAAAACAAAAGCGATTTAATAAAAATGATCATAAAAAGTATTGAATTATGAAAAATAGATTTGCCCATAAATCTTGATTTTATTTATTAATTTAGTATAAAAAATGTTTGTAATAATAGTTCAATCATGGCCATTTTTACCAAGTCATCATCATCTTGTTTTTTTTTTAAAATTATTCTCGAGCGACGGATCGGCCATTTTTATTCTTCTATTTTAACTGGCTTGGCACTTGAAAGCATTTCTTCAGCCGGAGATGCCGATCTGTAAATAGTCGCTGGGCAATTGATGATATCAGGAAGCGCGCGGGTCGATTGCAGCCATGGCCACCCACCACCCAGATGGCTGCGTCATGTCAGCAGGAATCAGAATAATCAAGAGTGAAGCCGTCGGACTAAAAGCCGCGCTAATTAAGTTAGCAATGAATTAACGGTTAATTGCTTCATCATTAAACTGCGCGATTTCCCTTTCCTGCCGGTGCTTAACTGGGATGGGATGGGATGAAGGAGAGAGAGAGAGAGAGATAGAGAGAGAAAGAGAGAGAGAGAGAGAGAGAGAGAGAGGAAAAAAGATTTACAATCGAAATAAAAAGAGAAAACTGCTGCCAAGTCGTTCCGATATTGTATGGTATGTTTTTTTTGCGTGTCAATCCAACTCATACTTGGCACAGTAGTAGATACTGTCGATTTTATACCCATCGAGAATACGTCCTCGGACGTTAACCTTGCTTCTGTTGGGCTATGTTATGGTTCTCCCAGGCTTTACCTTCTCCCTTTAAGAAGATGTGTGTTTATTGTCAAATGCCCGAGACATCCCTACCGGGTAATGCTGACGGAGATGCTCAGGCATTTTTGTTGGCTAGAGTGTACTTCACCTAGTGCGCTGGCTTTTCAAAACTCCACCTGACCTTGTGTCAAACCTCTACGATAGGAGGTAAATAAACCAACTTGCAATACTCTTAAATTGATATCATCTTTGATGAGGTCTAATCACGTCCCGACGTTCTAAAGTTGATACAAAAAATACGTTTTCTGTCATTTCTTTGTCCACTAAACTAACCCAAAGAAATGATTGCTTCGCCAATAAATAGAGACGAAATGATAGAACTGAATAGAGATGTAACCACACGAAATCGTTTGAAGGTACAAAGAGGCTTTATTGGCGAGCTTACAAAAAACACAACAAAGCGTAAATACAATATGGCTGACTAACTCACATCTATCTGCACAGTCGGCAAGTCCTCCTCGGTTGAGGTTTCCTAGCATCACGATGTAGTGTAGTGAATGCTCGATTCACAGATCCCTAATTTCCTAACTCTTCGAGTAGAGAATCTAATGCCAGGGAGACTTCAGATTTGATTGACGCCAACGTGCGTGACCGTAATTCCGTTCCATAATGTTGCTTGACTAACTTAGCGAGAGTCTGGTGGAGCCAGCGCAACCATGTGAGGACTATCAAATTCTCCAATGTGGGAGTGACTTCCTCCTCTTCTGTATGGAGACTATAATGGTGTCTGACATGAGTGTCAGTGCTTAACAGAGAGCCATCGATGAAGGCTATTATCTGTCTCATTTGAAGGTTCTTGATAAGGTGCAGAAACGTATCTGTAATTTGATTGGCCCTACTCTTTCTTCTTCTCAGCACCCCCTCTTTCACAGACGTGATGTTGCTAGTCTCAGTCTTTTCTATAATTACTATTATGGCATGTGTTCTTCAGAATTATGTGATCTATTCCCTGCTTCTTTTGTTCCAGCTCGTTTGGCTCGTTGGTCTAGTGGTTTCCATCAATTCGTTGTTTTGATACTTCATTGTAATACAACTTCCTATTCCTGGAGCTTCTTTCCAAGAACCGCAGGCTTGTGGAACTCTCTTCCTGTTGACTGTTTTCCTCCTACCTAAAATCTTGTTCTTTTCAAGACTAAGGCCAATAGGCACCTCCTGTCTTTGCGATAACCATATTTGTCCTTATTAGCCCCTTACATCAAGTGGCTTCATGTCTTGTCTGGAACGATTTCCATTAAAAACATTTTTTTTTTTAATAAACCTCCTGGACGTTCTTCAAAGTTTAGGAGCTGTGAGCCACTAGTCTGGAAGCCATTATGCTGTCTTATGGTCTACCAAACACTCTGTTGTATGCCAGTTCAGTAATTTACCATCTGCCTGAACATCATCTCGACAATATTATGGGCATAGTTGCAGTCAAGGGGCAGGCGATATGTAAGATTATTCCTCCACGCCTCAAACGAAGAGATAGTCTCGTTCTTTTCCCAGAGACCACTGCTTTGGTGCGCGTGCAGACATACTGAGAGATACTAGAGAAACAGATATTATTAAGTCGAATAGGTAGTTCGTTTACGGACTACCTAACGACTTGAACGAAATTGTTCTAGCACTCACCAGTCTGACTGGGTATAAATTCAAGAGACGCGTCGATAGTCTGTCCACGGTAGTACCTTCAGACAGTTGCCCAGTTAGTTAGTGGGGAATATCCCCCTTCCTTTAAAAGTGGTGTGTGTGGATAAGTAAACCGCTGCCACCCCTCAATAAATAGAGATGTGTCACCCAAGACCATTTAAAGGTAAACAGGCTTTATTGTCGACCGTACAAAAACATAACAAAACGTAAATACAATATGGCTGACTAACTCATATCCAACAGACTATAAGGGCAAATAACCCAATCATACTTAGAGTTATCGGCCCTAGTCTTTGTTTAATTTTATTTTTGTTTTATGAAACGAAAAAATCTATATAAAATGAATTTACGTTCTAATATATTTCCGTTATTTTATGAACCTAACCGATAATTGCCTCTAGTGATCCCAGATGGAATCGAAGGAAAATTTCAATGGTGTCTTTAGAATCTGTTAAAATATAATCTTTATTAAAACTTATTTGAATGTTTTAACTGTTAACATGTCGATTTCTAAAAACATACACACATGTGTATAATCGAAACATTTAAACTGGTTTACGCAAATGCAATTAAATTGCAGCAACTTGATGTTTCTTCGGAACTGAGAAATGCATTTGTCGCCTCCGGCGAAGCATTAGGTTGCTTAAACCTAATTGCATTTGCGTAACACGGGTTTAATGTTTATATAATAAATACTTATAAAGCTCTATCTAGTATTGAATCTTGAAAAATATTGGTGTCAAGTTCATTTTATCAATACATTTGAACTTGTTAAATTATATATATATATATATATATATATATTTCTTTTTTTCTCTTCTTAAATGGTCTCAATTAGGGCAACACCACATCGGTATTGTCAGTTGTTGGGGTCCTTATTCCAGATATATAATTCCCCTGATGAACTTTCAAGCAAGAACCTGCTTGAGTAGAGAAACACGTGTAGGGAAAAATTCTTTAACTTTGAAAAATCTGAAAAATAAATAAACTATGAAAGGAAAAAGTATTTTGTTGTGATGAATGATTTCTTGAACGAAATGTTTTGGTAAACCTTAAAAAAAACATATAAATGCTCTGTACCCTGTAATCGAGTATCATCGAGCTTATTTTTATTAGACTAATTCCGGTCTTTACTGAATAAACTATCTTCTAAGTGAAATCTCTCTCCCCCCCCCTCTCTCTCTCTCTCTCTCTCTCTCTCTCTCTCTATATATATATATATATATATATATATATATATATATATATATATATATATACATATATATATATAACACATCCGAGGAGACCAAGCCAAGGTCGAAATAAGTTATAATGTGTACAATCCGAATGTATATCTAGTCTATTTCAACCTCAAAACTTATTCATGCTCTGTTTAAACGGACATAGAGCTATCTGATTCGAATTCCTATCGAAACTATTCGAACCTGCACACACTATATATACAGGGTGGGCCAAAATAAGTGTCCTATTTTAAAAAATTCATAACTTTTTTATTTATTGATTTTTTTTTTTTTTTTTTAGAATAAGTAAAGGACCCCTTCCGAAGCAAGCATGCGCCGTATTAGCCCTAAGGAACGTACCCTCATTTAGAAAACATTATTTTTGCTTAAAAAACTCAAAACAGTGTAAAAAACAATACTTTAGTTTTTGTAAGTTTTAAGAAGTGTTTTTCGGCTAAAATTTGTTTTGTTTATTTCAAAAAATCTCGGAAGGGTCAGTCTACACACACATAAAGTTTGGTGAGTTTAACTTTTATTTTGTGGAAGTTATTCAAATTCAAGTTATTCAAATTTAAAGATAGGACCCTTATTTTGGCCCACCCTGTATATATATATATATATATATATATATATATATATAAATAAATACGAAAGTTTTTATTTATTTATCACTCCTATATTATAATCAAAACCGGTTACCGTTATCTAAATCTATAATACAATATAACATCTAGATATTTTGTATATATAGTGGAGATAAACGATTAAGAGAAAAACTTTTGGCTTCCTAATTAACATAACTCTTTTTAAAACGTTCATAATTAATTAATGTTTAATATTATTAATTTGGAATTACATACGTTTATGCAATAGTTTCGTCTATATTAACAGTAATTAATTTAAGTTATTTAATAAATATATTAGAAAAATAACAAAAACACCTTAAGTTTAAACTACCTGCGCTCGCTGACGACCTTACTAAAGGTCGTGGCTCGATACGCACGATGCAGAAGCTAGAAGAGAAAGGGAAAGGGAGAGTGTGACTGTCTCGCTCGATCGCTCGCCCCCTCTCTCTCTCTGCCTCTTTCTTTCGACCTCTTTTTGCAGTTTTTACATTTTCCGTGAAAAATAAATAAATAAATAAGTTAATGCCTAATTTATAAATTTTAACATCCAACTTATTTTTAATGTTTACAAACACCTTTTCACTATTCTTATTGATAAATGAAAACAAAAGTTGAGTAGCACTGTGATCTGTCCAGAGTATGAAAAAAGATAGAGATTCGTATTTTGGTATGATTGTAGATTACCATCCTCTGATAAATTACACCCTCAAAATATTCTACCTTTTTTAGGCGATCACGTGTGAACATCCTGAAAAATTTGACAGTCCCCCCCCCCCCCAAAAAAAAGACCCAATTATTTTAGAATTTAAAGTGGGGAAAATTGTTGTATATACATTCAATGAAAAATTACCCATATTTTTTCAGGGCAGTTTTAGGTCAGTTAATTTAATTCATTTTTGTTGTGGGAATTAAATTTGCTGCGTTTTTTAGGGGTGGGGTGCTCATTTTTTAGTAGATTACATGTGGTTTTAAAACCTTGCCACTCGAACTTAGGGTAGTGGTTAAAAAGTGTTGTTAAGTTCCCTAAAAGATAGAATTATCTGGAAATTGGGAAACATTTTACGTTATATATATATATATATACAACTGGTCCCCTCACTCTAAATTCTAAATTGTTGTTTTTCTTTCTTTCCGTTTTCCACGGTGTTAACACGTAATCCCCTGAAAAAGAAGAATGTCATTTTTTCGGGTGATGGGGTATAAATGACGGGTGGTAATCTGCAAATTTACCCATATTTTTTTTAAAAATCTTATACAATTTTTTTAACTTTACATCCCTTTTTTATTCTAAGTTTAAGCAATTGACTTTAGTTGTGTTTACCTTTCACGTGAAAAGTAAATAAATAATTTTAAAATGATCTAACTAATGAAATAATTATTTTTATGTCATCAATAAAAATATTGAAAGTTTTGATATTTTCAGGCGATTACGTGTAAATACCCTGAAAACATGGCGAAAAGAAACAACAAAAAATATTTTAAGAATTTAGAATGGGGGATAAGTTTCTCATATAAATTTCACGTAAAATAATGTTCCATTTTCGGGCCATTCTAGGGTTTTATGGTAGTTAACCATTTTTTGCCATTGGATATATATATATATATATATATATATATATATATATATATATATATATATATATATAAATTTACGTAAATTATTTGATATTGTTTTTAGCGATAGAGACCTTTTTTTTCGGTGCGTTTTTATTTTTCGCTATCCTGAGCGTTTTGTTTTTATTATTTAAGAATATGCAAATGAGCGCAGTTTTACTTATTTAATTCGCCCTTAATCGAATGAGTCATTAATAGTATATATATATATATATATATATATATATATATATATATATATATATATATATTTTAATTAATTAATTTATAAACCAATTTATTGTATACAGATTTTTATAATGAATTTACAAATGAATTTTTTGTGGATGCGTGTTTCTGGCTATATATATATATATATATATATATATATATATATATATATATATATATATATATATATATATATATATATATATTTTAATTAATTAATTTATAAACCAATTTATTGTATACAGATTTTTATAATGAATTTACAAATGAATTTTTTGTGGATGCGTGTTTCTGGCTATATATATATATATATATATATATATATATATATATATATATATATATATATATATATATATATATATATATATATATATATATAATATAAATCTCTCTCTCTATATATATATCTATATATTAATATATATATAAATATATATATAATATAAATATCTATATACATCAATATATATATGTATAAATATATATGTAAATATATATATAAATATGAATATAAATATATAAATATATATATATTAATATATATATAAATATATATATGAATATATATATATATATAAATATAGATACATTTATATATATATTTATCTTTATATATATTTAGATATATTTATATATATATATATAAATATATATATATATATATATATATATGTATATATATATATATAAATATATATAAATATATATAAATATATATAAAGATAAATGAAAGAAGAGGGATAAACATGTACGAATGACAAATCTATGTCAAATTCGATTGTTCAATGCAAGGTGTACTCGGTAAAAACATGTTTATTATTCTTTTCTTTAAGCTAAGACTTTTCAAAGATTAAAATCTTATCATCAGAGGAATTACATAGATGGATAAGTTGGAAGTGGAAAAGCCAAAATTCAAAATTCAAAATTTAAAAAAATATTAAGTAATGGAGAGTAAGAGTGTGCGTGTAAAAAAAATATGGAGTCTGTCCAGTTGGTGAATGTCCGTTGTTGAAATAGATTTGTTATTCTTTCATTATAATTGGTCTATCTCGTATATTGAGCTCAAACCATTTCACTATAGGTTCTATCTACCAAAAGTATATTTTAGTTTCATATTTTATTTTTAAATATATAAATATATATATATATATATATATATATATATATATATATATATATATATATATACATATATATATATATAAGTATATATATATAAATATATATATATATAAATATACATATGTAAATAAATATATATATAATATAAATATATATATGTAAATATATGTATATATAAATGTATGTATATATAAATATATATATATAAATATATATATATATATATATATATATATATATATATATATATATATATATATATATATATATATATATATATAAACCCCTCTATTTGCGTACGCTATGTCGACGATATACTTGTTCTAGCTGATAACAATGAACAAATACACAAACTTGAAGACCTTTTCCAAAAAACTGTTCTTAAATTAATCATAGAATTGAACGTAAATAACAAAATCCCATTCCTAGATGTTCTTATTAACACCTCTAATAAATCGTTTAACACTTCCACTTATAAAAAAACAACTAGCTTAAATTCTACTCTTTTAAATTTCAAGAGCAAGTGTCCCTATCGCTACAAAATAGCCATTGTTAAAAATCTATTAAATCGTACCAAATTAATCTCCTCCTCTATCAAAATACTATTCATTGAATTAAAAAATATAAAACAAGTGCTTATTAACAACGAATTCCCTAATTATATCGTTGATGAACAAATAAAATTAATGATTCGAAACTTAAAAAACATAAGTACAAATAATAATAATAATATTCAACATCACAACTCAAAAATATTAACATTTACTATTGTAATCAAATGCAACCAAACTTCAGATTAGAAGAAAAAGCCATGAAAAATATTATACACAGATACATATCCTCAATTTACAATAACAATAAAATTAGACTTATTATTTACTATAAGAAATTGAAACCAGAAAATCTTGTAGTAAAAAACAACTCCTCCCCAACCCAAAAACTACTAGAAAGAACCAATGTTATTTATAAGTTTAAATGCTCTTTGGGAGAATGTAACTCCTATAATAATAATAAAGGTAATAGCTATATTGGTTTTACAATACTACCCTATCTCGCCGCCTCACGATCATCTTGTAAACTCTAGCTCAATTTACCAACATCTACAAAAACATAACTGCCTACCCTCTGATTTAAGACAAATTCTAGTTAATAACACTAAAATAATACATTCCGAAACCAATTTTTAAAAAATTAAAAATACTGGAAGCTATCTACATAAAAATACAACGTAAAATTAACAACATCACATGTGAAACCAGTGGTAACATTTTAAAATGCTTAACGTAATGCGATTTTGTTCTGTGATGCCATCCAGCGTTGCTGAATTTAAATCGTCAACGACTTTCTGGAACAATGCGAAAAACGTTCTATGTGCGTTTCTCCGTCGTCTTTTTAAAATTCTCTTCTTTCTCCAGCATTTTTGTTCATTTGCTTTTGAGGATGATTCGACGAACAGTCGAAACGTTCGCGAAATCTGTGAAACCTATGGAATATTTATTATTATTTTATTATTTATACAAAAAGACCATCAGAAAAATAATAAATAAATAAATAAATAATTAAACAGACGAATATTTTTTATGGTTATTTTTTTATTTACACGGACATGTACAAGATCTGCGACACTGGCATATCGATGTTATCGATCAACAGCTGTTAGAAACTGAGGTCTCATCAACAAAATTTGCCTATAACAATTAGTAATACAAGACAAAAATTCCACGTCATTATAAAACACGAGCAGGAAGACACGGCGTTTTGTTCGGGATTAAATAACGAACATTATCTCTTTTTTTCGACGAGCTATAATTACGCCACCACATTATACATTTTATTCTTATTTTTTAAATTTTATATATTCATTTTTTTTGGGGGGGGGGGGGTAAAGGATGAACTCAGTATTGATTGGGTTGGAGGGTTGTAAGTAAAGTGACATTGATTTAAATACATTTCCAGTAATTATATCTAAATCTTTAACACCTTTGAGGAACACTCGGTGTTTCCCGGGAATCACTGACGATCACTGTACAAGGTACAAGCCCTCAAACCCAGTATTAACATTTCTATTCTATGATTTAAATTCCTATAACTATCAAGTTATAAATAAAATCAAGTCGACGTTGTATTTTTTTTTTACCCCACGAACATGCTGTAATTTCTTTTTATCAAAATGAAATATACTTTTCGAAATACTCCAAGTAAAGTAGTTTCATAATATATACGATTTGGGGTTCTTTCTCCAAAAGCCTAGGAGGAGTTGGTGAACAAACAAACAGACAAGAACTACAACTTTATATATAAACTAGAACATCCGTCCCAGGACGGATAAAATTAATTCGCCGAACAGAAAAGTTTTGCACCACTTTTATGTCTCCTTACAAAAATTAGAATCAAGATATAATGGATCAGATTCAATGCAAATCTCATATATTTTAATTTTCAAATTGGAGATTGTGTCCATATTATGCCCCCTAAAAAACCCTTGAAAGTGCCCCAAAGAAACTGAAATTTGGGAATATTTATTGATTGATGTCTAATACTTATTGTTAATATTTCACTCAAATCGGAAGTATCTGAATTTTCACTAAGGGCTTCCGCCCCTTTTTATCACCTTTGCATAAAACTAAATTAAACTAAATATAGCCCACATTTGGACCCCTTACGCCTAGCAGCTGTGTTATAATAATCATTTAATTAGTTTAAAGGTGGACTCTGTAAATACAAATATATAAATATGGCAATTATGTAGTATAGTTAACAGCACAAAAATGGTTGAAAAAATAGACAACACATAACTTTTACCATACGCAATAAAATTTACTTTTCTACCTACCTGTAAAATTTTAAAGTCTGGAAACTGATTGTAAAATCTATTATTTCTTAATTCGTTATTGTCACATTTACTTATCAAAACACGAGTTAAAAATGGCGGTTGATGTTTTTTGGGGAGGTGGTCACTAATTTCAGGTTTAAAAGATATATATAAAAAAAATTACAGTACCACTAACCTTAAGGCTAGAAGTAGTGGCCAGTCGGATTAGGGTGAGCTTATTTAATTATCTTTTTAGCCTGAAATTAGCGACTACTTCCAAAGAAATCGACCGCCATTTTTTAGTTGTGTTAAGTAAGAGTTACGATAACAAATTCAGAAATAATAAATCTTACAACCAGTTTCCACACTTTAACATTTTACAGGTCGGTAGAAAATTAATTTTTCTTGCGTTTCGTAAAAGTTATTTGTTGTATATTTTGTTTGTTTTCGATGTCTTGGCTGTTAACTATAGTACATCATTGTCATAAAAATATGCACGTACCCAACTTTAAAAAGACAGACATTTATATATAAAGAGAGGGTATTTGCGTTTGTGTTCAAATGCAGCGAAAGTTAAAATCAATCATTTATGAACGGAAATTGGACAAAAAAAAAAGGAAAGAAAAGAAGCGGGCTACTTTTGCCGCTTGCTCTCGAAAGGAAATGACCCGAAATTGTTTGCTGATTAAAAGAGAAGGGCGTGTTGTTGTAAACCTTGTCGAGTTTCTAGTCCCGCCTCCTTTCTTACCGCCCACGGGGCAAGAACGGAAGAAGAAAATGAAGGAAAAGAAGAAAATAGCGAGAAGGAGGAGGAGGAGGAGGAGGAGGAGGAAAGAGTGTAGGAGATAGAGGAGGAGCTAAACACACGAGCGAATAAAAACGATTCGTTGAAAATTATTTTTTCCATTTTGTCCGAGAGAAAACATGTTCACTAAGAAAATAATTTATTAGACAACCAAAATTACAAAATAAATAAATAATTGCAAATCAGTAAATTCTCTTTTTATTGTGAGTTTTTTGTTACTTTTTTATAACTTTATTTTTAAAGATTTGATGAAAAAAATGTTGATTCTGAAAAAAGTTTATTTTATGTATTTAGGTACTCGTACTTCCAACATAAAAACAGAGTTCTTCAGAATTAAAAGAAAGAATTACTGTTTACTAAAATCTTAGAATCATAATTTTCATGAAATTTTCAGCAGTTATTGAATAATTTATGCACAGAAAAGCGTAAGTTGTTTGTTATATTAATAGTAAAGTTAATAGATGTTTTTTTTTACAAAAGGACCTCCAAAGCGTACCACAAAATCGATGGCGTCATCATTATTTGCGTACTTTACATAAGACGCTTAAATGCGTTTTTAATTCTTTGTTTTTAAATCTCCCCAAAATAAAGTTATATATATATATATATATATATATATATATATAGGATCAAAATAAACCAAAGTGAAAACTTTTAGTAGATGTAACCTATTGTGAAAAGGATTAGGTCAATATACGAGATAGAGCAATAGTATTTTAGGAAAGAATAATAAACACTAGTTTATTACTGAATACACCTTGCATTGAACAATTGAAATTTGAAATAAATCTGGACAATCGTCTCATATTTATCACTTTTTTTTCTTCTATCTATCTATCTATCTATCTATCTATCTATCTATCTATCTATCTATATATATATATATATATATTTATATATATATATATATATATATATATATATATATATATATATATATATATATATAGGAAGTTGTTTTAAAGTAAAATAGTTTATTTAAAGATTAAAGTATCGAACTGGGAAAGAAACCCATTCTTTATCTTGGAATTTTAGTACGAAAATCAATTTTTTCTACAGCGCGGGGGGGGGGGGGCTATTCTTTACACTTTTTATTTATGAATTCACGGATATTTTACCCAAAAGTGGGAACCATTGGTTCTCACTTTTGGGTAAAATATCCGTGAATTCATAAAATAAAGAAAAGGTAAATCTGATGTGTTTTTTGTAAACTCTTTCGCTTTATATGACATTAAAATTTCGATCGATCAGAATATATTTTGTTCAGATTTCATCAAATAAAATAGGGGGGGGGGGGGTCACGTAGAAAAAAAATATTTTCTCTAATATATTTTACGAAAAAAGCATTTTATAGATAAATTAGTCCAATCATGAATAAGTATCGAAAATTCTGTGAAAATCTGACCATTACTTGATTTTTGTTAGATTTATTAAACACACGGGTGTTAGCGCATAAACATTGGTCACTCCATAGGGACGTTGTTTTAGGGAGTAAATAAAGTACACATGTTTTTAGTTTCTCATTTTCATTATTTTCGTACGCTAAACTTTTTTTTTTAATCATTAACGTTTTTTTAGCAATAATAATCTTTTTTGACTATTTAATAATGGGAGATATTCGAGCTCTGTTCTGTTACTTAAAATCTAAAAAAAACAAACGAGATTCTACTTTTGTAGGCGATTACGTGTGAACACTCTGAAAAATTTGTTGGAAAGGAGAAAAAAACAAATGAAAAATTATTTAAGAATTTATAGTGGAGATTGATTTCGTGTATAAAATTAACGTAAAATGATTCCCTATTCTCTGGGCATTCTAGTTTATTTTAGAGCAGTTTACTAAAATATTTTTTACCAATAACCATAAGTCTGAGTGTCAAGGTCGTGAAAAGACACATAATCATCTAAAAAAAAGTAGAAATTTGTTAACTGCCTTAAAACGTTAAAATGGATCGGAAATGGAGGATTATTTTACGTAAAATTCTTATGCGAAACTGATCTCTCACTCTAAATTCTAGAACAATAGTTTTTTTCTTCTTTCTGCTAAGTTTTCAGGGTGTTCCATGCAGTTATTATATATGTTTTAAATTTCCCCCCTTTTTACATATATTTTGTTGGTTTTATCTTCTTGTTAATGTAAGTTGATTTTATTATTAAGATCGTGTATCATTAACAAATAAACATTTTCTTTATCTTCTGTAAAAACAAATTTTATATGTAACAAACATAACAAATTTTGTAAAAATTATCAAAATCGTTTCCCCGAACATCATTTTGTCCATCAAGTATTTGATTTTGTAAAATGCTGAATTTGCTTTCTGATTGTATCATGTCATTATATTTTCTGTAATCAATTAGTCAATATAAACAAATTGATTTATGATTTTTGAAATATAAAAAAAAATGTGTGTAAATCATGGTTAATAAAGTGATTTCTTTTAAATTTAGTTCTTTTATATTTGTGTACGTTTTAGATTTGATTATTATAAGCTGCTTCCTAATAATATGTATAGTTGGTAATTACTGGACATTACTAAGAATTTTTTTTACTTAAACTTTTCTCTGTAATTATTATTTGGTAGTAATTTTGGTTTTCACATGTCCTCCTCCAGTCGTGGACCTCAATCGCATGTTTGCCAGGCCTGTATTATGGATCGCCTTATTTAAATCTCATTAAAATCCGATATACCTATTTGAAGTTTTAAGAGGGTTCTGTCTCCAAGGGCTACTCAGAGCTGAGGGCACGTAGATATTCGGCACATAGAGAGAAACGTAGAGATTCGGGGCCACTTCAATTTTATAATTTTATACATATGATATAAATTTCATCAACATAGCTCCCTTAGATTAAAAGGGCACTTAGAGATTCAGGACCACTTCCATTGTCTTCCCCGGTAAATTTGACATAATGATACACTTTTAGATTTTATGTAAATTCTCTAACCTTTTTTTTCTATCGAGAACACGCAAACATCACACACACACACACACACACACACAAATACATTCAGTTTTACATATAGAGACTCTTGTTTACTTTTGCTTTCTTTCAAATACATCGAATTCAGAAAATTCGCAGTCATTTTTTTTTTTTAATCACGGTAAGAGAATAAAATTACTTGCTTACACACGAGGGTTAAGTTGACCAAGGTCAGATTTTAATGTAAGGAACATCCAGCTCCCCAATAAAAGGCAATTTCGATAATACCCGGCACTCCTTCATGAATGAGGGCGCCTCGGGTCATTCGAAAGGAAGTTATGCCTGAGACGTTGGTTTCCTGATGCCGAACAGATACAACACTTTCATCCTAAGCAATTTTGCAAGTGAAAAATTAATAATAGAAAAACTTACTTATATGTAATAGAGTCTTTATTTAGCTCCTTTCCGGGAGGTTAAACACATGGTCAGGTGAGGTTTTGAAAATTGTCTGCGAACTAGGAGAAGCGCGCTCTGGCCTACCAAAAAATGCCTGAGCAGACCTGTCAGCATTTCCCGATAGGACGCCTAAAGCGATTAGCAATAAATTAACCCCTTCTGAAAGGGTAGACTTAGGGTGGACCTCCTTACACTGATCAGAACCATACCCCAGCACTACAGCAACAAAGCCACTGTCGGACTGAATGTCGAGGACGTACACTTGACTAGTATGACACAACACACTATTCGCAATTTACTACCGAGCTAGAAAACTTCTCACACCTGGCAGTATCCTAGATCTCTACAAAGCATGGAGTATTATGTCACATTTTGGGCTGGTGCACCATCCACTTATCTCTCCCTCTTAGACAAGGTCCAAAAAAGAGTCACTATTTTAATAGGTCCCTCACTATCCCCTAAGCTACAGCTCCTGTCCCATCGCCGCAATGTTGCATCCTTGTGCTCGTTTTACAAGTACTTCAATGGAATGTGCTCCGATGAACTTGCTGCTCTAGTGCCCCCTCGACGTAAATACACTCGACCAACCCGACAATCAGCTAAATCCCATTCATTCACTGTGGAGGTCCCCAGATTGCGGAGAGAATTCTACTTCAATAGATTCTTTCCTCGTGCTGCCGGTATCTGGAACTCCCTCCCTGCTTCCTGTTTCTTCGACTGTACCGACATGCAGAAATTTAAAACTAATGTGAACAAGCATCTTGCTGCCCAGCTCCTAATTTAGGATGCCCCCCCCCCCCGCCAAACTTTCACCCTAATTCTCAGTAGCCCCTTACATCTACAGTGGCAACTTGTCTTGTTTGGGGTGAACTATGTTAAAAAAATATATATGTTTTTTTATATAGCACGAATTATTTATAATTCTTCTTTTTTTCTTTTAAACAAATACTGAAAGAAATTTGTAAATATTTTCTTTGTTTTTAATGTTAAATTATTTACAATATTGCAAAATAAAAATGTCTTAATCAGGAGTAAATAATAACTTGTCTATTTTTCATTAAAAAAAACTTCATATTTAGTTCAGTAAAACTATATTAATGATCTATCGGGACGGATAAAATTACTTTCCCCAACAGAAAAGTTTTGTACCATTTTTATGTCACTTTACGAAGATTAAAATCAAGATATAATGATACCCAACCTTATGTCTAGAATCCTTATTCGATTTTCGGCCAAGGTGTTCGCTTGTTCATGTTCATGTTCGTCCATTCACAAACGTTGTCGATCAATCTTTTCTATTGTCTACCCTTCGACCGGCTCCAACGCATATTTTGCATAACCCTACACTGACGCTTAATGTGGCCAAATAATCTGACGACGGATAAAATTAATTCCCTGAACATAACAGTTTTGCACCACTTTTATGTCCCCATGTGAAGATTTAAATCAAGATATAATAATAGTAAACCTTATGTCTAGAATCTTTATTCCATTACATTATTTTGATAATCTAGAAAGTGTCTAAAAATGTCTCAAATTTAAGGCTTAAGCTTATGTGGTCTAAAGAAGAGATTGACATCCAGGGAAACTTGCTTAATTAGTGTCTAATGACTGTGGATCAAATTTAATGCAAATCTGAAATATCTGAATTATCAAATTGAAGATTGTTGTGCCGATATTATGCTACCTAAAATCTTTTAAAATACTAAAAAAAATAAAAAAATTGTGGGAATATTTAGTAATTCGACAGCCTCGTAACTCTCGCTTCCCTTATTTTGTCATTTGTCCTCACATTCCATGAGCGATATTTCTGACAAAGGAGGAAGAATTGCTGTTTTCTGGGTCAGAATCTATACATATAAGACTTATCATTGGCTAGTTTTTGCCTTTGAAGGAGGATTTTTTATTTTTTAGCTCCTTACATCAAGTGGCTTCATGTCTTGTCTGGAGCGATTTCCATAAAAAAAATTGATGTCTAAAACTATTGTTAAAAATTCACAAAAATTGGAAGTATCTGAATTTTCACGAATGTCTTCCACCCTCTTTTTACTCCATTTGCATAAAACTAAATAAAACTAAGTATAGCCCACATTATCGCAGTTTACGGTTAGCAGCTGTGTTCCAAAATCCCTAATGATCAGTTAATAAGTTTAGGAGTGAATGCTGTACACGTAAATATAAAAACATATACACATACTTAACTTTATATACATAGAGATAAATATACAAATAACTACACATTGGTGCAGCATATTTCAGGAATTTCTTTTAGCAGATCTCAATGAAGTTTTATACTCAAAAAAGATTTGGATACGTAATAATATATTTCTTTCCTGCAAGATTAATTCCATGTGATTATCTTATCCTTTCTTTGTTAACGTTTATTCAATCGAAAAAGTTTCACTGAGACATAAGGGCTAATGTGAATTAGGGACCAGATTTATAGGGGCGTCCTAAGTGGGGTATTGATCACGTTACATTTACAATTTTGCATGTTGGTATAGTCAAAGAAAAGGAATTGGGAGGGAATTCACCAGGCAAGCGGTTCGAGGAAAGAAGCTATTAGAGTAGAAAGTTTGCCGGCACCTAGGGACCTCTACAGTGAAGGGGTGGGATTTTGCTGCTTGTCGGGTTGATTGGGGGTGTTTACATTGAGGGGGGCACAAGTGCAGCAATCTCATCGGAGCGCAGTTGAAATACTTGTAAAGCAAGCACAGAGATGCAGCATTGCGGCGATTGAAAACATTGCGGCGATTGAAAACATTGCGGCGATAGAAAACATTGCGGCGATGAGAAACATTGCGGCGATTGAAAACATTGCGGCGATAGAAAACATTGCAGCATGAGAAACATTGCGGCGATTGAAAACATTGCAACGATTGAAAACATTGCGGCAATGGAAAACATTGCGGCGATGTAAAACATTGCGGCAATGGAAAACATTGCGGCGATTGAAAACATTGCGGCGATTGAAAACATTGCGGCGATGGAAAACGTTGCGGCAATGGAAAACATTGCGGCAATGGAAAACATTGCGGCGATGGAAAACATTGCGGCGATGGAAAACATTGCGGCAATTGAAAACATTGCGGCAATGGAAAACATTGCGGCGATGGAAAACATTGCGGCGATGGAAAACATTGCGGCGATGGAAAACAGTACCAATTAGGTTAGAGGCTCTTTTTTTTGGATTCTGTCTAAGGGTGGGGATAGATTCGTGGTTGGTGAACCAACCCAAATTTGGCAACAGTACTCCATGCAAGGGCGAATGGTAGTTTTGTAATGATATAGAATACTTGCAGGTGTAAGGAGTTTTCTAGCCAAGTAGAGGGGGCCACCTTCTTTGCAGCAGACTTGACAGTGTCTTCTATGTATTTTTTTTCCAATTCATGTTACCTGTGAATGTTAGGCCGAGGAGTTTGAATGTTGGACTCTCGGGTAGGGTGCTATTAGCCATGGGAATCGGTAGTTAAAAAGGTTTTACATAATTGTTAAAGGAAAGGAGCTTTGTCTTAGTAGCATTAAATGTTACCATCCATTTTTGTCCCCATTCCACTATAGACTAGAAGTCATTTTCTAAGGATTCTGCAATTGTCTTAGATATGTGTGCGTTCTATTTGCCCACATGTTGAGAACAGCGCCTGGTGTCATCCGCACATATACCCATCTCGGACACAATTGCATCAGGGAGGTCGGATATTTAAAATGCAATCAAATTTTTAACTAAAAATAATAAACTCAAAATATTTAAAAGGCGTTTAAAAAACTGTAATCCTTAAAAAATGCCGAAAAGTCTGTCATTTGTAAAAATTGGTTGCTTATTCCTATCCGTACTGCTACAAATGTGTTTCGACCGATCTACTCTCCAGTCTTCGTCAGATGTATAATCATTTAAATTGTAAAGAGACTTTATGAACATCCTGTATAATAATGATGTGAAAAGAAAAATGATGTTTCATTACGGTTTCTATATCTGCTAAGGGTTGAAGAATGACTCGATTGAAAATAAACGGTAAAAACATTATAAAAAAAACGCGAAGATAAAATTCGCTTTACAAAAACTAGATTACTCCATCTCCATATTAATAAAATTGTGTGACCACTTCTCGTGTGTGTGTGTGTGTATGTGTGTGCGTGAAGGTTATTTTTCGTTTCAACGTAATTTTGATATTTACACATTGAATTATTATTATTATTATTAATTATAATCGAATATTTATTTAAATAAAAAATATGCAATTTGTATAATTTTGGTTATTCGGACTATATTTCTCATCTTGAGTGTTATCATCACAACGGAGGTTACAGCGGCCGAAACGTTGTGATGATAACACTCAAGATGAGAAATGTAGTCCAAATAACCAAAATTATACAAATTATCGATCCTCATCTAAAAAATTCAGAAATATAAAAAATGCAATTCCGTAAACCAAAACTAAATTTTTAAAATCCTATTTAAAAGTAATTTAATTGCGAAATTAAATCAACCAGAATGCATTTCGGTGTTTTCGTAAACATGTCAGCCATTTTAATCTTTTGTTACGAGTTGAAAAGAAAAGAAGAATTACTCCGTGGTCCTTCGAAAAAAAAAATGGAAGCATTTAAACTGGCTTTAAAATTCTTAGCAAATCTTCATGTATTAAAAGATTGAAAGTTTTGGAAATTATTGACATCCAATAATTTATGAATCAAGATTGAAACAACATAACCTTAGCAAAATTAATTATACTTAAAAAAAATGCCTTCAATTAATAATGTAATGACTAAACGATATCGGACAACCATGCAGTATAGTTAACATCCGAGAAAACAAGCAAAATATACAACAAATAACTTTTACCAAACGCAAAATGTTTTCATTTTTTACCGACCTGCATAGTTTTAAAATGTGGAAACTGATTGTACGATTCATTATGAATATGTTATCGTTATTTTCACTTAGTCAAGTGAATCAAAATAGCGGTTAATTTTGTTTGGAAATAATCGCAAATTTCAGGCTTAAAAGATAGTAAAAAAGACTTACCCTACCACTGACCTTAAGGTCAAGGATTTTCCAGTCGAACTTAGGGTTAATGATCAAGTAATTTGTTTTTAAAAACTATTTTTAATGAACGAACCGCTACCAACAACACATGAGTCAGTCATATTGGATTTTTACCGACTTCAAAAAGACAGATATCGACGAAATATTATATTGAAATATAAAAAACAACAACTTTCTAAACAGCTTCAGAAATTTAAAACTATGCAGGTCGGTAAAAAAATTAAATTTCTTACGTTTGGTAAAAGTTATTTCTTGTATATTTAGTTTGCTGTCGATTTCCCGGCTGTTAACTATACTACACGATTGCCCGATACCGTGATAATTAAATATTAGTTTCAAAATCTTATTTAAAAAAATAATAATTTGATAAAAAAAAAATATTTAAAAAGTGACATTCGTTTTATTTATTTAAAGAATATTCAGCTAAACAATTATTTTACGGTAAACAGACAGAGGATTATTAAGGTGGAAAAACAACAAACAAATAAAATAAAAATTTAAAAAAAGTGTAACCAAATTTTACGGAAAACAACCCAGTAGTTTTGTTTATTATTTAAGAAATTCAATTTGTCTATTCCAAACAGTAGATGACTTCAGAACCGCCATTTTTTTTTTAATATAAGGGAGAGTAATTGCTTTTGGTGCAAATGGTTAACAACTCCTATTTAGCGGAATGTATGTGGCGACAGAAATTCGATGAATTGAATATCTTAAATAATAATTTTAAAAACTACTGGATTGTTTTCCGTAATTTTTGTTTGTTTGTTTTTTTTTCTGTCATAACAAGTATGGATTTCCAAAAATTAGAATTTTATTTAGCGTCATTTACCGGGGAGTGTTAAGTCAAAAAGCACCCAATATTTTTTATTTTTCCCAAAACAGAAAATACACATTTTCGTAACAAAAATGTCTTCTTTTAGGAAAATGTTGATTGGATTTTGAATAATATAATTTCAATTATTATGTAAATAAGCGAAATAACTCATTTAAAAAAATAATATTTTAACCATATTTTTCTCATTACGAAGTAACAATATTGAATTTGTTAAAATCTCTTAAAATTGAATATCCATTATTTTAATCTATCCATCTATAAACTATTCAAAAGTTATGGTATTTTGGGAGTTGACTTGTTATATATATATATATATATATATATATATATATATATATATATATATATATATATATATATATATATGTAAGGTTAGTGGAGAAAACCCCCAGCAGAATGCTCAATTATTCAGAATAATTCAAAAGTAAGAGCGTAATATTTATTTATGTATGTATTACAAAAGATCAGAACAACTTCGGTACCGTCGGTTTCAAATCCAAACAAAAGAGACCTATAGTTGGTCTATTAATTTTTGATTTCTTCAACGCCGAAAATGAAGAGAAGGCGATCGGCCATCACGCTACCTAGATTCACAGATCAAAGAAAAAAGAGCGATAATTTTTTTACTTGCTCGCGACGTTGGCTAAAAATGCAGAATTAGTAAAAAAGTAACAACAATGAAAATAAAGTTGATAGTTTAAAATATCGTAGAAAAATCACAAAACGCGCGAGCCGCCATTTACCGGGAAGACACACAAAGAGAGTCTGAAGAGAATCCGGCATAGGAGACCAGCTATAGGTCCCCTTTGTTTGGATTTGAAATCAGCAGTACCGATATTTTTCTGACTTTCTGTAATACATATATAGTAAAAACATACTACTAATATATATATATATATATATTAGTATGTTTTTAAAAGGCTGTGGGCAATGCAAAGTCCCGGATAGGATGTAAGCTGAAAGGAACAAAAATAATAAATCGAATTCGAATTCTCTATTATATATATATATATATATATATATATATATATATATATATATATATTTGCTACTAAACCTTATGTCTATACTCCTTATGATTTTGTATTCTAGAAAAACAAAAGACTGTAAGAAGAAATTGAGAGTCTCACCTAATCGAATAACTAGTTTATAATAAGTTTTTTTCTTGCTTCTTTCGTCGGACCGCTTGCTTTTGGAATTTCCAAATAGTATATGTATAGTCTATAGATTGACAATGACTGTGAAAAATGGCGGAAACGACAAGTCAAAGCAAAAATAAATCTGTTCGACGGAAGAAGTTTTAATGAGAGTTGAAATGTCGAAAGGTTTGTGAGCAAAACAAGTTTAAAAAAAACAAAAACATATGTTTCAGGATCTAGGAACGCATCTGTCATGGTTGAATTGCTCCGGATAAAAAAAAAATATATAAAACCGGTTGGGAAATTTTATAACTTTTATTTATTTATTTATTTATTTATTTATTTATTGCATCCATTTCAATTGACACAAAGAAAATATTGACTGTTCAGCTCGAGGAATGCCGTCGTTGACACTCGAGGAAAAATGGAGAAAAAAAAAAGAAGAAAAAGATGGAGGAACAAAACAAAACAACAAAAAAAAAGCCCAAAATAAGTAAATAAATAAAAATGAAATTAAAAAATAAATAAACGAAACAAATAAAAGCAAATAATTTTACAACCGTGGAAAACAAAGTCGAAATGTCAGATCGAACTGAGTCAGTAATTGTCTGTTTTACGTCATATAAAATCGTTTTTGGGCGTGTTATTTAATGCCGACATCTTTTGTGAAAATGTTGTTTGCCCCAAACAAGGAATATTGCAACTAAAGCGAAAAGGGGCTACTGTGATAAGGGTCAGATTTACAGGGGGTGGGGGGGGGGGGAACCCGGGTCGGGAGTTGGGCAGCAAAATGTTTGTTTACATTGCATAGGGTTAGGGTTAGGGTTAGGGTTATTGGTACGAGGGAGGGAATTCCAAAGGCAAGCGCCTCGAAAAAAGAAGCTTTGAGAGTAGAGAATCTCACGACATCTAGAGACCTCTAAAGTGAAGAGGTGTGATTTTGCTGCTAGTTGGGTGAGTCGGAGGTATTTACGTTTAGGGGTGGGGGTACATGTGCAGTTAGTTCATCGGTGCACATTTTGTGGCATTACGTGTAAAACCAGCGCAGGGGTGCAGCACTGCAGCGATGCGACAAGGACTAGAGCTTTTCAGACAGGTTAGCTTAGACATTATTTTTTGCACCTTTTCTGAGAAGAAGGGGCGAGTGGTTGGTGCACCAGCGTAAATGTGGCAACAATATTTCTAGCATGGGCGAATGGTGGATGTATAGAGATATAGGATAATTGCAGGTGTGACAAATAACGATTTACTATTTTACGGATAATAGTGTGGGGAGAAAGAGAGAGAGAGAGAAAGAGAGAGAATGAGAGAGGGAAGAGAGGAAGGAGATAGAGGAGAGAGGATAAAAAGAAAGAGGCAAAGCGTGAGATTAACAGGAACTTGATTTTGATAATATATTGCGCCTCTCACATAATCGCGTTCATAATTCATGATTGGCTTAAAAAAAACTTGTATTAGACAATTTGTATCTTTTGGGAATTGGTTTTCTTATTAAAATAGAAGGCAACAGTAAAGAAGCGTCCATTCGATTTGCGCGTAAAACTGTAGAAATCTTCTTTCAAACTTAAACTCGTGTCTTTCAATCGTAGGCGTGTCCCCTTTCTGTCTGAGATTCTCATGAATGGCTCTGCTCTTGAGGAGAAATCAACTCTGAAACTTCTTGGTCTTTCTTTCCCACCAAGTCTTTCTTGGAGTTCATACATTAGATTCATTGTTCTTTCTGTTTCTCGTAAAGTCGGTTCTCTTATTGAAATTGAGTACAACAGTAAAGGATATTCTTAAGAAGCGTCCATTCGATTTGCGCGTAGAAATCCTCTTTCAAACTTAAGCGTGACAGACGTATCAACGGACAAACCCTCTTCTAAATGAATAAATGCGAAAGTGTTTTTTACTGTATCACTCCTGTATTACTATCAAAACGGATTACTGTTATTTAGGTTTGGTTGTTTTGTTTTACGGCATATCAACCCTTTTCGGTCATTTTGGTAAACGGTTTTATGCTTCAAGTTCTTTATATGTTCAAGTATTTATTCATGGTGTTTGGTTTGGTTGTTTTGTAGAGGAAAAAAATTGTTTTTGGCTTTGCATAACATTACTGAGTTTTGCATAGGAAACGAAAAAAAAACCAATAAGATAAATGTTTGGTGCATTTTTGGTCAGGAAGTCGGTATCTTCAGACAGCCTGATCTGGTAGAACCATCTACTGTTATTTAAATCAATAATACAACATAATATTTTGAAATACTCTATATAAAGTACAGATGAACGATTAAGAGACAGTTCTTAGAATGCCTAATTTGCATAACTATTTTGTAAACAGTTCATAATAAATTAATGGTTTGTGTTATTAATTTGGAATTGTATTGTCCTATTTTAACTATATATATATATATATATATATATATATATATATATATATATCAGAGAAATTCAATGGATGGTTGCGGAGAAAAATCCGGACGGACAGACAGACGGATGGGCGGACGGACGGACGAACATGCCTCAAAACATAAGTCCCCCGATTTTATAAATCGGGGGACCAACAACGCTTTCTTTGTAATTTAATCACAAGACAACACAACTCCACGAGTATTTTTCGTAAATTAACCGCAAGACTTTCAAAACGAATACAATAGGTGCAATACTAAGTATGTGCAACTTGTGTGTTTTCATATGTAAAGTGAAGTAGAAGAGGATAAATGCTGCTTCCGGTTGCAAGATTTCATTCATTTTCAACGACTCTCTGCGCATGTGACAAGATTTCGCTAGACATTATCAGATTTCATTCGCGCATGCGCAGTCACACCTAATTGTACGTAATTCGAACTTGTGCGAACTTTTAATTCGAACTTGTGCGAACTTGTACGCACTAAAAAAGAAGTGCGGCGTTAAAATCGGATGATTTTCTGATTTTTGATGAGTTTTAGAAAAATAAGTCGGTGTGATTTGTTTCTAGTTTTAATTGTTGGCGACCATGACATTATTGCATCTATCCATTGTTATCAATAAAAGTTAAAACAACATACGTTTATTTGGAAGACATATCCTCTCAATCTATACATGTGAAATGGACTACATATATGGTTAATCTAAATACGAAGTTCCGACACTGGAAATGGCAAATAATTTAAATTATTATTTTTAATTAATAATTAAGATTTTATTTTCTCAACAGTGAAATTTTAAAAAATCCATATTCCTTTTGTGATAGAAGTCTCTTTTCAATACGTAATGTATTCGATAATAATAATTGGCAATATTCGTTCAGCAAGCGAACACATTTTATTTTGTTCTTTTACACTGAAACCGAAAACAAGGTTCGCTAATTTACTTTTCATATTCGTTCAATATTTAAATCGAATTGGAAACTCTTATTGTTAATAACTGATTTTGTGTTAATCTTAAATAAGATAATACGTGTAGTGTTTCTGCTTCATTATCTATAAATATAAAAGCTAACCTATTTGCGTGTAACACTAAGGGGGATAATTCAGTATATATTCAAGCGAATCCAAGAATTATCAGCAGCTGACTAAAGTATTAACATTGTAATGTAAACAGGACGGCGATTGTTTTTTCAAAGCGAATTTAGTTATAAAAGTTGAAATTTGGAAACCAAAATTTATAGAAAAAAGAGAGTTTGGTTTTCTTTCATAATTTTTCCAAAAAAATTTTTTTTGTGTGAGTAAAATAAATTCTCTATTTAAATATATGTGATCTGTAATGATGGAATATGGGTGTTTATGTTGCTGTGTGTATCTATTTGTTCACTGAATCTATTAACGCATTGTGACAGTTTCGAACCTACATATCCGTATATATAATTACAATGCTTCAATCAAACTACAACACGCTCTTATATATATATATATATATATATATATATATATATATATATATATATATATATATATATATATATATATAAGAATAATATTTTTTTTTGAAGGCGATAAAAAAAAATATATATATTATTCTTACACTATACACAATGCTCCAAGCGAACTACAACATTCTTCTCATATATATATATATATATATATATATATATATATATATATATATATATATATATATATATATATGGTGTTTGGAAAATCGATAGCGTAACTTCTGGATTATGTTATATATGTGTAAAGCAGCTTTTTAGTATGGAGGTTGCTTTAATAATAGCGTCCGACTTCGACAAATGCCTATACTTTTTACTTATTTACTTTTTCGAATTTTTAATTTTTTATATCTTACGTGCGTTTCACAGCTCAGTCAAAGAAAAAGTATAATTTTTATTTTAACATCGCTGATCATCAGAGCAATTGTTCATTTTATAGTCATGAAAAAATTAAATCAATCAAAAACAGAAAAAAGATGAGAAAAGCCCAAGAAGAAGGCTTGTTTAAGAAGTTAAAAGGCACGAAAAAAAATCACATAACAAGTTGGCATATATTTTTAACTCCACCCCAAAAGAAAGGCGTTGACTCGGAAACCAGGAACAATTTTCACATCGTCATATAAGATTCCTATATGCCCTGGTCACATATTGTTATTACACTTCTTACAGCATGTGTTTTGCATTTATATATATATACGTACACATAGATATATGGTTGAATAATAATAGAATATATAAATAAACATTGTCCCTACAAATGTCAAACTATTTTGCGTATGTGTATATGTATATACTCAGTTATTAGAAGATATATATATTTACCTTACTGTATATTTATAGTACACGAGATTATAAAAGAATGAAAAAAAAAATGAATAAATAAATTAATTAAAAAATGATAATAAAGTTTAATAATATAATACCTTCACATATTGTATATATATATAGAGAGATTTTTTAAATTCATTCATAAATTATTTTATGTATAGATAGATTTTTTTAATTAATTTATAAATTAATTAAAAAGATCTATATATACAAAAATTAATTTATAAATTAATATATATATATATATATATATATATATATATATATATATATTTATTTTAGTACAGAAAAATTAGTACAACATTTGTAGCGTCCCGTCGGTTTCAAGCACGGAAAGTCTTAGCCATCCGGCTCTCTTCAGCTTCTGTTGTCATCTGTTTTGGAAATGTGAAGTCACATGACACTCTCATTGGGACGCGTTATTTACTCAGTGTGTTGTGTATGTTTGTTTGAATTTAAATTTAGTGTAATGAAACTGTTGAGATTTAAAACCGGAGGAGATTTGGAGAGATATAATAATATAAGATTAGGGAAAGATTAGTACAACAGCCCAGAGTAATTTTAATAAAGAAATTGCTGGATCTAAGGGAGGTAACTTTGTTGGAAATATAAAGGTTTGAGGTTGTTTAAATGGATTTGTTAGATTAGTCTAATGACTGATAAATAAATTAAATATTTTTGTGAAAGTCGAAGTTTTTGCTTTTGAAATTTATGTGGATATTGGTTGATGAGGTGTTTGTTCGTATTTTTTAATTTGTTTATCAACAGAAAAAAAATAAAACTCATAAAAACCGTGAAATTTAGAGTGAACCGGAAGTGTGTCTGTATGTGTGAGTGCGGAGGCGCCATTGAGAGTTTGGCTGCGTTTCCACCTAATTCTACTCATAAACGCGTTAACATCAGTAGTTTTTAACGTTTTGTTTAACATCATTGGTTTATCTGTAGAAGAGATCATAAAACAACAATAAATTTCGTTTAATGTAAAAGGTGAAAACGAAGAACAGTTTTATAACTCATTCATCGAATTAATCACCTTGGCATTGATCATCAAACTTTAGCTACAGGCTGGTCCAAAAAAGATGTAAGCATTTGTGCTAAAGTAGCATTTATTATAAAAAGGAAAACATAACAAAATAATTTTTTCATAGCCATGTCTTACAGATATGTAAGTTTTGTTTGCTATTAGTTTTTAAAATCCATTTTGCGAGCTCAATATTTAATAATGGGCTTGATAAAAGCTCATTGGCGCTGAATCACTGTGGCTTCTCACACATCGAAGTTTATAAAGACCCTATTTTACATGTTAGGCGAATTCTCTTAATCTTCGTTTGAATTTTATTCTTGATCGCAACAATAGCTTAGGGATTTTTTGCATGGACCATGTCTTTTAGGTATCTCTACAGAGAATAATCCAATGAGGATAGGTCTAGAGAATGAGCCTGTCCAGGGAAGTATCGATAGAGGTATTCGAATAAAGCATTGGAGCAATGCGGTATTTCTTTATCCTGCTCATAAACCACACTATCCATGTCCGTTTCCATGGTTAATTTTCATAGAAATGATAGCGTCGTCGTCGTCGTCGTCGTCTTCGTCATCGTCATCATCATCATCATCATCATCATCATCATCATCATCATCATCATCATCATCATCATCATCATCATCATCGGTTTAACGTCTGTTTTGCATGTTGGAATGTGTTAGACGACTTTAAGAAATTGACTTTCAAACTAATTTATCCTTGACCAGGTCTTTCTTTATATACCTCGTCCTCTCAAGTCCATTTTTATCATTTCCTTCAATATCTTCCTGGGCCTTCACCTGTGAACTAGACTTGCTACTTTAGATTTTATTCATTTTTTACAGATTTTGGTAATTCGGAAGAATAACCCAGACCTAATTTTGACGTTTAGCTTTTGTAAGTGTGGATGTCCGAAAAGATAATAATCTCGGTAAAAATCTAACAACCGAACTCAATAACTTTTATTTTAAGTAATAATAAAATGGATACATCTTTTTGGACCATCTAGCAAATTGTTTTGCATAAGAGTAATGATAATTCTTTTACTTCCGGTCTCAGACGAAAACGGAGAACTCTGATTGGTTAAAAAGAAATGTGGCTTTTATCATTGTTCGTTTGCACTAAAAGAGCCTCTCGTCCAATTGCATAACAATGTGGCATCGTATCTATTTATTCTGGATATAAATCACTTGCTTCTTAACACAAGGATCCTTCACAGCTAACATAGCAATTGCTTAATCTCTCCGTAATATTGTTGTTCTTGTGTATCGATATGAGAGAAAGCTTCGTGTTGTTGCAGCCACTTCAACTGTTATCCTCTGTCAATTATTTAAGGATTAGTGGCTCTAAAATGGCGATGTGGCAGCAGGTAGGCGGATGAGCGGGATAGGCAACTGGACTTCGTCCACCTCTCGCAAAGAAAAGCGAAATGTGCAAGGTTAACGAGAATTGTCCGTCGTTTATCGACAAAACAAACATGTACTCGATCAATGTCACAAAATATCTCTTGAAATATAATTCGATTATTTAGAGATTAATTTATCTAAATGTTGTCATAATCAATTATATTTGTTGTCCTTCCTCGTTATGATATAAACTAAGAATCAACAATTTTTAGAGTCTCAACTGGAGCGTTGGACATCGCTTTCACGTTTACATCACCCCCTCTCTCCCCCTTCCTCTCTCGATCTGATGATAAATGTCGGCTTCATTTCAAACTTTTTATTAAGCATATGATCGCCCCATTAAACGATTCATTTAAACTTTATCTTTTAACAATTTATAACACAGGTCGCATATATATAACACAGGTTGCAATATATAATACAGGTTGCAATACATATATAACACAGGTCGCATGTTTCTTTGCTAGTATATCACTATTCGCCACACCTAAAAAATAACAAACAAAAGAAGATAATCCTTGGGAGGACGGTATCAATCACAGAAAAGATACTACACTAAGAATTAGGAATAGGAGAAGAGATCATGCCTGAAAGATTATATCATTACGAACGAACAGATACTACACTATCTCCCTAAAAAAGGAGGTAATGTCTGGGAGGATGGTCTCATGACAATAGAAAATTAAGTATTGAATGATAGTACAGCAGTATAATTAATAGAACTAATAGTAAAGTTTCGGCGTCAGACAGACAGATACAAAATTTCCATTAGTAATAGAAGTACAATAGTACAATCGATAGAATAATAATAATAATAATAATAATAATAATAATAATAATAATAATAATAATAATAATAAACTAGAAACCTAGTAAAAGGGATAAACACATGGGCTGTATCACTAATAAGATACTCTGGACCATTCATAGGCTGGACCAAAGAAGAACTCAGGCACCTTGACCAAAGAACTAGAAAACTAATGACTATGCACAATGCACTGCACCCAAAAGACGACACGGACAGACTCTACGTGAAAAGAAATGAAGGAGGTAGAGGACTGGTAAGTATAGAAGACTGTGTGGAAGACACCAAAAAAGAGCTGGAGAAATATGTAACCCAGAACACGGAAAGACTGATCGCCACAGCAAGAGACACCAGCCCAACAAACAACCCCGGAAGCACTGAACCCAGAAACAAAAAGACAAGAAAGGAAAAGTGGGAAGAAAAACAACTACATGGACGCTTTATAAGACTCACAAGCGATGAAGCCAATGAAAACAGCTGGGCATGGCTAAGAAAAGGAAACCTGAACAGAGAAACGGAATCTCTGCTGACGGCTGCACAGAACAATGCGATTAGGACAAACTTTATTAAAGCAAAGATAGATAAAACCCAGGAAAACAGCAAATGCAGATTGTGTGGACAAAGAGACAAAACGATAAATCATATAATAAGTGAATGCAGCAAGCTAGCACAAAGGGAATACAAGAACAGACATGACAGCATGGGGAAAGAAGTACACCGGGAAATGTGCAAACAACTGAATTTCGAATATGCAAGAAAACGGTACAAACACAAACCAGAAACTGTACTAGAAAACGAAAAACACAAAATCATATGGGATATGAATGTACAAACAGACAAACCCATAACAGCAAGGAGACCGGATATGATAATAATCAACAAGAAAGAAAAATCCTGCAAAATCGTGGACTTTGCCGTTCCAGCAGACCACAGAGTGAAGATCAAAGAGACGGAAAAGAGAAGCAAATATACTGAACTTGCCAGAGAATTGAAAGGAATATGGAACATGAAGAAAGTCAGTATAACACCAATAATCATAGGAGCACTAGGAACAGTCCCCAAAAACATGGAGAAAAGACTAGGAGAAATAGGAATCAAAGGGATAACTGAGACCATACAAAGGACAGTAATGATCAAAACAGCTACAATCCTGAGAAATGTCCTCGAATGCGGAAACCAACCCACATAAGCAACGAATGGAGAACAAACACATGGAAGCACAAAACAACAGAACCGGGGAAAATACAACCGCATGAGAGAGGCGCAAGCATAGGCTGACGCCACGAAAATTATGGAAAGAGGGTCGAGGAGGGAAAGCGCAAAACCAGACCTCCACTGGAAGAGCGCGGACAGCTCTGGGACCTTGGGAAGGCTTGTTGCCACTCGGGCCCCAGAGGGGACCGATGGCCCTTATCAGCGGGAAATCGTTGGTAGGTGGCTGTTGCGATTACCGCAAGGTCATCAGCGGTGATGAACGAAAAGAGGTGGAGCATACTGGAGGCCTGAGGAGACTTGTTGTCACTCAGACTCCAGGGAATACCACAGGTTGTCGGCAGTGGGTGACCACTGACGATGACCAGTGTGATAACTCCTAGTGAGTAAATAATAATAATAATAATAATAATAATAATAATAATAATAATAATAATAATAATAATAATAATAATAATAATAATAATAATACAGTTTTGGCTTCAGACAGACAGATAACAAATATCCATTAGTGATAGATGTGACGAATCGAATCAATTTCATAGAATGTCTTTGCTGTCAAAATCAAAAGTCATGCATTTTAGTAAAGAAATTATTTGAATAAATTTGGACCACCATTTTGTTTTTGCAATTGCTTTATTTTCATCGTTCTGTCTTGTTTACGTTTTTAAGTAAACGCATCTTTATAAGAGGATCGGCTTGTCGGTCGATCTGTCACGTTCAAGTTTCTTTTCAACAACCACCCATCTGCGGAACACGTTTCTGCGGGACTGCTTCCTGCACACTATAACATGGTCGCCTTTAAGTCCAATGTCAAAACATACCTGCCGAGCTGTCCTCTTAAGTAATCAAAATGTGTCCTTTCCGTGTATTGTTTTCAACCCTCTCATAATAATGTTCAGCACCCAACTGCCAATCTCATTAACCTTTATCCTCAAGTGGCTTTTGGCCTTGGTGAGTGGTGACCCATTAGTATAATAAATGGTTTCAAATTATATCTTCATTGCTAAACCCTACGCGTCTTAAGAACATCCGGTCATTTATCAGTTTGATTTTAAATTGTACCTTGCGAGCCAAGGTATAGTATCTGAAATCTGTCTCAATCCTATCCAGATTTACATTTTTGGGAGCTGGATACCCACCACGCACTCATAATAAACCATATGATGAATAACTACATTTAATTTAAAGGTAAATTATTGACAAAGTCCATTCTAACATATTTTCATCAATTTTACGTCTTCACTCAACAGACGATAAAAAGAGATTAAGAAAAGATTTGCCGTCAAATGTTTAAAAAAAGGGTCCCATGGCGCTTCACGGCTGCTTGGGTTGACATTTTGTCCAACTGACTAGAAGCGAGAAAATGTATAAATAGTCCAGCAGATGTGCGTCTCAGGCAAAGTGTTTTAATCGGATGATAGATTAATCACTCTGCGTAGAAATATAACCATACATAGAAAGAAAATAGTCCATTAAAATATAATTGCTACACATCTATCGCCGGGAGGCGATAAATATGGACGAATTAATTTATTTTTTACTTATATGGCAGTGGAGACTTCTTGAGTTGTTGACCCTCATTCAAATACGGAGTGGCTCTTGCAGCAATTTATCTCACTGACAGTTGTGTTGGTAATGTTTTCATCTTCATTGCGGCGGGCAGTGACTAACGGTGATCACTGTTTTCATGAATAAACGATCGAATGTATTTTGCTTGTAGCAAACTAATTCGTTTACCAGGAAAGCCGATAGCAAGTAAGATTGGCTCAGGTGTTAATTGTTTTACGCGAATTTGTGGTCATTTTAATTGGGATACTACGAAAAGGAAACGTTGCAGCGAGTTTCAATATCCCTTGGCAGAAATGAGATGAGTGATAAATAGTATTATTCTATCGATATCCGAAATGGTGTATGGAACGAGGGAGAAGAAAAGGAGAACATTTAGCCATTTTTTGTTTATAGTTTTTTCTCTAAGTTTGGCCATAACGACGCCTCATCGTCAGCCTTTTGTCGACTCAGAAGGCATCATCCTCCCTTTCCCCCCTACCCTAAACACTTGCTGCTCGATTAAACTCCTCACCCTTTAGGGATTAAGTTGCCGGATGTGATCGTTCAGCGCCGCCGGAAGTTTGGACGATTGTTGGGACCAAGCCGAAAGTGATAAGTGATATGTTTCCTTTAATTATTGAAATACAAACGCCCCGCTTTCTCTCCCCTTCTCCCTCTCTCCCTTTCTCCCACACTTCTCTTTCTCTTCTGCTTTTCTATATCTTCTCACCACAGTCTCTCGTTTTCCCCCTCCTTCTCATAGAATCGTATAATTTACGCAGCATTCTTACAACTTATTCCTAGCTTTTCTGACAAATGAATTATTGGTTGATACTAAATTCGATTTGTTTAATTTGATCGACAGTGAAGTAGAACCTTTTTTTGTATGAAGCGTCCAATTTGAATGGGCGATGAGAATAGTTTTGTAGTCAAATGAGGACATTTTGGATTGGGACAACAGTAACACAAAGAAAAAATAGTTTAGTTCCGTAATCAGATTTGTATCACTAGTATTCATCGGTTGCTGTTGAGGTGTGATTCGTATCAATATCTATATTTAGATAAAAGAAAAACGTTTTAAGTCGAAAGTTATATATGTCGATTAGACGACTCGAAGTAGTAAGTCTTAAGGAGAAGATAACTGTATTCTTATTAGCACTTTATTAAGTATGTGGGACCGTAAGCATAAAACATCGGCAGTCTCATCACCAAGTCCAACCATCCGCAGCATGGTAGTGTCAGAGCTACTCGGCTAACAAGGTCCTGGTGAAATTCAGGAGAAGTCATCATCAGAGTCCGTCATCCTCTGGCTGTTTCTACCTCTGTGTCTGAAGCAAGCAAGGACGTGTCAGGCGTGGAACCGCAAATCCACTGAGTGAGAATAATAACGTTGTTTATGTGCATTTGCATGTGCAACCGTTGTTCCTTTGTGTATTTTGAGCTAAACTTTTCCCGACTTTGTATGCAGTTACCAGGCTTTGCTGTCCTTGGGGCAATCTTGCGGGTATAGCTAAGAGATACGGCCAACGAAGATAACTTTATGAAGACCAGACAACCCTGGGCCACGATTTTTGTAGGCTTTGTACAGAAGTCAGATTCGAACAACAACAACAACAGCAACAACAACAACAACAACAGTAGCAGCAACAGCCCTGTTGTAGGAGAGTCGCAGAGTGAATGTTGTTATGATGTGCATAGAACAGAGTATAATAATCAGTCTGAATTTTGACTCATGAATAAATGACTTTACAAAGAAAAAGCAACCATATCAAACCAGACACCCACCCCAAAACAACACATTTGCCTCCTCTCTTTAGGCTTGCATTCACAAATATGCGAGGACTTAGAACCAATATCGATGAAATTGAAACCTTTTTCTTAATAAACTCCCCAGATATTCTAGCGTGAAGTAAGACTAACCTACATTCCTCAATCTCCTCTAATCGTTTTGACATGACTGGATACCTTCCACTCTACCGTAAGGAGTCTGACAAACATATGCACGGACTCAGTTTACGTCCGGAGACCCTCCCATTGACTAGAGAACACAGTCTAGAAAGATGGTCAAGCCTATATGTGCTTTAGATTAATCTTACAACACAGCGTTAGTTACTTATATTTCATCTCTTTCGACCCAGGACTGAACCGTGCCCAACTTTGTTTCATATATCATAAATGCAACACTTTCATTAGATCCGAGCGCCCATATACATGTATTTGGGGATTTTGATGTCCACCACTGTGACTTGCTTCGATTCTCTAGCTATACAGACGCAGCTGGTAACAGCACGTATAGTTTCTCTATTGCACACTCCCTTTTACAGACCGTTACTTTCTCGACCCGCCTCTCAGATCGTGAGGATCAGCAAGTCTCACTTCTTGACCTGTTATTGACCTCACTGCCAGAGACCTGTGTGACGAATGCCCATAGCCAACTTGGGAACTCCGATCACATTGTGATAAGGGTTGGTATCACTCTAAAGTCTCGACCGTAAGCCGATCAGCCATTACTCAAAATGATAAAATACTTTAAACGGGCTGATTGAGATTCCATCGGAGATTACATCAGAGACACCCGCTGATAAGTGCGCAAATGAGTTAACTGAATGAGCCATAACAGGCGTTCAAAAATATGTTCCCACGCAAAAATTCTATAGCAAGCCCTAATCATCCACAATGGTTCTCTTCGAGCTGTGTAGTTGCTATTGCTCAAAAGCAGCAAGCATTCCGTCAATTCAACCGCCATAAGTCAACTACAAATAGACAGAAATTTATAGCGTCAAGAAATCATTGTAATAGCCACAGCTGAGAAGTTATACAGAGATGACCAGAAAACGTATTGTGTCACATAAATTAGTAACTTGCGATTTCTGGAAAATCTATTATAGTGTGGTGAACAGTGGGGAATCAACAATTCCCCGTTATCAAATAACGATAATGTTGTGTGCACGACTACTGATAAGGCTGAATTACTTGCCCGGTGGTCCGCCTTGAACTTCACTTTTGACTCCACAAACCACTCCCTCCCAAATTTCCCACTGAGGAATGAAGCTACACTTAATGACCTAATTATCATTCGGGATATCATAAAAATCTTGACACCTCTAAAGTATATGGGTCTGATTATAACCCAGTTATAGTAATAAAAAATGACATGCTGAGCTGGCCCCTGTCCTCTCAAAACTCTACAACAAATGCCTAGCTGAATCTGGCTTCCCTGCTAGCTGGAAAATTGCCTCTCTGGTACAAGTGTTCAAGAATTCTGTTGAAAGAACTGATCCCCAAAGTTATAGCCGCATCAATCTTCTCCCGCTTTTCGCTAAAATCTTTGAACCCTTAATCAATTTAGCGATAAGTCGCTACCTCGTTAATGCTAAACTTCTTTCTGACCATCGGTATGGATTTAGGCAAGTTCGTTTAACTGCGGACATCCTAACGGTCATCTCTGAATGCATATACCACACACCAGACAAGGCAGGCGAAGCTAGAGCGGAAGCGCTGGATATATCTAAAACTTTTGTCTGGCACAACATGACATTAATGCAGGTGTACCGCAAGGGTCAATCCTTAGACTTTTATTGTTCTTGATTTTCATAAACGACATCCCTGACGAAATTATGTACAAGATTGATATGTTTGCTGATGACACAACACTCTACTAAAACAATGCGCACATATCAAAGGCAATGGCCGAATCCTTAGAAAATGACCTTCAATCTTTAGTTGAATGGGTTCATAAATGAATGGTAACATCTAATGCTACTAAGACAAACCCCTTTCTTTTAACAATTATAAGAAACCTCTTCAACTACCGATTGTCATGGCTAATAATACCCTACCCGAGAGTCCAACATTTAAACTCCTCGCCTTAACATTCACAGGTAACATGAATTGGAACAAATACATAGAAGATACTGCCAATGTTTCTGCAGAGAAAGTGGATTCCCTCTACCGTTCTAGAAAACTTTTCATACGTACCAGTATCCTATATCTCTACAAAGCCACCATCCGCCCATGCATGGAGTATTGTTGTCACATCTGGGCTGGTGCACCATCAACTAGTCTCTCCCTCTTAGACAGAGTCCAAAAAAGAGTCTCTAATCTAATAGGTCCTACACTACCTACAAAGCTGTTGCCCCTGCCCTATCGCAACAATGTTGCATCTCTGTACTTGTTTTACAAGTATTTTAATGGAATTTGCTTTTACGAACTTGCTGTTCTGGTGTCTCTTCGAGGTAAATACACTCGACCAACCCGACAATCAGCTAGATCCCATCCATTCACTGTGGAGGTCCCAGGGGTCCGGAATACATTCTACTCTAATAGCTTATTTCTTGGAACAGCTAGACTTTGGAATCCCTCCCTGTTCCCTTTTTCTCCAACTGTACGGACATGCAGAAATTTAAATGTAATGTAAACAAACATCTATCAATGTGTACTTGGAAAGACTGTTTAGTGTTGTTAGGAAAAATAAATCCTTTTTAAAACCTGATGGATTACTTTCAAGTATTCTTACTAGTAATAGTATATGTTTCGATTATGAAACTCGTTGCTATAAACTGAAACACTACTCGTCACACCCGAAGAGGAAACACGTGTATTATATTGGAATAAATACATAGAAGATACTGCAAAGTTTGCTGCAAAGAAGGTGGGCTCACTCTACCGGGATAGAAAACTTCTCACCCATGCCAGTATCCTATATCTCTCCAAAGCCACCATTCGTACATACATGGAGTATTGTTGCAACGTCTGGGCTAGTGCATCAACCACTAGCCTCTCCCTCTTTGACACGCTCCCAAAAAAGAGCCTTTAACCTAATAGGCCCAACACTGTCTCACCAAGATCGAGACTCTTCCGATCGCCGCAATGTTGCAGCTCTGTGCTTGTTTTACAAGTATTTAAATGGAATGTGCTTACGAACTTGCGTCACTTGTGCTCCCTCAACGTAAAACAAACACTTTCTACCCGGTAGCCCACTACACAAAATATTTAATAAAAACACATTAAAATTGAACTATAGCTGCACTGACAACCTTGAAATAATTATAAAAAACACAACAACAAATACTAAAGGCAATGACACAAACATTTATATAAATAATGATAGAACCTCAAATAACTGTAATTGCCAAAGACCGAATGAATGCCCATTACAAAACAATTGTCTTACTGCCTCAATAATATACCGCGCAAAAATATATACAGTAGAGAAACCATAAGCGGAAAAGTTATGTATATGGAGCACGTTTATAAAGTTTAAAGATAGGCTTTACGGACATAGATTACCATTCAGACATGAAAGATTTGAGAAATACACTTTACTATCTCAACACTTCTGGAAATTAATTAGGGACAAGAAAACGAAAACATCAATAATTATATGGGAAACAATTAGGAAAGCCAATACCTGTGGATCTCTCAACTCACCTTGTTTTTTATATATTAATAGGAAACTTGAAATTATAATATTTAAATACAGAGACAAATGACTTAATGTTAGACATGAAAGCACGCTTACTTGCAAACACATCAAAGAACATAGTCTCAGCAGAGTTTGAGCAACACAAAGTGCAATAACATCTCTACTCCCAACCTCTCCCTCATACTCTTTTAATTTATCTTTTTATATATTTTACTTGTATTTTTTATTTTTATTTTTTAATTTTAATTTTGTTAATTTTTTAATTGTTTCAATAATTTATTAATTTTTATTTTTTTTATTTGTTTAATTTTCTTATAATTTAAACAATTGTCGCTTTGAATGTAAGCGCTTTAAATTTACCTAACTTTGAAACTTTAATTATTATGATACTTTAATATTTTAAATTTTAATTTCAACCTTTTATAATTTGCATGTAAATTCACATACCTGTTAATTTAAAAATTATATAGTGTAGTAGTATATTGGTTAAAGATCTATGGAAGTATGCTGTCACTGTGTACCTGCGTTTAAATTTATCCATATTAAACCTAGTACTTGTATGTGTGTGGACGCGTAGGTGTGGATATGTATATGTGCGTATGTACGGATATTAATTTTGTTATCTTTTGTTTTTTATTGTTGGGGATGGTGCATCCTACTGAATGCTAGACATTCACACGCTATTTCAGAGACTCCAACCGAGAGATCTTTTTAAGATTCTAAGCGCCCCTTTAAATGCAATTGTTTGTATCTCTCTTGCACTTGGTTCAAAGAATATATTCACCAGGTAGTTTTTGACATTCGCTTTCATGAGTCCGGTTGCTCTTATAATTACTGGAATAATGAAGAGCCAATGAAACCGAATATATTGATGGTGTTAACCATAGAAGCCACCGATATACTCGAAAGAGTGTCTGTGTATAGTTGCATGTATATGTATATATGTTCGAGTAATATGTGTATATGTGTTTGAACAGGTATATATATATATATATATATATATATATATATATATATATATATATATATATATATATATTTAGGCAAACATTATTAAATAACACGGAGTGTTTTTGCTTGATAAGACTTTTTTCATTTTTTCAATTTTCCGAATGGTCCATTTAGTGTTTCGGTCAAATTGATGTATGTAAGTTCCGTGGGTTCTTATTCCATTTTCTTTCCTTTTTCGCGAGTACTTTCGATTTGATTCATCAAACCATCTTCAGGAAGTGTTAGTCTTGGTTTCTTAAAAAATATGTTTTAACTGTAGAGTTTTATTTTATTATTATAACAGTAATTTACAACTTAAGAGGAGCGGCTATAATATTGAGATGTTACATGAGAACTTACATACAGCAATTTGAGCGAAACATTAAATGAACCATTCGGAAAATTGAAAAATTTTTTTAAAAAGTCTTATCAAGCAAAACCACTCCGTGTTATTTAATAATGTTTGCCTAAATGAAAAATTTGGTGCTTAAATACACAATATATATATATATATATATATATATATATATATATATATATGTGTGTGTGTGTGTGTGTGTGTGTGTGTGTGTGTGTGTGTGTGTGTGTGTATTTCTATATTAATATAGGTATGTGTGAAGAGTGGGTGGGGAAATATCTAAATGCTTGATCTTTTGTTTTTTACATTTTTTTTAGTTTAGTTATATATATACAAACACACACACACACACACACACACACATATATATATATATATATATATATATATATATATATATATATATATATATATATATAAGAGCGTGTTGTAGTTTGATTGAAGC